>JAJJWX010001287.1:2400000-3600000 GCA_023529315.1 Papaver bracteatum
AATTATTTCTTCATCAGATCCCTCTTTAAATAGATAAAAGAAGATGACCAGTTTAACCGGTAAATAAAGGAATGATGACACGTGTAGACGGTTACGCTAAATTTAAGGAATCTGGCCAATAGAGAAAAACATTGGAAATATGGGTAGCTGCGGCACTTTGAAGTACAATTCCTCATGTCATTCTCCCCTCCGCAAAGAAGATATGAGAAGAGGCAAGATGTAGGATCAGAATATCGCAACAACAACACACTTACGAAATCTTCATCTATAACGTTGCGAAGCCATCGCAAATTAATTACAAAAATGATGCAATAGATAAAGTTAGCCTAAACATGAGAAAGGTGTGAATATTTAGAGAGGTTTAGGATGTTTGCGAAAATGTACATTTGTAAGCTTGCGAGAATATAGCAAGCCAGATCCTAAAATAAAGGACAAACTAGCTGTCATCCACTATGTAATTCCCTATATAAAGAGCCGAACAGGCTTAAGAGAATAGAGATCTTTTTTCGAGTATTGAGCAAGTCAGTAAGAGAGAGAAAGTCCAGAGCAGTTGTTAATTTCTTAATTTCATTTCTTTCCTTTCTTGTAGAATTTGTGAGATTAATCAATAAATATTGTGATTGTTCATCCAAAAATGACTTGATTGTATGAATTCTTGTGAGGGGTGTAGTGTGGGATTTCCTGCAACTACAATTATTGTGATTACACATAGCTATATCCAATATTTTTCATCTTCTTGTTTTTAGATTTATTGGTTAAAATTCTAAACTTGTTTGGAAGATGATGGTTGCAGTATTAATCTTTTGATTTCATATATTGCAATATTTTGATGGGATACGTGTGTTTACGTCCGTGAACTTGATTGTCCCATATTTTGTCAAAAGTAAAGTCGTTCGTGAATTGATATGCAAATATTGATAAAAGGATTAATAGACTTTTGACAAACACAAAAGTTAAGCCTATAGTGTCAATTATTGATGTAAGATAGGTTAAAATCTTTTGTGATTCAAGCATTATGTCTATTGTGTGTCATTGTGCAAATGGTGATGGAAACATAGAATGAATCCTTGTGAATTCCGCAGTAATTGAGCTTCCTTGTTATATATTTTGTGTATTACTGTGAGACTCTGTATTGTGACTTATGTTGAGCATTAGTCAACCAAAGTTGATTATTTTGTGATTAGCTTAGTTGTGTTCCATAAGGCACTTTACGTCGAGTATTTTGGACTAAATTAATCATCTTGTGTGATTATTTAGTTATCACTCCGTAAGTTTTCTTATGTTGAGCATCTCTTCGACTTGGTTGGTTATTCGTGATTAACTTAGTCATTGCTCCATAAAAGATCTTATGTCGAGTGTGGCCAATTAAATTGATTACTCTTGAAATTAGTCTGGTTGAGTATGGCAATTAGATTATTTGCGAGTTTTCTTGTGATTAATCTAATTGATTTATTAAGTCTCCATAAGTTTACTTGTGTTGAGCTTATTTATTCAAATTAATCTTGGTTCGCTTTGGTTAATTTGATTGAATATTTCTTGTTGGATTCCAAATTCATACTTTAGTCAAATTAATCTTGTGTTGAACATTCTGTGTGATACTAGTTTGCTAAGCTAGAGTTGATTCTCCTTTAACCTTTGGTTTTCTTCTTCTAAAACCAGGTTAACGACTTAAAGACTTCATTGGGATTGTGAAGCCAGACCGATACTACTTTTCATATAGTTGTGTGATCTGATCTTGCTATTTCTATCGTACGAGTACAATTGTAATAATTGGCTTGATATTTCTATCTCCGATAGGCAAGATATAAAATTAATCACAAACATCTTCGTCTCATCGTTTGTGATTCCACAATATCTTTTTTCGCTGCGTCGATTAAGACTATTGTGAGGTGATTGATAAAACTGAGCTATTCTTCGGGAATATAAGTCTAGTTTTATTGATTGGTTCATGTTTATCTTGATTTATCAAAAGACAGAACAAAAATCATAGGTTTATTCGTGGGAAACGAATTTATCTATCTTGTAGACTTTTCTGTGTGAGACAGATTTGTTTGCTAAAGTCTTCGACTTTGGGTCGTAGAAACTCTTGGTTATGGGTGAGATCAGCTAAGGGAATCAAGTGCGCAGTATCCTGCTGGGATCAGAGGAGTAGGAGCATAACTGTACCTTGGATCAGTGTGAGATTGATTGGGGTTAAACTACAGTCCAGACCGAAGTTAATTTGGAGTAGGCTAGTGTCTGTATCGGTTTAATACTGTGTATGTTTAATATGGACTAGGTCCCAGGGTTTTTCTTCATTTGAGGTTTCCTCGTTAACAAAATTCAGGTGTCGGTGTTATTTCTAGTGTCTGCAATTAATAAAATCAGACTTATATTCCCGAAGAACAGCTCAGTTTTATCAATCACCTCACAATAGTCTTAATCGACGCAACGAAAAAAAAAATTGTGGAATCACAAACGATGAGACGAAGTGTTTGTGACTTCTTTTATATCTTGGCTATCGGAAATAGAAATCTCAAGCTAATTGTTACAATTGTAATCGTACGATAGAAATAGCAAGATCAGATCACAAATCTATGATAAAAGTAGTATCGGTCTGGCTTGACAATACCAATGAAGTCCTTAAGTCGTTAACCTGGTTTTAGAAGAAAAAAAGCAAAGGTTAAAGGAGAATCGACTCTAGCTTAGCACAACTAGTATCACACAGAATGTGTGGGGATTAGGTTTCCCAGTTGCTAGAGTTCTCCCTTATATAGTCTTCAAATCAGGGTTTGCATTCAATGTTAGCTTACTAACAAAGCATTCAATATTCACCGCTAGATGAAAACCTGATTAGATTCAAGATAATATTTATCAACCGTTAGATCGAAAACATAGCTTGTTACACACACATGTAATGAACATTTCTAGGCTTGTGTAACCGTACCCAAACTTGTACATTAGCTGGTTCAACACTAGTTAACCAAAAGGTTATCCATATGATAACTTTCGTATCAACCATATTCTTCTTCACCATAACTAGTCCAAATGACTCAAATGAACTAGTTAGAGAGTTATTCAATTGCAAGGAATCCGATGTACTACATAAGACACAATTGAAGAAAAAACGATGTGATTCACTCGAATCGATTCATGAACTATAAAGCCACGGTTTGCAATAGCATTCCTTAGTTTATTAAGATAAGTTCACAAACATCATTTTTAGACATAACCTACTCAAGTTCGCAGACTTAAGTTCTCGGACGGAGTTTACAAACTCCAGCAGAAATTCTAGGGTTCGAGAACTACGCCAGTTCGCGGACTGGGTTCGCGGACTGAAGTTCAGGTACTGCTCCGATTTCACTTGATCAACAAAGTTTGCAAACTTCGGTTCAAGCAATAAGGACCTATACATATATATGTGTTTCCACAACAATGCTTATATCCTCCAATGGTTATATTGTCTAAACTCTCATTTCAATCATTGAAACATTCTCAGAGGGAGTTATATAGTTGTTATTCACAAACTATTTTTCGTCGTAGCAATTTCCAAAATGATTGAAACATAACATGACTTTCGTCACTAGGTAAAGATGAACTTGGCTAAAGAGAAAGCTTTACCAACACATATTTCGAGAAATAGATAAGCGAGATATACTCAGCTCGAAATACCAAATGTGTATAATCTTTGTCTACATGGTAAAACGACTTTTTTCTCAAGATAGGAGATAGAGCAGATAGACTTTTGGGTGATAGATAAGTTCAAGTCTCCACATACCCTTTAGTCGATGAAGATCCACTGGTTCCTTGAGTAGTCTTTCATCTTGTATGATGATCTCCATGGAGTTCTTGAGCTCAACTACACTTTCTATCCTAGTCTGAGACCTTAGCTATAGTAGACTAGAAATCAAGACTTTATAGTTTTGATCACTAACATTGACAAACATGCTTGAGATAGCAACGCATGCGAGTTCGACCGAGCAATGCTCTAACAATCTCCCCCTTTGTCAATTTTAGTGGCAAAAATATTAATACATATGGATACAAAAAAGATATAAATAAACTTTGTAGCTCCTATTTAACATGTCTAATCTTCAACATTACTCGAAATCTTCGTCACTTCCAAGTAGTCCAATGATCCCAAAGGTTGTAAGTTTAGCATCATCGTTGTTGAAAATCCATAGATATAACAACGAGAAAACAAGAGTTCTCAATCATTGTTATACAGTGTCATAGTATCATTACACAGCATCAAAGTCCAATTGCACCACAACTTTAAAAACAATACTATGGTGATACGTCACTCCCCCTTAGTCAATACTCCATCTCACATGGAAACCACTCCCCCCTTGCATAATGATCCGAAAACCATATGTATTTATAGTATGAAATACATATTAATTCTCCCCCTTTTTGTCAATAAAATTGGCAAAGGTACAAGAACGGGATCCTAATGAAATTTCCGTAAGAGACATTTCATGACCAAAGGTAAATGTATATCATCTTTGTTAATTGCAATCATAAAGCCGAGGCTAAATGCATTCATCAAGGATTTCATAAAGATACAAGATAACCCTTACAACATTCCACAACCGTACTCCCCACAAAGATTTGGCAATTAAGCACAAGTTCAAAAGAACTCTCCCCTATAAAATGTCATTCCCAAGGGAACAACAAGAGCGACCTTAATTTCAAAAGAAAAGAAGGATTTCTTTGGACTCAACAAATATCATACAAGTATGAACTTGGAATCCAAAAAGAAATATTCAATTAAATTAACCGTAAGCGAACCATGATTAATTTGAATAAATATACTCAACACAAGTAAACTTATGGAGACTTAAAAACTCGATTAGATTAATCACAAGAGAACCCATAATTAATCTAACTGAATACACAATTAAACTAATCACAAAAGTAATCAATTTAATCGTTTATACTCACATAAGAAAATCTATGGAGCGATGACTAAGTTAATCATAAAAACAGCCAACCCAGTCGAAAATGCTCAAACATAAGACAAACTTACAGAGTCATAACTAAATAATCACACAAGATGATTAATTTAGTTTAATATGCTTGACATAAAGTACCTTATGGAACACAACTAAGCTAATCACAAAAATAATCAACTTGGTTGTCTAGTGCTTGACATAAGACACAATACGGAGCCTCACAGTAATACACAAAACATGGATCAGGGAAGATCAATTACTGCGGAATACACAAGGATTCATTATATGTTTCCATCACCATTTGCACAATGACATACAATAGACATAATCCTTGAATCACAAAAGATTTTAACCTATATTACATCAATAATTGACAATATAAGCTTAACTTTTGTGTTTGTCAAAAGTCAATTCATTCTTTTATCAATACTTGCATATCAATTCACGAATGACTTTATTTTTGACAAAGTATGGGACAATTAAGTTCACAGACGTAAACATACATATCCCATAACAATATTGCAATATATAAAACCATAAAGATTAATACTGCAAAAACCATCTTCCAAACAAGTTTAGAATTTAAACCAATAAATTTAAAAACAAGAAGATGAAAACTTTGGACATAGCTATGTGTAATCACAATAATGGCTATTCCAAACACTAGTTATTCTTCTAAATAAAAACATGAAAAATAGAAGATTTACTAGGCTATATAAACTCAAACAGACTAAACTGAGAAACACTTCCATGCCACAGCGAACTAGGGTCAAATAGACAGTTCGGGACCTTCTTAAGACTTAAGGTCTTGAAGCTTGTGAACGACATCATCCTCTGCTCCTTTGAAGAGGAAATCCTTATTGGGAAGTTCTTTAACATGGGTTTTCATGAGAACAAGGTCAGACTTAACCTTTTTCAACTCAGTTCTTACCACATCAAGACACTTCATTGTATCAACAAGTTGCTGCTTTGCCTCCTCAAATTCTTTTAGGAAGTCTAGAACTACATCTGATGAAATCCCTTCAATCTCTTCTAAATCTGAAAGTGAATCGGAGGATTGAGGAAGGGAACCTTCAACTTCAGCAGGTGTTCCCTTCTCTTTATCGAGTTCGAAATACATCGCCTTATCAATGAAATCTTTAGGCAAATCCAATGAACAGGAAGAAGAAGAAGCCATTGATAATATGAAACCTAGAGTAATAAGATTAACTTAATAGGGTAGGTATATATAAAAAAAAAACTCAAGAGATTTAGGGTTTACGGGATATGTTTAAAAGAAAACTCGAAACCGTACAAGTACCCATAAGATGAGTATTCACAAAGCTCTATACAGAAAACTTCACGCTTTCACGTTTCACAAGCAAGTTTAGTCAAAGAAAAACTAAAAAAATACTCCTGTAATGGTGTTTGACCAACTATCCATCTAATAACGATAAGAGATTAGCCAGATAGTCAGAGTCACTTTGTCAAGAGTATACCTATTCAATTCTCTCACAACTAGGATTTTATATGTGAGATATCAACCTTGTGATTACTGTACACAAGTATGAGATTTTAGCTCATTAAATGAACGTAGATTTTCCTTTCCCTTATGTTTTTTACATGTGCTCATTCCAGAAAAGTGAGATACTGCTTGATTAGAAAATTTGTCAGAAGGACTAGGTCTAGGACCTCTTGCAATTGGTTCTCGAGGATCAGAATAGTTAGGGATCCATTTTCTAGACTTAGATTTACCAGAAACATTCTTATAAGTACAGGGAATGCTTTCTTTAGCAACACAAGAATTTATGCCAGAATGCACATGAACCCTGTGATGATTTATATAATAGAGATCATTCTTATAAGGTTTCTGGTTTCTTATGGGAATGCATGTCACTACATTAGTATACTGACTATTTGTTCCATTGACAGTGAAGAGAAGCAAATTATGAAGCTTAGAAATTTGTTTCCTTCTTGCAAAACAATGGATAGCATAGTGATTCTTTTTCCCACAAAAGGTACAGGTTCGTGGAGGAGAAGCAATAATTGGCACCTATCTTAGCTTCATAGCCATGTGATAATATTGCAAGTTATGTAAACCTTTCTTGACACAATTTTTTTCTGGAGAACGTTTTGTCTTGTACAGAATGTTACGAGAGTTAGTTTGTACAAAGGATTTTCTCCTTAAGACACAGTTTTCCTTTTCCAAGGATTTGCATTGTTCATGGGCTAGAGTAAGAGATACACTTAGTTTCTCTTTTTCGACACGAAGTCTGTTGAGATCTGATGAATGAGTCTCGAGCAAATGTTTTCTCCTAATTGAGTTTTTTAACAATATCCTCAAGAGCACTAATCTTTTCACGTTGTAGAGTAGTTTCTTGTAAAAGTTTCTCAATATTCTTAGAGAATGACTAAATGATGTTATAGAGATCACGTTTTCGATCAAGAGACTTTTCAAATTCATCAATAAGCTGATCATGATCCTCAAAATCAAAAATCTCAGCTGTATTTTTTAAAATTCTGGTGAGATCCTTTTTAGCTTTTGCCAGAGTGTCACATGCCTCATGAGAGAAAGAGACGTCAACATCTGTTGGAACAATCTTTCTACCTCGGGATTCGGAAGAATCAACTAAGGAGCAATCCTTTGAGGTGTTTCCAAGACACTTGGCGTAATTAAAATCTTTAAGAGACTTTTTGGTAGGCGTCTAACAACCACACCCAATATTTTGATTAGCAATCTGTATGGACAACTCCGAGTTATTTTCTAGAAAATCAATTAGACAGTCAGACTCAATCAATATAAAATATCTCAAGGAGTTATTATCTCAATCTCTCAATTTGATATTTACTCAAGCAAATATAATCTGCGATTCTTTATCAAAGAGAGATAACTTGGATGGTACCAAAGACCAATATCCAAGTGTCAATCAATTTAAATCAACAACCAAAAGGTCAGATATTCTAATTGATTGAACAACGCACAACATGTATTATTTCAATTATATAAAGAAATATAATGCGGAAAAGAAATAACACAGACACCAGAATTTTGTTAACGAGGAAACCGCAAATGTAGAAAAGCCCCAGGTCCTAGTCCAGATTAAACATACACTGTATTAAGCTGCTACAAACACTAGTCTACTCCAAGCCAACTTCGGTCTGGACTGTAGTTGAACCCCAATCAATCTCACATTGATCCAAGGTACAGTTATGCTCATACGTCTCTGATCCAAGCAGGATACTATGTACTTGATTCCCTTAGTTGATCTCACCCACAACTAAGAGTTGTTACGACCCAAAGTCCAAGACTTTAATAAACAAATTTGTATTACCCAAAAAAGTCTACAATAATAGATAAATTCGTCTCCCATGAATAAACCTATAATTTTTGTTCCGTATTTTGATAAATCAAGGTGAACATGAACCAATTGATAAAACCATACTTATATTCCTGAAGAACAGCTCAGTTTTATCAATCACCTCACAATAGTCTTAATCGACGCAGCGAAAATAAATATTATGGAATCACAAACGATGAGACGAAGTGTTTGTGACTACTTTTTATCTTGCCTATCGGAGATAGAAATCTCAAGCCAATTGAAAAATAGGGGGTCTAATAACCTTACCCAATATTTTGATTAGCAATCTATATGGATAAGTCTGAGTTGTTTTCTAGAGAATCAACTAGACACTTAGACTCAATCAATAGAAAATACTCAAGGAGTTATTATCTCAATCTCTCAATTTGATTTACTCAAGAAAATACAATCCGCGAGTCTTCATCAAAGAGAGATAACTTGGATGGTACCAAAGACCAATATCCAAGTGTCAATAAATTTAAATCAACAACCAATAAGGTCGGATATTCTAATTGATTGAACAACGTACAACCTGTATTATTTCAATTATATAAAAATATAATGCGGAAAATAAATAACACAGACACCAGAATTTTGTTAACGAGGAAACCGCAAATGTAGAAAAACCCCGGGACCTAGTCCAGATTAAACATACATTGTATTAACCCGCTACAGACACTAGCCTACTCCAAATTAACTTCGGTCTGGATTGTAGTTGAACTCCAATCAATATCACACTAATCCAAGGTTCAGTTATGCTCCTACGCCTATGATCCCAACAGAATACTCCAAACTTGATTCCCTTAGTTGATCTCACCCACAACCAAGATTTTCTATGACCCAAAGTCGAAGACTTTAGCAAACAAATCTGTCTCACACAGAAAAGTATACAAGATAAATAAATTCATCTCCCACGAATAAACCTATGAGTTTTGTTCATTATTTTGATAAATCAAGGTGAACAGGAACCAATCAATAAAATGAGACTTATATTCCCAAAGAACGGCTCAGTTTTATCAATCACCTCACAATAGTCTTAATCGACGCAGTGAAAAAAAGATATTGTGGAAACACAGACGATGAGACGAAGATGTTTGTGATTACTTTTATATCTTGCCTATCAGAGATAGAAATCTCAAGCCAGTTATTATAATTGTACTCGTACGATAGAAACAGCAAGATCAGATCGCACAACTACAAGAAAAGTAGTATCGGTCTGGCTACACAATCCCAATGAATTTTTGAAGTCGTTAACCTGGTTTTAGAAGAATAAAACCAAAGGTCAAAGTAGAATCGACTCTAGATTAGCAAACTAGTATCACACAGAATGTGTGGAGATTAGGTTTCCCAGTTGCTAGAGTTCTCCCTTATATAGTCTTTCAAATAAGGGTTTGCAATCAATGTTAGCTTAGTAACAAAGCATTCAATATTTACCGTTATATAAAAACCTGATTATATACAAGCTAATATCTCTCATCCGTTAGATCGAAAACTTAGCTTGCCATATACACATGTACTTGACGATTTTGGGTTTGTGTAGCCGTACCCAAACGTGTACAATAGTTGGTACAGTATTAGTCAACCAAATGGTTAGCCAAATGATAACTTTCATATCAACCATATTCTTCTTCACCATAACTAGTCCAAATGACTCAAATAAACTAGTTAGAGAGTTGTTCAATTGCTATGAGATCTTATGTACTACACAAGACACAATTGAAGCAAAAATGATGTGATTCACTCGAATTAATTCATGAACTATAAAGCCAAGGTTTGCAATAGCATTCCTTAGATAATTTAGATAAGTTCACGAACATCATTTTTAGACATAACCACTCAAGTTCGCGGATTTAAGTTAACCAGTTGGAGTTCACAAACTTCAGCAAAAATTCTCGGGTTCGAGAACTTCATTCAGTTCGCAGACTGAAACCGAGCTACAACTCCAGCATAAATTCTCGGGTTCAAGAACTACGCACGTTCGCGGACTTGGTTGATTGCTCAATTTCCGGTTTTCACTTGATCAACAAAGTTCGCAAACTTCGGTTCAAGTACTAAGGACTTATACATATATGTGTTACCACAACAATATTTATATCCCCTAGTGGTTATATTGTCTAAACTCTCATTTCAATCATTGAAACATTCTCAAATGACGTCATATAGTTGTTATTCACAAACTAGTTTTCGTCAGAGAAATTTTAAAAGTGATTGAAACATAACATGACTTTCGTCACTAGGAAAGGATGAACTTGGATAAAGCGAAAGCTTTACCAACACACATTTCGAGAAATAGATAAGCGAGATATACTCAGCTCAAAATGTCACATGTGTATATTCTTAGTCTATATAGTAATACAACTTTTGTCTCAAGATATGAGATAGAGTAGATATACTTTTAAGTGATAGATAAGTTCAAGTCTCCATATACCTTTTAGATGATGAAGATCTACTGGTTCCTTGAGTAGTCCTTCGTCTTGTATGATGATCCCCATGGAGTTCTTGAGCTCAACTACACTTTCTATCCTAGTCCGAGACCTTAGCTATAGTAGACTAGAAATCAAGACTTTATAGTTTTGATCACTAACATTGACAAACATGCTTGAGATAGCAACGCATGCGAGTTCGACCGAGCAATATTTTAATACAAATTATTACAATTGTACTTGTACGATAGAAACAGCAAGATCAGATCACACAACTACGATAAAAGTAGTATCGGTCTGGCTTCACAATCCCAATGAAGTCATTAAGTCGTTAACCTGGTTTTAGAAGAAGAAAAACAAAGGTTAAAGGAGAATAGACTCTAGCTTAGCACAATTAGTATCACACCGAATGTGTGGGGATTAGGTTTCCCAGTTGCTAGAGTACTCCCTTATATAGTCTTTAAATCAGGGTTTCCAATCAATGTTAGCTTACTAACAAAGCATTCAATATTCACCGTTAGATGAAAACCTGATTAGATTCAAGCTAATATTTATCAACCGTTAGATCGAAAATATAGATTGTTACACACACATGTAATGAACGTTTCTAGGCTTGTGTAACCGTACCCAAACTTGTACATTAGTTGGTTCAACACTAGTTAACCAAAAGGTTAGCCATATGATAACTTTTGTATCAACCATATTCTTCTTCACCATAACTAGTCCAAATGACTCAAATGAACTAGTTAGAGAGTAGTTAAATTGCAAGGAAATGCCATGTGCTATACAAGATACAATTGAAGCAAAAAAGATGTGATTCACTCGAATCGATTCATGAACTATAAAGCCACGGTTTGCAATAACATTCCTTAGTTCATTAAGATAAGTTCACAAACATTGTTTCTAGACATAACCTACTCAAGTTCGCGGAATGGGTTCGCGGACTTAAGTTCCCAGAGGGAGTTCACAAACTCCAGCAGAAATTCTTGGGTTCGAGACCGACGCTAGTTCGCGGACTTAAGTTCACGTACTGCTCTGGTTCACTTGTCAACAAAGTTCGCAAACTTCGGTTCAAGCAATAAGGACTTATACATATATATATATATATGTTTCCACAACAATGCTTATATCCTCCAATGGTTATATTATCTAAACTCTCATTTCAATCATTGAAACATTCTCAGAGGGCGTTATATAGTTGTTATTCATAAACTATTTTTCGTCAGAGCAATTTCCAAAATGATTGAAACATAACATGACTTTCGTCACTAGGTAAAGATGAAATTGGCTAAAGCGAAAGCTTTACCAACACATATTTTGAGAAATAAATAAGCGAGATATACTCAGCTCGAAATACCACATGTGTATAATCTTAGTCTATATAGTAAAACGACTTTTGTCTCGAGATAGGAGATAGAGTAGATAGACTTTTGAGTGATAGATAAGTTCAAGTCTACAAATACCTTTTAGTCGATGAAGATCCACTGGTTCCTTGAGTAGTCCTTCGTCTTATATGATGATCTCCATGGAGTTCTTGAGCTCAACTACACTTTCTATCCTAGTCCGAGACCTTAGCTATAGTAGACTAGAAATCAAGACTTTATAGTTTTGATCACTAACATTGACAAACATGCTTGAGATAGCAATGCATGCGAGTTCGACCGAGTAATACTCTAAGAATCTCCCCCTCTGTCAATTTTAGTGGTAAAACTATTAATACATATGGAATACAAAAAATATATAAATAAACTTTGTAGCACCTATTCCATATGTCTAATCTTCAACATTACTCGAAATCTTCGTCACTTCCAAGTAGTCCAATGATCCCAAAGGTTGTAAGTTTAGCATCATCGTTGTTGAAAATCCATAGCTATAACAACGAGAAAACAAGAGTTCTCAATCATTGTTATACATTGTCATATTATCATTACACAGCGTCAAATTCCAAATGGGTATTTTTGTAATTTCAAGTAGAAGGGTATTTTGGTAATTTGGATTATTTTGGTAACCAAGCTCGTTTCTTCCTTGCCAGTTAAAAATGAAAAAACACTTTTGATTAGGTATAAAAAAATATGTATTTGTAGTTGCAGGAATTCCCACACTACACCCTTGTTAAGATTCTATAGAAATCTATTGGAAATCAATTAAACTTCAAAGATTTAAATGACACTTTACTATTCAAATCTCAGAAATGTTTACAGAATTGGAAGAAATCAAGATTACAAATATTCTCTTGAAGTTTCTCTCTCCTCAAGACTCTTTCAACTCTCAAAAATACATCATCATTTTCTGGATCTATCGAGCCCTTTATATAGGGATTTACATAATGGATGACAGCTAAGTTTTTCTCCTATTTCGGATCTATTCTGCGATCTCATCGCGATCGCTACAATATTCTCTATCGCAAGAATGATGATCATCGCAAAATCAACATATTCTTCTTTTATTTCTTCCATCGTCAGTTTCTTTTGGATATTCTGTGACGCTCGTGAAACGTTGTTAAAGAATTGGCAGTGGCCTTTCAGAGAAACGTTGTTAATATCGCAGGAATAACGTTGTAGCGATATTCTAGTCCTACATCTTGCCTCTTATCATGTCTTTTCTGCGAAGAAGATAAGATCATGAGAACTTTTTAAAATGCCATAACTGCTTATCTTTTCAGACTTCTCCGTTCTGACACGTTTCCATGTCCTTCGCCAGCTGTTTTCACGAATTCTTTCTTCCAATAAATTTTTGACATGTCTCCTCTAACCGATGCGATCTGACCACCCACGTCTTTTCTTTGCATTAATTGCCTTCATCTTCTTCGAGAAATTTCTTCTTGTATAAATACTCTTCTCATTCCTTTCCTTTTTCTCTTTTACTTTCTTCTTCTTTCTCTCCATACCCTCTCTGCAAATTTTACTATTCTTCCGCGAATTGCGCTTCTGTTACTGCTGTGATTTCTTTCTTCTTTTCAACCTTTTCTTTCATTCCCATACTCAAAAATGGTTGCTGCTGGTACTAAAAACTTAAAGGCCTTTAATGAGATGCGCGAAAAACTCAAAATTAAAGGTTTTAACTTGTCTTTAATTCCAGATCAGGATTCTAGATCTGAACTTTCTATTAAATTATTTACTGATGATCAATGTTCTCGCGAAAAAATCATAGTATCACTAGGACAACTTGAATCTGGTCTTCCCATTCCTCTCTATGACCCAGAACTTCCATTATTTTATCAAATAATTTCTGACGAAAGGTTCTCGCGAGCGATATATCAACTAGGTGGAGATTGTATCAGATTGCTGCTTGAATATGCTTCTCGCAGTGCTAATAAAGGAACTCTCTACCCTGAAGCTCCAAAGAATCCTTCATTTAAAGATGTCACCATTGTTTCTGCGGATTATACTGTGGACAACTTCTTTGTAAATTATAGTATAGTCCCTATGAAGAGGGATATCACCTGCTGGGGTGTTCGTTTGAAAAAAGAGAAGGTCGCTGGTGACAAATCTCTTATGCTGGATATTGATTTTTATACATCTACCAACCAAGGTCCTCGCCATTCTAGCGATGACAAGTGGTTCATCTTTCCATTATGTCTTGAAGGTCCTTATATATCTGGTTCTGTCCCATTACCTGCGAATCTCTCAGAGTATGAGCCATGGGTCTTCAACTGGCCTGAAAGATCTAAAGAAGTATATTCTCTCAACTTTTTATATTATTATCATTTACTGTCTTCTTTATATTCTCGCTAACTATTTTGATCTTTCTAAGATTGATAGAATGAAACTCAGCTATCAAACTCTTAGGAAACCCAGCACTTTCTTAGCTCTTAAATCTTTCACGGATGAAGTAAGAAATATCTCCTCATAAATTTTAACAATATATTGTTGCCCCTATTTCTTATCTTCATCTGTGCTCGTAGGAAATTGAAGAACTACCGCCAATAAAAATCGTGAAAACTAAGGAGAAGCCTTCAAAGGATAAATCTGTTGTTCCTCCTAAAGGGAAACCTTATGCCCCTTGTGGTGAAGATTCTGGCGATCCTCCTATGAAGAAAAGGAAAACCCGACCCTCTTCTTCTTCAACTCCTCAACCTATTCCAGAAAACCCAAATGTTGGATTTGATAAGGATAAATATGATGAATATTTTAATAATAATGATAGCAGATTCCCTTCTATAAAGAACTCTTCTTCATCTGATTCTTTAATGACCCATTTATCTAGAATTTTTGGAGATATTTCCCACAGCATAACTTGTAATGATGAGGATGAATTTATTAACAAGACATCCCAAGATCTCGCTAAGGTTTGCGATGCCCCTATTCTGGCGGATAATGATTCTCTCCAAGGAATCTCAAGATCGCTGACTCCCAGTCTCTTGAATTCTCTTGGTACCTTGGTATGTTTTATTTCTTCAATTTGTTTATATATTTACTCCATCGCTAGATTCTTAATTTATATTATTCTCTCTCAGGTTGGAAGAGCTTCCTTTGATGTTGCTTCTGATTTAGATAAGAGACGCGCCAACTATGAAAAGAAGGCTGCTAAATTTCGCCAGGATAAAGAAAAATTAGAATCTAAAGTTGCTGAGCTCCATAAGAAGAATAAACAATTGGAGGATGAAGCTTCAGTTGATAAACAAAAGATCTCTGATCTTGACAAAGCTAACCAGCAACTCTATGGTATTACTTATTTCCCTTTTTCTTTTAATTCTCCTTATTCTATCGCGGCTTATTCAAGCACCTACTTTTAACTTGCAGATATTTATGGTCTCACTGACGAGGCTACATTCTTTCAATCTTTCCCTGAACCTGTAGATGATAATACTCTTCTTGCTAGCCTTAATAACTCTTTAAGTAATTTCTCAGATAATAAGATTGAATCCCTTTCCATAGATGAACTAAAATCCAAACTTAATCTCTTAAAAATTGAACACAGATTCAATTTAGGTTTGACCAACAAATATAAGCGCTTTTATCTTGATTCAAAGAAAGAAATAGATAGATTAAGACAGAAGAATAGCGATCTTATTGACGAGAAAGATCTTTCCATCAAAAAGGGATCCAAGACCCTAGCAGACTTTCATAAAACTCTCCTTGATGTTCAAATGGACAGAGATAAACTTATCTGCGAGAATGAAGATCTTCTTGCGAGGGAGACTCAAGTTTGATCTCGTCTTCTTATTAATAGCGATGATGAGTTTGCATGGGCTGTGAAGGTTCTTGATAATGCCAGGAATGACTTAGGTGTAAATGTTAGCCTTCAAGTTGAACAAGCGACTTTAATTAGGGATATGATTTCTGAAAGAGAAGGTTGTTTGATGTTCTTCTTCTCGCTAATTTCTTGTTTTTATTACTCTTCTTTACAAAATTTCTAACTTGTTGTCATATATTCTCGTAGGAGCTGAAAAAAGATATCTTGAAAGAATTGGGGAACTTGAAAATGAGAAGAATCAACTCGCGAATACTCTTGCTGCTCGCAATAATAAATATTCACGATTGAAAGAGCAGTTTGACATTACCACCGCGAATTCAACAGATCTCTCATTGTTGTTCGTAATAATTCCGTTAAGTTGGTCTGCAATGATCATGTAATTTTTCCTTTTATATAATCTGATCTTGCGAAGGAAATCCCCGCAATAATCCCAAATCTTAACATCTCTGATAGCGAAGCTGAGGATTCTGACGATGATGAAAATGATAATGATAATGATAATGACGAAGGAGAAAAATCTGGTGGAGGAGAAAAATCTGATAATAATGAAGATAGTGATGATAATGATGAAAGGGAGAAGTCTGGCGATGAAGAGAAGTCTGCTAAAGAGGATGGCGATGGATCTAGCTAGTTCCTCTTTTTCCTTCTATCTTCTTTGTATATTTATTTTCTTCTTTCTGTAACATTGTTGTGAGTTTCTCCAATTTTGTGAATTTCTTTTGCTTCTACCTATATTAATTAGAAAACAGTTCTTTTTCTGCAAGTCAATCAATCAATATAATTATTATCCTTTAATTATATGCGTGCACTTATCTATGCAATTTTTTATATGATAGATGAATAATAATTTCATCGTTCTCATGCATTCCCATACTTGCCTCTATTATTCATCTGCAATATGAAAAAACTGATTAAAGATCAGACATTAGTGGTAAATAAAATTTTCCTTAATATTGGCGATCTTATCGCCAGCAATAACTACGTGAAATCGAAATTCTCATAACATCTGCGAGTATTATCGCAGTAATCTTGTGGTCTTATTACGCCTCCCTAATTAAAGATATTATTTTACCATGCTCTTTCTTTCTGCGACAAAATCGCAGGACGTCTTTACATTTGCATGTATTGACCCATTGATCTTGCCTTATCTGTATTCTTATGATTGTATTGCGACAATATGACAAGTCTAAGCTCTCTCGCGAGATCAAAGCCTCGTGACATTGCCGTCTTGCGATGAAATCGCAGGACGTCTTTACACTTTCATGTAAAAACCCATTGATCTCATCTTAACTTTTAGCTTGTTGCCTCTGTATAATTTATGTCACGCGACAATATGTCAGGCCTAAATGTTCTTGCGATCATAAATCCCCATGACATTGACGTCTTAAGACACTTATTAGCTCCTTAATGGAGGGTACCGCCCTTATCTTCCCCCTGGTTGACCCTTCAAGGAGGGAACATCGGCCATACAAGACTAGCTCCTCCCATCCAGATTTACCAACAACCAGCTGTTTTCGCAGCCTCTTATCCTTTATGCCTATATGGATTATAGTTACAAGACTGCACCCTAAGTGGGGTTTTCTTCAGGCCAAGTGCATCATAGCCAAGACTTACCAAGAATGGCAAGGGAGTTTCGTATGCCCTTGGCTCAACCATGTACCTCGGCGCCTTGGTCATACTTTTCACTTCTTGGAAGAGATTCTCGGTTGTCCAACCAGGGTATAACCATATATAGTTGGAAATCCAAGATCTCTCTCCCGGATAGGTTTTCTTTAACCCCAACATCTGCATGACTCAGGATCCAGCAGCGGTATAACCTTACCCCTGAATCATGTCAAGAGATACCCCCTCCTATGACGCGCTATTAGGTCTTACATTTTCCTCTTGCGAAATTTTATTTGCGAACTAGGGTGCACGCCATTAAGGTTCGTCCCATTCTTTAATCTCTGCGAAATTTTATTATTCGCTTCTCATGAGTATTGTAACTCTGATAGAATTTCATAACTTTGATCTTCTTTCTTTTTGTAAAATCTTGCGATTCTTTCAAGCAGAATATTCTGTTCAATTACATATTCTTCAAACAATTCATTTATAGAGTTCTCTAAAGTTCATCATTTTACCTCTCTACTTACTATTTTCTGATTCTGCTTTTCTGCTACGTTTTACTGTTGTTCCTTTTTCTGCGAGACGCTCGCCATCAGCTTTCACATCCTCTTTCCGCTATATTGTATCAATCATTAACCTTTTCACATCTCTGTTGTTGTTTGATTTTGTACTTCCAACTGCTATTCTTCTCAGCTCTTTCCTCGCAAGACTTCATATCAATTTCATAACACTTCTTGCTTTCTCCCCAATCTCCTTTAATTACTCCAACACCTTTAGGATGAGTAAATTTAACACATTGGTGGAAAGTAGATGCTACACCTAATATTCCGTGTAGCCAATGTCAACAACACAGAACAAGATCTTGGAAGTTATCCCTTTCAAGGGAATTCGCATCTCAATTTCCCCATTTGGTTTATTGGCAGTACCATTAAAACCATAGATTTTATATGTTGAGGGAATTAGATCTTCGTATCTTCCACCATTGTTTTATAGGTATGATAAAATAGTATGTCAACAGAGCTGCCTGTGTCTATTAGAACTCTATTGATAGCCCAAGAATCTTCATTTTCATCACCATTTTCTTCATCTTCTTCCTCTATTTTCTTTGGGTTTATCTCTAGTCTTAGCATCAATGGGTTATCATGCTGCTCGCCTGGTTCTGGTACCTCTTGTGCACTGAAAGATATAGTTTGTTTCTGCCATTCTTCTAATGGCGAGACTCTCGCAATATTCATTATCTCTCTTCCATCCGTGTCTCTCGTGAAGACTCTGCTTAGAACATTATCATGTAAATCCTCTATTGTTCTATGTAAATGTACAATGGAATTACAAAACAGATTCTTTGCTTTGGCTCCAACTTATATTACGAATGATTCGGCTCCTTTTACAGTATTTACCCTGCGAATTTCTGGTGCTGGAGGAAATCGCTGAGATTGTGGATGTCCTACTAGTGATTTAGCTTTCCTTGTTCAATCATCCTTAAAATTATTCTCTTTACATTCCTGCAGTCATTTACTGTGTGGACATGAAAATGATGGTAAGGACAAAATTCTTGACTGCGATTGTTAGGATGTGGTTCTTTTCCCATGTTCCATGGAGATGGTATATTTTCCATTAAAATGATAGCTTCCCAAAAAATTTCTATACTAGCATTGAGAGGAGGCATCTTAATTTCTTCCCATATGACCTTCTGATTCCCTTGACTTCTGAAATTGTTTTTCCTTTGTCCACCATAAGTTTCTTGCGGCTGATCAAGCCTTTGAATCTTATTATTTCCACCGTGATTGTAGTAATTCTTCTCCCTTTCATACTCTTCTTGATCTCTACTACCCATAGATACCAACTTTTGCTGGTTATCAGTCTCTACTTTTTCTTGCTGCACTTGCGAGCTGCTCGCTACATTGTTTATCATTTTAGGAAGTAAACTCCCATTTGTTGCTCCGAAATTGGTGTTCGCGATGGGAAATGATTCCATCTCATTTTGTTTCTCCCCCAAAGCAATGTATTCTTCTTGTGATTCTCGCAGTTCAGTCGAAAATTTGTATGTACAGTAGATTGGTCGCGAACATTGCTTTGATAAAAGACAAGATAAGATATCTCTCGTCAACTCTTCCTGCCATCTTACTGCACATTATCTTCCATCTTATGGTTAAATGTTTCAGACTCTCGCCAACTCTCTGTTTTAACCCAAACACATCTTCAATACCCGGCCGCGATGAATTGTTTCTAATATACGCTCCTACAAATGTAGCTTGTAAATGATCTAAAGAAGTTATGGTATTTTTTGGTAATCCCTCGAACCATTTCAACGTCTCGCCAATTAAGCTGGATGCAAAATATTTGCATAGCACAGCATCATGATTTTCCCACTGTAGCATACATCTAACATAAGCTTTGACGTGTTGAACAGCACAAGTAGTTCCATCAAAAATGCTGGTTAATGCTGGTAAATTGCATTTTGGAGGTATCCCTCTTAACTGTACTTCTTGAGTAAATGGAGTTCTCGTAGCTTCTTCAATAAATTCATAAAGTTGCCTTCTACCTCCTTCTCTTCTATTTTTTATCATTCCTCGCATTTATGCTAATTATCTCAATATTTGCTCATTCTCAGCTGAGTTTTTTTCCATTGGCCTCTTTAATGTTGTTTCCCTTCTTCTGCGTTCTTTCCTTTCTTTTCTTGCGAGATTTTGTATATCTTTTTCTTCATCATCATCTCGTCTTTCTCTGCGATTTCCTCTTTCATCTTCCTCTTGATATCGTAACTGCCTATCTTCTTCTCTGC
The DNA here is from genome assembly GCA_023529315.1 of Papaver bracteatum. Classification (NCBI taxonomy): domain Eukaryota; kingdom Viridiplantae; phylum Streptophyta; class Magnoliopsida; order Ranunculales; family Papaveraceae; genus Papaver; species Papaver bracteatum. The sequence continues at coordinate 2,420,279 of JAJJWX010001287.1, forward strand.
GAATTTCTTCATTTCTCCTCATTTTTCTTCGTTGTCTCTCTATTCTCCTCTGTATCCTATCATACTCCTCCTGAATATTACCATTGTAGCGATTTTGCGTATGTCTCCTTTCTCGATTTTCATGATTATTTTGTCGCACTGCTTCTCGAAATTCATGTTCTTCTACTTCTGCCCTTAATCTTTCCCTCTCGCAGGCTAGACATGCTTGTTCAGCGTAATGACTCTCAATTTATTCTTCAATCATTCTTTGATTTCTTTGATTCTCTCGCCCATGTAATATCCTCCTACCTTCTTCTGGATTTTCTTCTTCAATTTGGTTGTTTCTTCCCTCTTGATTTCTATTGTCACGCAGATTATAGCGATCACCAATTATCTATTCTTCTCTATTTTGCACTTCTCCTCGAGTATTTTCTCTAACATTTCTTATAGGGGAATTTTGCCTTGTTCTTCTCTGAATGATCTTGAATTTGATCTAACAGTACTTCTTGATCTCCTTCTTTGTAACCTCAAATTCTCCATTCTTATCTCATGATTTTGTCTTGTTAAATTCGCACGCTCTTCTGCCTCTAATATTCTTTCTTCATGTATTCTTTGTCTCAAATCATCTACTATTTCACGTCCTTCATGAATTAATCCTCCAACCATTTCTTGATTTGTTTCTCCTTCTTCTTCATTTCTTAATTGTCGATTTTATGCTTCTTCTATCGAATCCGACCTCCAAGTATGCACACTCACTCTATCATAATCCACATTTATATCTTGTGTTTGTGTTTGTTGATTCGGCTGTTGAATTGAACTTTCTGCTTCATTTCTTATTATATTTCTTCCTAATCGTATCCTTAAAGATTCTTCTAATTCACATGTTCCCTCACCTTCAAGTCTTTTACTTCTCCTCACAGTTGTCGGTGGTTCTGATGTATTTCTTCTCCTTCTAGCCATTTCTTCAACTCTAACAATTTCTTCAAATTTTCAAGTTGTAATTAGAGATTTCTTAACTTGATTCTCCCTGTTTCTGGGCGCCAAAATGTAGTTGCAGGAATTCCCACACTACACCCTTGTTAAGATTCTATAGAAATCTATTGGAAATCAATTAAACTTCAAAGATTTAAATGACACTTTACTATTCAAATCTCGAAATGTTTGAGAATTGGAAGAAATCAAGATTACAAATATTCTCTTGAAGTTTCTCTCTCCTCAAGACTCTTTCAACTCTAAAAAATACATCATCATTTTCTGGATCTATCGAGCCCTTTATATAGGGATTTACATAATGGATGACAGCTAAGTTTTCCTCCTATTTCGGATCTATTCTGCGATCTCATCGCGATCGCTACAATATTCTCTATCGCAAGAATGATGATCATCGCAAAATCAACATATTCTTCTTTTATTTCTTCCATCGTCAATTTCTTTTGGATATTCTGTGACGCTCGTGAAACGTTGTTAAATAATTGGCAGTGACGCTCGCAGAAACGTTGTTAATATCGCAGGAATACGTTGTAGCGATATTTTAGTCCTATAATATTAGTTACCAAACATTGACACTTGTTGACCAAATATTGGTCTTCGGGATTAAATATTCATTAAGAGATTTCCATCATAGCACGGAGGCTCGGATGCACCGAATACATGAATGTGAAGATTCTATATGGTATTTTTTTTGCCACGTGTCTTTTTTTTGATAGGGCTAGTTCACATTCTGTTATAGAATCTCCAATGCAAGGGGTAAAGGTCTTAAATTAGTATGACACTTTGGATTTAAGACCTTACTCACCAAAGTTTATCTCCAATACAAAGGTGAGGGTCATAGAAAAAGATGACATGGCTAAAGTGGGAGTAAAGGAGAAAGTCTAAATAAGACTTTCTTCGTGACCTTGGGTCATAAGTCCACATCATCTTTTGTCTCTAAATTTAAACAAAAATTGTTAGATTCCTAAAGATTGGAGACAGAATTTAGATAAAGGGTGTTATCTTTATATATTTTTTGTCATGTAGCAAGTGACCCACAACCAAAAGGTATAAATAAGAGCTCCACATAGGATGACCTTGACCTCTAGAATTGGAGATGCTCTTGACGGAATTTTTTTTGTATGCATAATTAACTTTGACCTAGTTTTTATTAGAATTAACTTAGGATTAAACTGTAGCCTTTAGTGCCAAATGTCGTGACACTATTCGTTGATAGTTGTTAGGGTTTTAATGAATTTTAACTATATGTACCAAGAGGAGTTGCATTAGTCGGTGAAGGAAGAAGAACATTTCTTCCGATCAGTGCTTAGGTTACAACAAAAATAAAAGAATAGAAAAATACTACAAACTTGAAGATATTTTTTTTGGCATATCATATGAAACAACGAAGATAGTTAGAGGATCCTTTAGCATCCATTAATTTGGGGATTTCGGATTCGTGTTAATATTGCTAGCGTTTGAGGTAGGCGCAACACTAACTAAATCTTGTTTTTATTTGAGTTAAAATTATTTACATTCATACTTATTGATTATTACGGTGATATGAGAATAATAGTGTTGTATTTATTGATTTCGTAATGATGTTGAAGTTGTGTGATGAATGTATATGTTTGATAAATTACGGTCCTTGGGAATTGATGGTTGCTTCCCAAAAAATTTTCCTTTTTGACGGGTACGAGATATCCTTGGGAGTTGAAGGTTGCCGCTCTCTTGATGATGGATTTTGATTTAAGGCTAAAATTGTAAAAGCTAAAATTATGCGCTAACATCTTGTAAAAGATAAAGCCATTAATAAGTGAGAAATACTTCTTCACTTTACTAATTCACCTAGAATGGAGCATGTGGAAACAATCCCAGTCTGTGAATTAAATACATCATTATTAATTAATGCATAACCAGCCTTGTATTTCCTGTACTCATTATCAGTGCGGCATGACGACTGAGTGTTGTTCTCAGCAGAGCAACACGAACCTCCAAGTATTATAATGAAGCATGTATGAAATACCCGTACAGGCTACAACTCTCGGTGTGCTATACTAGCCCGATTGAGCATATTACTATCGGTGTGCTATACTAGCTCGATTGAGCATCTGGACTGACCATGTCAGTCTCAGAAACGATCACGACCATCCAACTTCAACAACATGAATTGGATAGCTCAGATCGGATCCATGACCCCAAGCAGATATTGGAATATTCACTACCGAACCAACGCGGGGCCCGCATGGTCGGCCTCCCCAAAAGATTGGCATAGCCTTCCAAAACGTCCAAACCAGAGCAGTATGGATGGAAAACCCTAAATTAGGGTTTGCGGCACATTACATGTGTCGCAAAACAGTCTCAAACATCCATCTTCACAGGTATAGATGGAGGGTGTAGATGTAGATTCAAAGGGCCCAGAGCATGTCAACACGATCACCGTGGGCCCGCCTACATACCTGAACAATCGTTCAGGACCAACCATGGTTGGTCATCCCAATTCGTGCGCCCGAACAAAGCATGACGTACGGCCGTGAAACCCAAAATTAGGGTTTTGAACATCACGAGCGTCCATTTTATCCTGCACGAATGAGGAGTCCAAGATTAGATTAAGCAGGCCCGGTCATACCAACATGACCACCGTGGGCCCATCTATCCCCTCACCTGATCGGCCAAGGCATGCCGTTCCTGGTTATCCCAAATCGTACGCCCAAACTAGCGTGGTCACACTTCCCAATTGCAAACTAATCTCAACCACTCAATTTCGCCGGACAATTTGAGTGGCTTAGATCACGTTTTCATGGAACAGTCAGGTATAGGTGTGAACACAAGCCTACCATCTACATATCAGACCAATCAGCCAAGACCGACCAAGATTGGTCATCTTGGAACGCGCGCCCGAAGTTGGCACTATGTGCGGCTTTTGCGGCACCAGTTTTCTGTCACAAATTGATCTCGACCACTCAACTTCGCCAGATGAATTTAGTGGCCCAGATCACACTTTCGTGAGACAATGGGGTATGGGCGCCTACACCATCATGCCATCTACACGCATGTATGATCGGCCAGCTAAGATCGTATCCCCAAGCTTGGATTCGATCAGGCTGAAGAGCGGTGCTTGCGCACCTCTTCCAAAACCCTAATTTCACCAACGGTCGCAGATGAGTGTCTCAAAGATCATCTCGTCCGTCCAACTTCATCGGCTTGGTTATGCAGACCTGGTCAGGAGTTAATTGGTCAGTGAGGCGTCATGGTGATCACCACCCGTCACTCTACCACACCATGTGGTCGGCCAAGGGAGGACTTGCTTGAGCAACCTCCAAACCATCACATGAAGTAGTCTGGACATGAGGCTACTTTGAGATGCTCAAACAGCGATGTTTCATACATGCTGGATACACTCGATGCAGTACCTGCATAGAATGCGCACGATACTTCATAAGTATCAACTTCCTAAATAACGTAGTTATTTAATCTAGCATTACGTGCTACTTTTTGTGGGTCCCATGATCCACACGCTCGAGACATCAATCATGTCACAAACTGGGGGATACATATTGGGGTATTGGTCTGGCGGTTTACAACATGCAATGCACGACGCGCCTGATAGGTGTCTAAAACACCTTGATATTTATCTATTGTTTATGCGTTCTTTTCTAAGTTTTCTTGTGAAATATGTATCTTATGTTTGCTTTTGAGTATTTAGGTACTTTGGAGTCATTTGGAACAAAAGAAGAGGAAACATCGCAAAAGTGTTGGAGGCGGATTATTTCTCATTATTTGCTTTTATTTTTTCATCTCTATCTGAAAAGTATGTCGGCTTTAGTGATGCAAATTCTGTCTGAAAAGCATGAAAACTTTAGTAATAAAGAGATATTGAAGGGAAAAAGTGAATCTGAGAAGTAAGATACGATTATTTTTGGTGGAAGAATTCGAGAAGAGCAAAAACATCATTTACAGGCGAGCGATGTTTGGAGCTAGCTAAGATTACGCAGCAAAGGAGCGGAAGAATCAACTATCAGTTGCCTAAAACTGACAGTTGAGGAAGAAAGTGGATAGGCGGTCAGTTTCCTGAAACTGACAGGCCAAATGATCTGAACAGCCCTTATCAAGTTCATTTGGGTGGCTATATTCATTTTTATGTTCCTACACAAGACCTGAAATTCAGAGAGATTTATTTCTCTCATTATTAGTTTTTGTATGTATGATGGCGGCTCATTGGAGAGGAAGGTTTAGAGTACAATTCAGTGGGAGATTGAGATGGATGACTCAGATTAACAAGCTTCTGCTGATGGTGAATCTTCTCGAGAATTTTTGAGAAGAAATTGAAGAAAGGGGATCTGAGCATCGAATCAAGGGAGAAGAAATCTTTTGTTGAGGATTGAATGGGTTCTGGTAATAGTATCAACAGAAAAGGAGATCGAGAATATGATGAATTTGAAGATAAGAAGAGGTTGTGAATGATGATGGTCATGGGTATGGTTTGATTTTGATTTCAGGAATGAACTAGGAAGTTAGGGTTTGAAATGGAAAAGGAGTTTGTTTACTATTTAAATCAAGAAACTGGTGGTTGGCTGAAGATGGTGAGACTGAGATTTAAAGAGGGTAATGAGTTTGAAGGACCAGTTACATGTGTTATGAGCAGGGGTGAGTTCAAGCCAGAAAATGGAGGAGCCAGAGCAAGAATTTGAGAATTTATGAAGAATCAGAAGTGGGTTTGGGTTGAATTTAAGTTTGTTTTGAAGAAACCCAAGATTTGGTGCTAGAAAGATGATAATTCAAGGGGTTGAACCACAGTTGTTGATGCTACTGAATTGGTTGTGGAGCTGTTAAATCTACAGAATGGGATTGAAGCTGGAGTGGATTTGGTGTTGGTAAGTGACAATAGCTTTTGGAACTGCAGGTGGCAATTGCAGTAGAAATGGAGCAGCTGGAGTTCATATTTGACCAACAAAGATAGAGACTGGATAGGCAGTGATGGTGAATGAAATGCAGTTGTGCATTGCAGTGGAACAAGGGTTTGGATTGGTTGTAATGCACTGCAGGGAAGCTGAAATGGAGATGAATATGTTGGTGCTATAATATTTGTGAAGTTACAGATGGCGAATGAGTTATCAAGCGGTTGCAGTAGTGGTTAATCATCTGAATTTGCTGGTGCAAGTGGAACTATAGTTAGGATCTATAGTCTGGTAGAATACTCGAAGGAGTTTTAGAAGACTCAGAAACTGGAGCTATGAGACCACAGTTTAGTTGCAGGTTTGCGCAGTTGCTGTGAAGTTGGTGGTTGTGAGACTTGAAGCTGTTGTTGGAGCTGAGTAGTTCTTGCCAGAGTATAGTGTTGCTGCCTTTGATCAGTATGGAGAAATGGGTATTTGTAATGGGTGTTGGTTTAAGTCTTTATGAAAGTAATGCAGTTGTGTGTTGTAAAGTACAAGACTGGGAGTTTGCAGGTGGAGGTAGTTGTGGCCAAGTGCTTGAATGCACAATGGTTGTTGCTGAGAAAGTTACAACAGGAGTGTAATTGAGTTATTACAATAGGGCACTGCAGTTTTTGTTGGCAGGATTATGTGAGATGGGTGCTGGCAGTAGTAGTGCAGGAAATTGGTTGTGCATGAATGTTGGTTTTGATTGCAGTTCATGAAGCTACAGAAGTTATGAGTTGAATTTGGATATACAATGGGTCTGTTGGCAAGCTAAAGATGCAGTTGTCTAGGCAAGAAAATAAACTGGTAGCAGCTGCGGTGCAGGAAGCAAGGGACATCATGGCTGGATTTTTCCCAGGTCAAGTGCAATGATGGTGCAGCACAATGAATGGACTGTGCAAGATTGCGATGGTTCTGACCTTAGGCACTCAGCCCATCCAGCTAAGTAAGATGCTGATCTAAACGAGTTGACTTGTCTGAACAGTTTGACCGGTGACCGAGGGGACTTTGCCGGTCACCTGAAATGTTTTACGTGCCGGATTCCGGCCAATATCCGTCCATAAACACAGTTTTCCGTCGAGCATTTTTGGGACAGTATTTTCACATGGGTTAGTCCTCACATGTGGGCTTATTGGATCATTTGGAATTTGGGCTTTGAAGACCTAATTTTGGCGCCGTTGCCGGGGAGGCAAACTGCTTATTATTAAGTTTTTAGTTTTTTTTTACAATTTTTGCTTTTATCTTTGCTTTTTGTTTCTTGTCTTGGTTCTTACTTGTTTGCGAGAATTGTTTTCAGGTACCTAATCCCTGGCTTCTAAGGATTGGAACTATTCAAGGTGCGGGATTGCTACTCGAAGAGGCACAATAATCCAACCAAGTCAAGACATACCGGAAGAGCAAGAGATAGAAGTGGAAGAAGAATTACAACTAGAAAGAGAACAAGAGTTTCCCTTTGTAGAAGAACCACTAGTTGAAGAATAAGAAGAAATGGGTGACGCAAATCGTACACTCAAGGATTTGTCTTCTCATAGGCTTGATGCACAACAATGGTGTATCCAAACAAACTCAACTTTCGAGATCAAGCCGGGATTGCTTAGAGAGTTACCAAAGTTCCATGGAATGGTGAATGAAGACCCAAACAAGCATCTCATGGAGTTTCATACCATTGTTAAAGCCATGCTTCCAGCGGAGACTGAAGCCGATGGTGCAATGTTGAAAGTTTTTCCATTTTCTATGGTGGACAGCGCTAAGGATTGGTTGTATTGTTTGCCATCCGGAAGTGTCACTACATGGAGAGGATTTAAGAAACTCTTTCTAGAGAGGTATTTTCCTGCGTCAAAGGCTACTCAAATTCGCAAAGATATTTGTGGAATAAAGCAACATGCGGGAGAATCTTTGTATGAATGTTGGGAGCGATACAAGAGATTGGTGGCAAGATGTCCTCACCATCAATTCAGCGACGCTATGATAATCCAATACTTCTACGAAGGTCTTCAATCAAGTGATATATATATTCTTGATGCAGCGAGTGGTGGTGCACTAGTGAACAAGACGGTGGCCCAAGCTGCCGAGTTGATTGAAAGCATGGCTGCAAACTCGCAGCAATTCTACACAAGAGGTGAACCAATGGTCAGGCAAGTGCATAAAGTTAGTGATTCATCATCTTCACACCGTAATCAAAGGATGGATAATATGGAGCACATGATGCAAAAGATGGATGCGGTTATATTACCTTCGTATGGTGAATAGTTGGAGAAAGCTAATGCGGTTTTTCCAAATCAACAAAGACGGTATGATCCCTATTCCAACACCTACAATCCGGGATGGAGAGATCATCCAAATTTTAGCTATGCCAACAACCAAGGTACGGTTCAACAACCTACTTTCAACCGTCCGAGTGGATTTCAACCGCAACAACAACAATTTCAACCACAACAACAACAATTTCAGCAACCTACTTTCAACCGTCCGAGTGGATTTCAACCGTAACAACAACAATTTCAACTGCAACAGCAATAATTTCAGCAACCACAACAACCGGTACAAAACCAAGGTTCCGACATCGATGCAAAGTTACAAACAATGATGCAAGGTATTTCTACCATGTTCAAGGAAAGCCAACAAGAAACTAAAAGTGCTATCAAGGAGTTGCAGACTCAAGTGGGCTCCATGGAGATTGATATCAACAAATTGAAGGCACAAAATAGTGGGAAACTCCCTTCTCAAACCATTAACCCAAAAAAGGGTGTCAATGCTATTACGTTGAGAAGTGGTACACAACTTGAGCAACTCAAAGTTGCTGATTTGGGTGAAGAGGAAGCTCCAAAAAAGCCGGTTTTGGAGGAAAAGAGGGATGAAATTCCCCAAACACCTGAGGTACCTATTCCTAACTCTAAAACTCCTATTCCTACTTATGTTCCTCCTATACCTTTTGCTCGCATATTTGCAAGTTCTAAGGAGGCAAACTAGAAAAAGAGATTTTAGACGTTCTTAAGAAGATTCATGTGAACATACCACTCATTGATGCTATGAATCAAGTTCCCAAGTATGCAAAAGTGTTGAAGGACTTGTGTACCAATAAGCAAAGGCTTAAAGGCAATGAAGTGCTAAGTGTGGGGGAGAGTGCTTCGGCAATCTTACAACACAAACTCCCACTGAAATGCAAGGATCCCGGTAGCTTTGACATTCCCGTCACAATTGGTAACACCACTTTTAACAAAGCAATGTTAGACTTAGGTGCATCCGTTAATGTTATGCCGGCATCCATGTATAATTCACTTAATCTAGGTCCTTTGAAAAAGGCTGAAATTGTGTTGCAATTAGCCAATCGCTCTAATGTTTACCCAATGGGTATTATTGAGGATGTTCTTGTGCAGGTTAATCAACTTATATTTCCAGCTGACTTTTGTGTGTTAGAGATGGATGAAGGTTCACCGGACTCATCTCTTCCATTGTTACTTGGGCGTCCCTTCATGAAAACGGATAAAACCATTATTGATGTAGACAAGGGAACGTTTACTATGGAGTTTGATGGAGAAATAATACATTTCAACATTTTCGAGACGATGAGATATCCTAGTGATGTCCACTCTTGTTTCTCCGTTGATGTTATGGATGAATTGGCACAAAAAGTGTTTGAATTGAATGATGGTGATGCTTTGGAAACTGTTTTAACTACTTACATGGATGATGATATAGAGTGTGGTAACGAAGTCAAGGAAGCCCTTGGTGATCTTAACTCACTACAAAGATGTCCGGAAACTCATAATATCTTTTTTATTTCTTTACCATACAGTGTTGAAAAGCTTTTACCTTCTATTGTTAAATATCCAAAGTTGGAATTGAAACCTCTTCCAAGTCACTTAAAGTACTTGTACTTGGGTGACAATGAAGAGTTACCTGTGATTGTTTCTAACGAGCTTAGTGAACTACATGAGAGAAAACTTCTAAGGGTGTTGAGGATGCACAAGACGGCCATAGGATGGACAATTGCTGATATCAAGGGTATAAGCCTTGCCGTTTGTATGCATAAGATTCGTTTGGAGGACGATACAAAGCCTACAAGGGAAGCACAACATCGTTTGAACCCTCCCATGATGGAATTTGTGAAAAAGGAGATACTCAAGCTTTTGGAAGTGGGTGTTATCTACCCCATATCCGATAACAAGTGGGTGAGCCCGGTAAAAGTTGTACCAAAGAAATCAGGTGTAACAGTGGTAGAGAATGACAAGAGAGAACTTTTCCCAACTCGTGTGCAAACCGGTTGGAGGGTTTGTATTGATTTTAGAAAGTTGAATGCCACTACTAGGAAGGATCATTTTCCTTTACCTTTTATTGATCAAATGCTTGAACGTTTAGCTGGACACTCTTATTATTGTTTTCTTGATGGTTATTCAGGGTACAATCAGATTGTGATAGCGCCGGAGGATCAAGAGAAAACCACTTTCACTTGTCCTTTCGGCACTTTTGCGTATAGAAGGATGCATTTTGGCTTGTGCAATGCTCCAGCTACCTTTTAAAGGTTTATGGTAAGTATCTTTTCCGAATATGTTGAAAACATCATTGAAGTGTTTATGGATGACTTTAGTATCTTTGGTGATTCATTTGACCTTTGTTTGAACAACTTGTCGTTAATCCTTGAAAGATGTGTTGAAACAAACCTTGTGCTAAATTGGGAGAAGTGCCATTTCATGGTAACTCATGGCATAGTTTTAGGCCATATAATATCTTCTAAGGTCTTGGAAGTTGATAAATCTAGGATAGACCTTATTCGTGCTCTGACCCCTCCCACTACGGTGAGAGAGATACGCTCTTTTCTTGGACATGCAGGTTTTTATCGTAGATTTATCAAGGATTTTTCCAAGATAGAATCACCACTTTGCAACTTATTGCAAAATGATGTGGTTTTTAACTTTGATGAAAAGTGTATGGCGGCATTCAATCGTTTGAAAGAACTTTTGATTTCGGCCCCTATCATTAAACCACCGGATTGTATCAAGCCTTTTGAGCTCATGTGTGATGCTAGTGACTATGCGGTTGGTGCGGTGCTTGGGAAGCGTGTGGGGAAGATACCTCATGCCATTTATTATTATTCTAGAACGTTAAATGAAGCCCAACAAAACTACACAACCACTAAAGAAGAGTTGTTAGCTATTGTATTTGCATTAGAGAAATCTCACTCTTATCTAATTGGTACCAAAGTTGTTATTTTTTCTAACCATGCAGCTCTTAGGTACTTGCTAATGAAGAAAGAAGCGAAACCGAGGCTCATACGATGGATTCTACTCTTGCAAGAGTTTGATATTGAAATAATAGACAAGAAAGGAATTGAGAACACCATTGCAGATCAATTGAGCCGTCTTGATGTAGACAAGGAAGCTATCCCGTTGCGTGAAAGTTTCCCGGATGAGCAACTATTCTCAATTGCCTTTGCGGAACCATGGTATGCGGATATTGTGAATTACTTGGTAACCAAACAAATCCCAAAGAACTTGTCTCGTGCTGAGAGGGACAAACTTAAGAGGTTAGGAAACCAATATATATGGGATGATCCATACTTATGGAAACATGGCAGCGACCAAGTAATAAGAAGGTGTGTTCCCGAATCCGAGTTTAATTCTATCTTGTCATTTTGTCATTCCTATGCTTGCGGAGGAAATTTTGGAAGTAAGAGAACCGCTCACAAGGTACTTGAAAGTGGTTTTTATTGGCCAACCTTATTTAAGGATGTATACACATTTTGTACAACTTGTGATAGGTACCAAAGAACATGCAATCTAGGTGCCCGAAATCAAATGCCACAAACTTTTATTCAATTTATTGAAGTTTTTGATGTATGGGGTATTGATTTTATGGGTCCTTTTGTCAACTCTCATGGGAATTTTTACATCTTACTTGCTGTTGATTATGTCTCTAAATGGGTTGAAGCTAAGGCCACCCCAACTAATGATTCCAAGGTTGTTTCAGATTTTGTGCAATCTAACATTTTTGCAAGGTTTGGAATTCCAAGAGCCATAATTAGCGATGGGGGTTCTCACTTCAAAAACAGGATTTTACAAAGCTTATTGAAGAAGTACAATGTGTCGCACAAGGTTGCAACACCTTATCATCCTCAAACAAATGGACAAGCCGAGGTTTCTAACCGGGAGGTAAAATCCATACTAGAGAAGACGGTGAATCCAACAAGGAAATATTGGAGCATGCGACTTAATGATGCTTTGTGGGCTTATAGAACCGCATACAAGACACCTATTGGGATGTCTCCCTTTAGGATTGTGTATGGTAAAACTTGTCACCTACCTGTTGAGATTGAACATAAGGCATTTTGGGCTATTAAGCAATTCAATATGGAGATGGATGGTGCTGGAAAGCAAAGGAAGCTATAACTCCAAGAGCTAGAAGAGCTTCACAATGATGCATTTGAAAGCTCTCGCATTTATAAGGAGAAAACGAAGGCCTTTCATGATACTATGATTTCTAGAAAACAATTTTGTGTTGGGAAGAAAGTGCTTTTGTTTAATTCTCGCTTGCATTTATTTCCGGGTAAATTAAGGTCACATTGGATTGGACCTTTTATTGTTACTAATGTGTTTTCTCATGGTTCAGTAGAAATTCGTAGCATAGCTACAAGCAATGAACTTAAAGTTAATGGGCACCGGTTGAAACCATATTATGAGAATTTCACTTCTGAAGTGGTGGAATGAGCTAATTTTGTGGATGCACTCCCTCTGGAGGAGTAATAGAAAGCAAGGAGCAAGTCGGGCTGACGACTTTAAACCAAGCGCTAAGTGGGAGGCAACCCACCGGTTTTGTATCTTTATCTTTATCTTTTATTTTTAAGCATCTGCTTTTATCTTTATTTTCTTTGTTTTTGCATATCATTTGCGGAATTTCCCACCTTGAACTTTCTTTGGACGATTCAATTTTACATTGAGGACAATGTAAAGTTTAAGTGTGGGGGAGCATTTATATGTTTGTATAGTTTGTTTTATTCCCTAAAAAAAAAATCAGAAAAATAGAAAAACCAAGATTTTTTTTTGTGATTTTTGAACTTCGAAATCTAGAAACTTGTGCCTTTAGGATGATACCATTAGTGGATGGAACCATTTTGATTGCAGGAGTTGAGGAACCAATTAACTAAAAGGGACGAACATAGCTCACGAATAACATGATAGTTGTTACCATATCTCGGAATATCACCATATCACATTCTATTTTTATTTTTCCATATTTATCTATTGTTCTCTAAGTGCGTTGGTGGGTCACTAAACATCGACTTGTTATTACTGCTAGGATGAAATAGAGTGATTGAGTTGCTAAAAAAAAAAAAAAGAGACCGACTAATTATACCAACCGGAATAAAAAAGACACTTGGATAGCAGTATGTGTGAAACGTTGTCCCTGTCTCCGTCGCCTAAACAAGCGTGGAATGCAGGATCCAAGGAAATTATCACATACTTGCTGACAAAGAAGCATGTGCTTGGAACCAAAAGATCTAATCATGTTGTCTAAAAAAAAAAAGTGAAAAAGAAAAAGAAAAGAGAATATTATTATTGTTGAATAAAGTCGACTCATGGTTCCCTTGTATATGCCAGTTGAGTTGATGTAGAATTAAGATTGTTGACCACTGGTTACCTTGTATATGCCAGTGTGTTGACACTAGAATTCAGACCAGTATCTCAATCCAATAGGATGCATAGGTTCATCTTGGCGGTGACCTTCAGACAGATATGGGAAACACCGATCACTTGTCAACATTCGCAAACATCTACCTCTTTATCCATCTTCTTAATCTTTTCATTATGATTGTGGTTAGTTAGTTTCCGAGTATTGTGGTTTGTTCGACTATCTAACTAGAGCTTTATTTACTTAAATATGAATTGAATTTGCATTAAGGTACCTCCTCCTGTAGTCATTTTGGATTCGTTCATTGATTTGTCACAAATAGACGGAGTTGGAAATATAGGTTTTGTAGGAAGACCTCTTGTAAACCTTCACGAGACTAAAACTCGTCCACTAGGGACATCTAGGGGTTACCTAGGGGTTCAAAGGATTGTTATTTATGCTAAAAGTGACCGTAACCTCGACGACACAGAGTTGTATGTATGTTTTATAATTATTTTGATTGATTTGCTCGAGGACTAGCAAAGTCTAAGTATGGGGGAATTTCATAGGTGTCTAAAACACCTTGATATTTATCTATTGTTTATGCTTTCTTTGCTAAGTTTTCTTGTGAAATATGTATCTTATGTTTGCTTTTGAGTATTTAGGTACTTCTGAGTCATTTGGAACAAAAGAAGAGGAAACATCGCAAAAGTGTTGGAGGCGGATTACTTCTCATTATTTGCTTTTATTTCTTCATCTCTATCTGAAAAGTATGTCAGCTTTAGTGATGCAAATTCTGTCTGAAAAGCATGACAACTTTAGTGATGAAGAGATATTGAAGGGAAGAAGTGGATCTGATAAGTAAGAGACGACTATTGTTGGTGGAAGAATTCGAGAAGAGCAAAAACGTCATTTACAGGCGAGCGATGTTTAGAGCCAGCTAAGATTGTGCAGCAAAGGAGCGGAAGAATCAACTGTCAGTTGCCTAAAACTGACAGTTGAGGAAGAAAGTGGATAGGCGGTCAGTTTCCTGAAATTGACAGGCCAAATGATCTGAACAGCCCTATGAAGTTCATTTGGGTGGCTATATTCATTTTTATGTTCCTACACAAGACCTGAAATTCAGAGAGATTTATTTCTCTCATTATTAGTTTCTGTATGTATGATGGCGGATCATTGGAGAGGAAGGTTTAGAGTACAATTCAGTGGGAGATTGAGATGGATGACTCAGATTAACAAGCTTCTGCTGATGGTGAAGATTCTCGAGAATTTTTGAGAAAAAATTGAAGAAAGGGGATCTGAGCATCAAATCAAGGGAGGAGATATCTTTTGCTGAGGATTGAATGGGTTCTGGTAATAGTATAAACAGAAAAGGAGATCGAGAATATGATGAATTTGAAGATAAGAAGAGGTTGTGAATGATTATGGTCATGGGTATGGTTTGATTTTGATTTCAGGAATGAACTAGGAAGTTAGGGTTTGAAATGGAAAAGGAGTTTGTTTACTGTTTAAATCAAGAGACTAGTGGTTGGCTGAAGATGGTGAGACTGAGATTTAAAGAGGGTAATGAGTTTGAAGGACCAGTTACATGTGTTATCAGCAGGGGTGAGTTCAAGCCGAAAAATGGAGGAGCAAGAGCAAGAATTTGAGAATTTATGAAGAATCAGAAGTGGGTTTGGGTTGAATTTAAGTTTGTTATGAAGAAACCCAAGATTTGGTGCTAGAAAGATGATAATTCAAGGGGTTGAACCACAGTTGTTGATGCTACTGAATTGGTTGTGGAGCTGTTAAAGCTACAGAATGGGATTGAAGCTGGAGTGGATTTGGTGTTGGTAACTGGCTAGGCAGAAGTGACATGGTCTTGTAGTGACAATAGCTTTTGGAACTGCAGGTGGTAATTGCAGTAGAAATGGAGCAGCTGGAGTTCATATTTGAGCAACAAAGATAGACTGGATAGGCAGTGATGGTGAATGAAATGCAGTTGTGCATTGCAGTGGAACAAGGGTTTGGGTTGGTTGTAATGCAATGCAGGGAAGCTGAAATGGAGATGAATATGTTGGTGCTATAATGTTTGTGAAGTTACAGATGGTGAATGAATTATCAAGCGGTTGCAGTAGTGGTTAATCATCTGAAGTTGCAGGTGCAAGTGGAACTGCAGTTAGGAGCTGTAGTCTAGTAGAATACTCGAAGGAGTTTTAGAAGACTCAGAAACTGGAGCTATGAGACCACAGTTCAGTTGCAGGTTTGCGCAGTTGCTGTGAAGTTGGTGGTTGTGAGACTCGAAGCTGTTGTTGGAGCTGAGCAGTTCTTGCCAGAGTATAGTGGTGCTGCCTTTGATCAGTATGGAGAAATGGGTATTTGTAATGGGTGTTGGTTCAAGTCCTTATGCAAGTAATGCAGTTGTGTGCTGTAAAGTGCAGAACTGGGAGTTTGCAGGTGGAGGTAGTTGTGGACAAGTGCTTGAATGCACAATGGTTGTTGCTGAGAAAGTTACAACAGGAGTGTAATGGAGTTATTACAATAGGGCAATGCAGTTGTTGTTGGCAGGATTGTGTGAGATGGGTGCTGGCAGTAGTAGTGCAGGAAATTGGTTGTGCATGAATGCTAGTTTTGATTGCAGTTCAAGAAGCTACAGAAGTTATGAGTTGAATTTGGATATACAATGGGTCTGTTGGCAAGCTAAAGATGCAGTTGGCTAGGAAATAAAAAAAACTGGTAGCAGCTGCGGTGCAGGAAGCAAGGGACATCATGGCTGGATTTTTCCCAGGTCAAGTGCAATGATGGTGCAGCACAATGTATGGCCTATGCAAGATTGCGATGGTTCTAAACTTAGCCACTCAGCCCATCCAGCTGAGTAAGATGCTGATCTGAACGAGTTGACCTGTTTGAACAGTTTGACCGGTGACCGGGTGGACTTTTCCGGTCACCTGAAATGTTTTATGTGCCGGATTCCGGCCAATTTCCGGCCATAAACACAGCTTTCCGGAGAGCATTTTTGGGACAATATTTTCACATGGGTTAGTCCTCACATGTGGGATTATTGGATCATTTGGACTTTGGGCTTTGAATACCTAATTTTGGAAAGATGAAAAGCTATAAAAGGAAAAGTTTTTATTCTTGTTGGGGAGATATTATTATTCTACTGGAGTTTTGGAGGAGAGCAGCGACTAGGGTTTGCTTTCGTTTTTTTTTTTTTTTCTTATCATTTCATTTTTATTATTGATTATGAATATGAATATGATGAATCCAAAAACTATGAGTAGCTAAACATTTATTATTGGTTATGGGATATAAAGTGGATTTCACAAATAAGATTTGATTCAATGTATTAGTTTTGTCTCAATAATTTACTGTTTATGATTCATGGTTCATATTGCTATATGATTTGATTGTTTATTTGGTTGAGTCCGGAATCAATCCGATTTGCTTTCATTTCTAGAGCTATATTAGGGTTTTCAATACGAAAACGTTGTTTATCCCTGATTCTAAGTAGCATAATTGTGGGTAGTGCTTGTAGTGATATATCCTACTAGTCACATATGAATCATAACTTGGGTTAAATTGATCTAGTGCTTTTACACATTTTGATTGCCTTGATTAGTCTTATTCCATAGAACTTATTGCTTTTAGGGAGTTAAATCTAATTGTGCTTTTACACTTTAGGTTGCTTTCTAGGAAGAATTCACATATGCATCTTTTAATGTGGTTGTGATGAAATCAGGGAATTAGCGGGATATTCTTGCGATCAAGGTATCCTAGGAATTTTAGTAAATGAGAGATTAAAATTTCAATTCTAGTCATTGTTGAAAATTCAAGTTTGTGAATGAAACTATCCCGTGACCAATGCTTTCTCCTTATTGATTATTTAAATACTTTATTGCTTCAATTTATTTTTATTGCTTTGATAACTCAACCCCCCCCCCTTTGGTTACTAATAAACTGAAATTTGCATAACAACAAAAGCCTCTCTGTGGATACAAACTCTTTCTTATCGCATACTACATTTATTTTAGTTAAGTAAGAAAATGAAATTATATTTGATCGGCTGACAACCGACCAGCGCCATCACAAGAACGTGTCAGGAAGTCATGGACGGTTAGTGATGATGGGACAAGTGGGCAAGACTGGTCGTGTGACACTAACACATTACTCCACTACTCCATCACTCCACTTTCTCCACTTCCCACAAGATACGAGGTTTAGGCCAAAAGACTTGTATAAATAGGTTCTCCATCCTATTTTTCAAACAAGACAAGACAACAGAGGCAAGTGTTGATACAATCGTATTCAAACACCAGAAATGATAGCTTACATCCTTCAAGCCAGTTCAGCATTCTGATACAAGTCATACATAGCCAACACCTTCACATTCTCAACACCTTCTTCACTTCCCTCCCTAAGATCAACCCCATCTCCTTCATTTTGTGACCGAAGAAAATCTGGAACGACCATTTCTTGGTTTAGGCCAGAGTTGTACAGATTGATTTCTTGAATCTATAAGCACTCACTGCGCAATGCATTTGTTTAGGGTTTAGATTAATTCCTCATCCACACACCCCAAATTACCAAAACCGATAGGAATAGTTTTCACCCATAAACACTCTCTAAAAAAACATGGGGCTCATTAGGAGATGATGGTTGCCTCCTATTTGATTGCTAAACCCATGGGGCTCCCTGGGGCGAGTGGATTGATTGATTTTATTGTTCTTATGGATGTGGTGTTTCCATGTGTTTGTGATGTTGTTATCATGCTAGTTTTTTTTTTTTTAAGGAATTGAAAAATATTGCGTAAAACGTTTTGTTGCTTCTTTGCCTACTGAGTGTCAAAACTCACGTCGTATTATGACAAAATTCAGATTTAATGCATGACATGGAGTTGATCAAAAGTGGATCCTAGATAATAATTTTAGATCTTTAAAATTGATGTTTATGCGTAAACTTCTAATTCAAATATGTAATTATTCTTAGATTTAAAGCTGTAAAATATTGTATGATGTTAAGTTGACTGTTTATCATTTTAAATTCCTGATAGTTTTAGATTTTGGTTTGGTTATTTTTGTAATAAGTGTAAAACATCTTAAGGGACATTTTCATTTGTAGAATTTTCCGAGTTGTGCCCATATTTTTAAAATAATTCTTTGTACCCTTGTTAAATCTAGAAAATATTTGAAAGTTGTAAATGCCTTATAAATATCATATTTTAAAATTATGATCTACTGATTTTTAGGCCTTAGCTCATTAGGAGAAAACAAACATCTATCTTTTATCTTTCCAAAATGACAAGCCTCATTAAATTTCGAGTTGTGTGCGATTTTATATAAATCTTATAAAACAGACTATAACAGTTTTAATTTTCTGCAGTTCTGGTCAACTTCGTGTTTGACCGTGGTCATAGGATACTTAGCTTCATTTAAAAATAGTGGAAATTTATAGCTAATATTATTTACATTTTATATTTTATCCATATAGTTATAAAAAAATTGGAACTCGTATGAAGCATGTAAAACTCTAGGAATCTACCTTGGTCTGTTTTCAGTTTTACAATTTGGTGTTAAATTTTTTAGTTATTAATTAAATCTTAAGACTTGGACGGTGTTAATATTTTTACTTGAAAACCAAGTTGTGTTTTGTTTCCAATGGCTTTAAAATTAGGTTAAATTAACGGTTAAATTTTCCTAAATAATTTTCCAAGTTTTCGCTGCGACAGAAGTGGTAAAACGAATGAACATAAATTAAATAAGCCCAAATGAATTACTTAACGAGCTTGGGCTTAGTAGTCGGGCTTCGTCTATGGTATCGAAGTAGCACTTTGGTTTTTCGGGCATGGGATTTAGGCCTGATCCGTGCCCTAAAATTGTGGTTTTACAGTTTGGTATCAGAGCCGACGAAGGGTCACCTGCCGAGGGTGGGAAAGTACGCTGGACGGGGCTGGTCCATGTGCTTCTCATGAGGGGCAGGGAACGTCGGAGATATGGGCTTGCGAATATATTCTGGAGCTGAGGAAGGCTCCTATTTAAGGTGGTGGTATTGTAATACCCCGATATTCGGCAGTGGTTAGCCGAATGGAATATAAGTAATGAGTTGTCCTTTCCTAACACTGAGGCCTTTTTAGCACAATTGGCTCCAGATTTAAGTGTGCACGGGCGGGAGTAATTTAGGAATGGGTGACCATCCGGGAAGTTTCTGCTGGATTACCGCAGCGATGCCCGTTGAAAACCCCACACTGCCGGATAACCGCAGTGGATAAGTGGGGACAGTATCGGTGGAGGGACGGGTGGCTAAGTGGGGACGGTATCGGTGGAGGGACGGGTCATTACAGAGTTAACTAAAGCATGGATGACTACTCTTGACTACTATCCTGAGGATGATATATGCGTAAGCTCTATTAACCTATTTGCTGATAATCACACTTTCCCTCCTAACAGTCCTGACTGTTCTATGATGCATAATCTTACTTCTCCATAAATGTTTCAACTGGAAAGGGAAATCTTGCTTAAAAAGATTGAAGATATGGAATGTAAAATGCTTAATTTAAGACATGAGGTTGCTATCACTCATATGTACGATACTAATAAGGAACATCAAACTTGTTCGATTAATTCTGTTAAGCATTATCAGCAAATCTTTCCTGACTTTATGTCATTCTTAAATCATTCTTAAAAAGATGATGTGGAGAACTACAAGGAAATACCAAACAGTTTGGTCTTCTTGTGTGAAAATCAGGATCATCATGACATTGTATGCACTAAAGATCAAAAATATGTCTCCTATGTTAAACCCTGTTTTCAGAAGATGAAAAGGAAATCTCCCATGAAATCTTCAATGGTTTCAAAAAAAGATTTCCAAATCCATTCATAGTTTGTGAAAAATAACAAATAAGGTATTCGATACCGTGCTAAAAAAGAAAAAGAATGATGTGAGTAACTCTTCCTTCCCGAAGGCAAAACAGAAACAAAGAAAAAAAATATACCATCCTCTCGTAAGAAGTCATCCAGTCCTATTTTGGATTGGAAGTATTACGATTTGTAATTGTGATTCAATATGATTCTTTCCTTTCTCTCTTGGGAAAGAATCATAAATTTCAAGAGGGTTGTGATGAGATATTTCTGTTAAAACCCAAGTCTGGTTTTATTTCCTTTTGTCTTGTCAAGAGACGGTTGTGTACTTAAGAGTTCTTCCTTATAAGACTTTTTCTTGGGATAACCAAATTTTGTTAGGGTTTTGGTCAAAGGTCTTTTTGGAAATTTTATCCCTCTTCTTCACTCTTTTTAAGATGAAGACTTCTCCTTGATATGAGCATTTTCATTTTGTCTTCTTCTATCATGTCCTCGTCAAGTCTTTCAAGCAAAGAAAGTGATGTTTGGACTGTTCTATTCCTTTCCAAGAAGGTTCATTTTGATTCCTTTGACAGTGATATGTGCTCTAACAAGCACGACTCTTCTTCTGATGGGAATCCCTCTGAATCTCATTATGATAAGCTCTCTTTTAACCATGAATCTCGTCTTGGAAAAAATTCATGCTCTGAAAAGTGATCTTGAATCCTCATCCAAAAGATTTGAAGAAAATATGGATAATCTTGAATCCAGAATTGATCTGATTGAAGACGAGCTTGATGAATTTAGGGAATATGAGAAGAGTATCCAAAGTAAGTGAAATGTTTCATAGGGGTTAAGTGTTTGATTTTGTCTAGTAAATCTTCTTCTTCATGTTTCTTAGAAGAATAACTAGGGTTTTGGATAGCCCTTATTGTGAGTACACATAGCTATGTCCAAACAATTTGCATCTTCATGTTTTTAGGTTTATTTGTTTAAATTTTAAGTATTTTGTAAGATGATTTTTGCAATTTTAATCTTTATGACTTGGTATATTGCAAATCTTTATGGGATATGTTGTTTACATCCCTGAACCTGTGACTGTCCCATACTTGTCCAAAAGTTATCTCTATTATGTCGGTATGAAAGTATTGATAGAAGATAGAATGAACTTTTGAAATTACAAAAGTTAAAACCTTTTATGTCATTGT
Organism: Papaver bracteatum; assembly: GCA_023529315.1. Taxonomy (NCBI): domain Eukaryota; kingdom Viridiplantae; phylum Streptophyta; class Magnoliopsida; order Ranunculales; family Papaveraceae; genus Papaver; species Papaver bracteatum. Next base: position 2,441,777 of record JAJJWX010001287.1, read on the forward strand.
TTTGATGGAAGAAAGGATAAAGCTTTTGTGTATAAGGATTAAGTCTATTATATGTCATCGTGCAAATAGTGATGGAAAATACAATGAATCCTTATTTATTCCGCAGTATTGGTATTCTCCGATCCACATTTTTTTGCATATACTGTGTTGCTCCATAAGTTTTCTTGTGTTTGATCATGACCAATTGAACTGATCATACTCGTGTGGTTAATTTAGTTGTTGCTCCGTAAGTTCACTTATGACGAGCATGACCAATTGAATTGAACACGTTGTGGTTAATTTGGGTGTGTATTCTGATTAAATTAATTATGAGTTTTCTTGTGATTAATTTAGTTGTGCATTTCGATTGAATTAGTCATGGGTTCTCTTATGGTTAATTCAATTGAATATATTAGATACAAATTCATGTTTACATGTGATTTGGTTTGTCCAAAGAAATCCTTCTTTTCTTATGAAAGTAAGGTCGCCTTTGTTGTTATTTCGGGAATGACATTTTATGGGGGAGAGTTCTTTTGAACTTGTGCTTAATTGCCAAATCTTTGTGGGGAGTGCGGCTGTGGAATATTATAGGAGTTATCTTGTATCTTTATCAACTCCTTGATGAATGCATTTAGCTTCGGCTATATGATTGCATCTAAATTTGTTGGTATGTTAATACACCTTTGGTCATGAAGTATCTTCGTGGAAATTTCATTAGGATCCCATTAATTTTCGTACCTTTTCCAATTTGTTTGATAAAAAAGGGGAGAATTAATGTTTAGCTCACACTACAAATACATATAGTTTACGGATCATTATGTAAGGGTGAGTGGTTTTCATGTTGAGATAAAGTATTGACTAAGGAGGAGTGATACAAATCACCATAGTGTTATTGTCAAAGTTGTGATACAATTGAACTTTGATGTTATGTAATAATACTATGACACTGTATAACAATGATTGAGAGCATTTGTTTTCTCATTGTTATAGATACGGATATTCAACTAACGATGGTGCTAAACTTACAACCTTTGGAATCATTGGAGTACTTGGAAGTGACGAAGATTTCGAGTCATGTTGAAGATGCCAAGGATATCAAGCATGTGGATGAGAAGAAACAATTTTTATTTATTTTGTAATCCATATGTATTCATAGTTTTGTCACTAAAATTGACAAAGGAGATTGTTAGAGCGTTGCTCGGTCGAACTCGCATGCGTTGCTACCTAAAGCATGTTTGTCAATGTTAGTGATCAAAACTATAAGTCTTGATTTCTAGCCTATTTATAGATGTCTCGGACTAGGACATAGATAGCGTAGTTGAGCTTAGATTTCTCGGCGTTCATCATTTAAGACGAAGAACTACTAAGGGGATCTTGTGGAACTTCTTCGACAAAAGGTATGTGGAGACTTGGACTCATCTATCACTTGGGAAGTCTATTTATACTATATCTCCTATATTGAGACATAAGTCGTATTACAATAAAGTTTTCTACTATACACATTTGAGATTTCGAGCTGAGTATATCTCGCTTACATATGTGTTGGCAAGATTTCGCTTTAGCCATGTTCATCTTTACTCGTAACGAAAGTCATGTTGACATTTTAATAACTTAAAAATTTCTTTTATGCTAATAGTGTGTGAAAACGGCTATTGTCATTATAGAAGAATGTTTCAATGATTGGAATGTAGAGTTGATAATGTAACCATCTTTGGACATAAGCATATATAGTGTGTTCACACATTAATGAATAAATCCATAAACCATGAGCCAAGTGTATGCATATGTGTGTATACGAAATTGGTGAAGGAAACAAGATAAGTATGCGTACCCGTACGCATACTGACGGAAGTTTTCGAACCGAAAATATCTGTTGGGTCTGGGAATTACAAACTCCTAAACTATTCACCTTAAGTATGCGTACACATATGCATACTGGCGGAAGTTTTTGAACCGAGAATTTCTGCTGAGTTTGAAAACTTAACAAACTCAAAATCCGGTAGCTTAAGTATGCATACCCGTACGCATACTTAAGTGGTTATTTTATCAAATCGGTCTGTTCATGAACTTAAACATTTAAATCTTAAGGAATGCAATCTTTGAAAACCGTGGCTATAATTTTCATGATTGATTCAAGCGAATCAAACCGATTTTTCTTCAATTGTGTTCTTGTATAATTCATGAGAATATAGCAATTGAACAACTCTTTAACTAGTTACATTTGAGTCATTTGAACTAGTTATGGTTAAGATGAATAAGGTTGATATGAGAGAAATCATATGTCTAACCTCGGTTAACTATTTGTGAACCAACATGGTGTACACGTTTAGGTACGGCTACATAAACCTAAATGAGGGTACATTTCATTTGTGTATAACAAGATAAGTTCGATCTAATGGTTGAAAGATATTATCTTGGTTGAATCAGGTTTTTCATCTAACGGTGATTATTGAATGCTTTGTTACCAAGGTAACTTGGATTGCAAACCCTAATTTGAAAACTATATAAGGGAGAACTCAAGCAACTGGGAAACCTAATCCCCACACCTCATGTGTGTTACTAGTTGCATAACTAGAGTTGATTCTCCTTTAACCTTAGGTTTTTTATCGAGCCATGTAGGTTAAGGACTTGAAGACTTCATTGGGATTTTGAAGCCAGACCCAACTATTCTCTTTGTAGTTGCGTGATTTGATCTTGCTGTTGAAAAGACGAGGGTACCCAAATATACCACAATCTTTTATTTTGATCACAACCTATACAAGATCCACTGTGTATAAACCTCTTGGAGATACAATCACTCAAGGAATATTTCAACACAATGTCCACTTGAAATAGGGTTAGTCCGGACTGGCCTAACAATGTGAATATCAAAGTCAAGTGGAGAAATCCAATACACTTTGTGTGATCGTCTATGGATATGAAATCGAGACAATACTACAACAAAGTTTTCACTTGATAATAGTAAAAACTTATAAGATAAATATCAAGTGCTTAATTAACGTACAAGTGTATTTACTTTAATTATAATATAAAAACAATTATAATGCGGAAATAAAGTACAGCACACACACCAGAATTTTGTTAACGAGGAAACCGCAAATGCAGAAAAATCCCAGGATCTAGTCTAGTTTTGAATACTCAATTGAATTAAGACGCTACAAAAAGTAAACCTGCAACTTTGTGTAGACAATACTAAGTAAACTAAAATCCTAGTTACTTAGCTTCAATAGTATTCTTGATTTGATAATATCTAGCATAACCGAAGTTCTCAATAGATATTTGATACCATATATCCTAGCAGAACATGCGTTCTCTTTAGGTTATATATCTAATTTATCTTCTTAATGGTTCACAACAACTTCTTTTTCAAATCTTCAAAATCTCCAGTCTTCGATTTAATCTTCAAAGTAACAATCTGCAAAAACAAACTTGATTCCTTATTGATTTGTCGCACAGAACGAAGTCTGTTAACAATGGAAAATCAATGAATCTATCTTACGGATCTAGAAAAACTTAAATCCGTAGAAACGTTAAATCTTTGATCTAGTTTGAGTGAGCCTTATATCAGAAGAGAAGATTCTCAAGAATAAACAAACTAGGTGCAATCAAAGATTCAACAACCGTTAGTCAATAAAATCAATCGAAAACAAAAGATAAACCGCAATTATCTAGTTTCCCACCAACGGTACACGCTAGAGCTTCTCATTCCCAAAGAAGACTTTAAACTGAGCGTCTGTAAGAGATTTCGCCTAATTAGGTTACTCTCCTCTCCGAATAGGAGGCTACACCAATAACAACAACAAAAGAGGAAGTATGTTGTTACGAATGATTAGTTTGCTAGAAAGGCAAACTTCAAGTATTTATAGACAAGGAAGTTTGGACACCAAGGAATTTCCAAAACCGAAAATATTCTCAAGATATTCATTAAAGCACAAATTCGGTTTCCATAATTCTTGGAAATGCTTTGTCCAAAAATAATGATCGAAATCTCTCGGAAAATATAATTAGTAAATGCACATTACTAATTCTTATATTTCCCTACAAAATGAAATTAATAACCTTAATTAAAAGATTCTTAACTTACTTATGTTTCGATCCTAGGATTCTCTTCCCTTAGCTATTAAGGAATAACTTTGAATAATTAAAGAAATAAACACTCACATCACGTGTTCAAAGTATGTCGACATCCTTACTTTGTAAGTTCTCTTTCACACTTACAACCTTGAAACCGATTTTCCACACTTCCAAACAAGTTTAGAATTGGTTGATATGACTTTCAATAACTATGTGATTGATCAAACAAATATTCAATCACAATCATGGGTTTAACAGTTCTACCAAAACAAGTTTCAGTTCTACCTTCCATGTGAGTATTGTGCACAGTCACACTAGCTTTCCAAAATTCAGTTGATTAGGTACTAGGATCGGTTCCCCACATATATGATATATATGGTATCTAACTTATATGTGTTGCACATGTCCATAGGATCAATTCCCCTTTGCCTAAAAACGTGTTGCACATGTCCATATGATCGGTTCCCATTTCTGCTATAAACCTTGTTGCACCCCATACAGGGATCGGTTCCCCTTTGTGATGTACTGCACCTCTTACTAGGATCGGTTCCCCTTTCCCATATTTATTCAGACATAAAATCACAAACTCGATCATACCATCTCAGGTGATTACTTAAGATCGGTTTCACTAATAAAAGTCACACCAATACATAAGTCAGGCCTTTGTGAATAGTTCTACCAAGAACACAAACATGTTGTGAGCGGTTATACTCAATCACACATATTGGTTGCTCATAAGATATGCAATAAATAAAAAAACCAATAACACCTGGCAATTTCATTTTCGGTTCACAAACAAGTTTATGAACTTACTTCCTTAGAACACATGTAAAACATTATTCCCTAGGATGAAATCCTCACCTCATACCCATACATAATCACAATAGCATTCAAATGATTATGATAATGTCTTATCTACAAAGTTTAACGGTTAAGCAATAAACCTCGTATTGTATTCCTTAATACTATGTCTATCTAGAGTTCAAATATGCTTCGCAGTTTTTTTTTTTAATATGCACGACTTGAAAGACACAAGACAAATATGGAACAAGTCAAGTCGTAATTACTAACCTCAAGCTGAAGAATAATATCTTTGTTGTCTTCAATCCATCTTCAGATCTTTGTGAGTAATTGGAGCACAATACTTCTATCATTTCTAGTCTAACCTATCGAAGTTGACTGTAGTTTACAAATTAAGCAACTCGAGTTTTGGAACTAAATATGACAACCAATCTTGACATACCAATGTTTGTTGGGTTCAACCGAGCAGTGCTCTAATAATCTCCCCCTTTGTCAATTTAGTGAAAAAACTCTATTACATATGGAGATAAACGAATTACAAAAATAACTCATACTAATCTGCATGTATTCAAAAATAAATGTCAGTGTTGACATTATAATAAGAAAGCTAATACTCCACCTAAAGGTGAGATATGTATATTTTCAATCCGCACATCTTTGTTATACCAATTAAAGATCAGAATTAACTTTATTTCTCTCATAAGGCTCTAATTATTCATAAAATAACTTAGACCTTTCTCTTTAGACAAGACAAACAAAAGGTTATTTAACTAGTCTTTCTTGTCAAGGCATTCGATTAGACTTGACTATCTGAATCCTCAAATTTTATAAGTCTAACTAATAACAGAATTAACTTAGTTTCTCTTATCTGGAATCAATTGGACGAAACAAATGATCCCATATTTTGTTAAGCCATAAACAATGCATACAAACCAAAATAAATTGACTTGCATAATTATTTTCTTAACCGGGAGCAATTGAAACAAACATAAAAATTATAGCACCGCAATTACACCGAATTTCGTCAAGCAAAAACACTTGATACCCAACAATAAAGAAGATACCAAACAATAAGCCAAATGAATTTGTAGTTGCAGGATTTACCACACTACACCCTTGTCAAGAATCTATGAAAATTAAGTCATAATTGTGGATGAACAACAACACTTTTATTAATTCTCTTTCAGGAAGATTTACAAGAAATATCAAAACTCTGAAGTACAACTTTCTTTCTGGAGTTTCTCTCTCCTCAAAACTTTCTCAACTCTCAAAAAATACATCATCATCTTCTGGATTTAGTCGAACCCTTTATATAGGGAAATACATAGTGGAAGACATCTAAGATTTCCCCCTAATTCGGATCTACTCTGCGATCTCATCGTCATAACTTTAGTCTTCATCATCGCCAACTTTGTAACCATCGTGAAGCAGACTTATTCTTCTCATATATCTTTAGTCATTAACTCTTTTGTGACATTCGCCAAATGTCGTTGAAGAATTTTGCGACGTTCTTGTCAAATTGTTGTTAGTACTTGTAGAAATGTTTGGGTTTCTCGTAGAAGTGTTGTTTCCATCGCGAGAATATCGTTATGGCGATATTCTGGTCCTACATCTTGCCTCTTCTCATGTCTTTTCTGCGAAGAAGATAAGATCATGAGAATTTTAAATTCCATAACTGCTTATCTTTTCATACTTCTCTATTCTGACACGTTTCCTTGTCCTTCGCCAGCTGTTTTCACGAATTTTTTCTTCCAATATACTTTTGACACGTCTCCGCTAACCGCTGCGATCTGACCACCCACGTCTTTTCCTTGCATTAATTGTTTTCATCTTCTTCGAGAAATTTCTTCTTCTATAAATACTCTTCTCATTCCTTTCCTTTTTCTCTTTTACATTCTTCTTCTTTCTCTCTGTCTCCTCTCTGCAAATTTTACTGTTCTTCAGCGAATTGCGCTTCTGTTGCTGCAGTAATTTCTTTCTTCTTTTCAACCCTTTCTTTCATTCCCATACTCAAAAATGGTTGCTGCTGGTAGCAAAAACTTGAAGGACTTTAATGAGATGCGCGAGGAACTCAAAATTAAAGGTTTTAACTTATCTTTAATTCCAGACCAAGACTCTAGATCTGAACTTTCTCTTAAATTATTTACTGATGATCAACGTTCTCGCGAAAAAATCATAGTTTCGCTAGGACAACTTGAAGCTGGTCTCCCCATTCCTCTCTATGACCCAGAACTTCCATTATTCTACCAAATAATATCTGACGAGAGGTTCTCGCGAGCAATATATCAACTAGGTGGAGATTGCATTAGGTTGCTACTTGAATATGCTTCTCGTGGTGCTGGCAAAGGATCGCGCTATTCTGAAGATGCTCAAAATCCTCTTTACAAACATATTCCAATTAATTCTGCAGATTACATTGTAGCATATTTTTCAAAAATTACTAAATACTCCCTATGAAGAGGGATAGCACCTGCTGGGGTGTTCGCCTGAAGAAACTCGCTGTCGATGAAGCTCTCATGCTATATATTGATTTTCACACGAAAAATAATCATGGCCCTCGCCATTCTAGCGATGATAAGTGGTTTATCTTTCCTTTGTGTCTTAAAGGTCCTTATATATCTGGTTCTTGTGAACTTCCCACGAATCTCGCAGAATATCAACCTTGGGTCTTTAATTTCCTGAGAGAACTAAAGAGGTACTAATCTCTCTGAATTATTATTCATTATCTTCCTTGTGTTTTCATATTCTCGCTAATTATTTTGATTTTTCTCATATTGAAAGAATGAAGCTCAGTTACCAAACTTCAAGGAAGCCTAGTACTTTCTTGGCTCTGAAGTCTTTCACAGATGAAGTAAGAAATATATTTTTTAAAAGTTTAACAATATATTGTTGCCCCTATTTCTTATCTTCATCTGTGCTCGCAGGAAATCGAAGAGTTAGAACCATTAAATCCCGCAAAAACCAAGGAGAAACCTTTAAAAGAGAAATCTGGAAAACCTTCAAAGGATAAATCCGCTGCTCCTTCTAGGGGAAAACCTCCAGCCCCTCACAATGAAGAATCTAGTGATCCTCCATTAAAGAAAAGGAAAACTCAACCTTCTTCACCCATTTCTCAATTAATTCCAGAAAATCCAAATGTTGATTTTGACGAGGGTTTTAATGTTAGCAGTTTTCCTTCAATAAAAAATTCTTCTTCCTCTAATTCCTCAATGACTCATCTATCCAGAATTTTTAGCGATATTTCCCACAGCATAACTTGCAATGATGAGGATGAAGTTATTGACAAGATATCCCAAGCTCTCGCTAAAGTTTGAGATGCCCCTATTCTGGTGGATAATGATTCTCTCCAAGGAATCTCAAGATCATTGACTCCCAGTCTCTTAAATTCTCTTGGTGCTTTGGTAAGTTTTCATTTCTTCAGTTTGTTTATATATTTTCTCCATCGCTAGATCTTAATTTATATTCTTTTTTCGTAGGTTGTAAGAGCTTCTTTGGTTGTTGCTTCTGATTTAGATAAAATATGTGCCAGCTCTGAAGAAAAAGCTGCTAAACTTCACAAGGATAAACAAAAATTAGAGTCTGAAGTTATTGAGCTTCACAAGAAGAATAAACAGCTGGAGATTGAAGCTTCAGTTGATAAACAAAAGATCTCCGATCTTGATAGAGCTAACCAACAACTTTATGGTATGAATGATTTCCTTTCTCTCTTAATTCTTTTTACTCTATCACAGCTTATTCAGGAGACCACTTTTAACTTGCAGATACTTATGGTATTACTGACGAGTCTATACTCTTTCAATCTTTCCCTGAACCTGTAGATGATCATACTCTTCTCGCCTGTCTTAATAATTCTTTAAGTAATTTCTCAGATGATAAGATTAAATCCTTCTCCATAGATGAATTTAGATCCAAGCTTAATCTTTTAAAAATTGAACACAGATTCAATTTAGGTTTGACTGATAGATATAAGCGATTTTATCTTGATTCAAAGAAAGAAATAGATAGATTAAGACAGAAGAATAACGATCTTATTGACGAGAAAGATCTTGCTATCAAAAAGGGATCCAAGACCCTAGCAGACTTTCATAAAACTCTCCTTGATATTCAAATGGACATAGATAAACTTATCCGCGAGAATGAAGATCTTCTTGCGAGGGAGACTCAAGTTCGATCTCGTCTCCTTATTAATAGCGATGACGAATTTTCTTGGATTGCGAAGGTTCTTGATAATGCCAGGAATGATCTAGGTGTAAATGTTAGCCTTCAACTTGAACAAGCGGCTTTAATTAGGGATATGATTTCTGAAAGAGAAGGTTATTAACTTGTTCAAATCTTGCTAATTTTTCATTTTAATATTCTTCTTGATAAAGCTTCTAATTCATTGTCACGTTATCACAGTTGTTGAAGGGAATTATCCCAAGAGATTTCAAGAACTTGAAGATGAAAAACATCAACTCGCGACCAAACTTACTACTCGCAATGAGAAGTATTCAAGATTGAAGGACCATCTCAAAATTACTACTGCGAATTTTAACAAATCTCTTGTTATTACTCACAATAAATTCATTAAGTTGGTTTGTGATGATCATAATATCTCCCATTCTGCATATCCTGATCTAGAAGAAGAAATCCCAGAAGAAATTCCAAGACCTGCTATCTCTGATAGCGAAGCTGAAGATTCTAGCGATGAAGACAGTATTGGTGATGAAGAAGATGAAGAAAATTCTGACGATGAAGAGAAATCTGACAATGGCGAAGGGAAGAAATCTGGCGATGAGAATAAGAAATCTAACGATGAAAATGGTGATCAGTCTAATTAGTTTTCTGCTTCTTTTGTCTACTTTGTATAATTATTTCCTCTTTTTTGTAATTAGCTGTGAGTTTCTCCGCTATTATAAACTCCTTTTGCTTCTATCTGTATGAGTCAAAAAACAATTCTCTTCTGCAAAGCAATCAATATAATTGTTATCTTTTAATGATCTGTATAAGTATGTTACTTAGTAAATGCAATTTTATCATATGCTAGATGAATAATAATTTCATCATTCTGTGCATTCCCATACCTGCCTCTATTATTCATCTGCAATAAGAGAAATTTTCATAAAGATTAAATATTAGTTGTAGTAAAAATATATTACGCTTTAGTACTGTCGTTAAATTATGCCTCAGTACTTGCGAAATTTCATAAATACTGCGAGCAATATCGCAATAATCTTTTGGTCTTATTATGCCTTCCTAGTTAAAGGTCTTATTTTGCCAAATTTTTCATTTTTCTGCGACAAAATCGCAGGACGTCTTTACATTTGCATGTATCGACCCATTGATCTTGTCTTATCAGTATTGCTTGATTATATTGAGACAATATGACAAGTATAAGTTCTCTCGCGAAATAAAAGCCTCGTGACATTGCCGTCTTGCGATGAAATCGCAGGACGTCTTTACATTTTCATGCAAAAACCCATTGATCTCATCTTAACTTTTTCTCTTTAGGGTTTTTTCCTTTGTATAATTTTCGTCACGCGACAATATGATAGGCCTAAATGATCTTGCGATCATAAAGCCCCATGACATTGCCGTCTTAAGACACTTATCAGCTCCCTAATAGAGGGTGCCGCCCTTATCTTCCCCCTGGTTGCCCCTTTAAGGAGGGAACATCGGCCATACAAGACTAGCTCCTCCCATCCAGATTTACCAACAACATTTGTTTTTTGCTCTTGTCCTCTTGTCCTTTATGCCTATATGGCTTATAGTTACGAGACTGCACCCTAAGTGGGGTTTTCTTCAGGCCAAGTGCATCATAGCCAAGACTTACCAAGAATGGAAAGGGAATTTCGTACGCCCTTGGCACCCTTGGCTCAACCGTGTACCTCGGCGCCTTGGTCATACTTTGCACTTCTTGGAAGAGATTCTTGGTCGTCCAACCAGGGTATAACCATATATAGTTGGAAATCCAAGATCTCTCTCCCGGATAGGTTTTCTTTAACCCCAACATCTGCAAAACACAGGATCCAGCTGCGGTATAACCTTACCCCTGAATCATGTCAAGAAATACCCCCTCCTATGACGTGCTATTAGGTCTTACATTTTCCTCTTGCGAAATTTTATTCGCGAACTAGGGTGCACGCCATAAAGTTTCGTCCCATTCTTTAATCTCTGCGAAATTTTATTCGCGCTTCTCGCGAGTATTTTAACTCTGATAGAATTTCATAACTTTGTAAAATCTTGCTATTCTTTTAGGCAGAATATTATGTTCAATTACATATTCTTCAAACAAATCATCCATAAAGTTCTCTAAAGTTCATTACTTTACCTCTTCTACTTACTATTTTCTGATTCTGCTTTTCTGCTACGTTTTACTGTTGTTTCTTTTTCTGCGAGACGCTCGTCACGAGCTTGCACATCCTCTTTCCGCTCTATTGTATCAATCATTAATCTTTCACATCTCTGTTGTTGTTTTATTTTTTACTTCCAATTGCTATTCTTTTCAGCTCTTTCTTCGCAATACTTCATGTCGATTTCATAACATTTCTTGCTTTCTCCCCAATCTCCCTTAATAATTCCAACACCTTTAGGATGAGGAAATTTGATACATTGGTGAGTGGAGGAAACACCCAATATCCCATGTAACCAAGGTCTTCCTATCAAGGCATTGTAAGGTGATTCGATGTCTACAACGTAGAATAAGATTTTTGAAGATATTCCTTTTAACGGTATCTTCATTTCAATTTCCCCCTTTGGTTTGTTAGCTGTACCGTTAAATCCATAGCGATCTCGTCTCCTTATTAATAGCGATGACGAATTTGCTTAGATTGCGAAGGTTCTTGATAATGTCAGGAATGATCTAGGTGTAAATGTTAGCCTTTAACTTGAACAAGCGGCTTTAATTAGGGATATGATTTCTGAAAGAGAAGGTTATTAACTTGTTCAAATCTTGCTAATTTTTCATTTTAATATTCTTCTTGATAAAGCTTCTAATTCATTGTCACGTTCTCGCAGTTGTTGAAGGGAATTATCCCAAGAGATTTCAAGAACTTGAAGATAAAAAAACATCAACTCGCGACCAAACTTACTACTCGCAATGAGATGTATTCAAGATTGAAGGACCATCTCAAAATTACTACTACGAATTTTAACAGATCTCTTGTTATTACTCGCAATAAATTCATTAAGTTGGTTTGTGATGATCATAATATCTCCCATTCTGCATATCCTGATCTAGAAGAAGAAATCCCAGAAGAAATTCCAAGACCTGCTATCTCTGATAGCGAAGCTGAAGATTCTAGCGATGAAGACAGTATTGGTGATGAAGAAGATGAAGAAAATTCTGACGATGAAGAGAAATCTGACAATGGCGAAGGGAAGAAATCTGGCGATGAGAATAAGAAATCTAACGATGAAAATGGTGATCAGTCTAATTAGTTTTCTGCTTCTTTTGTCTTCTTTGTATAATTATTTCCTCTTTTTTGTAATTAGCTGTGAGTTTCTCCGCTATTATAAACTCCTTTTTCTTCTATCTGTATGAGTCAAAAAAACAATTCTCTTCTTCAAAGCAATCAATATAATTGTTATCTTTTAATGATCTGTATAAGTATGTTACTTCGTAAATGAAATTTTACCATATGCTAGATGAATAATAATTTCATCATTCTGTGCATTCCCATACCTGCCTCTATTATTCATCTGCAATAAGAGAAATTTGCATAAAGATTAAATATTAGTTGTAGTAAAAATATATTACGCTTTAGTACTGTCGTTAAATTATGCCTCAGTACTTGCGAAATTTCATAAATACTGCGAGCAGTATCGCAATAATCTTTTGGTCTTATTATGCCTTCCTAGTTAAAGGTCTTATTTTGCCAACTTTTTCATTTTTCTGCGACAAAATCGCAGGACGTCTTTACATTTGCATGTATCGACCCATTTATCTTGTCTTATCATTATTGCTTGATTATATTGCGACAATATGACAAGTCTAAGTTCTCTCGCGAAATCAAAGCCTCGTGACATTGCCGTCTTGCGATGAAATCGCAGGACGTCTTTACATTTTCATGCAAAAACCCATTGATCTCATCTTAACTTTTTCTCTTTAGGCTTTTTGCCTTTGTATAATTTTCGTCACGCGACAATATGATAGGCCTAAATGATCTTGCGATCATAAAGCCCCGTGACATTTCCGTCTTAAGACACTTATCAGCTCCCTAATGGAGGGTGCCGCCCTTATCTTCCCCCTGGTTGCCCCTTTAAGGAGGGCACATCGGCCATACAAGACTAGCTCCTCCCATCCAGATTTACCAACAACCAGCTGTTTTCGCAGCCTCTTGTCCTTTATGCCTATATGTCTTATAGTTACGAGACTGAACCCTAAGTGGGGTTTTCTTCAGGCCAAGTGCATCATAGCCAAGACTTACCAAGAATGGCAAGGGAGTTTCGTACGCCCTTGGCACCCTTGGCTCAACCGTGTACCTCGGTGCCTTGGTCATACTTTGCACTTCTTGGAAGATATTCTTGGTCGTCCAACCAGGGTATAACCATATATAGTTGGAAATCCAAGATTTCTCTCCCGGATAGGTTTTCTTTAACCCCAACATCTGCATAACACAGGATCCAGCTGCGGTATAACCTTACCCCTGAATCATGTCAAGAGATACCCCCTCCTATGACATGCTATTATGTCTTACATTTTCCTCTTGCGAAATTTTATTCGCGAACTAGGGTGCACTCCATAAAGTTTCGTCCCATTCTTTAATCTCTGCGAAATTTTATTCGCGCTTCTCGCGAGTATTTTAACTCTGATAGAATTTCATAACTTTGTAAAATCTTGCTATTCTTTTAGGCAGAATATTCTGTTCAATTACATATTCTTCAAACAAATCATCCATAAAGTTCTCTAAAGTTCATTACTTTACCTCTTCTACTTACTATTTTCTGATTCTGCTTTTCTGCTACGTTTTACTGTTGTTTCTTTTTCTGCGAGACGCTCGTCACGAGCTTGTACATCCTCTTTCCGCTCTATTGTATCAATCATTAATCTTTCACATCTCTGTTGTTGTTTGATTTTTTACTTCCAATTGCTATTCTTTTCAGCTCTTTCTTCGCAATACTTCATGTCGATTTCATAACATTTCTTGCTTTCTCCCCAATCTCCCTTAATAATTCCAACACCTTTAGGATGAGGAAATTTGATACATTGGTGAGTGGAGGCAACACCCAATATCCCATGTAACCAAGGTCTTCCTATCAAAGCATTGTAAGGTGATTCGATGTCTACAACGCAAAATAAGATTTTTGAAGATATTCCTTTTAACGGTATCTGCATTTCAATTTCCCCCTTTGGTTTGTTAGCTGTACCGTTAAATCCATAGATTTTATATGTTGATGGTATTAAATCTTCATCTCTTCCGCCCATGGTTCTATAGGTATGATAGAATAAGATATCAACTGAACTCCCAGTGTCTATTAAGACTCTGTTGATGGCCCAAGAGTCTTCAACTTTACCATCATTTTCTTCATCTTCTTCTGGTATTGGCTTTGGGTTTATCTCTAGCCTTACTACCAACGGGTTATCATGCTGCTCTCCAAGCCCTGGTACATCTTGTGCACTAAAGATATAGTTTGTTTTTTCCATTCTTCTAATGGCGAGGCTCTCGCAATATTCATTATTTCTCGTCCATCTGTATTTTTCGCGAAGACTCTGCTTAAAACATTATCATGGAAATATTTTATAGTTCTGTAGGAATGTACTATGGAATTACAAAACAAATTCTTTGCTTTATCCCCAACTTCTATCACGAATGTTTCTGCTCCTTTTACAGCATTCACTCTGCGAGTTTCTGGTGCTGGAGGCAATCGCTGAGATTGTGGATGTCCTATTAAAAAGTGATTTAGTTTTCCTTGTTCGATCATCCTTAAAATTATACTCTTTACATTCCTGCAGTCATTTACTGTGTGGCCATGAAAATGATGGTAAACACAAAATTCTTGACTGCGATTGTTAGGATGTGGTTCTTTTCCCATGTTCCATGGGGATGGTATATTTTCCATTAAAATGATAGCTTCCCAGATTTTTTATATACCAGCATTGAGAGGAGGCATCTTAATTTCTTCCCATATGATCTTCTGATTTCCTTGTCCTCTATAGTTATTCTGCCTTTGTCCGCCATAAGTTTCTTGCGGCTGATCAATCCCTTGAATTTTGTTATTTCCACCACGATTGTAGTAATTCTTCTCCCTTTCATATTCTTCTTGATCTCTACTACCCATAGCTACCAATTTCTGCTGGTTATCAATTTCTACTTTTTCTTGCTGCACTTGCGAGCTGCTCGCTACATTGTTTATCATTTTAGGAAATAAACTCCCATTTGCTGCTCCAGAATTGGTGTTCGCGATGGGGTATGATTCCATCTCATTTTGTTTCTCCTCCAAAGCAATGTATTCTTCCTGCAGTTCTCGCAGTTCAGTCATAGTGATTGTATTCTTAACTCTAAAAATTTGGATGTACAGTAGATTGGTCGCGAACATTGCATTGATAAAAGACAAGATAAGATATCTCCCATCAACTCTTCCTGCCATATCACTGCACATTGTCTTCCATCTTATGGTTAAATGTTTCAGACTCTCGCCAACTCTCTGTTTTAACCCAAACACATATTCAATACCCGGCCGCAATGAATTGTTGCTAATATACGCTCCCAAAAATGTAGCTTGTAAATGATCAAAATAAGTTATAGTATTTTTTGGTAATCCCTCGAACCATTTCAACGCCTTTCTAGTTAAGCTAGATGCAAAATATTTGCATAGCACAGCATCATGATTTTCCCACTGTAGCATACATCTAACATAAACTTTGACGTGTTGAACAACACAAGTAGTTCCATCAAAAATGCTGGTTAACGCTGGTAAATTTCATTTTGGAGGTATCCCTCTTAACTGTACTTCTTGAGTAAATGGAGTTCTCACAGCTTCTTCAATAGCTTCATCAAGTTTCCTTCTACCTCCTTCTCTTCTATTGTTTATTATTTCGCATTTCTGCTAATTCTCTCAGTATTTGCTTGAGTTTTGCTCCATTGGCCTTTTTAGTGCAGCTTCCCTTCTTCTGCGCTCTTTCCTTTCTTGTCTCGAGAGATTTTGTGTGTCTTCTTCTTCACTGTCATCTCGTCTTTCCCTGCGATTTTCTCTTTCACCCTCTTCTTGAAATCATAGTTGTCTACTTTCTTCTCTACGAATTTCTTCATTTCTCCTCATTTCTCTTCGCTGTCTTTCTAATCTTCTTTGTATTCTATCATACTCCTCTTGAATATTATCATTGTAGCGATTTTGTGTACGTCTCCTTTCTCGATTTTCATGGTTATTTTGTCGTACTGCTTCCCGAAATTCTTGGTTTTCTATTTCTGGCCTTAATATTTCTCTCTCGCAAGCCAGTCGTGCTTGTTCGGCGTAATGTCTCTCAATTTATTCTTCAATTATTCTTTGGTTCCTTTGATTCTCTCGCCCATGTAATATCCTCTTACCTTCTTCTGGATTTTCTTCTTCATTTTGATTGTTTCTTCCCCCTTGATTATTATTGTTGTGTCTATTATCCAATGTTTCGCCATGCGTATTATAGCGGTCTCCAATTATCTCTTCTTCTCTATTACGTTGTTCCCCATTTAAATTTTTCATTTCTTCTTTAACATTCTCATTGGGGAATTTTGCATTGGTTCTTCTCTGAATGATCTTGAATTTGATCTAACAGTACTTCTTGATCTCCTTCTTTGTAACCTCAAATTCTCCATTCTTAGCTCATGATTTTGTCTTGTTAAATTCGCACGCTCTTTTGCCTCTAATCTTCTTTCTTCCTGTATTCTTTGTCTCAAATCATCTACTATTTCACGTCTTTCATGAATTAATCCTCCATCCACTTCTTGATTTCTTTCTCCTTCTTCCTCATTTCTTAATTGTCGATTTTCTGTCTCTTCTACTGAATCTGACCTCCAAGTATGCACACTCACTCTATCATAATCCACATCCCTATCTTGCGTTTGTGCTTGTTGATTCGGCTGTTGGATTGAATTTTCTACTTCATTTCTTGTTCTATTTCTTCCTAATCTTATCCTTAAAGATTCTTCTAATTCACCTGTTCCTTCACCTGCAAGTCTTTTACTTATCCTCACAGTTGTTGGTGGTTCTGATGTGTTTCTTCTTCTTCTAGCCATTTCTTCAATTCTAACAATTTCTTCAAATTTTCAAGTTGTAATTATAGATTTCTTAGCTTGATTCTCCCTGTTTCTAGCGCCAAAATGTAGTTACAGGATTTCCCACACTATACCCTTGTCAAGAATCTATGAAAATTAAGTCATAATTGTAGATGAACAACAACACTTTTATTAATTCTCTTTCAGGAAGATTTACAAGAAATATCAAAACTCAGAAGTACAACTTTCTTTCTGGAGTTTCTCTCTCCTCAAAACTTTCTCAACTCTCAAAAAATACATCATCATCTTCTGGATTTAGTCGAACCCTTTATATAGGGAAATACATAGTGGAGGACAGCTAAGATTTCCCCTTAATTCGGATCTACTCTGCGATCTCATCGTCATAACTTTAGTCTTCATCATCGCCAACTTTGTAACCATCGTGAAGAAGACTTATTCTTTTCATATATCTTTAGTCATTAACTCTTTTGTGACATTCGCCAAATGTCGTTGAAGAATTTTGCGACGTTCTCGTCAAAGTGTTGTTAGTACTTGTAGAAATGTTTGGGTTTCTCGCAGAAGTGTTGTTTCCATCGCGAGAATATCGTTATGGCGATATTCTGGTCCTACAGAATTGTCACAGTTTTTCTTAGCCGGAAACAATTGAATCACACACACATCCGTACACGATATAATGAAACATATCAATTGTGACGAAATTTTGTTAAGCAAAAGCAAAGTATATGCAATATAAACATGCTTTTCTTAAACATAAAAACGATTAACTAACAATTTTGTTACCTCAAATTCCTCAGCCTCTTCTCCCCAGAAAGATATATCATTAAGCGTAATTTCAAATAAAAACTCTTTCCCGGTTTGTTGTCATCCTCTCGCAAGAACAAAGGAACAACAACAAAAGCAACCTTTACCAGAGAAAGGTTGAAACGGTTTTAACTAATGCGTGCCAATAGCAAAAGTTGAAAACCTAAAACCTATATGTTATGTTAAACTCAAATCATGTAAACATAAATTGATTCAACATATTGTGACTTTTCACATATGAATTTTAATCGAAACACCTTATGATCATTTGATACCAACATGGGCTAGAACTTAATCCCGCTAAATCAAAAATCCACACAAACCATAAGGGTTTCACCACATGAGATCGAATATTAAGGTTAATAAAAACCAATGTTTATCTCATATATCAAGAAATATACTCATATGTATATCAATTATCTAGTTTATAAAATATAAACAAACATTAGTATATGTGAGTTACATATGAGCTACAAAATCACAATTTTTTTATGATTTTAATATAGCAATCACGAAGATATGATCCAAAGATCGGTTATACTCAAAAGTCACCATCCATAAGGAAGTGAGCCAGTATATGAGACTGAAACACAAGGGTTTATCTCATAAACTCAAATGAAATATACCATAAATATTCAACAGAAAATAAAGTATTATAATTACCTCAATCTTTTAGGAAATTGAATTACGAAACCAACGCAAAAAGAACGAGGTCATTCCGAGTTCGGACCACGAAGTTATGAACAAAACAGTTTTACACTCCTTTGTATGGACTAGGTAGGGACTGGTCATACCAAGTCACATGTATAGGTTGTAACCGATCCACGTGATTGGGTTGTAACAGATCCTAACACGAATTCATCCACAAAACTGTTTTAGGCATAAATTTTGCTACGATGTCCGAATTCAGTGATTTTTGGCTCGTTTTAACCGTATAAACAAGAGCTACACATATATGACATGTAGATATCAACACCATTAACTCAAAATTTACTGTTTTTATCAAAAACTCAAATATCGATAGAGAAGGTATGAGTGCAGAAGGGAAAAATCTTCCTGAAGGTGTTAACAAGTCATATAATAACCAAGAGGCCATGTGCTCTTTCTTATGTGATTCCTCACCTTTTATAAAAATGAGCATAAAGGTGAGCATGCACATCCCAACACAACTAGGTTGTATTTATTTGTGCCTTGTCTTCTTTGTCACTAGGGACTAAGACAGAATCACTCTTGACCTCTTTCTTGGTTTGCTTACTCTTGTTTCATCTCTTATTTTTCTTCTTTGACTTGTGATGAAGAGTGTCAATGTCACAACGTGCATTCGTACAAGAAACTTTAGACATCAAGATTTATTTCCTTAGTCTTTCAAGAAAACTCTCAAACACATTGTTACCAATATTTATCAATTGAGTGTTATTCTTATGACTAAGTTTTGGTCCCTTCTTGGGTATAGGACTTCAGGACCCGTTTATGGATGGGTTTCGCAGGAGCGTCTTTCTCTTTCATACCATTAGGACCATTGCCCTTTTGGATACTTTGCGGAATATCCTTTCTCCAATTTGGAACATCAGATATTGTCTTTGCATTAACAAAGTCATCTCTTTCTATAATCGAGTCTTTTATGAGATGACCTTGTCAAGCAATAGGCAAAATTTGGACTCTCATTATAATATTTTTTTTTCCTAAACTTAGGGCAATAACGATCTGAGTTCTTTCGGGGAGCAAACTTTTCCAAATTGTTTGATACAAAGGAAAGTACACCCTGTATCTTACGAACTTTGCATCCCCATTGCAAGTTCCATTTATTACCACAATAATAACAATGCTTAGTAACATACGAAGTCTGAGTTATAATGTTAACTTTTTGTGGAACCTCTTGCGTTGGAGCTCGACGAGTTTTCTTCTTTTTCTTATTGTTTTTCATTGTTGTTGTTAGAGCACTGCTCGGTCGAACTCGCAAGCATTTCTATCTCAAGCTTTTTGTCAAGTTTAGTTGCCAAAACTATAAGTCTTGATTTCTAGCCTACTTATAGCTAAGTCTCGGATTAGGATAGAAAATGTAGTTGAGCATTATACTTCAAGGCATTCATCGATTGAAGACGAAGAAACTAAGTGGAGCTTGTGAAACTTCATCAACAAAAGGTATGTGGAGACTTGAACTCATCTATCACTCAAAACTCTATATACTCTATCTCCTGTTTGAGACAAAATTCGTACAGCTATATAGACTTCGATTATACACATTTGATATTTCGAGCTGAATTTAACTCGCTTACATATTTCTCAAAATATGTGTTGGTAAGCTTTCGCTTTAACCAAGTTCATCTTATATTCTTGACGAAAGTCAAAAGATGATCATGTGGAAATTTCTTGGTAACATCTTACATGATTTGTGTGAGACAGTCATTTGATGTAGACTCGGAATATTTTGTATTGATCACTTGAAAATTGCTTTAAAGCTAATAGTTTATGTGAGATAGCTATTCCCGTATTCCAAGAATGTTTCAATGGTTGAAATGAGAGTTTAAAACAAATGGATTTAAGCATAGCATGCAGGAACTACGGTATGCATACCCGTATGCGTACTGGTTGGTTTGAGAAAGTCCGGGAACCTGTTATGCAAACCGGTACGCGTACTGGCATAAGGTTCAGGTGCGGGAATTTCTGTTGAGTTTGGATGGTATGCATACCAGTTCGCGTACTGGCGAAACCCAAACTTGGTCCGGCTACTTAGGTACACATACCCGTACGCATAACTAAGTAGATGATGTTTTAAAATCGGTTTGTTCATGCATTAATAGATTTATATAATAAGGAATATAATCTTTTGCAAACCGTGGCTATAATGTTCATGACTTGATTTGAGTGAATCAAAATTTATTTTTCTTCAATTGTGTCTTGTATACTTCTATGAGAATATAAACAATTGAACAACTCTAGAACTAGTTTCATTTGAGTCATTTGAACTAGTTATGGTTAAAATGAATGAGGTTGATATGAAAGTGTCCATATGGCTAACTTCGGTTAACTATTGTCAAGACAACAAAGTGTACACATTTAGGTACAGTTAATCATATATAAATGAAGGTATATTTCATTTGTGTGTAACAAGCTAAGTTTGATCTAACAGTTGAAAGATATTATCTTGAGTCTAATCAGGTTTTCATCTAACGGTGAATATTGAATGCTTTGTTACCAAAGTAATATTGATTGCAAACCCTGATTTGAAGACTATATAAAGGAGAACTCTAGCAAATGGGAAACCTAATCCCCATACCTCATGTGTGATACTAGTTGCGACTAGAGTCGATTCTCCTTTAACATTAGGTTTTTCACGAAACCCTATTGGTTAACGACTTATATACTTCATTGGGATTGTGAAGCCAGACCCAACTATTTTCTCTGTAGTTATGTGATCTGATCTTTCTGTTTTTATCATGATTGAGTATTATCTTCTCTAAGATTGGCTTGAGATTTAATATCCGATAGGCAAGATAAAAAGTAGTCACAAACATCTTCGTATCATCGTTTGCATTTTTATAATATCTTGTTTCACTACCATACGATTAAGATTATTATGAGGTGAATGATATTTCTAGACTGTTATTCGGGAATATAAGTCTGGTATATCAATTGGTTCATGTTCACCTTGATTAATCAAAAGATGGAACAAAACTCATAGGTTTATCTGTGGGAGACGGATTTATCTATACAATAGACTTTTCTATGTGAGACGGATTTGTTTATCAAGTCTTCGACTTTGGGTCGTAGAAACTCTTAGTTGTGGGTGAGATCATATAAGGGAATCAAGTGCGTAGAGTCCTGCTTGGATTCAGAGATGTAAAGAGCGCAACTGTACCTTGATCAGTGTGAAATTGGTTAGGGCTCAACTACATTCCAGTCTGAAGTTAACTTGGAGTAGGCTAGTGTATGTAATGGCTTAATACATTGTGGTGTTCAAATCTTGACTAGGTACCGGGGTTTTTATGCATCTGCGGTTTCCTCATTAACAAAATTTCTGGTATTTGTGTTATTTCTTTTTCGCATTATATTTTATTATATAGTACAAATATCACAAGTTGTGCATAGTTCAATCAATTAGAGAATCCAACCTTTGGTTGTTGATTATATTGATTGACACTTGAACATTGGTATTTGGTACTGTTCAAGTTGTTTCACATAACAATCAGGCTCACGGATTCTATCTGTTTGATTTGCTTATT
Organism: Papaver bracteatum; assembly: GCA_023529315.1. NCBI lineage: Eukaryota > Viridiplantae > Streptophyta > Magnoliopsida > Ranunculales > Papaveraceae > Papaver > Papaver bracteatum. The sequence continues at coordinate 2,463,846 of JAJJWX010001287.1, forward strand.
ACATTGTGAAATAGGGATACAACACTTGGATATATTTTCATTAATTGTCTGACTGTCTAGTTGATTCTCTTGGAAATATATTGGAGTTTGTCCATACAGATTGCTAAGCGAAATATTGGGTGTGGTTGTTAGACCCAGCTTTTTCAATTGGTATCAGAGAAAGAAAACACGTTTAAGACCTCATAAGTCTGTGTTTGTAGTGATCTGACTATTTGGACAAAGGAGCTATCTCTATAAACATACCGCCAGTCTTCGGGCTCAAACTACTCATGGTGGAAAATTGCTATGCATGCCTTTCTTCAAGCGTGTGATTTTCAAACATGGGTTTATGTTTACAGTAGACGGTGTATCTATTGCTAAGGATATTGGTAGATATGATCATAACAAGATTCTCGCTGCAAAGAAAAATTCTAATGGTTTAAATGCTATCATACATGCCATTACCCCAGATCTTAAGAACCATGTGACTACGTGCACTCGGTCTAAAGATGCTTGGGATATCTTAGAAACCGTATTTGAAGGGAATACCTATGAAAAAGAAGCTAGGGTTCAAAACCTAAATTTTGATTGGGAAAACCTTCGTATGGCTAATGAAGATTCATTTGATGAGCTTAATCACAAAGTGTCTGAAATCGTTAATGCATCTTTTGCGTTGGGTAAGACTATTCCTGAAAAGGACATTGTGATGAAAATTCTCAGATCATTGCCATCTAGATACGATTCTAAGAAACATGCCATCGTTGAAGTAAATAACCTTGATACTCTTTCCAGAAATACTCTTGTTGGAAAGCTAAAGATTTTTTTATCTTGAACTGTGTCAAAGAGAGAAACGTCACTTGTTAGGCAACCATGCTGCTGCATCTGACAAAAAATCTCGAAGTCCTAAATTGATTGATACAAGGGATTAGAATTTCTTTAATTAAACTCTGTCACTGTTTGTTCAACAGTTGAAGAAAACTCTTAGACAGAGTAAAAGAAAGTCTCACAAGAAAGCTCATTCAATCAATAAAAAGGATGAAAAAGTTCAGAAAAACTATGATAATGGAACTTGTTCCAAGTGTTACAGAAGTGTCCACGATACTATTGAAATTTCCGATGAAAAAGTTAGTGAGTTAACTAAAACATAGATGGCAACTCTTGACTATTGTCCTAAGGAAGATGTCTGTGAAAGTTCTCTTAACTACCGTGCTGATAATCACACTTGTCCTTCTAACAACTCTTGTTAGAACATTGCTCGGTCGAACTCGCATGCGTTGCTATCTCAAGCATGTTTGTTAATGTTAGTGATCAAAACTATAAAGTCTTGATTTCTAGTCTACTATAGCTAAGGTCTCGGACTAGGATAGAAAATGTAGTTGATATCAAGAACTCCATGGTGATCATCATACAAGACGAAGGACAACTCAAGGAACCAGTGGATCTACATCGACTAAAAGGTATGTGGAGACTTGAAATTATATATCACTCAAAAGTCTATGTACTCTCCTATCTTGAGATAAAAGTCATATTACTATATAGACTAAGATTATACAAATATGTCATTTCGAGATAAGTATATCTCGCTTATCTATTTCTCGAAATATGTGTTGGTAAAGCTTCCGCTTTAGCCAAGTTCATCTTTACCTAGTGATGAAAGCATGTTATGTTTTAATCACTTTGGAAATTGCTCTGACGAAAAATAGTTTGTGAATAACAACTATATAACGTCCTCTGAGAATGTTTCAATGATTGAAATGAGAGTTTATACATTATAACCATTGGAGGATATAAGCATTATTGTGGTAACAGATATATTGCTTGAACCGAAGTTTGTGAACTTTGTTGATCAAGGAAAACCGGAACGTGAACCGTTAACTCAGTCCGCGAACTGGCGTAGTTCTCGAACCCAAGAATATCTGCTGGAGTTGTAGCTCAGTTTCAGTCTGCGAACTAAATCCGCGAACTGACGGAAGTTCTCGACCCGAGAATTTCTACTGGAGTTTGTGAACTCCAACCGGTTAACTTGAGTCCGCGAACTTGAGTAGGTTATGTCTAAAAACGATGTTTGTGAACTTATCATAATAAACTAAGGAATGCTATTGCAAACCGTGTCTTTATAGTTCATGAATCGATTCGAGTGAATCACATCGTTTTTGCTTCAATTGTTTCTTGTATAGTACATGGGATCTCATAGAAATTGAACAACTCTCTAACTAGTTCATTTGAGTCATTTGGACTAGTTATGGTGAAGAAGAATATGGTTGATATGGAAGTTATCATTTGGCTAACCATTTGGTTAATTAGTGTGAACCAACTAATGTACAAGTTTGGGTACGGTTACACAAACCAAAAATCGTCAAGTACATGTGTCTATTACAAGCTAAGTTTTCGATATAATGGTTGATAAATATTAGCTTGTATCTAATCAGGTTTTCATCTAACGGTGAATATTGAATGCTTTGTTACCAAGCTAACATTGATTGCAAACCCTGATTTGAAAGACTATATAAGGGAGAACTCTAGCAACTGGGAAACCTAATCCCCACACATTCTGTATGATACTATTTTGCTAAGCTAGAGTCGATTCTCCTTTAACCTTTGGTTTTCTTCTTCTAAAACCAGGTCAACGACTTAAAGACTTCATTGGAATTGTGAAGCCAGAACAATACTACTTTTATCGTAGTTGTGTGATCTGATCTTGCATCTTCTATCGTACGAGTACAATTGTAATAATTGGCTTGAGATTTATTTCTACGATACGCAAGATATAAAAGTAATCACAAACATCTTCGTCTCATTGTTTGTGATTCCACAATATCTTTTTTCGCTGCGTCGATTAAGACTATTATGAGGTGATTGATTAAATTGAGTTATTCTTCGGGAATATAAGTCTGGTTTTATTGATTGGTTCCTGTTCACCTTGATTTATCAAAAGACGGAACAAAACTCATAGGTTTATTCGTGGGCGACGAATTTATCTATCTTGTAGACTTTTGTGTGTGAGACAGATTTATTTACTAAAGTCTTCGACTTTGGGTCATAGAAACTCTTGGTTGTGGGTGAGATCAACTAAGGGAATCAAGTGCACAGTATCCTGCCGGGATCAGAGGCGTAGGAGCATAACTGTACCTTGGATCAGTGTGAGATTGATTTGGGTTCAACTACAGTCCAGACAGAAGTTAATTTGGAGTAGCCTAGTGTCTGTAGCGGCTTAATACAGTGTATGTTTAATCTGGACTTGGTCCCGGGGTTTTTATGCATTTGCGGTTTCCTCGTTAACAAAATTCTGGTGTCTATGTTATTTCTTTTCCGCATTATATTTTTTTTTATATTATTGAAATAATACAGGTTGTGCGTTTTTCAATCAATTAGAATATCCGACCTTATTGGTTGTTGATTTAAATTGATTGGCACTTGGATATTGGTCTTTGGTACCATCCAAGTTATCTCTCTTTGATTAAGACTCGCAGATTGTATTTGCTTGAGTAAATCAAATTGAGAGATAGAGATAATAACTCCTTGAGATATTTTATCTAGATTGAGTCTGACTGTCTAGTTGATTCTCTAGTAAAGTAACTCGGAGTTTTCCATATAGATTGCTAATTGAAATATTGGGTGTGGTTGTTAGACCCCCGCTTTTTCAATTGGTATCAGAGCAGGAAAACACTTTAAACCTAATAAGTTTGTGTTCGTTTGTTCCTTAAAAATTGTCCTATGGGAAATTTCTTTGGAAAATTTTCTCTTGGCATCTATAATGCACGCCAAAATTTCTTAAAGATTGATCAAGATCTATTATGGTCAAAACCTCTGGTCTCTCATGATAATCCCATTTCATCTGAGAAGGAAGTTTTAGATGATATGTGTCAATCTAAAGAAAAAAATAAAAAGGAGGAGAGATTAAAGAAACGCTCATGGCGCTCAATGATATGGAACCTCACAAGATTAACTACCGATCTCTTTGAGGAGTACTATCATAATGGATCATCTGATAAAGATCTATTCAGAGCATTCGAAGACGTTTTTAGATCCTTATAAAAACTTAATTATGTTAAGTCTAAGAATCACTCCAAAAAGGGTTTTGTACATATTAAACCTTTAAATAATATTGTACAACCGGGGAAATGGAAGAATCCCCCTTCTAGGCATATCAAGCAAAGGATTGGAAGCTCAGACTCCCCTGATTATCATCATTATGTTGATTACATTACAGGGACTGTTCACACTGATCAACCGAAAATATTGCATGAGAATTTCTATGCACATTGTACCTCTTGGTAACAAGACTGGCACTACCCCATATGTATATATCTTAAAATAGGGCAAGAAATGGTTTGAATTGTGTACAGGTTTGTCTTGGATTTTCAATTAAAGCTTTCTAGTGCATTCATCTTGTTACGGAATGCATAATACTTGATATGCAAACATCCAACAAAATCCCCTTGTTCCTTGTGGGTTGAAGTTCGCAAACGGGTCCAAGCCCATGGTTGGTCTTATTAAAACGGAATATGTAATGTACTTTATCTGTTGGGTTATGGGTGGGCATTTTTTCAGAGGTTTCTATTGTATAAATTTACCCCTGTGTGATTCCTATTGAAGCATATACTCAGGGGGTGGTGCAGGGCGAACGATTTCAAAGTGGACTCCCCATTCATTAGATAGAGAAGATCTCCAAAATTTAGTGATCCACTGCCAAACTTATTCCAATTCCAACAGCTCGGACTCGGATCGTAGGGATCTCCGGACTACTTCGTATCAACAGATACTCGGTCTATCAATATCGATTCGATACTTCTAGGGTTTTGTGTTGTGCCTCCATTGAAGATTCTTTGGTGAATTAAGAGAAAGGGTGTTCAAAATCACTTCAAGTAATTAAATTCCTCTTATTCCTTTCAATTTCTTAGACTTCATGATGAATTTTAGGGGTGTAATTGCAGGAAATCCTACACTACACCCTTAGTAAGAATTCACAAAGATTAAGACATAATTTGAAGATAAAGAACAATATTTTTATTAATTTGATCCAGAAAGAATTACAGGAAATCTGAGAAATCAAGATTACAACCGCCTTCTCTATGTTTTTCTATCTCTTCAAGATTTTCTCATCACTCAAAAATTATCTCTCCTTCTCAAATCCACTGGTCCTCTATATATAGGTTAGTTACATAGTGGATGACATCTAAGCTATCCTTTAATTTCGGATCTGGCCCGCGAGATATTCGCAACAGCTATAATATCAACTATCGCATGTACTTTAATCCTCGCGGAATCATCACGATCTTCTCGTGTTTTGGCTGTCATCATTCATTACGTCACTTATTAGATCATCCTTTAACACTTTCAGTATGTTGTTATTGAATCTCGCAGCATAACTGGCAGGAATGTCGTTAATTACCGCAAGAATAATATAGTGGCGATATTCTGGTCCTACATCTTGCCTCTTCTCATGTCTTTTATGCGAAGAAGGAAAGATCTTGAGAACTAAAATGCCGCAGCTACTCGTTTTTTTCATTTTCTTTTTTCGACAAGGTTCCACAAATTAAGCATAACCGTCTTGAGAACTAAAATGCCGCAGCACTTGGAAAGCAGCATCTACTTCAATTGATATTTCTTTAGGAGAAGGATGAGACGCAGAAGAAGAAGTTTCAATAGTGGTGACTTGAAGGTTCGAATCACTCACAACAGGCGGGACAAAAACAGATTTTATTGGAGAAGAATCTACAATAGAAGCTTCATTTACCACAGTCTCAGAAACTTTATTTATTGGAGGATTAGTGATAATGGGGATATTGGTATTGATATTTTCACAAGGAATGAATGAAGGTTCAATTTGCGAAGGTGTAGAAGAAGGACTCGCAGTTGTGAATTTGGGAAAGAGGATGTCAACATTAATAGCTTTAGCATGGCGAGGCTTCTTGGGAGGTTTAACAATATTTTCATCGCCCTGCGAAAATAAAGTTTTAATCCTTCGAAAGGTGAAATTGATGCTCTGAAGATAAATCTCCAGATTAAAACTTCAGAATGTGAAATTCTCGATCAAAGACTTCTCAACTCTTTATTGGACTGCAAGAATCTCCACGATAAAAATGACGAGCTGAAAGGTAAAACTTTTCTGCCTCTGTTTTCTTTGTTTTTAGAAAAACTTTATGTTTGATATGCTCAATTTCCTTCTATAAATTTGGTTTGCATATTTAGCTTCAAACCGGAATCGATTAATGAAGATATTTCAATGTGAATTTGTTGCTGAAGAAGCCCGCGTTGAGAAAGAGTCTTGGATGGACCAATTCAATAGATTAGATATTCTTCACACATACTCAATTGATCAAATAGACAACCTTACTAATGAGAATAACCAATTAGTTCAAAGGAAATATTTTCTAAGTAGCGAAATCATTCGCCTTTCATATTCATTAATTCAAGCTAACTTGGCGATGGAATATTTATCAGATGAAAATGAGTCTTTGTCTCGGGAAAAATGTAGTTTTTCTAATATGATGGCGATCTCCTCGCAACAATTTAGTATTCTTCAGAAAGTATGTGATAATCAAGAACAATCCCTTCGCTTACTAAAAGAGGACCTTAAGGAGATAACCGAATCATCTGCCGCAGAAAAAGATAAACTTATCAAAGGTAGAATAGGTCGAAGTATAAAAACCAGCAAACTCAAAGAGCGTTGTTCTCAACTGAAAGAATCTTGTTCCTCATTAACAAAAGAAAATACTTATCTCCTTTCTAAAGAAGAAAATATAAAATCTCGCTTGAAAGGTATTATTGGGGATAAATTTGATGACGCCATGAATCAATGGGAGAATTGTTTCTTTAGACTAATTCAAAACATAACCTCGCATAAGGAAGGTAGTTATTTTGACTGCCGTAATTTTTAAATCTTCCACTACATTTCTCTTTTATATTTCTCGCAAAATCTTTGTCTAATATATTTTTTATTTATTTGTTTCTCTCGCAGAATCTGAAAAAAGTCTTCAGTCTACCTTTTCTGATCTAATTAGGAAATTGGCTAAGACTCGCAAAGAAAATAAGGCGCTCACTAATCACCTTGTTGATGTTCGCGATCGACCATAAAGAAAATATGACTATCTTGAATACTTCAAGAATATGAAAATTAGGAATCGCGATAAAGCTATTTTTCGCAAGGCCCATCTTAGCGCTGAAGTTCTTGTGAATAATATTCTGATATCACATTTTCTTCCTCCTACAAAAGTCAATCCTCTAGAAGTAGACGACGATGAAATTCCCATTCCTATTGATGAGGATTTAACCTATCCCAGTGGTGAAGAAGATATTTATCATGAAGATTTTTCAGAAGAAGAAAATCCTCCTAGAGAAACAGCTAATGGTGATGAAGCAGTTACTGGTGAAAAATTGAATGAAGGAGAAACTCAGGTCGAGAAGAATAATACTATTAAAAAAGATAATACCGGCAAAGATAATGAAGCTGGAGAGACTAATCCTTGAATTTAATTCTTGTCTGTGTTATCTTTTATTTCTTTCTTTCGCAAGCAATATGATTCTGTGTAATCTTGACATCCACTTTAAAACTCAGTTAAGCTCTTATTACTTTGAATATTCACAAGGAAGATATTGAAATATTGTTTAAGAATTCCCATATTTTCCCCTCATAATCTTCCTTGTAATGTTCAAATTTTTCCTGCAAAATAAATTAGTTAATTTGCACAATTATTCTATTGGTCTTATTATGCCTTCCTAATTAAAGGTCTTATTTCTCCAATGTTTTTGTTTCTGCGACAAAATCGCAGGACGTTCTTATATTTGCATGTAACAACCCATTGATCTTGCCTTAACTTGATTCTTTCAATATTCTGCGACAATATGACAAGTCTGAGTTCCCTTTAGAGAACAAAGTCTCATGACATTGTCGTCTTGCGATGAAACCGCAGGACGTCTTTACACTTTCATGTAAAAACCCATTGATCTCATCTTAACTTTTTCTCATGGCTTGTTGCCTCTGTAGAATATTTGTCACGCAACAATATGACAGGCCTAAATGTTCTTGCGAATCATAAAGCCCCATGACATTGCCGTCTTAAGACACTTATCAGCTCCCTAATGGAGGGTGTCGCACTTATCTTCCCCCTGGTTGCCCCTTAAAGGAGACATACTTCTGCCATATAAGACTATCTCCTCCCATCCAGTCCTAGCAACAACCAGTTATTTTCGCAGCCTCTTATCCTTTATGCCTATATGGCTTATAGTTACGAGACTGCACCCTAAGTGGGGGTTTCTTCAGGCCGAGTGCATCATAGCCAAGACTTTCCAAGAATGTCCAGGGTAGTTTCATACGCCCCGGGCACCCTTGGCTCAACCGTGTACCTCGGCGCCTTGGTCATACTCTGCACTCCTTAGGAGAGACTCTCGGTCGTCCAACTAGGGTATAACCTTATATAGTTGGAAATCCAAGTTACCTCTCCTGGATAGGTTTTCTATAACCCCAATCTCCATGACTCAGGTTCCAGCAGCGGTATAACCTTTCGCTGAATCATGCAAAGAGATACCCCCTCATATGACGTACTTTAGGTCTTACATTTGCCTCTTACGAAATTGTATTCGCGAACTAGGGTGTACGCCATAAAGGTTTGTCCCGTTCTTGTGTTTCTTAAGCGAATTTCGCCATCTTTATAATTCTTAATAATCTCGCAGTTATAGCAAAAATTTCTTTCATTTATTCCTGCTTTGTTTCATTAAATCATCTAGCCTCTCATAAATGGCTATTGGTAATATCTTTTCAGATATAGTCTGTTCCATGGTCTGCCAAGTCTTTGACCAACATCTCTACCTTCTGGATCCATTAGTTTGTATGCCCCTGTACCAACTATCTCTTTGATGACATATGGTCCATCCCATTTTCTTGCCAATTTTCCACCCTTTTCTCGTTGATATTCAGGTATTTCTCGCAGCACCATATGTTAAACAAAAAGGTGACATTCCGGTTGCCTCTCTCCTGGTTGTGTTGTAAGCCCAGACTGCATTATGTACTTGTTCACACCATGCTCTATGGTACCCTTCTAATTTCTGTTTTAAGATGTCTGCGATTGTCTTATTAGTTGCTTCAGCCTGACCATTAGCTTGTGGGTACAGAGGAGTATATTTTCCACATCTTATCTTAAAAGCATTGAGTAGCAATTCTATATTTTGTCCTTCAAATTGCTTTCCATTATCAGAAACCAACTGTGCTGGAATTCCAAATTTGCAGATGATATTTTCAAAGATGAATGTAAATATATCCTTATCGTGAATATGTTGTAATGCTTTTACCTCTGCCCATTTTGTGAAGTAATCCGTCGTGACAATTAAGTATCTCTTCTGCCCTGAACCTGGTACAAAGGGTCCCACAATATCTAAGCCCTATTTTCTAAAAGGCCACACACTTTTTGAAGATGATAATGGTTCCCCTGGTGCATGTATCCTCTTTCCATATCGCTAGCAATCTTCACAACGTCTTGATAACTGTTTTGCATCCTCATGCATATATGGCCAATAATAGCCTTGCATTTTTGTTCTATAAGCCAAAGATCTTCCTCCGCTATGATTACCAGCATCACCGATATGCAACATTTTTAATATTTTTTCTCCTTATTCCCGTGTCAAACATCTAAGTAATGGACCATTAAAAGATTTTCGATACAATATCCCATCCCTTAATTCATAATTTGTTGCACGGCTTTTTAATTTGTGTGCTTCTAATCTATTTCTTGGTGTTTCTCCTCTCGCCAAATATGCATGAAGTTCTACTCGCCAATCTGTAATATCTCTTCTTGGTTCTTCCTCGCCATTTTCTATCATCATTACATCTATTTCTTCTTCTTCTTTATTGACTAAAGGCGATATAAGTGTTTGAATTTTTATGCATCTCGCAGCTGGGTTTGTCATCATACTTGATATAAAAGAAAAAGCATCTACGAGTCTATTATATTTTCTTGATATATGTCTCCATTTTATTTTTGGAATTCTCGCAGACAATTCTTCAACAAGTTTCTTGTATTTCTTTAGAGATGGTTCATTCGTTGTGTACTCTCCTTTTATCTGGCGAATAACCAATTGCGAGTCACTGGTAATCCTTGCGTTCTCCAATTTCATCTCTATGGCGAACTTTAGATCATGTACCACAGCTTCATATTCTGTCTCATTATTAGTGGATGTGAAATCCAAGCGAAATGAGAAAGCCATTTTTTCTCCTTTTGGCGAGATAAAGATCACTCCAATTCCATTTACTTCCCCATTTGATGATCCATCCACCAATATTTCCCACATGTTCGGTTCCTTTAACAGATCTTTTGGATCTCCATGTTCTTCTTCTATCTTCATCATCTCCTCCACAGATTCATCATCTTCTAGAGGAAATTCCGCTAAAAAATCTGCTACAGCCTGTGATTTTGGCGAGGATAGAACTTCATATTTGATTTCAAAGTGCCCTACTTGTGCATTCCATCTCTCAACCCTGCCAGACCTTTTTGAATTCTTCATTACTGATTCAATTGGTACCTTTGTTAATAACTTTATCTTGTGTGCTTGAAAGTAAATACGAAGCTTAAATGTCACATAAACTAATGCCAAAATTAGCTTTTCAATCTTTTAATAATTTTTCTCTGCAGAATTAAATATTTTGCTGATGTAGTAAATTGGTTTTTCTACCCCTGCATCTATTCGCAATAACACTGCGCTTAAGGCATGCGATGTTGTCGCAAGATAAATCAATAATTCTTCTCCCGGCTCCGCTTTCTGTAAAATAGATATGTTCATTATATATTCTTTAACTCCTTGAAAAGCCTTCTCACATTCATCTGTCCGTTTGAATTTTGTACCCTTCCTGAGTATATTGAAAAAATGTTTGCATTTATCTGAAGATCGCGAGATAAATCTTCCTAGCGAGGCTAAGAGCCCATTCAACTTCTGTACATCTTTCACTGTCGCTGGCGTTGGAATATAGCGAATTGCCTGTACTTTCTCTAGATCAACTTGAATTCCTTCTTTTGATACGATATAACCTAAAAAATTCCCTGATGCTACTCCAAAAATGCATTTCTCAGGATTCACCTTGATGTTAAAAAGTCGCATCTGATCAAAAATCTCCTTCAAATCTTGCACATGATTCTTAGCTTCTTTACTCTTTATTAACATGTCATCTACATACATCTCTAATGTTTTTTGTATCCACTTTGCAAATAGCTTTTCCATCATTCTTTGATACGTTGCACCAGCATTTCGCAACCCAGATGGCATTTTTGTGTAACAATATAATCCTCTTGGAGAAAAAAATATGGTGTGCTCTTGATCTTCTTCAGCAAGAGGGATCTGATTATATCCTTTATACCCATCCAATGAAGATATTCTATCGTTTCCTGCTGCTGATTCGACCATTTGTGGAATATTTGGTAATGGGAAGCTATCTTTAGGACAATCTTTGTTTAAGTCAGTAAAATCTATGCAAATTCTTATCCCTTTATTCTTCTTTGGAACCACTACCATATTTGCGATCCACTCCGGGTATTTGGCTTGTCTTATAATCCCTGCTTCAAGCATATTCTGCAACTCTTCTTCTATTTTGGAATGATAAGTGGTCGCAATCTTTCTTATTATTTGTTTGAATGGTCTGACATCTTTATTAATTTCTAACCTATGGCATGCAATAGATGGATCTATTCCAGGCATCTCATCCATACTCCATGCGAAGATATCTTTGTATTCTCGCAAGAGGTTTATAGTTTTCTCTTCTTCATCTACATCCATTTTAGTTCCAATTTTCAGCATCTTTGGTTCTTCCTTACTTCCAATATTTGCTTTTTTTGTTGGTTCTGCTGCAGTGTAGCTGGCCTCAGGATCTACCATTGGTGTTGTGGTTTTCATAATTCTCCCAGGTTCATCTCCATCTTGCGAAATTTTGCCAGGTATTCCCTTCCCTTCTTGTGCCCTTACCATTTAAACCTTGAATTCTTCTTCTTTCTTTGCTTCTTTTATCAATTTTCTGCAAGCTTTTCGCAATTCTATTCATCCTTCATAATTCTTCACTTCAATTTGAAAACATTATTTTGCATGATCTGTATCTTATCTAATCTCGCCAATTCCACTGGGAATAGAAAATTTGATACACTGATGTAACGTTGATGCTACAGCCTTAATTGCGTGTATCCATGATCGTCCAAATAACATGTTATATGGTGATTCTATATCTACCACACACAACGTTACTCGCATTTCTATTTCTCCTAATGGAATTTGCACCACTATCTCGCTTTTAGGTTTTGTTAAAGATTTTCCAAGGCCATGAATATGATAAGTTGAACAAGACATCTCTTCATCCTTATACCCCATTTTCTTAAAGGTATGATAAAATATTATGTCCATGGAGCTTCCTGCATCCACCAAAGTTCTATTTACAACCCATTCTTCCACATATCCTATTGATTTTCTCTTTTTCATTGATAAAACAGGTATTGTGACCACCAAAGGAGATGTGTGATTTAAATTTTCTTATGGTATATCTGCTGCTGTAAATGTGATTTTCTTCTTTTCCCAATCCTTTAGAGGTAATACCTTCTCCACCGTCATAATTTTCTTCCCTTCAAAATATCTTTTGTGTATCCTTCCCCTCACATTTTCATGAAACTTGTTGATCATTGCTCTTGTTATCATATTACACTCCAATTCCCTATAATTTTCTCTTACTTTGCTCATTTTTTCTTCATCCATTTCATCATTTTGTTCAATCATCTTTTTAATCTTTGAATTATCCTTATCTCCAATCTTACCTTTTTATACGATTTTCTTCCACTCAATCCCTGTTTCGGGCGCCAAAATGTAGTTGCAGAAAATCCTACACTACACCCTTAGTAAGAATTCACAAAGATTAAGACATAGTTTAAAGATAAAGAACAATATTTTTATTAATTTGATCCAGAAAGAATTACAGGAAATCTGAGAAATCAAGATTACAACCGCCTTCTCTAAGTTTTTCGCTCTCTTCAAGATTTTCTCATCACTCAAAAATTATCTCTCCTTCTCAAATATACTGGTCCTCTATATATAGGGAAGTTACATAGTGGATGCCAACTAAGCTGTCCTTTAATTTCGGATCTGGCCCGCGAGATATTCACAACAGCTATAATATCAACTCTCGCAGGTACTTTAATCCTCGCAGAATCATCACGCTCTTCTCATGTTTTGGCTGTCATCATTCATTATGTCACTTATTAGATCATCCTTCAACACTTTCGTATGTTGTTATTGAATCTCGCAGCATAACTCGCAGGAATGTCGTTAATTCTCGCAAGAATAATATAGTGGAGATATTCTGATCCTACAAAGGGATCAAAAAGGAATTCCAAAAATTCAAATACCTCTAGTATGGATCTTCCTTGTGACCAAAATTCTCTTAGAATTAGGTTTGTGGATGATTCATGTGCTAGAATTTTTGAGAAAATTTCATCTAAAGCTTTAATTTTAGAAAAGAAATTGGATATTTCTAGTGGACATGATGAGGATTTAGCTTGCTTTAAAAAATTCAATATTGGAAATATCTTTGATGGTCTTGGTCAAGGTTTTGATTCTCTTACAAGAATTTTCTATGCCAACATTCATGATGTTGATCTCAATAAAATAGAATTCAAATGGTAAATAGAAAAGGTTTCTTATTGATAGAGAGTTAATTTCGAAGGTTACCAACATACCATTGGGAAACGTGCGCCTCCCTAGACTAAGTGATGAACGGCCATCATGTGAAGAGATCTCTATTGGGCTATGTGGCAAGAAGGTAACTTGGAATCAAGGAAAATTTATACTAATGATCTTAGTATCCCGTTGATAGCTTTTGGGAAACTTGGTATCTCAAATCTTTATCCTTCCACAATTGAGAACTCTTGGTGGAATTATGAGTTTGCTGAATTAGTCTATTTTCTTGATACAGGTGTTCAAAGTCTCGATATATGTGGTTTTATCATTCATCAAATGATTTCGATGACTTCACATATCAAGATGTTAGGCTATCCATGCTTAATTGGACAAATTTTCCATGATTGTGGTATTGATTCAATCGGCAACTCCCTCGGGGTTCCCAAACCAGTTCAACCGTGTACCTTCAGACGCATAAGGGAGAATGCTTGCAAAAGACAAAGGGATGCCTTGCTAAATGATTGTGACCCTACCACCTTGAGTCTACTTCAAAAAATTCACAAGGGCGTGTGTAAGGTCAATTCAAGGGTGAAGTGCGTTTAAGAACAATTGTCAGTGATTGCAACTAAGTTTCCCGAGCTCAAGGAAGAGTTGGACACTATTCAAGCATCTTGGAGTGTTTCCGATGAAGATGATGAGTAGTTTTAAGTTTACATAATAAATCTTCTATTTTTATTGTTTTATTTAGAATAATAACTAGTGTTTTGGAATAGCCATTATTGTGATTACACATAGCTATATCCAAAGTTTTCATCTTCTTGTTTTTAGATTTATTCGTTTAAATTCTAAACTTGTTTGGAAGATGTTGGTTGTAGTATTAATCTTTTGATTTTATATATTGCAATATTTTGATGGGATATGTGTGTTTACGTCCGTGAGCTTAATTGTCCCATATTTTGTCAAAAGTAAATTCGTTCGTGAATTGATATGCAAATATTGATAAAAAAAATGAATAGACTTTTGACAAAACACGAAAGTTAAGCCTATATTGTCAATTATTGATGTAAGATAGGTTAAAATCTTTTGTGATTCAAGGATTATGTCTATTGTGTGTCATTGTGCAAATAGTGATGGAAACATAGAATGAATCCTTGCTTATTCCATAGAATGATCCATAATTTTTGTGTAAATACTGTATTGTTCCATGAAGTGTCATATGTTGAGCACTAAAACAACAAAAGTTGATTGCTTTTGTGATTAGCTTAGTCGTTGTTCCATAAGGTACTTTTTGTTGAACATGATTGAACTAAATTAATAATCTTGTGTGGTTATTTAGTTATCACTCTGTAAGTTTTCTTATGTTTGAGCATCTCTTCGACTGGGTTGGTTATTCGTGATTAACTTAGTCATTGCTCCATAGAAGTTCTTATGTCGATTGTGACTAATTATATTGATTACTTTTGTAATTAGTTTGATTGAGTATGACAATTAGATTATTTACGAGTCCTCTTGTGATTAATCTATTTGATTTAAGTATCCATAAGTTTACTTGTGTCGAGCATATTTAGTCAAATTAACCTTGGTTCGCTTTGGTTAATATGACTGAATATTTTGGATTCCAAATTCATACTTGTGTGTAATTTGTTGAGTCTAAAAGAAATCCTTCTTTTCTCTTTTGAAATTAAGGTCGCTCTTGTTGTTCCCTTGGGAATGGCATTTTATGGGGGAGAGTTCTTTTGAACTTGTGCTTAATTGCCAAATCTTTGTAGAGAGTGCGGCTGTGGAATATTAGAGGGGTTATCTTGTATCTTTATGAACTCCTTGATGAATACATTTATCTTTGGCTTTATGATTGCATCTAAACAAGATGATATACATTTACCTTTCATGAAATGTCTCTTACGGAAATTTCATTAGGATCCCGTTCTTGTACCTTTGCCAATTTTATTGACAAAAAGGGGGAGAATTAATATATAGTTCACACTACAAATACATATGGTTTTAGGATCATTATGTAAGGTGGAGTGGTTTCCAGGTGAGATGGAGTATTAACTAAGGGGGGGTGAAGTATCACCATAGTATTGTTGTTGAAGTTGTGATGCAATTGGACTTTGACGCTGTGTAATGATATTATGACACTATATAACAATGATTGAGAACCATTGCTTTTCTCATTGTTATAGCTACATATTTTCAACAACGATGATGCTGAACTTACAACCTTTGGGATCATTGGACTACTTGGAAGTGACGAAGATTTCGAGTATTGTTGAAGATTAGACTTGTGGAATAGGAGCTACAAATATTATTTATATACTTTTTGTAATCCATATGTATTAATAGTTTTTCCACTAAAATTGACAAAGTGGGATATTGTTAGAGCATTGATCGGTCGAACTCGCATGCGTTGCTATCTCAAGCATGTTTGTCAATGTTAGTGATCAAAACTATAAAGTCTTGATTTCTAGTCTCCTATAGCTAAGGTCTTGGACTAGGATAGAAAGTGTAGTTGATCTCAAGAACTCCATGTCGATCATCATACAAGACCAAAGACTACTCAAGGAACCAGTGGATCTTTATCGACTAAAATATACGTGGAGACTTGAACTTATCTATCACTGAAAAGTCTATCTACTCTATCTCCTATCTTGAGACAAAAGTCGTATTACTATATAGACTAAGATTATATACATATGTCATTTCGAGCTGAGTATATCTCGCTTATCTATTTCTCGAAATATGTGTTGGTAAATATTTCGATTTAGCCAAGTTTATCTTTACCTAGTGACGAAAGTCATGTTATGTTTCAATCACTTTGGAAATTGCTCTGACGAAAAATAGTTTGTGAATAACAACTATATAACATCCTCTGAGAATATTTCAATAATTGAAATGAGAGTTTAGACATTATAAACATTGGAGGATATAAGCATTGTTGTGGTAACACATATATGTATAAGTCCTTATTGCTTGAACCGAAGTTTGCGAACTTTGTTGATCAAGTAAAACAGGAACGTGAGCCATCAACTCAGTCCGCGAACTGGCGTAGTTCTCGAACCTGAGAATATCTGTTGGAGTTGTAGCTCAGTTTCAGTCCGCGAACTTAGTCCACAAACTGACGGAAGTTCTCGACCCGAGAATTTCTGCTGGAGTTTGTGAACTCCAACCGGTTAACTTGAATCCGCGAAATCAGTCCGCGAACTTGAGTAGGTTATGTCTAAAAACGATGTTTGTGAACTTATCATAATAATCTAAGGGAATGCTATTGAAAACTGTGGCTTTATAGTTCATGAATCGATTCGTTTTTTCTACAATTGTGTCTTGTGTAGTACATGGGATCTCATAGCAATTGAACAACTCTCTAACTAGTTCATTTGAGACATTTGGACTAGTTATGGTGAAGAAGAATATGGTTGATATAGAAGTTATCATTTGGCTAACCATTTGGTTAACTAGTGTGAACCAACTAATGTACAAGTTTGGGCACGGTTACACAAACCCAAAATCGTCAAGTACATGTGTGCATAACAAGCTAAGTTTCCGATCTAACAATTGATAAATATTAGCTTGTATCTAATCAGGTTTTCATCTAACTGTGAATATTGAATGCTTTGTTACCAAGCTAACATTGATTGCAAACCTTGATTTGAAAGACTATATAAGGGAGAACTCTAGCAACTAGGAAACCTAATCCCCACACATTCTGTGTGATACTAGTTTGCTAAGATAAAGTCGATTCTCCTTTAACCTTTGGTTTTCTTCTTCTAAAACCAGGTTAACGACTTAAAGACTTCATTGGGATTGTGAAGCCAGACCGATACTACTTTTATCATAGTTGTGTGATCTGATCTTACATCTTCTATCATATGAGTACAATTGTAATAATTGGCTTGAGATTTATTTCTACGATAGACAAGATATAAAAGTAATCACAAACATCTTCGTCTCATCGTTTGTGATTCCACTATATCTTTTTTCGCTGCGTCGATTAAGACTATTGTGAGGTGATTGATAAAGCTGAGCTGTTCTTCGGGAATATAAGTCTGGTTTTATCAATTGGTTCCTGTTCACCTTGATTTATTAAAAGATGGAACAAAAAATTGTAGGTATATTCATGGGAGATGGATTTATCTATTACTGTAGACTTTTCTGTGTTATACAGATTTGTTTATTAAATTCTTTGACTTTGGGTCGTAGCAACTCTTGGTTGTGGGTGAGTGGTAGGCTTAAGAAAGTTACCTACAATTATAACTGCAAGTGCACAATGTTGGTTTGCAATACAGGGCAAGCACAGGTTGAACCCACCGAGACAAGGTGAGTGCTAGGTTAATTCTATGGTCTACTACACTGATTCTCAACAAGAAGTGACACAAAGGGGGGATTATGTTGTTTTTGAAACAACAAGATGGTTTATAGTAATTGAAGGAGTTTAAACAGAAAGTAAAGAAAGATGTTGTAAGACAAATGATGAAGAAGATACTAGGGCCTTTGAGTCCACTAATAACTTACACAAGTTATCATTCAATGACATTATCCTTGTCCTTATAACTGATCACAAAAGGGATGTCAATCCTATGTGTATCTAAGGTTACTTTGATATGAGTGATTCAATCACAACTAAAACATTTCTCCTAAGCATTAACTGTCTTCTAAGGGCACAACTAATCAAAAGATAAATGTATAAGGTTAAGCATGAGTTGCAGTTCACAACACAGGATTATTCTAACTACAATGGATGCATGACATACATTGTGAAAGTAAAGTTGTGAGCACTAAGATTGAATTTCATTATGTAAATTTAAGCACAACAACGATATTTGCAATAATATGAATAACAAGTAGCAAATTAAAGTTTCATCTAAACCCTAGCAGGCAAATTTAGAACATGATGAAAATGGTTAAAACACAAATTATATTAGACTAGAAATTGATCCAACTAACTCAGATATTTTTCTTACACAGAGAACAAATCTATTTATACAAAAAAATTCTCTTCTAACACTCAAATTCGAAATTAAATGCAAACCCTATTCACCAAAGCGTCTGAATTGGTTGTCCCCTCTTCCAATTGCCTCTGAAAGCCATTAATGTGATGTTGGGAGAAACCTTAACTCCATGTATCTCGAGCTCAGCTTCTAGGGTTTTGGGATAAGCTAAGATAGAGATAGCTAGAGCTAGGAGATGGTGAAGGTGGCTGTGTTGGTTGTTATCGGGGGAAGAAGGTGATGTTGGCTCTGCAAAAATGGTCGGGGAGAAGGGGGGAAGAACTGAGGGTTCTGCAGAAGGGAAAGAGGATGAGTACGATGGCAAGGGGGTGTTTGGATTCTGGTCGATTAGGTGAAGGGGACATGCGGCTAGGGTGTTAGGCGGGAGATTTGATTGTTGATGTCTCAGGTGGAGGTGCCATTGGATACATCTGCTAGATCAAATCCAACGGCTCAGGATGGAGATGGGCTTAGGTATGGGTTTGGGTCTTGGATATCTTAAGCCCATGTATTTGCAAACAGGTTGCAATTGATGCGCATGCGGGTTGCGGCTGCTCTTTCATAGACGCTGGTCACCGTTCTTCTGCTCTCTGGCTTATCAAATCATCCAAGCTTTATTTAGTACCTAAAAACACAAAGTTAATTAGTACATGAATTTATTCTTGAAAACAATGAAAATACAGAATTTGGGAAAATATATGATTTTAAAGCGCAAGAGATGAGTTAAATGCCAATAAAAAGGTGTAGAAATATGCAATATTTGGCACTCATCAAATACCCCCAAACCTGAATTTTACTTGTCCTCAAGTGAAACGAAAATTAAGAAATCCTAACTATACCACTGTCGTTGGTCTCTCGAATGCATTTAGCATATGCACTAAGCCTTTAAACCCCTAGGTGTCCCTAGTGGATGAGTTGTAGTCTTGTGAGGGCCTACCAGAGATGTACCCATAAAACCTTCTCCAACTTCAGAGCGTAATAGAGTCTCAAGCATCCCAGGAACTATGAGGACATAGAGTTTCTGCATGCTAGTAATAAGAAGTTAGAAATACCAAAGAACGCATTTTAATCCTTAAGAGTTGAGCGAGACATAACCATACCATATGAAAGAATTCAGGTTAGAGAGTAATCACAAGCCTCGACTTCTGCCTCACTAATAGGGTTTTATGATAATTGTACTCAAAAAGACTGTTTTTTTAGTCTCTCATGTATGCAGACATGAATAAAGAGATAAATCCTGCACACGTTGAATGGTGGGAAGGAAAACCTTCCGAAGTAATTTATGGAGACTCCACAGAATTGTGGACAAAAAGAATCTTTTTCTGATGATCTCTAAGAAAGGAAATCAATCATTAGCAAGGATGCGAGTACTCACTTACCTTCACATCTGATCGGAAATCAACTCCACTCTCACAGTATCCATAAAAACGTCTTCAATCTTCGGTCTTCAACTGTTGATGATGAACTTCTTGAACTTCTTAGAAACTTGACAATTTGTAACTTTTCTCTTCAATTTCCTTGTTGCTTGGAATTTTCTTCTTGAATTCTTCTTCTTTACCATGGTGTTTTTAAACAAAACTAAGAAAATAAACTATAAATTTTTTTTCTGATTTTTTTTTTTTTGGTCAACAGAAATAAAAACACAACCAATGAAACTACTAAAGCCATGGGTGAAGGACTTTATCACTTAATTCTACACAACTTGTATTGTCTTGATTTTATGATCTTCACTATTTCTCATCTCTTTTTCTTTTCTTTTCTCTTGTAAAATACCTCTTCAAATGTATATAGAATTCTGCTTTTTGTATTGTATCTTCACTTGAATAAGACTTTTTCTTTTCCTTGAATTGTTACATGTAAACCTTGGACTATTTCAACTTTTCTTCAAATATTCTGACATTGCTCTGCTCGTTGATGATGATGTGTTTCTATGGATCTGTTGATGTTGTTGAGAGAGAGAGTGTGTGGTTCTAACTGCTAATCAAACTACAAGAAGGAGTTTTCATCTTTAGACGACATCCTCATGATTGACAAAATTAGCACTCAAGAGATCAAAAATAGTGCTGAAGGTGGTGCGAAGTTGGGTAGCTCACCATTCCTACCCGGAATTTACGTATGGTGACACACACTCTAAAAGGACTTTTTAGATAGTCACAAAAAATGAAGGTTGGTGCCTCGCTTGATGTAAAAATAGGTAGTCTCCACTAAGGGTGATCACAACTCTACTACCAAATATCTTTGCAACACCTAATTCGCCATCCAGCGTGGTTAAATCCAACTTTAACGCTCTAACAACTAAGAAACCCGATTGTGTTCTCTAGTACTTTCAATTTCAATTATTTCGGTGAGACTCTCTATGTAAACATACCTAGAAGCATGCTAGTGACTCTAAGATCTCTAAAAGTTGGGGTTTTATGCACAAATTTACAAAGAGTTTTGAAAATAATTTTTTTAGAAAAAAAAAAAACAAGTTTATTAATCATCATCAACAACAAGGAGTTTACAACTATTTGATGGAAGCCTAGCGACAAGCTGTGCTACAATCCCTTTATTAAGAACCACACATATCCTATGAAAAAGAAAATCTCTAATAGAAACTTATTCATCATGACTAGCCATATAGTTTCGCAACCTTTTCAGGAACTCCTCAGTATCAGTCCCTAATCCACCTAAGGTCGTGAAAGCAATAACCCCGAACCCCAGCTTCTGACACTTACATTTCTCCAAATACTTAGCCCTATTTTTCGCCACCGCATTAGCCATAGCCCGACCAAGATCAAAATTACGCTCCCAAGTTCCAGTGAAGGGGGAAACCACCGTGACGTCCAAGCACATATCGTACCCATTATCCCAACCATACACAAGGATTTTTATTTTTTTTAGTTAATTTACAAAAGTAAGAAGATAAGAAGACAAAAGTAAGAAAATAAAAAGACTAAAAACTAAAAATTCTATATGAAAAACGCACCCCCAAACCTAAATCTAACATTGTCCTCAATGATTCAACAGATGATAAGAATTTAAACAGTCACACACCAAGAGAACTATGTTTAGTAGAGAAAAGGGAAGAGATTACCGGATGCAAAAGGATGGTGCTAAACCATTAGTGGATGAATGCTTTGAAAGCAACAAAAAGAGTGTTAAGACAAAAAGTTTGGTTAGCACACATAAAAAATATGCAAAAAGAAAAGGAAAAGGGAAAGATAATGGATTTTTAGTCCATATGTATGTACACAGGTGAACTAGTTTAGTACACATAGACGGGATCTTCTAAGTCTACGGTCTCAACTTTTGGTGGAAGATGCTCCAAAAATGGTTTCAATCTCTGACCGTTGACCTTGAAGATGTTCTTATTTGCTGGGTTTTCAATTTCAACAGCTCCATGGGGGAAAACAGTACGTACCGAGAATGGACCTGACCATCGGGAACGTAACTTTCCTGGAAACGGGTGCAAACTAGTGTTGTACAATAAATTATTTTGACCAGGTGTGAAAGACTTGCGCAAAATGCGCTTGTCATGAAACACTTTCATTATTTGTTTGTACATTTTGGCACTATCATATGCATCATTTCTTAACTCTTCTAACTCATTGAGTTGAAGCTTCCTTTGGGTGCCAGCCTTATCAAGATCGAAGTTCAGTTTTTTTAGAGCCCAATATGCAAGATGTTCTAACTCTACAAGTAGATGACAAGCTTTACCGTACACAAGTCTGTAAGGGGACATACCAATGGGAGTCTTGTATGCAGTTCTATAGGCCCACAAAGCAACATTTAAACGTAAATACCAATCTTTCCTAGAAGGATTAACAGTCTTTTCAAGAATATGCTTAATTTCCCTATTAGAAACTTCTACTTGTCCCCTCGTCTGAGGATGGTAAGGTGTTGCTACCTTATGAGTGATTCTATACTTGCGCACAAGTGATTCAAAAGGTCTATTGCAAAAATGACTACCTCCATCACTGATTATTGCTTTAGGTGTTCCAAAGTGAGAGAAAATGTTTTCTTTAAGAAAATAAATAACAACTTTATGATCATTTGTTTTGCATGCAATGAATTCTACCCACTTAGAGACATAATCAACAGCAACAAGAATGTACAACTTACCTTCAGAGTTAGGAAATGGACCCATGAAATCAATACCCCACACATCAAATAGATCAACAATCAAAATGGGTTGTAAGGGCATCATGTGTCTTCTTGAGATACTTCCTAATTTCTGGCATCGGTCACAAGCAACACAAAAAGCATGGCTATCTTGAAACAATGTTGGCCAATAAAAACCACTCTACAAGATCTTTGCAGCAGTTTTCTTGGCGCTAAAGTGGCCTCCACATGCATGGTCATGACAGAAAGAGATGATATCCCTTTGTTCAGAATTGGGGACACAACTCCTAATGATTTGTTCTTGGTAGTACTTAAACAGATATGGGTCATCCCAAAGGAAATGTTTAACTTCAGTCAAGAATTTAGAATGGTCTTGTTTAGATCAATGCAAAGGCATTCTACATGTAGCAAGGTAGTTTATGACATCAGCAAACCACGACAGTTCAGACACAAGCATCAATTGTTCATCAGGTAATGATTCTCTAATAAGCATGGATTCATCAACAGATTCAACATTCAACCTAGACAAGTGATCAGCAACAACATTTTCCGACCTTTTTTTATCTCGAATTTCGAGGTTTCACTCTTGTAACAAAATATATTTCAATGCAGCATGGTCAGAATATATGATGATTTTAGACCCTATCAAATAAGATCTAAACTTATCCAATGCAAACACAACAACTAGCAACTCTTTCTCAGTTGTTGAATAATTCATTTGAGCATCATTAAATGTTTTACTAGCATAGTAGATCACATAAGGGAGTTTATCTACTCGCTTACTTAAAACAACTCCTACAACATAGTCAGATGCATCACACATAATTTCAAATGGTAAGGTCCAGTCGGGTGGTCTGACTTTAGGGGTAGATGTAAGGAGATACTTCAATTGCTCCCATGCTTCCTTATAAGCATCATCAAATAAAAATGCAACATCTTTTGCAAGAAGACTACACAAAGGTCTTGAAATTTTACTAAAGTCTTTGATGAATCGGCGGTAAAAACCGGCATGGCCTAAGAATGATCTTATGTCCCTCACATAATGAGGTTGAGGCAAGTGTTGAATGAGATCAACCTTGGATTTATCTACTTCTATGCCTTTTTCCGAGATGATATGCCCTAGAACAATGCCCGAGTCAACCATGAAATGAAATTTTTCCCAATTCAAAACGAAATTCTTTTCCTTACACCGAATCAGTACACGAGTAAGATGATGCAAACATTCATCAAAAGAAGACCCAAAGATAGAAAAATTATCCATGAAAATTTCAAGAAACTCATCTACCATGTCAGAAAATATGCTCATCACACAACGTTGAAAAGTAGCGGGTGCATTACACAACCCAAAAGGCATACGACAATAAGCAAATATTCCATAAGGACAGGTAAATGTGGTCTTTTGTTGGTCTTCGGGTGCTATATGAATTTGGTTGTAGCCCAAATAGCCATCTACGAAACAATAGTACCTATGTATCGAAAACCTTTCTAGCATTTGGTCAATGAAGGAAAGGGGAAATTGGTCTTTCTTTGTTACTGTGTTCAATTTCCTATAGTCAATACAAACTCGCCACCCTGTGGTCACACGGGTGGGGTCAAGCTCATTCATTTCATTTTGAAATACAGTAATGCCAGACTTTTTGGGCACCACTTGAATGGGATTGACCCACTGGCTATCTGGAACTGGGTATATGATACCCGCATTAAGCAATTTTAAAATCTCACCTTTAACAACATCTCTCATATTGGGGTTAAGTCTCCTTTGCATTTCCCTAGATGGTTTAGTGTTTTCTTCAAGGTTTATGTGATGCATGGAAATTGTTGGACTTATACCTTTAAGGTCTGAGATGGTCCAACCTAAGGCTTCTTTATGTTATTTAAGCACTTCTAAAAGTTGACTTTCCTGTTATGTGTCTAAACATGATGCAATAATCACATGCAAAGACAAAGTATCAGAAGGACCTAAGAAAACATACTTCAAAGTATCAGGTAATGGTTTCAAATCAAGCTTAGGTGGTTCATCAAGAGATGAGGCAGATTGGAATCAGAGAGTGGAAGTAGTTCCACTGCAGTCTGCCATTTAGCAATATCCATGGGTGGAACAGATTCAAGCAAAGAGTGAATTTCACCAATGTACTTAGAATCAAAAATATCTAAGTCAAAGTTATCTAAACATGCTTGCAAAGGGTCCACAGACAAAATGTCAGGCAATGAGTCTTGGATCAGACTCTTAATCATGTTAATCTCATGCAATTCAGTATCATCACAATCAATATGGTTGTTGACTAATGTTAAAAACATTCAGTTCTACAGTCATGTTCCCCAAAAGAAAATTTCAACACTCCATTACGACAGTTTATGATAGCATTAGACGTAGCAAGGAAAGGACGTCCTAAAATAACAGGAATGTGACAATCTGGGTTTTTCACGGGTTGAGTATCTAACACAATGAAGTCCACAGGGATATAAAATTTGTCAACCGTGATCAACACATCTTCAACAATATCTCGACGGATTTTTACAGATCTGTCCGCTAATTATAGCGTAACAGGAGTGTGTTTCAGTTCCCCAAGACCTAACTACACATACACATAGTATGGAAAAAGGTTCACACTTGCACCTAAGTCTAACAAAGCCCTATCAATTGTATGGTTGCCAATAGTGCATGTGATAGTTGGACTACCTGGGTCTTTAAACTTAGGTGGTGTTTTATTTTGAATGATTGAACTTACCTGCTCAGTGAGAAAGGCACGCTTATGAACGTGAAGCTTTCGCTTTTGTGTGCATAGATCCTTCAAGAATTTAGCATAAGCAGGTATTTTCTTAATTGCTTCGAGAAAAGGAATATTTATATTGACTCATTTAAACATCTCCAACATCTCATTGTATTGGGTATCTTTCTTCTGTTGCTCCAATCTTTGAGGAAATGGAGCAACAGGTACATGATATGGTTCATGGACATTATCATCATGGGAATTGTTAGAGTCATTATCATGCTCAGATTCCTTTTCCACAACGAGTGTTTTTTGTGGAGTTGTATGCACTGGTGAGTCTGATCTAGACTCACTCGACTGTGGTACACTTACATTGTTTTCAACAACTTTACCACCATGAAGAGTGGTGACAACATTCACATGACTATGTGAAGTTTCATTGCATGTTAAAGTACCTGCCTAGGGAGTTTACCTTCTCTCTCTCATTCAATGCATCACAAATTTGACCCATTTAAAGTTCTAGACTTGTGAAACGTTGGTAGGTGGTCTTTTAAAGTTGTAAAATATTTTGGTTCAACAGACCGACACTGTATTCAAAGCTAGGCTTGTTCTCTACAGGGTACTGAGGGTGTGGTTGCACTTGGGGGTTTCTAGGATATGAGTATCCTTGGTTATTATTTTTTGTTCCCCATTGTACAGGCCCTTTAGACCATGAAAATTTAGGGTGATTTCTCCACCCTGTTGTAGGTATGAGAATAAGGCTTGTTCTCTTGCCTATGGTACAAAGCATTGGCTTGCTCGGTTTTAGACTCTTGAAATGCATGTAGGTCTGGACAACTGTCCACTAAATGGTCTGAACCATGGCACGCGGCACAAGTGGCCATTTCAATTTGGTCACGGAGAGTAGGGGCAGTAGTTTTCACATTCTTCTGCAGCTCTAGCACTTCTATTCTCCTAGCCAAAGATGCAATCTTTGCATTTCCCTCAAAGTCAGACTCAATTCTATGAGCATTTGATACATGGGTAGTTTTCTTAGGTTCACGAATGGACTCCCACTGCTGAGTCTTTTCAGCGACTTCGATTAAGAAGGTCCAAGACTCATTAGCACTTTTGCCAATAATTGCACCATTGCACATTGACTCTACTGTGGTTCGGGTCTTGACATCTAGGCCTTCATAAAAATTTTCACAAGTCTCCATTTTTCAAAACCATGGTGGGGACACTTGAGAAATAATTTGCTAAAGTTTCACTTTCTAGTTGCATAAAACTATTCAAACTTTGACGAATTATCGCAGTCTTATGGTTTGGGAAAAACTTTTTGAAAACTTCTTTGGTAAGAGCATCCCAGGTTGCAATGGACTGTGGTTGTAGTGCATACAACCAAGACTTGGCTTTTTCCTTCAAAGAGAAAGGAAATAATCTCAGTTTGAGGGACTCTTCCGGTTAAAACGCAGAGTCCCACAAATTTCTTCAAATTCTCTTACATAGTGGTAGGGGTTTTCAGCATCAACCCCTCTAAACACGGCAACATGTGAATTGTGATTGCTTTCAGTTCAAACTGACCAGCATCAGTTGGTAGAATGATGCAAGAGGGATGACTTGCCCTTGTAGGGTACATGTAGTCCTTGAGACTACGGGGTTGGTTCAATTCATCACCTATTGTCTCAGATTGGTCTGGGATTTCTACTGCAGAACTAGGTATGTCGAAAATATCCTCTTGGAGGATTCTAACTAGTCGGTTTATTTGGTCTCTAAAAGACACAATCATAGCCTAGATAGCACATCAAGCATGTTAAACACTCATATAGCCAATTTATTTTTAAGACAGGGAGGCAAAGCTCATAAGATTCAAAAACTATTTCTCAGAATTGGTCACACATAATTGAGGTCTGTTGCTTTTAAGAAATGCACAGCAAAAAAAAATTACTTGGTAGTGTTAGCAAAAGAACTGATTATGCTCACTCAAGGTGCAGCATGTTCTGTGTGACTGTGATAATCAGCAAGCAATTTCAACACAGATTATCAACAATTTATATACAAACTTTCAGTACGGCTAACAACAAACTTGGCTAACCTAGTTATAGCTCAAAAACCACATATTCACACAGTTTCAGGGGTGAAATGAAAAGCAAGTTCCAATTTCAGGTCACAGATGATGCTTAGAAGATTCAGAGTTTCACTATCATGCAAGTTTAGCACAACTAACATCAAACTTGTCTAACTACATCACACTCAACTTGCCAATGCAAAAGTCAAATATCACAAATTCATGTTTTTGGGAATGAGAAACCAGTTTTCAGATTCTTGTATATGGATTCAAATAGTAATAGATGATTACAGGACAAGCAAAAGCCATAACTTGGAAGAGTGGTATAATGTTTAGCAGTGCATCTAGTGTATCAGATTATCAAGGTTTGTCATTCATGTAGATATAGAGTGTAATGGGGTTTGGGAATGACCAACCAGTTTTAGCCACAATGGTTATGCTGTCTTGCTCCTCTTTATGCTTTTCCTTGGGTTTGTAATGCAGTATCACATGTACCTGTTGAGCTTAAAAGAAGAATTTTATCAACCAAAATTGTGTAGAAAAAGCACAGACAAATGGAAGAATAGGAACTGAGTATAACCAACTACAGCTCAACTGAGTATAAGCAAGAAAAATGGCAGAATCTATAGCAGGTCAGTGATGTTGATTGACAGATAGATGAGCAGAAAGACAAAGTTGATTCACAGACTTAAGCAAATAGATTGCAGATTACAGCTAAATGACACAACCAACATGAGACACTATATTACAGAGAAAATAAGAGATATTTTTACAGGGTAGTGACATGAACAAATCCACTGACTCAGATTCTGAGACTACAAACACAGATTGCAGATTTTTCTTAAGCAAAGTCTAAGTTATGTGAAAAACAGCTAAAGAAAAGGAGCTAATGATAGAAAATGATTAAAATTAAAGGCTACAACTACTGAGCACAGATCAACATGAGATAGAACTGCAAGAACCTAAGTTATGCTAAGTTACACTACGAGATAATGATGCAAAGTATATGCAGATGAAACTTGAAACAAAATCTTCAGTTAAGATGTTACAGACTAAGCTATAGATGGCAATAAGCAGTAAGCGAAACAAACATGAATTATATGAAGATGCAACTGACTGAAAACTTAAAACTAAGGCTAATATTAATAACAAGATGCTGATTATATGAAAGATGGGATACTCTAAAGAAGTGCAAAGACTAATCAACTTAGTTATACTAACAATTACTGAAAATACAAAGAATTCAAGCTAATATATACAAGATTAAGCTAAAAATCAGTAAAGTGAAACTTTGTATCAACTACACTGCCACCAAGTCCCCAACAACGACGCCAAAAACTTTGTAGGCTTAAGAAAGTTACCTATAATTATAACTGCAAGTGCACAGTGTTGGTTTGCAACACAGGTCGAACCTGTAGGACCAAAATATCGCCATGATATTACTCTTGCGAGATTAACAACACTTCTGCGAACATCACCGGGAATTCTTCAATAGCACTTCGCGAGTGTCACAGAATGATTTGAAGAATGACGTAATAGCTGACGAATGAGGAAACACGGGAAGAGCGTGATTATCCTGCGATGGTTACAACGCTTGCGAGAATGGATATTATAACTACTGCGGTAATATCGCGAGTCAGATCCGAAATTAAAGGACAGATTAGCTGTCATCCACTATGTAACTATCCTATATAAAGAGACCCAGTAGATTCATAAGGGGGGTGATGTGTTTTTGAGTGTTGAGAAAGTATTGAGGAGAGAGAAAATTCAAGAGAGCGGTTATATTCTTGATTTCTTCTGTTTCTTGTAAACATTTCCGAGAATCAAATAATAAAGTGTTGTTTTTAATCTTCAAATATGTCTTAAATTACAGTAAATTCTTATCAAGGGTGTAGTGTAGGATTTCCTGCAACTACATTTTGGCGCCCGAAACAGGGATTGAAAGTTGAAAATTATAGGAAAAAGCAAGATTAAAGATCAATATTCGAGTTAAGAAGATAATTGAACAAATTGGTGAAGCAGTTGAAGAAAAAATAATTGAAGCAAAGGAGGATTACATGAAGTTGGAGTGCAATACGATACCAAAAACAATGATCAACCAATTCCATGAAAATATTAGAGGAAGGATTCATAAACAAGATTTTGAAGGAAAAATAATTATGACGGTGGAGAAAATATCACCTCTGAAGGATTGGGAAAAGCAGGAAATCACATTCACATCAGCAGAAATACCAAAAGAAAATTTGGATCATACATCCCCATTGGTAATCACGGTATCTACTATGCGAGTGAAGAAGGAAAAATCAACAAGATCTGCAGAAGAATGGGCCGTGAATAGAACTTTGGTGGACGCAGGAAGTTTTGTAGATATTATATTATATCATACATTTAAGAAAATGGGATATAAGGATGAAGAGATATCTTGTTCAAATTATCACATTCATGGTTTTGGAAAATCTATAACAAAACCTAAAGGCGAAATAATGGTACGAATTCCGCTTGGAGAGATTGAAACACAAGTAACATTATGTGTGGTGGATGTGGAGGCACCATATAATATAATATTGGGGAGACCATGGATACATGCAATCAAGGCTGTAGCATCAACATTACATCAATGCATCAAATTTCCTATGCCTTGTGGAATTGGAGAAATTAGAGGAGATACTGATCTTGGGAAGCTGTGTTATCGAATTGAAGTGAGAAATTATGAAGAGCGTCCAAAACTGCGAAAATCTCACAGAAAATTGTCAAAAGAGGCAAAGAAGGAAGAATAATTTAAAGTTTACATGATAAGAGCAAGAGAAGGAAAAGGAATACCCAGCGAGATCTCGCAATAAGATGATGAGCCCGCAAGAGTCATGGAAACACCAACACCAATGGGAGAACCTGAGGCCAACTACACCGCAGCAGAACCAACAAAGGAAGTAAATGTTGGAAGCGAAGAAGAACCTAAAATGCTGAAAATTGGAACTAAAATGGGTGCAGATGAAGAAGAACAAACCATAAATCTCTTGCGAGAGTATAAGGATATTTTCGCGTGGAGTATGGATGAGATGCCTGGAATAGATCCATCAGTTGCATGTCATAAGTTAGAAATTAACAAAGATGTGAGATCATTCAAGCAAAGGATAAGGAAAATCGCAACAACTTATCACTCAAAAATAGAAGAAGAGTTATAGAAAATGCTTGATGCCGGAATTATAAGAGAAGCAAAATACCCGGAATGGATCGCAAATATGGTAGTGGTTCCAAAGAAAAATAAGGGGATCAGAATTTGTATAGACTTTACTGACTTAAAAAAAGCTTTCCATAAAGATAGTTTTCCATTACCAAATATTCCTCAAATAGTTGAATCAGCAGCAGAAAATGATATAATATCTTCATTAGATGGGTATAAAGTTTATAACCAGATTCCTCTCGCTGAAGAAGATCAAGAGCACACCATATTTTTTGCTCCAAGAGGATTATATTGTTACACAAAAATGCGTTTTGGGTTACGAAATGCTGGTGCAACATATCAAAGAATGGTGGAGAAGGTGTTCGCAAGGTGGATACACAAAATATTAGAGGTGTATGTAGATGACATGTTAATAAAGAGTAAAGAAGCTAAGAACCATGTGCAAGATTTGAAGGAGATTTTTGATTAAATGCAACTCTTTAACATCAAGGTGAATCCGGAGAAATGAATTTTTGAAGTAGCGTCAGGGAAATTTTTAGGTTATATTGTGCCAAAAGAAGGAATTCAAGTTGATCCAGAGAAAGTACATGCAATTCGCGATATGCCAACGCCAGCAACAGTGAAAGATGTACAGAAGTTGAATGGGCTCTTAGCCTCGCTAGGAAGATTTATCTCGCGATCTTCAGATAAATGTAAGCATTTCTTCGATATACTCAGGAAGGGTACAAAATTCAAGTGGACAGATGAATGTGAGAAGGCTTTTCAAGGAGTTAAAGAATATCTAATGAACATATCTATTTTACAGAAAGCGGATCCGGGAGAAGAATTATTGATTTATCTTGCAACAACATCGCACGCATTAAGCGCAGTATTACTGCGAATAGATGCATGGGTAGAAAAACTAATTTATTACATCAACAAAATGTTTAATTCTACAGACAGAAATTATTCAAAAATTGAGAAGCTAATTCTGGCATTAGTTTATGCAACCTTTAAACTTCGTATATATTTTCAGGCACATAAAGTAAAGGTATTAACAAATGTGCCCATTGAATCAGTAATGAAGAAATCAAAAAGATCAGGCAGAGTTGAGAGATGGAATGCACAAGTAGGGCACTTTGAAATCAAATATGAAGTCCTATCCTCGCCAAAATCACAAGTTGTAGCAGATTTTTTAGCAGAATTTCCTCTCGAAGATGATGAAGCTGTGGAAGAAATGATGAACATAAAAGAAGAACATGGAGATCCAAAAGATCTATTAAAGGAACCCAACATGTAGGAAATATTGGTGGATGGATCATCAAATGGGGAAGGAAATGGAATTGGAGTGGTCTTTATCTCGCCAGAAGGAGAAAAAATGGCTTTTTTATTTCGTTCAGAATTCACATCCACTAATAATGAGACAGAATATGAAGCTGTGGTGCATGCTCTAAAGTTCTCCGTAGATATGAAGTTGGAGAATGCAAGGATTACCAGTGACTCGCAATTAGTTATTCGCCAGATAAAAGGATAATACACAACAAATGAATCATCTTTGAAGAAATACAAGAAACTTGTTGAAGAATTGTCTGCGAGAATTCCAAAAATAAACTGGAGACATATATTAAGAAAAGATAACAGTCTCGCAGATGCTTTTGCGTTCATATCAAGTATGATGACAAACCCAGCTGCGAGATGCACAAGAATTCAGACGCTTGTATCACCTTCAATTAATAAATAAGAAGAAGAAAAGGCGGATGTAATGATAATATAAAATGACGCAGAAGAACCAGACAGCGACATTATCGCAGATTGGAGAGAAGAACTTCACGCATACTTGGCGACAGGTGAAACACCAAGAAATAGATTGGAGGAGCACAAATTAAAGAGCCGTGCAACAAATTATGAATTAAGGGATGGAGTATTATATCGAAAATCTTTTAATGGGCCATTACTTAGATGTTTGACACGGGAAGAAGGAGAAAAAGTGTTAAAAATGTTGCATAGTGGAGATGCTGGTAATCATAGCGGAGGAAGATCTTTGGCTTATAGAAAAAAAAAATACAAGGCTATTATTGGCCGTATATGCATGAAGATGCAAAACAATTATCAAAGCTTTGCGAAGATTGCCAGCGATATGGAAAGAAAATATATGCACCGAGGCACCGTTATCATCTTCAAAAAGTGTGTGGCCTTTTGGGAAATGGGGATTAGATATTGTGGGACCCTTTGTGCTAGGTTCAGGGGCAGAAGAGATACTTAATTGTCGCGACAGATTACTTCACAAAGTGGGCAGAAGTAAAAGCAGTACAGCACATTCGCGATAAAGATATATTTACATTCATCTTTGAAAATATCATCTGCAGATTTGGAATTCCAACACAGTTGGTTTCTGATAATGGAAAACAATTTGAAGGACAAAACATAGAGTTGCTACTCAATGAATTTAAGATAAGATGTGGAAAATCTACTCCTTTATACCCACAAGATAATGGTAAGGCTGAAGCAACTAATAAGACAATCGCAGACATCTTAAAAAATAAATTAGTATGATACCATAGAGCATGGTGTGAATAGGTACATAATGCAGTCTGCGCTTACAACACAACCAAGAGAGAGGCAACTGGGATGTCACCTTTTTATTTAACATATGATGTTGAAACAGTACTACCAATAGAAGTTCCTATTCCTACAACAAAAAGAGAGGTTTGGGAGAAGAATCTTAATGCTAGCATGATTCTAAGAGAACTTGATGAATTAGAAGAGAAGAGAGAAAAAACATTACGACATATGGAAAATTATCAGCGAAGGTTGGCTCACGAATATAACAAGCGAGTCAAAAAAATGTGAGTTTCAACCAGGTGATTTAGTTATGCGAGAAACACCAGAGTTCCAGCGAGAACGTGGTGGAAAGTTGGCGAGAAAATGGGATGGACCGTATATCATTAAATAGATAGTTGTAATAGGAGCATATAGGTTGGTGGACCCAGAAGGCAGAGATGTTGTTCAAAGACTTGGTAGACCATGGAACAGATTATATTTAAAAAGATATTATCAGTAACAAATTTTTAATGAAATAAAGAAGAAATGGGCAAAACAAATTTTTACAGCTGCGAGTTTATTCGCAAGATTATTCAAGATTACATAAAGAATGAAAGATTGCGATATACGCAAAAGAAACAAAGAACGGGACGAACCTTTATGGCGTACACCCTAGTTCGCGAATACAATTTCGCAAGAGTCAAATATAAGACCTAAAGTACGTCATATTAGGGGGTATCTCTTTGCGTGGATCAGGGATAAGGTTATACCGCTACTGGAACCTGAGACACGGAGACTGGAGTCCATCTCTTTGAGATACCTATCCAGGAGAGATACTTTGTATTTCCAACTATATAAGGTTATACCCTGGTTGGACGACCGAGGGTCTCTTCTAAGGGGTACAGAGTATGACCAAGGCACTGAGGTACATGGTTGAGCCAAGGATACCCGGGATGGACGAACCTACCATGGACATTCTTGGTAAGTCTTGGCTATGATGCACTCGGCCTCAAGAAAACCCCACCTAGGGTGCAGTCTCGTAACTATAAGCCATATAGGAATAAAGGATAAGAGGCTGCGAAAATAACTGGTTGTTGTTAATATCGGATAGGAGGAGCTAGTATTGTATCGCCGATGTGCCCTCCTTGAAGGGGCAACCAGGGGGGAGTAAGGGAGGCACCCTCCATTAGGGAGATGATAAGTGTCTTAAGACGGCAATGTCATGACGCTTTGTGTTCGCAAGAACATTTAGGCCTGTCATATTGTCACGTGACAAATACAAAGGCAACAAGCCATAATAAAAAGTTAAGATGAGATCAATGGCTTTTTACATGAAAGTGTAAAGACGTCCTGCGATTTCATCGCGAGACGTCTATGTCATGGGGCTTTGTTCTCGCAAGGGAACTTAGGCCTGTCATATAGTCGCAGAGAATTGATAAAATACAAGAGCTAAGGCAAGATCAATGGGTCTCTACATGCGAATGTAAGGACGTCCTGCGATTTTGTCGCAGAAAGAAACGTGGCGAAATAAGACCTTTAATTGGGAAGGCAAAATAAGACCACAAGAATAATCCTACCCATTAACTATTTTATTTTTCTAAGATGCAGGAGATATTTGTTCATTCTAAGAAAGATAATGAGGGGAAAGTATGGGAATTGATAAATAAAATATCATTATCTTTCTCGCAGAGTATTGAGAAGAACAGAAATTTAATAGAGCTCCAAAATGAGTTTTAAAATTGAAAGAGGTTACATCTTTCGCAAGAAAGAGAACTAAAAGAAAGAAAAAACAAAATTCAAGCATTATCTTTGCCAGAGTTATTAGCCTCGCCAACATTCTTCTCATGATCAGCTTGAATTTCTTCCTCATTTAATGACTCATTAACGGTTGTTCCATCGCCAGTAGCTACTTTAGTAAGAGGAGATTGTTCTTTATCCACTGAATTTTCCTGAGAAACATCTTATTCATCACTTACATACTCTAGATCACTAGCCATGGGAAGAGGAATTGCATCATCATCTACTTCCATAGGATTGACTGATACAGGAGAGAGAGCGTTGTATACTAAGATGTCATTCACAAGAACTTCAGCACTAAGATGAACTTTGTGAAGGAAGCCTCTATCGCAATTCCTAATTTCCATGTTCTTGTAGTATTCAAGATAGTCATATCTTCTTTCTGCACGATCGCGAGGTTTGACATAATTGGCTAGAATTTCACCATTTTCATTGTGTACTGAAGCCAGTTTATCAGCCAAGTCAGAAATGGTGGTTTGAAGACTTTTCTCAGATTCTGCGAGAAAAATAGATAAGCCAGAAAAACATTCAGACGAAGATCTTGCAAAAATATAGCAGAGAAATTTGAACAGAAAAGTTAACAATTAAGGCAGTCAAAATGACTACCTTCTCTTTGCGAAGATAAGTTTTGAATTAATGATAAGAAACAACTCTCCCACTGGTTCATGGCATCATCAAATTTATCTCCAATTATACCCTTCAGGCGAGATTTTATACTTTCTTCTTTAGAAAGGAGATAAGCATTTTCTTTCTCCAATAAGGAATGAGATTCTTTTAATCGGGAGAAACGTTCTTTGAGTTTACTAGCCTTTACGCTTAGAGATATCCTACCCTGGATGAGTTTATCCTTCTCAGTTATTGATGATTCAGTTACTTATTTGAGTTCTTGTTTCAACGAAGACATAGATTATTCTTGATTGTTACACACTTTCTGAAAAATAATTAAATGCTGCGAGGAGATCGCTATCTTATTTGAGAAGCTGCACTTTTCTTGAGATAAAGTCTCATTTTCATCTGATAAAGTTTCTGTCGCCAAATTAGCTTGGGTTAACAAATAAGAAAGACGAGTAACTTCGTTATTTAACAGACTTTGCCTTTGTATTAGTTGGTTATTCTCATTGGTAAGATTATATATTTGGTCGATAGAATATGAATGAAGGTTATCTAATCTATTATACTGGTCCATCCAAGAATCTTTTTCAGCACGAGCTTCTTCAGCAATAGACTCAAATCGGAATCTCTCCAAGAATCGTGTCCGATTTACAACTAAATATATGAACCAAGGGTTTAAAAGAGAATTAAGCACAGAAAAAATGATAATTTACTAAAATAGAAAAACCAAGAGATAAAAGAAGGAAAATTATACCTTTTAGTTCCTCATTCTTATTGCGAAGATTCTTGCAATTCAGTAAAGAGTTGCGAAGCTTGTGCTGAAGAGTATTGCATTCTGAAGTCTTAACCCGAAGACTCTCTTTTAAAATTTCAATTTCGTTCACTAGAGATGTCTTCGCAGCCTTTTGTTCAGAACCAAAATACTTGCTTAAAACTTTGCAGACGCCACGCTTGACAGGATTAATGGAGGATTTTCTAGTTTCATCCAGAATGTCAGACAAGACTCTAAAAGCAACGCCTACATCAATTGAAGCTTCTCTAACATGAGGGAGAGATGTAGGTGGTGAAGTGGTAACAATGGCGAGTTGAAGGTTTGAATTATTTGTGTCATCAGGAGGGGGAGTGTCTGGAAAGGTAACATTTGGAAGTGAAAATGAATCAACTTGAGAAGTGACTACAGTAGAAGAAGGAACTTCATTCGAAATAATATGGGGAGTTTCACTTATGAGAGGGTTAATTGAGGCAGGTGTATTGGGAGTGACACCGTCGTAAGCAAAAGGTTGGGGAATAATTTGCGATGCTATAGGAGTGGATTTTGAAGAAGATAATGAGGGAATAGTAATTCCGTATTCAATGGGTTTAATCTTGCGAGATCGATTGAGAGGTTCAACAACATTCTCATCATCCTGCGAATAATAAACTAGATAAGAAACAGAGGCAACGATATTTCTATTCTGAAAACAAGTGTTTCTTACTACCTTATGATTTGCATGATTCCTCTTCTTTTCAGCCAGTTTCTGTTGCGGATTTTTGAGAAGATAAGGGTTTTGAGATATAAGTTGCACGTTAGAAGTAGTTTCACTGAAAAGAAGACACGGTATGGGAATTATGAAAAATAAAATAGAAGAGATCAAATAAATTAGATAAACATAGTTTAGACAAGCAGAATCGAATTTAATAATGTTAGAAGATAATGTTTATACCTTTGAGACTCCATTAAAACAGTAGCAGATGAACCTGTGAAAGAAGAAAAATTGCAGACGGGAAAGTTTATAGAGAAGAGAAGGGATGAAGAAGACGAAGAAGTAAAGAAAAAGAATATTTCTTAACAAGTTATCTCCTTTATAGACAGAAGAGGGGTAACTGGGTAATAAAGGATTAACCGGTTAAAAGAGGAGCATTTGACACGTATAAGAGGTCTAATTTACAGGGCTTTGTCGGAGAAAAAAGATGAAAAACTAGGTAGCTGAGGTAATTTAATTTTCATAGTCTTTCATTCTTCACAGAAAAGACATGAGAAGAGGCAAGATGAAGGACCAGAATATCGCCATGATATTACTCTTGTGAGATTAACAACACTTCTGCGAACATCACCACGAGTTCTTCAACAACACTTCGCGAGTGTCACAGAATGATTTGAAGAATGACGTAATAGCCGACGAATGAAGAAACACTGGAAGAGAGTGATTATCCTGCGATGGTGTTGATGGTGGATTTCTATTTAAAGGCTAAAATTGTAAAAAGCCAATTTTTGTAAGCTGACGTCCTTCAAAGGATAAAGCCTTCAGGTGATGAATACTTCTCACCATAATAATTCACAGGAGCATGTGCAACCATCCCTGAGAATTATAACCTACCCAGAGCGGAGCATGTAGCAACCATCCCGATTTTATGTAGGTTTACAGCATTACCAATAATGCTTTAATTAAAGCCTTGTGTTCAACATGCAAACACCCGTAGGCTACTTGACGGCGGGTTATATTAGCCCCGTTGAGGGCAGGAAAGACTACCCGTGCTAGTCCCACCTGCTAAAAAACAAACAGCGGCATATTACATGTGTCGCAAAAACAATCTCAACCGTCCATCTTTGCAGGCATAGATGGAGGGTATAGATATAAATTCAGGGGGTCCAGAGCATGCCGGCATGATCACCGCAGACCCACCTGCACACATAAACCGTCGGACAAGACCATCTACAGTTGGTTGTCCCAAACCGTTCTGCCAAAGAAGGCATGTCATGCGGCCAAGGGTTCCTTTTAATCGTGAGCGTCCAACTTCGCAGGCATAGTTGGACGGCTTAGATTATACCCTAAAACAAGTAGTGAAGTGATGGTACACCATTGACGGACCCACTTTCTACCTACATGACCGACTCCCTCATAGGCAAGCCGTGGAGCAAGAATCGATTGCCCAAACAAGGCTAGGAACGCCTTATGCAGGTTGAGAAGATCCAAAACGATCACGACCATCCAACTTCGCAGGCATAGTTGGATGGCTTGGATCGCGCCCAGAGCCATGGATCAAGCATATACATGCTCATCATCGGCCATAGTCTCTGCTTGCACAGCCGGCCTTCCCAAAAGAGGCGCACGCCACCCAAAACCGATCGCCCAAAGTGGCCGGTCCGAAACCCTAACTAGGGTTTGCGGCGTAGAAATATCTCGAGCGTCCATCTTCGCAGGCTTGGATGGAGGGCAAAGATGAAGACTTAAAGGGGATCGAGCATGCTAGCATGACCACCATAGGCCCGACTTCACGCCTAGCTGATCGGCCAAGACCGGCAGTGGTCATGCTCCTCGGAACGCGCGCCTAAGGGAGGCATGTCACGACCCCTCCATCAGTTCTAATCTCGACCATCCATCATTGCAGGCTAGAACGGGCGACCCAGATCACTCCGATGGACGTCCTGCAGGCATGGACCTGTAGAATGGCATCCCGCCTACCTACTAGACCAATCGGCCACTCCATGCACGCCTCCCAAGGCATAAAACCGTTAGGGTGAAAGAGGAAGCTCACAAGCCTTCCAAACCCTAATCCAACGGTTATTCCTCCTTCAATCTCGTCCGTCCAAGATCGCATGCTTGGATGAATAGCCTAGGAAGGGAGTTAGGTGGCAAACAAGGTATCACCGTGATTACCATCCTCCACAATTCCTCATGGCATAACCGGCCAAGGTGGGTCCCACTCATGTGACCTCCGAACAACGCCTGAACATAGCTAGTTGAGTCACTTCAACTTGCAATCCTTTCATCAAGGTTGTGTAGGCTTCAAATATGTTAAGCATATTTAATGCACCGCATGCATACAATATGCGCCTACAAACAACACGATACTTCACAAGTATCAATTTCCTTCCTGGTTTTTGCTTTCGGGTTATTTTCTCCTTCCGAACGAGCTTAAAACCTAAATATTACCGCGTTGGGAGATAGGAAATTCTTTTCCGTATGGAATGGAGGGGCGGACCATCAAAATCCGAGTCCGTACTAGAATTCTACAACGATTCTAGTAAGAGGCGCTAATTAGGGTTTCTAGTGCAATGATCAACGGTTTCCACTCCTCTCAAGATGCAAAATCTCGACCGTCGAAGGTCACCAAGCTAGCAAGCTTCCCGAGACTGACTTTCCAAGCCACAACAACATGCTACATGTTTTCCAAAACACTCGAGACGATTAATCACGTCACAACTGGGGGATGCTTACTGGGGTATTGGTCTGGCGGTTTACAGCGTGCAGCGTGCAACGCGCCATCACAAGAACGTGTTAGGAAGACATGGGGAGTTAAGTGAAGATGGGAGAAGTGGGAATTTCTGATCGTGTGACACTCACACACAACTCCACTCTTCCCTCACTCCACTTCCACCACTTCCCACGAGAGACGTGAAGAAGGATTAATGACTTGTATAAATAGGTTCTCCTCCCTATTTCCAAGACAAGTCCAGACAACATAGAAAAACCAAGTGTTAATACCATCGTATTCAACACCCAGAGCTTGCCTGCAACATTTTCTCGCCTGCTCAACCTTTTGTTAACAAGTCATAGCCTTCACCTTCATACTCTCAACACCTTCTTCGCTTCCCTCCCTAAGATCAAACTTACATCCTTCACATGTGACCGAAACAAATCTGGAACGGCCGTGTCTTCGGTTTAGGCCAGAATTGTACATATTACCTCTCGAATCAAAAGTGCTCATCGTGCAACACATTTTTTGAAGGTTAAAACTCACTTCTCATCCACACACACCCAAAATTACCAAAAACCGGCAGAAGTAGTTTTCTCCCACAAACAATTGGCGACCACAGTGGGAGGTTAATCTCTCGGTTGTGAAGTCGATTTCTTCAATACCTAATCTTATTTAGTTGATTTCAAGATGGTCGGTCTTAGGAATACCTCGACAGCCACAGGTCATGATCAAGTTCCCTTCGACGGTACACCCAATGGCCTGGCTGGAAGAATCCCAACGTTGATCAAGTTAGCACGAGTGCAGGAGGTTCACACGAGAAACATGGACTTGATCAAAGAAGCGATCCACAACATACTCGACCTCCTCATCAAGATGACGTCAGAGATGGGCGGCTATGTCATGAAAGTCCCAACACTGGGGACTGAACGCCACCAAATCAACAGTTTCACTACAGGCCATAGACCTGTGGATCAGGAAGCCGCTTCTTTAGTGGGAAGTTTATGTGAACTCCTACACCTCTCAAAAGAGCAGCGAACAGAGATGTTTGCAGCCGTCAACCGGATAGCCTTGGATATACAGTTAACTCCCTTGCGCCCAGAAGTTTCAAGCGCGATGGAGGCATCAGTAAACAATGTTACTTTTACAGAGGAAGACATGATGGCAGAAGAGGGCCACAATCGGGCCCTGCATGTAACCACACACATCAAAGATTCAGAATTCAGGCGGGATCTCATCGACACAGGAGCATCCTCAAATGTGATTACCCTCAATACAC
The DNA here is from genome assembly GCA_023529315.1 of Papaver bracteatum. Taxonomy (NCBI): domain Eukaryota; kingdom Viridiplantae; phylum Streptophyta; class Magnoliopsida; order Ranunculales; family Papaveraceae; genus Papaver; species Papaver bracteatum. The sequence goes on from JAJJWX010001287.1 coordinate 2,504,875, forward strand.
TCAAGGAGGCTAAGGTTCGCCCAAACAAGGTTGTGCGTCGGTCTACCACAATGACGGATTTTGAAGGGAACCAAACAAACACATATGGGTATGTCAATCTGAACTTCTCTGTAGGTCATATTCAATCAAAAGTGAAATTCGAAGTCATAGAGAAGGAACCAGACTACCACATGATACTGGGTAGGCCATGGCTCCACGAGAATAGGATTGTTCCTTTAACCTATCACCAGTGCCTGAAAACTACGCTGAACAAGGAAGTCATTTGTATACCTGCATCGCTGTCTCCATACGCACCCATATGCGGAGTAGAATTGTTCAAACCAAAGGAAGCTCTGCAAGAAGAGCCAGGCGAAGTACATCGTACCCCACTTCCCACGTGGGCGTCAATCCAGGAGGAGGATCGGCTTGCGTCATTAAAACTCAGACATGATGCATCCCAGCTGACGAGGAACTCCCCTTCATCCAGCAGGGCGGGAAACCACGTTATCAAGAGAGGACGAACCTTTGTTGCAAATCAAGATCAGAAAGGAAAGACTGTCTACCGCCGCCGCTGTTAGCAATTAGCAGAAGAGACTGATGATCGGTCTCTCCGCCTAATAGAATGTTGTCAAAATGGAGACCCGCAGGAAGAGGTGTTGGACTCCCCCAGACAGCTGCAGGACGGTACCACCTCTACAACTGACGAACTCGAAACTATTAACATCGGAAGTGAAGAGTCTCCCAGGCCCATTTCCATTAGTTCCACTCTGTCCACGGAGGAGCGGACGAATCTTGTGCAACTCCTCAAAGAATACCAAGACATATTCGCCTGGGTGTACGATGAAATGCCTAGTCTGGATAAAAAGTTGGTTACTCATCACCTGCACATCAAACCTGGATCCAAGCCTATCAAACAGTTTCCAAGACAATTCAGACATGAAGTGGAAGATCAGATTAAATCTGAAATCCAAAAATTGCTAGCTTTCGGCTTCATCAAGCCCATCCACCATCCGACTTGGCTGGATAACGTGGTTCCAGTAAAGAAAAAGAATGGGCAGATCCGATGTTGTGTAGATTTCAGAGATTTAAACAAGTACTGCCCCAAGGACGACTTTCCTCTACCTAACATCGACATGTTGGTAGACTCCACGAGCGGACATGGCATGTTCTCCTTCATGGATGGATACAACGGCTATAACCAGATAAAGATGTACGAGCATGATGCAAGTAAGACTGCTTTTCGAACTCCTCTCGGAAATTTTTACTATACATTTATGCCTTTCGGTTTGAAGAATGCCGGCGCGACATATCAACGCGCCATGACAGCAATTTTTCACGACATGATGCATAAACAAGTTCAAGATTACGTAGATGACATAGTGGTCAAATCGAAAGCCCGGACGGAACACACAGGAGTCTTACGACAAGTATTCGAGAGGTTTCGTGAGTACAAGTTGAGAATGAATCCTTTGAAATGTGCCTTTGGTGTCTCTTCTGGAAAGTTTCTGGGATTTCAAGTGACTGCTGAGGGAATCAAGGTGGACCCATCTAAGACTCAAGCCATCCTCACTATACCACCACCTCGAACCGTGAAGGAACTGCAAAGTTTTATGGGAAAGGTGAATTACATTCGACGTTTTATACCTGGTATGGCTCAACTCGTTGCTTCCTTCACCCCCTGATGAAGAAAGGAGCAGATTTTAACTGGACCAGCGTCCAACAGGAAGCATTTCGGAAAATTCAGCACACATTGTCGTCTCTATCCATCATGAAGTCTCCCGTTCAAGGGAGACCGTTATATCTCTACACCGCCTTCAGTGACACCGCCGTTGGAGCCTTACTAGCTCAAGAGGATGATGAGGGAGTCGAATGTCCTATATACTACTTCAGTCGAATATTGAGGGACGCTGAACTCAGATACCCAAGAGCGGAGAAAGCATGCTTAGCATTGATACATTCTATCCAGAAGTTCAGGCATTACCTACTATCTAAAAAGGTAACGCTCATATCCAAATCAGACCCTACGAAGTTCTTACTATCGAAACCAGTTTTAATGGGAAGGGATGCCAAGTGTCTCCTCCAAATGTCAGAGTTAGACATAACGTGTACTCCGCCCGGAGCTGTTAAGGGTCAGGCTGTCGCGGATTTACTAGCAGCTTTCCCTGGAGAAGGTACCACAGCATTGCATGAAGACCTTCCTAGAGAGTTTCCAGACATCTCTGTTGTCGAAGAGGAAGCTTGGCTGTTATATTTTGACGGATCCGCTACCCCCAGAAATAACACTGGAGGAGCAGGCATAGTTCTAGCATCTCCAACTGGCGAAGTCTTTTCACACTCCTTCAAGTTAGATTTTCAATGCACTAACAACTCAGCGGAGTATGAATCCTTCCTTATAGGGCTGTTATTAGCCAAGCAGGCGGGAGCCACACATTTAGAAATAAGAGGCGATTCCAAATTACTGGTTAATCAGATGAACGGGGTATATGCACTAAAAGAGATTACTCTAGCTCCGTACCGGTCTGAAGCTCAGAGACTGCTGAACTACTTCGCTGACGCAACCATAACTCATGTCAGCCGCAACAACAACAGGCATGCTGATTTCCTGGCAACGTTAGCTTCTAAATTGCAGTTCGAGGGCATAGAAGAAACCCTGACGGTGAAAAGAAGGACGGTGGAATCAACATGGCTCTCACAATGCAAGGATGCTGAAACCTGTGACTGGCGGACTACGATCATTCAAGATCTTAGCAGTTCAATTCCTCAAGGAAAGGTCAGTCTTAAAGCCTTACAAAACTTCTTTATGCTCCACGGCATGTTATACCACCGAAACCCGGATGGTTCCTTATCAAGATGTCTTGGAGAGGAGGAAGCACAACTGCAACTTAACCGTGTTCACAATGAGATTTGTGGACAAACATTGGTGGTGACGCTCTATCGACGCCTCCAACGTCTAGGCTATTACTGGCCAGAAATGGAGACACAGTCTCGAGCGCTCCAACAGTCTTGCTCGAACTTCCACGCACCACCTCATCAACTAGAGGTACTCAACATAAATCACGTCGGGGATTGGAGGCAGCCATATGTTAACTATCTTCGTGATGGCACAGTTCCTGCTAACCCAAAAGAGGCAGTCAAAATGAAACAGAAAGTGAAACGTTTCATGTTCCACGAAGGTATTTTGTACCGGAAAAGCTTTGGAGGTGATCTGCTACGGTGCCTAGATGGAGGAGAAATCTCAACGATTTTGAAAGAGATGCATGAAGGAGAGTATCAAGGAAAGAAGAAATTTTTTATCCAGATACACGAGAAATATTATTGGCCGTCCATGGAAGATGATTCAGCTGCCTTCGTTCAAAGCTGCCACAAATGCCAGGTTCACGGGAACCTCGTCCATGCACCTTCCACTCCCCTACATTCGATAAGCAGCCCACTACCCTTCTATAGCTGGGGACTTGATATTATTGGAAAGATCAACCCGCCGTCATCAAAGCAGCATGAATATATTATAAGAGCAACTGAATACTTCACAAAATGGGTCGAGGCCATTCCTCTACGTGGAACTACAGGAGCAACGATTGCAACATTCATTAAAGTGCATATCATCTGCCGCTTTGGAGTACCTAAACATATCATTACTGATAATGGCACTCCCTTCGCCAATAAGAAAGTACGAGAGTTGCTTGAAGGATATGGAATCAAGCAAGTCTTCTCCACCATCTACTACCCTCAAGGGAATGGGCAGGCTGAGAGCACCAACAAAACATTAATCCGGATTCTCAGTCGGACAGTACATGACAATCCCAGAGAGCGGCATGAACAACTACCGATGGCACTATGGGCATACCGAACAACACCTAGGAGCTCCATTGAAGTTTCTCCATACTCCCTCGTTTACGGGGATGATGCTGTCCTCCCGGCGGAAATCAAAATCCCATCAGCCAGAATTGCAGTAGCAAGTGGAGTCCACTGGAACGAAACTAAGGCGTCTAACTGCAGGATCGCCGAGCTCGATACTATAGACTACAGAAGAAGCAAGGCAGAGGAACGCGCTCGAGTATACAGAAATAGAGTCTCCAGGGCGTATGACAAATATGTAAGGCCACAGAGTTTTAAAGTGGGAGACCTAGTTTTGAAGACATCCAAACACATCCAGCAAGACATGTCTGCACCAAAATTCTCTCCAAAATGGGAAGGACCTTACGTGATTACCAAGGCTTACAACACTGGATACTACAAAATCATTAAGGTGGATGGAGGCAAGTTGGAAGTGGTCGTCAACGGAAAATGGCTCAAGACATATCACGCTTGATCATTGTCCCGTACTTGTCCCATGACATAACAATATAGGCATTCTCGTTTCATGTCTAACTTGTTAATTTATTCAGAAAAAATTAATGAATTTTTCTCCATCCATCTACACAAAAGAAAAAAAAATCTCGCATCTCTCAATGGCGTGCAGAATAAAAAGAAGGAAGGAAATCTCTCAACGCAGCTCAGAAGAGGTCGTCCAACAGGTTGTAATCCCTGGAAAGCATCATCTTCAACCTAGCCTAGTACCTCTCTTTTCGGGCCTTCAAGCTTTGGATCGCCTTCTCCACATTCTCTGACTCAGCAGCCAGAGCCTTCTCTTCCTCCAAGATAGCCTTCGCAGCAGGGACTATGTTCACCAGGATACCAGCTCGATCGACCTTGATGATGTCAAGGCGCTGCCGCAGCCAACTCACGTTGAACTCCATGGACTCGTAGGTAGAGAACATATTTTCCCACTTCTCGAGATTTGATTCAGCTACCTTGAGGATAGAGACACCTTCCATCTCAGCAATCATGGGAAGCAAGCAGTTTACCACAGTAACCAAAGCAGACAAGCAATGCCGAATTACGTTCCTGGTCGCGATGTGGCCATACCTTCTCCATATCTTTGTGTACATGGAGACGAACTCCTTTCGTACTACAAAACCACCGACAGTCTTGTAGCTAGAAGACAAGCATTTTATACCAATATCGAACGAAAGGCCGGCATTGGGGTATTCATAGGATGAAATACCCAGGTCAACATTCTCGAGGTCGTCCGGTTAAGGTGTAGCTGAATTCGAAGAAAGTGGGATATCCAAGTCATCGTCATCAACGACTGTTACACATGTTCCAGGTGGACATCTCTGCAAAGGAGGAGATTATTCACCTGATCAGGAAATAAGGGTGACTATTCGTAAAAGAAAAGGGAAAAGAACAAACCGTTATGACCCTCTTGACTCTACGCATACGAGCTGGAGGATTTTCACGAGTTTCAGAAGCGCACTGAGATTCATAACGGGTACGCTTGACAGACGAACCTGGGTGATATGAAGAAGATGACTTGCTGTTGCCAGACATGATGGAACTCTGAGAAGAAACTCTATCCCAAGATGTAGAAGAGGATTCCTGTGCATATGAATATATACACGGCAAGGGAAACCCTAGAAGTAGTTATCTCGGATTACGTCCGGCCGGAAAGGGATCAACACCAACCAATTCGCGCTAGCTTCAGAAACCTAGCTGAAGTCGAAGAAAAATTCGTTGAGTTGGAACAACTTCGCCAGCGCTACAGGGCATTCGGCACGAGCGCCCTCCCCATGTGGTAAAAGTACGTTTACCCTAGCCTTAGTTATTTTTGTGCGAACTGTCACCATCTCATGCCTACCCTACAATAGTGTAACCATTGCATGCTAGGCAGGGGACTTAATGTTGATGGTGGATTTCTATTTAAAGGCTAAAATTGTAAAAAAGCCAATTTTTGTAAGCTGACGTCCTGCAAAGGATAAAGCCTTCAGGTGATGAATACTTCTTACCATAATAATTCACTGGAGCATGTGCAACCATCCCTGAGAATTATAACCTACCCAGAGCGGAGCATGTAGCAACCATCCCGATTTTATGTAGGTTTACAGCATTACCAATAATGCTTTAATTAAAGCCTTGTGTTCGACATGCAAACACCCGTAGGCTACTTGACGGCGGGTTATATTAGCCCCGTTGAGCGCAGGCAAGACTACCCGTGCTAGTCCCACCTGCTAAAAAACAAACATCGGCATATTACATGTGTCGCAAAAACAATCTCAACCGTCCATCTTCGCAGGCATAGATGGAGGGTATAGATATAAATTAAGGGGGTCCAGAGCATTCCGGCATGATCACCGCAGACCCACCTGCACACATAACCCGTCTGAAAAGACCAACTACAGTTGGTTGTCCCAAACCGTTCGGCCAAAGAAGGCATGTCATGCGGCCAAGGGTTCCTTTTAATCGTGAGCGTCCAACTTCGCAGGCATAGTTGGACGGCTTAGATTATACCCTAAAACAAGTAGTGAAGTGATGGTACACCATTGACGGACCCACTTTCTACATACATGACCGACTCCCTCATAGGCAAGCCGTGGAGCAAGAATCGATTTCCCAAACAAGGCTATGAACGCCTTCTGCAGGTTGAGAAGATCCAAAACGATCACGACCATCCAACTTCGCAGGCATAGTTGGATGGCTTGGATCGCGCCCAGAGCCATGGAGCAAGCATATACATGCTCACCATCGTCCATAGTCTCTGCATACACATCCGGCCTTCCCAAAAGAGGCGCACGCCACCCAAAACCGATCGCCCAATGTGGCCGGTCCGAAACCCTAACTAGGGTTTGCGGCGTAGAAATATCTCGAGTGTCCATCTTCGCAGGCTTGGATGGAGGGAAAAGATGAAGACTTAAAGGGGATCGAGCATGCTAGCATGACCACCATAGGCCCGACTTCACGCCTAGCTAATCGGCCAAGACCGGCAGTGGTCATGCTCTTCGGAACGCGCGCCTAAGGGAGGCATGTCACAGCCCCTCCATCAGTTCTAATCTCGACCATCCATCATTGCAGGCTAGAACGGGAGACCCAGATCGCTCCGATGGACGTCCTGCAGGCATGGACCTATAGAATGGTGTCCCTCCTACCTCCTAGACCAATTGGCCACTCCATGTACGCCACCCAAGGCATAAAACCGTTAGGGTGAAAGAGGAAGCTCACAAGCCTTCCAAACCCTAATCCAACGGTTATTCCTCCTTCAATCTCGTCCGTCCAAGATCGCATGCTTGGATGAATAGCCTAGGAAGGGAGTTAGGTGGCAAACAAGGTATCACCGTGATTACCATCCTCCACACTTCCCCATGGCATAACCGGCCAAGGTGGGTCCCACTTATGTGACCTCCGAACAACGCCTGAACATAGCTAGTTGAGTCACTTCAACTTGCAATCCTTTCATCAAGGTTGTGTAGGCTTCAAATATGTTAAGCATATTTAATGCACCGCATGCATACAATATGCGCCTACAAACAACACGATACTTCACAAGTATCAATTTCCTTCCTGGTTTTTGCTTTCGGGTTATTTTCTCCTTCCGAACGAGCTTAAAACCTAAACATTCCCGCGTTGGGAGATATGAAATTCTTTTCCGTATGGAATGGAGGGGCGGACCATCAAAATCCGAGTACGTACTAGAATTCTACAATGATTCTAGTAAGAGGCGCTAATTAGGGTTTCTAGTGCAATGATCAACGGTTTCCACTCCTCTCAAGATGCAAAATCTCGACCGTCGAAGGTCACCAAGCTAGAAAGCTTCCCGAGCCTGACTTGCCAAGCCACAACAACATGCTACATTTTTTCCAAAACACTCGAGACGATTAATCACGTCACAACTGGGGGATGCTTACCGGGGTATTGGTCTGGCGGTTTACAGCGTGCAGCGTGCAACGCGCCATCACAAGAACGTGTTAGGAAGACATGGGCGGTTAAGTGAAGATGGGAGAAGTGGGCAGTTCTGATCGTGTGACACTCACACACAACTCCACTCTTCCCTCACTCCACTTCCACCACTTCCCACGAGAGACGTGAAGAAGGCTTAATGACTTGTATAAATAGGTTCTCCTCCCTATTTCCAAGACAAGTCCAGACAAAAGAGAAAAACCAAGTGTTAATACCATCGTATTCAACACCCAGAGCTTGGCTGCAATATTTGCTCGCCTGCTCAACCTTCTGTTAACAAGTCATAGCCTTCACCTTCATACTCTCAACACCTTCTTCGCTTCCCTCCCTAAGATCAACCTCACATCCTTCACCTGTGACCGAAACAAATCTGGAACGGCCGTGTCTTCGGGTTTAGGACAGAATTGTACAGATTACCTCTCGAATCAAAAGTGCTCATCGTGCAGCACATTTGTTGAAGGTTAAAACTCACTTCTCATCCACACACACCAAAAATTACCAAAACCCGGCAGAAGTAGTTTTCTCCCACAAACAGATGGTTACAACGCTTGCGAGAATGGATATTATAACTACTGCGATAATATTGCGAGTCAGATCCGAAATTAAAGGACAGATTAGCTGTCATCCACTATGTAACTATCCTATATAAAGAGACCCAGTAGATTCAGAAGGGGGATGATGTGTTTTTGAGCGTTGAGAAAGTCTTGAGGAGAGAGAAAATTCAAGAGAGCGGTTGTATTCTTGATTTCTTTCGTTTCTTGTAAACATTTCTGAGAATCAAATATTAAAGTGTTGTTTTTAATCTTCAAATATGTCTTAAATTATAGTAAATTCTTATCAAGGGTGTAGTGTAGGATTTCCTGCAACTACAGAACCCGCAGAGACAAGGTGAGTGCTAGGTTGATTCTATGGTCTACTACACTGATTCTCAACAAGAAGTCACACAAAGGGGGGATTGTGCTATTGTTGAAACAACAAGATGGTTTATAGTAATTGAAGGAGTTTAAACAGAAAGTAAAGCAAGATGTTGTAAGACAAATGATGAAGAAGATACTAGGGCCTTTGAGTCCACTACTAACTTAAACAACTTATGATTCAATGATACTATCCTTGTCCTTATAAATGATCACAAAAGGGATGTCAATCCTCTGTGTATCTAAGGTTACTTTGATATGAGTGATTCAATCACAACTAAAGCATTTTTCCTAAGCATTAACTATCTTCTAAGGGAACAGCTAATCAAAAGATAAATGTATAAGGTTAAGCATGAGTTACAATTCACAACACATGATTATTCTAACTACAATGGATGCATGACATACATTGTGAAAGTAAAGTACTGAGCGCTAATATTGAATTTCATTATGTAAATTTAAGCACAATAGGGATATTTCCAATGATATGAATAACAAGTAGAAAATTAAAGTTTCATCTAAACCCTAACAGGCAAATTTAGAACATGATGAAAATGGTTAAAACACAAATTATATTAGACTAGAAATTGATCCAACTAACTCAGATATTTTTCTTACACAGAGAACAAATCTATTTATACAAAAAAATTCTCTTCTAACACTCAAATTCGAAATTAAATGCAAACCCTATTCACCAAAGCGTCTGAATTGGTTGTCCCCTCTTCCAATTGCCTATGCAAGCCATTAATATGATGTTGGGAGAAACCCTAACTCCATCTATCTCGAACTCAGCTTCTAGGGTTTTTGGATAAGCTAAGATAGAGATAGCTAGAGCTAGGAGATGGTGAAGGTGGTTGTGTTGGTTGTTGTTGGTGAAAGAAGGTGATGTTGGCCCTACAAAAATGGTCGGGGAGAAAGGGGAAAGAACTGAGGTTTCTGCAGAAGGGGAATAAGGTGAGTACGATGGAAAGGGGGTGTTTGGCTTCTGGTCGATTAGGTGAAGGGGACAGGCGGCTAGGGTGTTAGGAGGGAGATTCGATTGTTGATGCCTCGGGTGGAGGTGCCATTGGATACAGCTGCTAGATCAAATCCAACTGCTCGGGATGGAGACGGGCTTGGGTATGGGTTCGGGTCTTGGATAGCTTAAGCCCATGTGTTTGCAAACAGGTTGCAACTGATGCGCAAGCGGGTTGCGGCTGCTCTTGCATAGACACTGGTCACCATTCTTCTGCTCTTTGGATTATCAAATCATCCAAGCTTTATTTAGTACCTAAAAACACAAAGTTAATTAGTACATGAATTTATTCTTGAAAACAATGAAAATACAAAATTTGGGATATTATATGATTTTAAAGCGCAAAAGATGAGTTAAATGCCAATAAAAATGTGTAGAAATATGCAATTTTGGCACTCATTAGTGAGATCATCTAAGGGAATCAAGTACGCAGTATCCTGCTGGGATTAGAGGCGTAGGAACATAACTGTACCTTGAATCAGTATGAGATTGATTGGGGTTCAACTACAGTCCATACCGAAGTTAGCTTGGAGTAGGATAGTGTCTGTAGTGGCTTAATACATTGTATGTTTAATCTGGACTAGGTTCCGGGGTTTTTCTGCATTTGCGGTTTTCTCGTTAACAAAATTATGGTGTCTGTGTTGTTTCTTTTCCGCATTATATTTTGTTATATAATTGAAATAATACAGGTTGTGCGTTATTCAATCAATTAGAATATCCGACCTTTTGGGTTGTTGATTTAAATTGATTGACACTTGGATATTGGTCTTTGGTACCATCCAATTTGTCTCCTTGAATTTGAGATAGACTCGCAGATTTCTGTTTGCTTGAGTATAGATCAAATCAAGTGAGATTGAGATAATAACTCCTTGAGATATTTTTATCTAGATTGAGTCTGAATGTCTAGTTGATTCTCTAGAAAGTAACTCAGAGTTTGTCCATATAGATTGCTAATCGAAATATTGGGTGTGGTTATTAGACCCCCGCTTTTTCAGCTCTGAGTATTCCATGACATACAATCCTACTTCTCCAATAAGAACTTCAACTGGAAAAGGAAGCCTTTGTAGTTGCAGGAAATCCTACACTACACCCTTAGTAAGAATTCACAAAGATTAAGACATAATTTGAAGATAAAGAACAATACTTTTATTAATTTGATCCAGAAATAATTACAGGAAATCTGAGAAATCAAGATTACAACCGCCTTCTCTAAGTTTTCCTCTCTCTTCAAGATTTTCTCATCACTCAAAAATTATCTCTCCCTTTCTCAAATCTATTAGTCCTCTATATATAGGGTAGTTACATAGTGGATGACAGCTAAGCTGTCCTTTAATTTCGGATCTGGCCAACGAGATATTCGCAACAGCTATAATATCAACTCTCGCAGGTAATTTAATCCTCGCAGAATCATCACGCTCTTCTCGTGTTTTGGATATCATCACTCATTACGTCACTTATTAGATCATCCTTCAACACTTTCAATAGGTTGTTAGAGAATCTCGCAGGAATGTCGTTAATTCTCGCAAGAATAATATAGTGGCGATATTCCGGTCCTACATCTTGCCTTTTCTCATGTCTTTTCTGCGAAGAAGGAAAGGTTATGAGAATAAAAATGCCTCAACTGTTCATCTTTCCATTTTATTTTCACTCTGGCACGTTTCTACATCCTTCGCTAGATTTATCACACGTATTTTTCTTCCATTCAATTTCTGACACGTCTTTTTCAACCGTTGCATTTCAACCGTTCACGTCTTCTCTTCGCATTAAATACATTTATCTTCTCGAGATTCTTCTTCTTCTATAAATACTTCCTCATTCTTTTCTTTCTTTCTTTTTACCTTCTTATTTTTTCGCTCTGCAAATTTACTGTTCTTCCATAAATTCCGGATCTGCTATTGTTATAATTTTTCTTTTGATCTTTTACTCTTTTAATCTTCATTCCCATACTAAATATGGTTGTAGATGGTCGCAAATATGAGGCTACTTTTGAGAATATTCAAAAAGAATTTCAAGATAAAGGTTTTACTTTATCCACCATTCCCAATCAAAACCCTAAGTCTCAACTTTCTGTTCCATTATTCTCTGATTTTCCATGTAATCGCGAGAAAATCATAGTCTCGCTAGGTCAGCTTGAAGCTGGTCTTCCCATTCATCTTTATGACCATGATTTTCCTTTATTCTATGAGATACTCTCTCACACAGAGTTCTTGCGAGCAATATATCAGCTGAGCGGAGATTCTATTCGCTTAATGCTTGAATATGCTACTCGTGGTGCTGGTAAAAAATCTCGTTATCCTGTTGCTGCGAAGAATCCAAAATTTAAAGATATTCCAATTGTTTCCACGAATTATACCGTGGAGAATTTCTTTAAAAATTATAAAATAATCCCTATGAAGAAGGATAGCACTTGCTGGGGTGTCCGCTTACAGAAGAATGATAATATCGCTGAAGATAAAGTTCTTATGCTAGATATTGATTGGCATACAAGTACTAATCAAGGCCCTCGCCACTCTAGCGATGACCAATGGTTTCTTTTTTCCATTATGTCTTGTGAGTCCCTACATTTTTGGTCCTCATACATTGCCTGCGAATCTCTCAAGATATCAACCGTGGGTTTTCAACTGGCCTGAAAGGACTAAAGAAGTATGTTCCCTCCAATTTTTTACATAATTATCATTATTATCTTCCTCATATTTTCATACTCTCGCTGACTTCTTCACTTTTTCCAGATTGACAGGCTGAAACTGAACTATCAAAAATTTGGGAAACCCAGCATTATTTTAGCCCTCAAATCTCTCACAGATGAAGTATGAAATATTTCTTTATAAACCTTAACAATATATTGTTGCCTCTATTTCTTATCTTTATCTGTGTTCGCAGGAAATCGAAGAAAGAGAACCTGTGAAGATAATGAAGACTAAAGGGAAAGACAAGGATGCTTCTCGCAAGGAAGAATCTACTGTTCCTCTCAAAGAGAAGTCTACTGCTCCTCGCAGAGAAGAATCTGGTGCTCCTCTTTCGAAGAAAAGAAAAACCCAATTATCTTCTTCTTCAACTCTTCAAGTTGATGCAGAAGACTCAAGTGGTAATTCTGATGATTTTAACGCTGATGTCCTTTTTACCACGGAGTCTTCCCAATCTGATTCCTCCATGACTCAACTGTCCAAGATCTTCGGCGATATTACATGTGGTATTGCAAATGATTATGGATATGAAACTCTTAATGGGGTATCCCAGGCTCTCGCTAAAGTCTGTAATGCTCCGATACTGGTTGATAACGATTCCCTCCAAGGAATCTCAAGATCAATATCTCTCAGTCTCTTAAATTCTCTCGGTATTCTGGTATGTTTTCATTTCTTTATTATACTTATGTATTTATATCCTCGCCAGCTTTAATTTACATTGTTCTCTCGCATACTGGAAGAGCTTCCTTTGTTGTTGCCTTAGACTTGGAGAGAAGGTGTGCATCTTTTCGCGAAAAGAATGTTGTTCTTCGCAAGAAGAATGCAGATTTTGAATCTGAGTCCGCTAATCTTCGCGGGCAATTGGAATCTGGGTCAATTGACCTTCAATAAAAAATCAAGCAGTTGGAAACTGATCTAACCTTCTCGCGAGAAAAGGTCGCCAGCCTCCAAGCTGCGAATGATCATCTTTATGGTAAGAAATCTTTTTCTTTCTTTTTACCCTTGTATCCCTTTGCATTTTGTTCTTATTATTCATCACAGATGTTTATGGCCTTTCTAACGAAGCTGTATTCCTTCGTTCTTTTCCAAACCCAATAGATGATGATACACTTCTCAATTGCCTTAATGAATCCTTAGTTAGTTATTCAAATGAACAAATTAGCTCTCTTTTTGTAGATGATCTTAGATCCAAATTTCACCTTTTAGCAATTGATCATAGATCTAGCTTAAAAGCGGCCAATGCATTCAAGCATCAATATCTTAATTCTAAAGAAGAAATCAAGATTCTAAGAGCCCAAAAAAGTGATCTTATAGATGAAATGGATCGCATATCTAGACAGGGGGCACAAACCTTAACAAATTTTCATAAAACCCTACTTGAAGTTCAAATCCACAGAGATAAACTTATCTGCGAGAGAGATGATCTTGTTAAAAAATAAAACCAAATCCGTTCCCATATTCTTATTAATGATGATGATGAATTTGCTTGGGATGCGAAAGTTCTTGACAACGCCAGGAATAATCTAGGTGTGGATGTTAGTCTTCATGCTGAACAAGCAGCTTTTATTAAATATATGATCACTGAAAGAGAAGGTTGTTTATTATTCCTCCTTAATATCTTCTTGTCTCTTATATATTTCTGTCAAATCTCTGATCTGTTTTTATATACTCACATAATCTGAGAAGAGATATTCTACAATAGTTAAAGAACTTGATGCTGAAAAAGAAAAGCTCACGAAAGATCTTGCTTCTCGCAATGAAAAATGTTCAAGGTTGAAAGAGCAACTTAAAATTTCTACCGCGAATTTTAACAATGCTCTTGTCGTCCTTCACAATGACTCCGTCAAGAAGGTCTGCGATGCTCATAATATTTCTTATTTTTTGTATCCTTTCCTCACGAAAGAAATCTCAGCGAACACTCCCAACCTGATTATCTCCGATAGTGAAGCTGAAGAATTTAATGGAGATGATAATGAAGATGAAGAACAAGAAAAATCTGGTAAAGACAACGATGAATCGAAGTAGTCTTGTTTTCCTCTTTTTGGTCTTTTTTTATAAAATTTGTAAACTTATCTCTTTTTTCTTGCGGATTTTTCCCTTTTTAAATACTCCTGGTGTATAAATTTCCCTTGCTTCTATCTGTGTACATTAGAAAATAATTTCTTTTTGCAATATGGTTAATATAATCATCAATCTTTAACTATCTACACAAATTTATCATATAATGATGAATAAAAATGTTATTATTTTATGCATTCCCATACTTGCCTCTGTTATTCATCTGCAATATGATGAATTTATAGAATAACATCCAGAATTGTTACCAGAATCTCGCGGCTATTCTGTGTTTTCTGATAATATTTAGTGTGGTCTTATTTTGACTTCCTAATTAAAGGTCTTATCTCGCCACGTTTGATCTTTGCGACAAAATCGCAGGACGTCCTTAAATTTACATGTAACAACCCATTGATCTTGCCTTAACTTGATTCTTTCAATTTTCTGCGACAATATGACAAGTCTAAGTTCCCTTGCGAGAACAAACCCCATGACATTGCCGTCTTGCGATGAAATCGCAGGACGTCTTTACACTTTCATGTGAAAACCCATTGATCTCATCTTAACTTTTTCTCATGGCTTGTTGCCTTTGTAGAATATTTGTCACGCGACAATATGACAAGCCTAAATGTTCTTGCGAATCATAAATCCCCATGACATTGCCGTCCTAATACACTTATCATCTCCCTAATGGAGGGTGCCGCCCTTATCTTCCCCCTGGTTTCCCCTTCAAGGAGACGTACTTCTGCCATACAAGACTAGCTCCTCCTATCCAGTCCTAGCAACAACCAGTTTTTTTCGCAACCTCTTATCCTTTATGCATATATGGCTTATAGTTACGAGACTGCACCCTAAGTGGGGTTTTCTTCAGGCCGAGTGCATCATAGCCGAGACTTGCCAAGAATGGCAAGGGTAGTTTCATACGCCCCGGACACCCTTGGCTCAACCGTATACCTCGGCGCCTTGGTCATACTCTGCACTCCTTAGGAGAGACTCTCAGTCGTCCAACCAGGGTATAACCTTATATAGTTGGAAATCCAAGTTACCTCTCCTGGATAGGTTTTCTATAACCACAATCTTCATGACTCAGGTTCCAGCAGCGGTATAACCTTTCGCTGAATCATGCAAATAGATTCCCCCTAATATGACGTACTTTAGGTCTTAAATTTGCCTCTTGTGAAATTGTATTCGGGAACTAGGGTGTACGCCATAAAGGTTCGTCCCATTCTTTTGTCTTTTTTGCGAATATCACAATGTCTTATGCTTTTGCATTTGAATTCTTATATGATCTTTCAATGTCATCTTTTTCTTTCAACAAGAAGCACATATCTTGAAAATGAATAAAATTTTCTTCAACAAACTATCCATATGTTTTCTAAACTTCTCAAACTGAAATTTTAACCTTTTCTACTTACTACTCTCTGCTTCATTTGCGAGGTGATCGCCAGTCAGTTCATTTCTGTATACACAAATCTTACAGCATTTCATCTTCTCGCCTTTCTATCGCATCCACCATTAACCTTTCACTTCTTTGTTGTTGTTTAATGTTGTTTTTCCAGTTTCTGTTCCTCATAATTCTTTGCTCGCAGGATTCAATGTCCATTTCGTAACATTTCTTTCCTTCAGTCCAATCTCCTTGTATCACTCCAACACCATGGGGATGGGGAAATTTAATGCACCGGTGAAAGGTCGATGCCACACCTAGTATCCCATGTAACCAAGTTCTCCCAATCAAAGCATTGTATGGAGATTCTATATCAACCACGCAGAACTGAATTCTAGAAGATATCCCTTTAATGTAATTTTCATGGTAACCTCCCCTTTGGGTTTGTTTGTTGTTCCGTTAAAACCATAAATTTTATATGTTGACGGGATAAAATCTTCAGCTCTTCCTCCCATTGAGGATAAGTGTGATAAAACAAAATATCCACTAAGCTTCCAGTGTCAATCAAAATTCTATCAATAGCCCATGAATCATTTGTTTCAAAATCTTTATCTTCTTTTTCATCGTCTTCTTCTTCTTTGTACCTTGGATTTATTTTTAATCTCACCACTAATGGATTATCATGTGTTTTACCCGGCTCTGGTGCTTCTTGTATAGTGAAAGAAATAATCTGCTTTTTCCACTCCTCTAATGGCGAGACTCTCGCAATGTTCATTATCTATCTTCCATCCATGTCTCTCGCAAAGACTCTGCTTAAAATATTGTCATGGAAATCCTCTATTGTTTTATAAGAATGTACAATGGAGTTACAGAATAGATTCTTTGCTTTAGCCCCTACTTCGATGACAAATGTTTCTGCTCCCTTTGCGATATTTACTCTGCGAGTTTCTGGTGCTGGTGGTAACTGCTGAGGTTGTGGATGTCCTGTCAGAAAATGATTCAACTTTCCCTGCTCAATCATCCTCAAAATTATTCTCTTTACATTTCTGCAATCATTTATTGAATGGCCATGGAAATGATGATAAGGGCAAAATTCTTGATTTCGGTTATTCGGATGTGGCTCTTTTCCCATATTCCAGGGTGATGGTATATTTTCCATTAAAATAATAGCCTCCCAAATTTTATCAATACTAGCATTTAGAGGTGGCATTTTAATTTCTTCCCATATTATCCTCTGGTTTCCTTGCCCTCTAGAATAATTTTGCCTTTGTCCTCCATAAGTTTCCTGAGGCTGATCAAGTCTTTGGATTTTATTATTTCCACAACGATTGTAATAACTCCTTTCTCTTTCAAGTTCTTCTTGATCTCGACTTCCCATAGCTACTAATTTCTGTTGATTATCAGTCACCATCTTTTCTTGTTGTGGTTGCGAGGTACTCGCCACTGTGTTAATCATCTTAGGAAGTAAACTTCCATTTGCTGCTATTGAAATAGTGTTAGCAATTGGATATGATTCCATCTCACTTTGCTTCTCCTCCAGTGAAATATACTCTTCTTGTAATTCTCGCAGCTCAGTCATTGTGATTGTATTTTTGACTCTGAAAATTTGGATATACAACATTGGTTGCGAACATAGCATTAATAAAAGATAAAATGAGATATCTCTCGTCTACTCTACCAGCCATCTCGCTACACATCGTTTTCCATCTTAATGTCAAATGCTTCAAACTCTCTCCAACTCTCTGTTTTAACCCAAATACATCTTCGATCCCATGTCGCGAAGAGTTGTTACTTATGTATGCTCCCAAGAAGGTAGTCTGTAAATGAATGAAAGAATTTATTGTATTCTTGGGTAAACCCTCAAACCACTTTAATGCCTCACCAGTTAAGCTGGATGAGAAATATTTACACAGTACAACATCATGGTTTTCCCATTGTAGCATACATCTAACATAGGCTTTGATATGCTGAACAACACATGTAGTTCCATCAAAAATACTAGTTAACGCTGGCAAATTGCATTTTGGAGGTATTTCACCTAATTGTACTGCTTGAGTAAATGGAGTTTTCGCATCTTCTTTAATGGTCTCATCAAGTTGTCTTCTGCCTCATTCTCTTCTACTATTTAATATTCCCCTCATTTCTGCCAATTCTCTAAGGATTTGCTCATTTCCACCTGAATCTTGTTCTATTGGTCTTTTCAACGCAGCCTCCCTTCTTCTGCGCTCATGTTTTTTTTGTCTTGCGAGATTTTCTACTTCTTCTTCAGTGTCTTCATTTTGCCTTCTTCTGCGGTTTTCTTCTTCACCTTCCTCTTGAACTCGCAATGGATTGTCCCTTCCATTTTCTTCTCTATCATTTTCTTCATTTCTCACCACCTCTCTTCGTTGTCATTCTATTCTCCTTTGTATTCTATCATACTCTTCATTGATATTATCATTATTACGGTTTCTTGCACGTCTCCTTTCTCGATTGTCATGATTATTCTGACGTATTGCTTCTTAAAATTCTTATTCTTCTACTTCTGCTCTTAATTTCTCTCTCTCGCAAGCTAAACGTGCTTGTTCAGCATAATGTCTCCCAATTTCTTCCTCTATTATTCTTCGATTTCTTTGAGATTCTCGCTCATGTAATATTCTTCTTCCTTATTCTTAATTTTCTTCTCCATCTTGGTTATTTCCACCCTCTTGATTTATATTATCACGTCTTGCGGGAGTGTTATTACGAGGAACATAACGATCATTTGATATTTCCTATCGTCCATAATATTGTTCCTCACTTGGATTCTGCATTTCTTCATGAATATTTTCACCGACATTCCTTATTGGAGAATTTTGCCTTACTCCTTCTCTAAACGACTGTGAACTTGATCTTACAGTACTTCTTGATCTTCTTCTTTGTAACCTCAAATTCTCCATTCTTAACTCGTGATTTTGCCTTGTTAGATTCGCACGCTCTTTAGCCGCTAACCTTCTTTCTTCTTGTTCTCTTTGTCTTAATTCCTCCACTGTTTCATTTGCATCATGTCCACGAATTAATCGTTCATCTACTATGTGATTTCTTTCTTCCCGCCTTTCATTTCTTAATTATCGATTTTCTGCTTCTTCCACTGAATCCGATCGCCAAGTATGCACACTCACTCTATCATAATTTACATCTCTATCTTGTATTGGCGTTTGCTGATTTGGCTGTTGAACCTGATTTTCTCCATCATTCCTTGTTCTGTGCCTTCTTGTCCTCAATCTTGAAGATTTTCCCATTTCATTTGTCTCTTCTCCTGCAAGTCTTTTACTTCTTCTTACGGTCGTTGGTGGCTTTGACATGTTTCTTCTTCTTCTAACCATTAGCTTTAATGTATTACTGAAAATTGCTTAAAATCTTCCACCAATTACTCCTGATCTCTTCCAACCACAATGTCAATCTTTACTTTTTCAGTCCCTGTTTCTAGTGCCAAAATGTAGTTGCAGGAAATCTTAACTACACCCTTAGTAAGAATTCACAAAGATTAAGACATAATTTGAAGATAAAGAACAATACTTTTATTAATTTGATCCAGAAAAAATTACAAGAAATCTGAGAAATCAAAATTACAACTGCCTTCTTTAAGTTTTTCTCTCTCTTCAAGATTTTCTCATCACTCAAAAATTATCTCTCCCTTTCTCAAATCTATTGGTCCTCTATATATAGGGTAGTTACATAGTGGATAACATCTAAGCTGTCCTTTAATTTCGGATGTGGCCCGCGAGATATTCGCAACAATTATAATATCAACTCTCGCAGGAACTTTAATCCTCGCAGAATCATTACGCTCTTCTCGTGTTTTGGCTGTCATCACTCATCACGTCACTTATTAGATCATCCTTCAACACTTTCAATAGGTTGTTAGAGAATCTCGCTGGAATGTCGCTAATTCTCGCAAGAATAATATAGTGGCGATATTCCGGCCCTACAACCTTGATTAAAAGGATTGAAAGTCTGGAATGTCAACTGATAGGTGTATAATACTCCTAATTTACTATCTAGTAGTTTATGCTTTCTTTGCTATTTTTCTAGTGAATTATGTATTTTACATGTGTTTTTGAGTTATTAGGTACTCTGGAGTCGCACGGAGGAAAAAAAGAAAAAATTACCAAAATTGAGCAAAAGGGGCAGAATTATCATTTCATAGGGCGAGCACTATCTGGAGTCCATTCAAGGTTAAGGGGAAACTCTTTTTGGAAGAATTATAAAAGGCATCCAGCACAGGTTAAGGGGAGGCCAATAGGCTTGCCCTTATCAGGATGACCATCTGTTAAATACACCCAATCTGGGGTGGTTCTTAGGAATGGGGTGTTATTATCCCACCCAATCTCTTTAGCCCTAAAATCGAGTATCTCATTCAGCCTCACCAGAAATTGAGAAAGAAGAAAGAAAGAGCAGCGGCTGCTCTTGCAGTTCGACAGGGCGAGATGATGAGTAGAAGCTGGAAATGGGAGATGGCTCTTGGTTTCGGGACGAATTGAATTAGAATAAGATGGCAGAGTGGGTAATGAATATTGTGGAAGTAATTGTGGTAACGGAATAAGAGACGACAGAGAAATTGAACGGAGAAAGATGAGAATGGAAGGAGGAATTGAAGCTGCTGGTTTTGTTCTTTGAGATCCAGAGAAGATGTTGAGAGATGGGTTTGTTCGATACTTGAGGATGGTGCTGTGAGTATGAGAAAGAAGAGGAAGATGCAGTAGCAGTGGCATGATTATACGCGGAATGGAAGAGTTATTGGAATTTATGGATTTGGAAATTAAGGGTATGTTAAAGATGATGAATCTGTTGATGCAATGGATCGAGAGCTGTATAGGTAACAGAATTGAATAAATCAAGGATATGGTGATGATGTGCAGCTTACTGTTGTTCAATTAGAAGCCGAGATTGAATCAGTTGGTGGTGTTATGAAAGAAAGGGTTTCGATCCCAAGCCGTTGCTGTTAAAACCAGAGTGAATGAATGGTTCAATTCAAGAGAAGGTTGATAAGAGATTGATTTTGATTTGGCTCGAGAATGTTATTGGGTCATTGCTGTTGCTGTCGATCGTAAAATTGAATTATGAACCTAAGGTGAATGAATGAGAGCTGGTGATGATTTGCTGAGTTAAATGCGTATGATGTTATAGATGTATGCTAGGATTTTTACAGGAATGGAGCTAAAATGAAGCCTGAAAATTGGTCGGAGTGTCCTGTAATTGAACGTAACTCGGCCGATTCTCCCCTCCGACGAGTCAACTCGGTGCCGGCGACAACCGTTCCATACCGATCCAGAACGAGTCCGGCGACCGGTCCAGATCAGTGACTCAGCCGATAAAGACTACTCAGCTGACTAAGAACCTGACTCACCCTCCTCCTTGACCCGCTGACTAACAGTTGACTGACGTTTGACTCCTTTGACCGTCAGTCCTAACGGTGTACTGACGGAATATTCCGTCGACGGGAGAGAATTTTCAGGTTGCCAGCGGAAACGGATTCCGACCTATTTCCGGCCAAAGTTGCAGAATTTTGTGTGGATTTCTCTCATGGGATGTGAAGACTTGGACTTGGAATTGGATGAAGAATTTGATTTGAATATGGAAAGAGAAGATGGAAGATTTTAGAAAGGCTTGGATTTGGAAATTGAGCTATAAAGGGAAAGGGATTCTATTCCTTAGAAGATATGGAGAACATGAAGCCTATAAATAGAGAAGTTCTCTACTTTTCTATACACACTTCCATACATTTAGATGCACTTAGATACACACATCTTTTACATCTTTGCACACCTCTACACACACAACACTTTTCTTTTCTTTATTCTTTGTGTGAACTCTTTAATATGAGTAACTAATTTGATTAAGGATGAATTCCTAGTTCTTAACATGTTTTGAGTTTTGTTTCAAATCTACTTGGAAGTTTTCACATGATTATCGTTTGTTTTTACTAATAGGAATGTTTATACATTCATGATTGATTGATAGATTGTTTAGGTGCGCAACTAAATTGATTTGTTAATTTGATCTATAGCTAGTGAAAGTTAGGGGATAAGTAATCGTTTCTTGACTCTTTACATAAGTAGCAAACACAAGACCTTGCGGAGGGATTCCGTGAAGCAATTGTGTGTGAAAAAAACGTTAGCAAGTGGACCTTGATTTAAGAGTCTAACTACTAATATCAACCTAATAAATTCATAAATCTTAATGCGTTTAACTAAATTACATCTTGAGTGATCTACTACTAGGTGGTTTGGTGAATAGAATCCGGTAGTCGAGAACTTCCGTATCCGGTGACACAAGGGATTTTGGGGTTAGCATTGATCTAGCTGCTATACCTACGGTTGGTGATAATTTGTGACTAATAAGAAGTGGAAAAGAACATAACTTTAATCATTGTTTTGCAGCGAAGAAGGATTCCTTGATCTAATCTCTCTTATTGATTTCCTTTATATTTTTAATTGCTTTATTTACTTTTTATGACAATTCAACCCCCCTTTGTGTGACAATTTTACAACTAGAATCTCGTTCTCCTCGTGGGATCGATCTTGACTACCCTATATTACTTGTTAATTAGGTAGTAAAATATTAATTAATTTGTTGTGGTTACGACACGCATACAAATTTTGGCGCCGTTGCCGGGGAGCATCGGATGATTTTAGTTATTTTCTTTTTACTTTTTGCTTTATTCTTGCTTTGTTGGATTCTTTATCGTATCTAACTTAGTTTTTGAGAATTGTTTTTCAGGTACCGGTTTTCCATGTATGGTGGACAAGAGCAAGCATATTACAACAATCAATACGGTTTTCAACCTCAATATTATGACAACTTCCAACAATCCTTAGGATACAATCAAAACCAATCTTTTGGCTATGATCAATATCCTTCGGAGCCTTATGGATATTCTCATGCATATCAACAACCTTGTAGCGGGTATGTAAGTCAAGCACCAAGGTATGATAAATCTAATTCTAATTGGATTCATTCAAGTTGTATGCAGATTATCAATGAATTGCAAGACATGCGAAAAACACTTGACCGTGATAGAAAGAACGTTGCACAAACCAATTATTGCAACACTTTTTCTTACACGACTCCGGATCATAGTTATGATCATTCACCCATTCAAAGGGAAGAGTCATGGGAAAGAGAACCTATTGTAGCCAATGGTGGTAAGCGTGTGAATGTCCGTAAACTTGCAAAAAAGTTATACAAATTGGAAGATGATGGAGACTCGGAAGAGCTTGTCGCAGAAATAAGTAGGACTATTCATATGGAACTTAAACGACGTCGGGATAAAGGTTATGAAACCGATGAAGATTCTTATTATGGTGATTCCGATAATGAAGATGATTGTGTTGAAAAGGACCAACCTTTAGAAACTTTTGATGACGCTAGTGTAGATTACTCGAGCCTTGATCTTAATAATGATTAATCACCTATTCAAAAGGTAGAGCTTGAGGAAGATGCATTTAGTGCTTGGAAAAAATTTCTTAGGGAAAGATATGAGTCCGTGGAAGTGTATGAGCGTTGCAACAATGAGGAAGTTATTCCAACTCCGGATCATAATAACGATCCTTCACCTATTCAAAAGGAGGAGAATGGGTGTGACTTTCCTATTGTTGAAAACGGTGTAACACCCTCACAAGAAGATCTTACAATTTATACCGACGAAAATCATTTTAGTGAATGGCCCGATTCCGATGATGAAGAGGTTGAAGAGGTGATGCTTGTTAATGAAACCGAATTGATTGAATTTGTGGAAGACCCAATTGAACTTGCTAATGATTATGATGATGCCGAGACTTTGGTTAAGGTAGAAAATGATAAAGAATGGTTGCAAAGTTTGATAGAGGACCATGATATGCAAGAGGTAAGTAATTCAATCGAATTTTTTAAGAATGAGGAGGATACCGTGATACAAGAAATTGTGCAAGGTTTGTCTAACCCTTTGCATATTGATTCTTCTCCTTTACCTCTTATTGGTTTGAATGTATGTGCTTTGAAAGTATTTTTGAATGACTTTGTTTCTCGATATCCACCATTGGAAACACTTGATGCTAATACTATGCAGGTTTGCCAAGAGGAAACCATAGAAGTTCCCAAATTCTATGTTCTTTATACACTTCCGAGTGTGGACAAGAATAAGTGTGGGGGAAATTTCTATCGATCTATAACTTTACTATTATTTTCTTGTGCTAATATTTGTATGGAGTTATTGTTTGCAAAACAGGTACTATGGGTGGATTCCCAAATTTTCCGATTGTTAGTATATGGGGAGTGAATCTTACAAGAGCCAAGTCGGGCCGTCGACTTTAAAACAAGCGCTTAGTGGGAGGCAACCCACCTGTTTTGTATCTCTTATCTTTATCCTTTTTGCTTTTTATTTTATTTTGCTTTTTATTTCGTTTTTTACTTTTTATTGTTTTCATATCATATTTGCATCCCCATGTTTAATTTCATTAAGTCCATAATCTATCTTAGAAGAGCATGATGAATACGTTTTCGTCAGAAAATTTCAGACTGCGCGTAGTTCAGTCCAGAGACCATAACTGTCAGACCGTTTATTAAAACACTGTGAAATTTTGACACTGTGTAGAAAACAAGTAGGTAAACAACTTTTTTGAAATGGAGTTTTTCCAAATTCCTTACCAATTTTCACATTTTTTGCGTTTTATCTGATGTTACGTCAGAATTCAGAACTTTCGGTTTTACACATTTAGGACAATGTGAAGTTTTAGTGTGGGGGAGCATTTATATGTTTGTATAAGAAAAAAATTTGTGCTTTTTGAACTCCGAAATCTAGAAACTTGTGCCTTTAGGATGACACTACCAACATAAGTAAGTAGATGAAACCATTTTGATTGCAGAAGTTGAGGAACCAATTAACTAAAGGGACGAACTTAATTACAAATTATGATAGTTGTTACCATATCTCGGAATATCACCATATCACATTCTATTTTTATTTTTTTCATATTTATCAATTATTTTCTAAGTGTTTTGGTGGGTCACTAAACATCGACTTGTTATTGCTGCTAGGATGAAATAGAGTGATTGAGTTGTTAAAAAAAAAGTGAAAGAAATGAAAGAAAAGAAAGGAAAGAAAGAAAAAAGAAAGAGAAGAGACCGACCAATTTGACCAAACGGAATAAAAATGACACTTGGGAATAGCAGTATGTGTGAAACGTTGTCCCTGTCTCCGTCGCCTAAACAAGCGTGGAATACAGGATCCAAGGCAACTATCATATACTTGTTGACAAGGAAGCATGCGCTTGGATCCAGTTGATCCAATCATGTTGTCTAAAAAAAAAATTGGATCCAGTTTGATCCAATCATATTAAAAAAAAAAAAAAAAAATATTGTGTTGAATAAAGTCACTCTTGGTTCCCTTGTATATGCCAATTGATTTGATGTAGCATTCAGCACCAACAGCTCAATCCAGTAGGATGAATAGGTGCATCTTAGCAGTGACCTTCAGACAGATATGGGAAACATCGATCACTTGTAAACATTCGCCACATCTACCTCTATTTCCATCTTCTTAATCTTTTCATTGTGATTGTGGTTAGTAAGATTCCGAGTATTGTGGTTTGTTCGACTTTCTAAGATAAACTTTATTAACTTGAATATGGACTGAATTTGCACAAGGTACCTCATCCTCCTGTAATCACTTTGGATTCATTCATAGACTTTTCGCAGGTAGCTGGAATTTGGAGTAGAAAGGTTTTGTAGGTAGATCTCTAGTAAACCTTCACGAGACTAAAACTCGTCCACTAGGGACACCTAGGGGTTTAAAGGCTTGTTATTTATGCTAAAATAACCGTAGCCTCGACGTCACGGAGTTGTATGTATTTGTTTTAGTTTTGTTTTGTTGGATTTTCTCGAGGACTAGCAAAGTATAAGTGTGGGGGAATTTGATAGGTGTATAATACACCTAATTTACTATCTAGTAGTTTATGCTTTCTTTGCTATTTTTCTGGTGAATTATGTATTTTACGTGTGTTTTTGAGTTATTAGGTACGCTGGAGTCGCACGGAGGAAAAGAAGAAAAAATTACCAAAATTGAGCAAAAAGGGCAGAATTGTCATTTCATATGGCGAGCACTATCTGGAGTCTATTCAAGGTTAAGGGCAACTCTTTTTGGAAGAATTATAAAAGGAAGCCAGCACAGGTTAAGGGGAGGCCAATAGGCTTGCCCTTATCAGGATGACCATCTGTTAAATACACCCAATCTGGGGTGGTTCTTAGGAATGGGGTGTTATTATCCCACCCAATCTCTTTAACCCTAAAATCGAGTATCTCATTCAGCCTCACCAGAAATTGAGAAAGAAGAAAGAAAGAGCAGCGGCTGCTCGTGCAGTTCGACAGGGCGAGATGATGAGTAGAAGCTGAAAATGGGAGATTGCTCTCGGTTTCGGGATGAATTGAATTAGAATAAGATGGCAGAGTGGGTAATGAATATGGTGGAAGTAATTGTGGTAACGGAACAAGAGACGACAGAGAAATTGAACGGAGAAAGATGAGAATGGAAGGAGGAATTGAAGCTGCTGGTTTTGTTCTTTGAGATCCAGAGAAGATGTTGAGAGATGGGTTTGTTCGATACTTGAGGATGGTGCTGTGAGTATGAGAAATAAGAGGAAGATGCAGTAGCAGTGGCATGATTATACACGGAATGGAGGAGTTGTTGGAATTTATGGATTTGGAAATTAAGGGCCTGTTAAAGATGATGAATCTATTGATGCAATGGATCGAGAGCTGTATAGGTAACGGAATTGAAGAAATCAGGGATATGGTGATGATGTGCAGCTTACTGCTGTTCAATTAGAAGTCGAGATTGAATCAGTTGGTGGTGTTATGAAAGAAAGGGTTTCGATCCCAAGCCGTTGCTGTTAAAACCAGAGTGAATGAATGGTTCAATTCAAGAGAAGGTTGATAAGAGATTGATTTTGATTTGGTTCGAGTATGTTACTAGGTCATTGTTGTTGTTGTCGATCGGAAAATTGAATTATGAACCTAAGGTGAATGAATGATAGCTGGTGATGATTTGCTGAGTTGAATGCGTATGATGTTATAGATGTATGCTAGGATTTTTACAGGAATGGAGCTAAAATGAAGCCTGAAAAATTGGCCGGAGTGTCCTGTAATTGAACGTAACTCGGCCGATTCTCCCCTCCGGCGAGTCAACTCGGTGCCGGCGATAACCGATCCAGAACGAGTCCGGCGACCGGTCCAGATCAGTGACTCAACCGATTAAGACTACTCAGCTGACTAAGAAGCGGATTCACCCTCCTCATTGACCCGCTGACTAATAGTTGACTGACGTTTGACTCCTTTGACCGTTAGTCCTAACGGTGGACTGACGGAATATTCCGTCGACGGGAGAGAATTTTCAGGTTGCCAGCGGCAACGGATTCCGGCCTATTTCCGGCCAAAGTTGCATAATTTTGTGTGGATTTATCTCATGGGATGTGAAGACTTGGACTTGGAATTGGATGAAGAATTTGATTTGAATATGGAAAGAGAAGATGGAAGATTTGAGAAAGGCTTGGATTTGGAAATTAAGCTATAAAGGGAAAGGGATTCTATTCCTTGGAAGATATGGAGAACAGGAAGCCTATAAATAGAGAAGTTCTCTACTTTTCTATACACACTTCCATACACTTAGATGCACTTAGATACACACATATTTTACATCTTTGCACACCTCTACACACACAACACTTTTCTTTTCTTTTCTTTATTCTTTGTGTGAACTCTTTAATATGAGTAACTAATTTGATTAAGGATGAATTCCTAGTTCTTAACATGTTTTGAGTTTTGTTTCAAATCTACTTTGAAGTTTTCACATGATTATCGTTTGTTTTTACTAATAGGAATATTTATACATTCATGATTGATTGATAGATTGTTTAGGTGCGCAACTAAATTGATTTGTTAATTTGATCTATAGCTAGTGAAAGTTAGGGGATAAGTAATCGTTTCTTGACTCTTTACATAAGTAGAAAACACGAGACCTTGCGGAGGGATTCCGTGGAGCAATTGTGTGTGAAAACAACGTTAGCAAGTGGACCTTGATTTAAGAGTCTAACTACTAATATCAACCTATTAAATTCATAAATCTTAATGCGTTTAACTAAATTACATATTGAGTGATCTATTACTAGGTGGTTTGGTGAATAGAATCCGGTAGTCGAGAACTTCCGTATCCGGTGACATAAAGGATTTTGGGGTTAGCACTGATCTAGCTGCTATACCTACGGTTGGCGATAATTTGTGACTAATAAGAAGTGGAAAAGAACATAAGTTTAATCATTGTTTTGCAGCGAAGAAGGATTCCTTGATCTAATCTCTCTTATTGATTTCCTTTATACTTTTAATTGCTTTATTTACCTTTTGTGACAATTCAACCCCCCTTTGTGTGACAATTTTACAACTAGAATCTCGTGCTCCTCGTGGGATCGATCTTGACTACCCTATATTACTTGTTAATTAGGTAGTAAAATATTAATTAATTTGTTGTGGTTACGACACGCATACATCAACTGCTTAATCTAAGACAAGAAATTGTTGTTTTTCGCAATTGTGATCCTACTAAGAAATGTCGAACTTCTTCGACAAACTCTTTTAAGTACTATCAGCAAGTTAATCCTGATACTATGTCATTCTTAAATCACTCTGACAAAAAGGATGATATAAAAAAACACATGGATATATACCAAATGGGTTGTCTTCCGTGTATGAGAATCAGGATCATTGGAAACAATATGCACTAAGGATCAAGAAATTTTCTCCTCTGCTAAACTATGTTTTCAGAAGAAGAAAAGGGAATCTCCTAAGAAACCTTCAAAAGAGATTTCCAAAGCCATTTATAGTTTTCAAAAATCGATAAACAAGGTATTCAGAGCTATGATGGAAAGAAAGGTTACTACTAGTGATCCTTCTTCCATGAAGAAAAATCGGAAACTAGAAATAAAAAATACTTCATCCCCTTATAAAAAACCATCCCGTCCTGTTTTGGATTGGAGAAATTACAATCTGTAATAAGGTTTAATATTGTTCTTGTTTTTACCTTGAGCAAGAACCACAATCTTTAAGAGGGTTTTGATGAAAAATCTTTGTTATTTTTCTTATTTGTTTCTATGATTTGTTGCACGATTTTGTTTGAGTTCCTGAACGGTTTTCCTGAGAAGACTTTTTCTTGGGGATATCCAATTTGTGTTAGGTTTTTTTTTCAATGGACGTTTGGGAAATTTATCCCATCTCTTCCTTTTTTTTAAGATGAAGATTTATCCTTGATGAGAGAATTTCATTTATCTCTTATGTCATGTCCTCATCTAGTCTTTCAAGCAAAGAAAGTGATGTCTGGACTGTCCTTTTTCCCTCTAATAAGGTTCGTTTCGATTCTTCTGAGAATGAGATGTGCTCCGACAAACATGATTCCTAACTTAATGGGAATCCTTATGTCTCTCATTTTTGATAAGCTCTCTTTAACCATGAGCCTTGTCTTGGAACAAGTACATTCTTTGAAGAGTGAACTTGAATCTTCTTCCAAAAGACTTGAAGAAAAGATGGATAATATTGAATCCAAGATTGATTTAAACAAAGATGAGCTAGATGAATATAGCAAATTTGAGAGGAGCATTCAAAGTAAGTGAAAATGTTCTTTAAGAGTTAATTTTTTCTAGGAAACTTCTTATGAGAATTTATTCTTGTATATTAAGAAGGATAACTAGGGTTTCGAATAGGAATTATTGTGAGTACACATAGCTATTTCCAACGATTTTCATCTTGCAATATTTTAGATTTATTTATTTAAATTCTAAAGTTATTTGCAAGATGATTTTGCAGTATTAATAATACACATAGCTATTTGTTATGGGATATGTGTGTTTACGTCCGTGAACTATGATTGTCCCATATATACCAAAAGTTAAATCTTTCATATGTCATTCTGCAAATATTGATAAAGGATTTGATGAACTTTTGACAGCAAAAGTTAAGCCTATTATGTCATTATGCAAATATTGATGGAAGATAGGATAAACTTTTGTTTACAAAGATTAAGTCTATTATATGTCTCTATGAAAATAGTGATGAAAGATATAATGAATCTTTGTTTATTACGCAATAATGGTCTTCCCTGATTCACATCTTTGTGTAAATATTGTGCGGCTCCGTAAGTTCTCTTATGTGAGCATTTCTGATTAAATTAATCATGGGTTCTCTTGTGGTTAATTTAATTGAGTATTTTGGATACCAGTTCAGGTTTCATGTGATTTGTTAATGTCCAAATAAATCCTTCTTTTATTGTGAAAGTAAGGTCGCTCTTGTTGTTATTTCGGGAATGACATTTTGTGGGGGAGAGTTATCAATCGAACTTGTGCTTAATTACCAAATCTTTGTGGGGAATGCGGCTGTGGAATATTATAGGAGTTATCTTGTATCTTTATAAACTCCTTGATGAATGCATTTAGCTTCGGCTATATGATGGCATCTAAACAAGTTGTTATGTTCTCTTTTGGTCATGAAGTATCTCTATGGAAATTTCATTAGGATCCCACTAATTTTCGTACCTTTGCCAATTTTATTGACAAAAAGGGGGAGAATTAATGTGTAGTTCACACTACAAATACATATGGTTTACGCATCATTATGTAAGGGGGAGTGGTTTTCATGTGAGATGGAGTATTGACTAAGGGGGAGTGATACATATCACCATAGTATTGTTGTCAAAGTTGTGATACAATTGAACTTTGATGTCGTGTAATAATACTATGACACTGTATAACAATGATTGAGAGCAACTATTTTCTCATTATTATAGCTACGGATCTTTAACAACTATGATGCTGAGTTAAACACGTTCAGAATCATTGGAGTACTTGAAAGTGACGAAGATTTCGAGTAATGTTGAAGAAACAAGGAAATCAAGCATTTGGATTGAGAGCTACAAAGTTTATTTATTTTGTATTCCATATGTATTGATAGTTTTGTCACTAAAATTTACAAAGGGGGATATTTTTAGAGCACTGCTCGGTCGAACTCGCAAGCGTTCCTATCTCAAGATTGTTGTCAAGTTTAGTTGCCAAAACTATAAGTCTTGATTTCTAGTCTACTTATAGATAAGTCTAGGATTAGGATAGAAAGTGTAGTTGAGCATTAGACTTCACGGAGTTCACCGATTGAAGATGAAGAACTACTAAGGGGAGCTTGTGGAACTTCATAAACAAAAGGTATGTGGAGACTTGAACTCATCTATCACTCAAAAGTTTATTTACTCTATCTCCTATTTGAGACAAAAATCGTATAGCTATATAGACTTCGATTATACACATTTGATATTTCTAGTTGAGTTTAACTCGCTTACATATTTCTCAAAATATATGTTGGTAAGCTTTCGCTTTAACCAAGTTCATCTTATATTCTTGACAAAAGTCAAAAGATGATCATGTGAAAATCGCCTGGTAACATCTTACATGATTTGTGTGAGACAGTCATTTGATGTAGACTCGGAATGTTTCGTTTTAATCATTCGATCACTTGAAAATTGCTTTGAATCTAATAGTATGTGTGAGACAGTTATTCCCGTCTTCCAAGAATGTTTCAATGGTTGAAATGAGAGTTTAGAAAAAATGGATATGCATACCCGTATGCGTACTGGTTGGTTTGAGAAAGTCCGGGAACCTGATATGCAAACGGGTACGCGTAATGGCGTAAGGTGCATGTGCGGGAATTTCAATTGAGTTTGGATGGTATGTGTACCAGTTCGCATACTGGCGAAACCCAAACTTGGTCCGGCTACTTAGGTATGCATACCCGTACGCATACCTAAGTAGATGATGTTCTAAAATCGGTTTGTTCATAAACTAATACATTTATATAATAAGGAATACAATCTTTTACAAACCGTGGCTATAATGTTCATGACTTGATTCGAGTTAATCAAAATCGATTTTGCTTCAATTGTGTCTTGTATACTTCTATGAGAATATAAACAATTGAAAAACTCTAGAACTAGTTTCATTTGAGTCATTTGAACTAGTTACGGTTAAGATGAATGAGGTTGATATGAAAGTGTCCATATGGATAACTTCGGTTAACTATTATTGAGCCAAAAAAGTGTACATGTTTAGGTACGTTTACTCATATCTAAATGAAGGTATATTTCATTTGTGTGTTACAAGCTAAGTTCGATCTAACGGTGAATTCTAGCAACTGGGAAACCTAATCCCCACACCCTGATTTGAAAACTATATAAAGGAGAACTCTGATTTGAAAATGGGAAACCTAATCCCCACACCCTGAATGCAAACCCTGATTTGAAAACTATATAAAGGAGAACTCTAGCAACTGGGAAACCTAATCCCCACACCTCCTGTGTGATACTAGTTGCGACTAGAGTAGATTCTCCTTTAACCTTAGGTTTTTCACAAAACCTTGCAGGTTAACGACTTAACTTCATTGGGATTGTGAAGCCAGACCCAACTATTTTCTTTGTAGTTATGTGATCTGATCTTGCTATTTCTATCGTGATTGAGTACTATCTTCTCTAATATTGGCTCGAGATTTAATCTATGATAGGCAAGATAAAAAGTAGTCACAAACATCTTCGTCTCATCGTTTTTGATTCCACAATATCTTGTTTCGCTACCATACGATTAAGATTATTGTAAGGTGATTGATATTTCTAGGTTGTTCATCGGGAATATAAGTCCGGTATATCAATTGTTTCATGTTCACCTTGATTTATAAAAATACGTAACAAAACTCATAGATTTATCTGTGAGAGACTGATTTATCTATACAATAGACTTTTCTGTGTGAGACAGATTTGTTTATCAAGTCTTTGACTTTGGGTCATAGAAACTCTTAGTTTTGGGTGAGATCAGCTAAGGGAATCAAGTACGTAGAGTCATGCTGGGATTTAGAGAAGTAAGGAGCGCAACTGTACCTTGATCAGTGTCATATTAGTTAGGGCTCATCTACATTCCAGTCCGAAGTTAACTTGGAGTAGGCTAGTGTCTGTAGCGGCTTAATACAGTGTGGTGTTCAAATCTTGACTAGGTCCTGGGGTTTTTCTGCATTTGCGGTTTCCTCGTTAACAAAATTTCTGGTGTCTGTGTTATTTATTTTTCGCATTATATTTTGTTATATAATATAAATATCACAAGTTGTGCGTATTTCAATCAATTAGAGAATCCAACCTTTGGTTGTTGATTATATTGATTGATACTTGAACATTGGTCTTTGGTACCGTTTAAGTTTACATAATAATCAGGCTCACGGATTCTATCTGTTTGATTTGATGATTACATTGTGAAATAGAGATACAACTATTGGATATATTTCCATTGATTGGGTCTGGATGTCTAGTTGATTCTCTTGGAATTATATTGGAGTTTTTCCATACATATTACTAAGCAAAATATTGGGTGTGGTTGTTAGACCCCCGCTTTTTCAGTTGTTACTTTCTTGACATTAGCAAAAGTGTTTTCTTTGATTTCTACTGGTTGAACACAATTCTTAGGCTTGACAGGATTTTCTTCTTTACAAGAAATATGAGCATCTTTGACATCAGTGGAAGCCTCTGGTTGAGAATAATTTATAGCTTTAACAAATTTTATCTCATTGTTATCGTTGGAAGCACTTGATTCTTTGTAATATCCTAATCCTCGTGTATCACCATGAAATCTTCTCGCTTCTAACAATGGGGATAAATTATTTGTGCTATCATTGGACCTTTTCAAGTACAAATTTTCTTCTTCCGACGTCTTGATTTTCTCAAGAGCACCAGTTAGATCAGCCTCAAGGCGTTTTCCCTAGAGAGATATGCACCTTATTTTTCTTCAAAATTCTTTTGTTGAGAGTTAATCCTTGCTTTAGATTCAACAAGTTTCTTTTTTTACAAAAAGAGATCTCCCCGAAGATTCTCGCATTCGAGACTCTTTGAGTTTAGCTCTTTTGTACGATCTTTAAGAAAAGAATCAGTGGTGCGATAACCTTCTTCAGTTTCTTGTTTTCACGACAAAGAGGAGTCATAACATCAAAAAATTACGAAGTTCTCAGTTTTATATTTTTCAAAGGATCCAGTAGTTTAAAGTATTCTAAGATATCCTCTTCCACATCTCGTTCAAAATCTGAGTCATTATTATCGGAAATTTCGTCCAACCCTTTTTGTAGACATATTTTCCAGTTGTCATCGGTATCTACATCATTAAGAAGATTAACTTATCTAGTAGATTCTCTTGAGATGATTTCATGAAGGTCTTCAGATATTGATTTTTAGATGCCATCATCAAGTGTTGATTCAAAACTCTTGATGTCTTTCTTTACGTTAACTGAATCATTCTGAGGTTCTATAAAAATCATTTTTAAATTCCAGTCTTATAGGTTGGATCACACCAAACACATATTGTTAGATATTTTTGTATTTGCTTACTCTGATACCAATTGAAAATATGAAGGTACCCAAATACTCCACAATCTTGTTGTTTGATCACAACCTATTCAATCTCTATCGTGTATAAACCTCTTTGAGCAACAATCACTCAAGGAATATTTCAACACGGTGTCCACTTGAAATAGGGTTAGTACGAACTGGTCTAACAATGTGAGAATATCAAAGTCAAGTGGAGAAATCCAATACACTTTGTGTGATCGTCTGTGGATATGAAATTGGGAAAATACTACAACAAAGTATTCACTTGATAATAAGTACGGTATAACCGAAACCTTATATGATCAATATCAAGTTCCTAGTTAACATACAAGTGCATTTACTTAAATTATATAAACAAATATGTATGTGTGCCGTAACCACAACAAATTAATTAATACTTTACTACCTAATTAACATGTAATATAGGGTAGTCAAGATCGATCCCAACATTCATATAATGACTCTCCCACATGTTGCTTTATCCCACAATTTTCTTTGCGAATTTGAGTAGCCTTTGATGCGGGAAAATATCTCTCGAGGAAAGTTTCTTCATCCCATTCCATGTTGTGATACTTCCGGAAGGAAAATAATATAACCATTCCTTAGCATTGCCCGCCAAAGAGAACGGAAAAGCTTTCAACATTGCTCCATCCGCATTAGTATTTGGTGGAAGCATGGCCGTGACTATGGTGTTGAAGTCCATAAGATGTTTGTTTGGGTCTTCATTCACCATGCCATGGAACTTTGGTAATTCTCTAATCAACCCCGGCTTGATCTCGAAAGTTGAGTTAGTTTGGATACACCATTGTTGTGTATCGATCTTGTGAGAAGCTAGGTCCTTGAGTGTACGATCACCCATTTCCTCTTCTTCTATGTCTGAATCTGCGGATTCACTTGATGTAGAACGAGGAAGCGGAGTGTTAACCGCTCGAATGAAATCCTTTAGTTGAGTGCCGGATCGAAGACGTATTCCAATTGGACTCGGTCTTCCCCCCTGAAGCATTCACCAAAGATATATCACCTACAACAAGGTTCACAAAACTAAGTTAGATACGGTATAAAATCTAACAAAGCAAGAATAAAGCAAAAATAAAAACAACTAAAATCGCACGTTGCTCCCCGGCAACGGCGCCAAAATTTGTATGCGTGTCGTAACCACAACAAATTAATTAATACTTTACTACCTAATTAACAAGTAATATAGGGTATTCAAGACCGATCCCACGAGGAGCACGAGATTCTAGTTGTCTTATAATGTCACAAAGGGGTGTATGTTTTAGATAAGTAAAAGAAAATAAAATAAATAAACAAAACAATTAAAAAGATAAGAGAAATCAATAAGAGAGATTAGATCAAGGAATCCTTCTTCACTGCAAAACAATGATTAAAGTTATGTTATTTTCCACTTTTTATTAGTCACAAATTATCACCAACCGTAGGTATAGTAGCTAGATCAGTGCTAACCCCAAAATCCCTTATATAACCGGACACGAAAGTTCTTGAATACTGGATTCT
This sequence comes from Papaver bracteatum, assembly GCA_023529315.1. NCBI lineage: Eukaryota > Viridiplantae > Streptophyta > Magnoliopsida > Ranunculales > Papaveraceae > Papaver > Papaver bracteatum. Next base: position 2,540,627 of record JAJJWX010001287.1, read on the forward strand.
ATTTACCAAACCACCTAGTAGTAGATCACTCAAGATGTAATTTAGTTAAACGCATTAAGATTTATGAATTTATTAGGTTGATATTAGTAGTTAGACTCTTAGATCAAGGTCCACTTGCTAACGTTGTTTTCACACACAATTGCTCCACGGAATCCCTCCGCAAGGTATCGTGTTTGCTACTTATGTAAAGAGTCAAGAAACGATTACTTATCCCCTAACTTTCACTATCTATAGATCAAATTAACAAATCAATTTAGTTGCGCACCTAAACAATCTATCAATCAATCATGAATGTATAAACATTCCTATTAGTAAAAACAAACGATAATCATGTGAAAAACTTCAAGATAGAATTGAAACAAAAACTCAAACCATATGTTAAGAACTAGGAATTCATCCTCAATCAATAAAATTAGTTACTCATATTAAAGAGTTCACACAAAGAGAAAAGTATTGTGTGTGTAAAAGTGTGCAAAAGATATGCAAAAGATGTGTATGCAAGTGTATATAGAAAAGTAGAGAACTTCTCTATTTATAGGCTTCAATACTCTCCATATCTTCCAAGGAATAGAATCCCTTTCCTTTTGTAGCTCAATTTCCAAATCCAAGCCTTTCTCAAATCTTCCATCTCCTCTTTCCAAATCCAAGCCCAATTCTTCATCCAATTCCAAACCCAAGTCTTCACATCCCATGAGAGAAATCCACACAAAATTCTGCAACTTTTGCTCGCCGGAAAACTGGGTTTTTGGCCGGAAATAAGCCGGAATTCTCCACCACCGGCCACCTGAAAATTCCATCCAGTAAAGAATATTCCGTCTAAGATTCCGTTAAAGTTAATAGTCAAAATAGTCAATCTGTTAGTCAAATGGTCAAGGGAGGGAGCAGTCAAACACTGAGTCAGCTCACTCAGCTGTCTAACTCGGCTGATTTCTCTGAGTCATCTGGGTTGTCTGGATCACTGAGTTAACTCAGCCTGTAAGAATTCATGAAGAGTTCCGTCTATTTTCTGGGTATTCCCGGCCAATTTCAGGCCTCATTTCAGCTCCATACCCTGTAACAAGCCTAGCATACATCTAGTCAATTTCATATAGCTTCATCTGCAATCTCATTCACCATCAGCTCAATTGATATATCTCAATCCCAGCTTCAATTGCAATTTCTCTTGAATATATCTTCAGTTCAGCTTTCCTAACCCATTGATCTTACAATTTCAGTGGCAACTCTATCTCCTCAGAAACCCATCTCACCATCATCTGCATCTTGTACTACTAACTCAAACCCAACTGCAGTCTCTAAATTTCCCTGAGTTTAAATCCTTGAACTTGATTTCTCCCTTAAGAATCTCAAACCCAATCTTCAATTTCTTTACTAAACCAAAGAAGCAACAAATCTTAGAACCCTGACAGCAAACCCATCTATAATTCATCCATTAGCACCACAAATCTCATCTCAACAAAAGCCAACTCGAACCCCTTTTTAACCTCCAATTCACAGATTCAAGATCTCTTCCTGATTATCGATCTTCCCTCTTTTCACCACCGATTTGAACTGTTCAATCACCATACTTCTCCCCCATTAATCAATTATTTATTCTTGATTTCCAATTTCTTCTCTGCTTCTCTCAACGACCATCACCCATGTTCTTCTCGATCTCTCTGCTGCAACTTCTTCTTCATTCTCATAACAACAGCAGCAGCATCTTCATCCGTTAATCCATTAAACCCTAATTATTATCACATAAACTCTTCCATTGATGCGCCTCTTCTTCTATTCTTGATCTCCTCTTTAATTTCTTTGAATCACAGCAGCTACTCGCTCTTCTTCTCATATGAAAAATAATGATTGAGAATGAGATATAAAAATTCTCGAAAATAGTTAAGGCTGGATAATGACGCCCCATTAGATAAATCCACCCCAGACCAGGTGCTAACACACACACTTTTCTGGATAAGGGCTACCCAATGATGATTACACCCTTGATAAATGATAATGGATACCCTAGATAGAAACCCCTTAACCATAGTCATTTGTCTTTAATAATCTTCCAAAACAGAGTTGCCCCTTAACATTGACTGGGCTCCAGATAGTATTCGCAGTGAAATGACCTTTTTGCCCTTTTCGCTCCAAATGGCTAATTTCTCCTTCTTTTGCTCCAAACGACTCCAAAGCACCTAATACACTCAAAAGTAAGCATAATATACATAAATCACACTAAAACTCGCAAAGAAAGCATAAATACTAGATATAAAATTAGGTGTTTATCACACCTATCAAAATATAATTGCAAAAATAAAGTAAACGACACAATAATATTTTGTTAACGAGGAAACCCCAAATGCAGAAAACCCCGGGACCTTGTCCAGTTTTGAATACTCTCAGAATTAAGCCGTTATACAAAGTCTAAACCAACTTCGTATGGTTGGGACCAAGCATACTACCCCTAGCTACTTGGTTCCCTCAGTGTCCCAGCGCCTTTGATTTATAGAGTCACACATGTGAATAACAAGTCATTTGGATCGTATTCCAAAAAACAAAGGAAGAATCTGTTTGGTAACCACTCTAATCAATCTTTGCTATAAGATATATATGATTCGTTGACAAAGTCTCTTATGTTTAATCTAATAAAATCCTTTGTCTAGTTAGATCAATCTAACTTTAACTACCGAAATAGTCTAGTATAGATTCACAATCAATCAAAATAAATCTCAAAGAGATATATTGAGAATGTCGATCTAAGGAAACTAATCAATCGAATAAATACAATTTTAGTTGGATCCCAACCGATCAAGGTTTGTGCACACAATTCACAAGATACGAAAACCAATAAGAAATCTTCTTCATCTTCAAATCTTCTTTAATCTTCAATAACCTGCACAACACCACTTGAATCTCTTGTGATCAATCACACACATAACAGAGTCAGTTAACAATGGATTATCACAAGATGTCTTTAGATCTAACAATAGTTCTAAAGATCTCGTCGATACTTCGATCTAGTTTGAGTGAATCTTATATTAGAAGAGAAGATTCTTTAAAATAAACAAACTAGGTGCAATCAAAGTTTCAACAACCGTTAGTCAATCAAATCACTCGAAAACTAATAACACTATTGTAGTAGGGTAAAAACTGATTCTGCTGAAAATGGTAAATTGGGTGTGTTGATGAGAAAAGAATTCAAACCCTAAAAAAAATGTACTGCACATGAGTTCTTTTAGATTCGAGAGATCAATCTGTAAGACTCTAGCTTAAACCAAGAAATGGCCGTTCCAGATTCAATTCAGTCACAAAGGTAGAAGAAGGGTTGATCTTAGGAAGGGAAGCAAAGAAGGTGTTGAGATCAGAGTGATACTCTCTGTGAGGTGTGGTTGTTTATGACTTGTATCAGTAGAACCTGCTTGCAGAATGTAACCAATAAGTTTTGTATGGTTTCTGAGTACTTGTGTTGATAACACTGTTGTTAGTTGAAATAGGTTGAAAACCTATTTATACAAGTCATAGTTGAACTAACTAATCTCGTAGGAAGTGGAGGTAGTTAAGTAGTGGAGAAGTGGGGATCATGTGAAAGTGGTGAGAACCATGTCCCTATCATGAAGTTAAGACTGGTCAGCTTTACACTTACTACTCCTTTACTGCTATCAACCGTCCGCCCTTCCTGACACTTTCTCATAATGGGCGTGTTGCACGCTGTAAACCGCCAGACCAACCCTGATGAGTATCCCCCAGTTTGTGACATGTTTGATATCTCGAGTACTTTCGTGGAAAATATGGAGCAAGTTACATAAAGAATGAAATAAGTTTTTCATAATAGTTGCTGAGTGGGTCTAGCTGGCAAGACCTGATAATTTTGACCAATCACCCGCAAGCTAGGTAGGTCAAGTCGTGTAAGCGAGACTTGGTATGAGTTAACACTCAAAAATAGCATATGGTGCTTTTATGTCAAATAAATAATCAAATAATTTATTAAATCGATATTTAAGAAATACCGTTTATAATCGATGCATGTAAAGCATCGCTTTTAAGCAAGCAGCTCAAATTAAATCGATACATAAGAAGTGCCGATGTTAGGACCGCAACCAACTTTCCTTGGTTGAGCGGTTGGTAGCCAAGTAAATCGACTGAAGACAGGATGACCAACTTATGAATAAGGGGAGTAACGGACAGCAATCATGGAATCCCATTGGTCGCCTAAGGTTGGATCTAAACCGTTCAAATCATCTAACAAAGTTGGATGATTGAGATGATTTTGCGGCAGTTGTTGATTACCGTTAATTTATTTAAGACTCTTATTAGTAACATGGCCAACCAACTTTGGGTAGCCGCCATGAGTCGTACGGGTAGGCTGAGGACATGACGATTGGTTCTCATGAAAGAGGGGATGCCGATGATCATGACATCATATCATTGGCTCCTTGAAATCGGATTTGGGCCGGTCGATTCGGTTGGCTAAGTTGACTGGCTGAGATCGCTTTGCGGAATTCATGTACTGCTGTTGGTCGGACTCGGGGATTTTAAAGCCATGTGACTAACCCACTTTGAGTGATCTATTTGGGGTGTTGCTTGCAAGTTGCGAGCAATATGATTGGTCGAAGCCACAAGTGGGACGCCAATGAGTGTATCGATACCTTGTTGGTTGTTTAAAATTGGATCTATGCCGGCCGATTCGGTTGGCGAAGTTGGAAGGCCGAGATCGTTTTGCGGCAACCATGTGCTGCCGTTAATATCATTTAAACCGCATGATGCCCCTACTATGGCGATCGGTTCGAGGCGCTGCTCGCAGGTTTGGAGAAGTGTGAATGGTCAAGGCTTAAGGTGGGATGTCGACGAGCATGTCGGCACCTTGTTAGTCGCCCAAAGTCACATCTAGGTCGGTCTATTCGGTTGACGAAGTTGGACGACCGAGATCGTTTTGCGGCAGTTATGTGATGTTGCTGACATAAATTAGGTCACGTGACTAGTCTACTTTGGATAGCAATCATGGGTGTTGCCTATAATCTATAGGAGTTCCGATTAGTCGTAATTAAATTGGGCCTACACATGAGTACATGGGACTTGTTCGGTCATGTTTAAGAGACCTAGGGGTTAGCTAACGGAGCTTACCAAGTTGTGTGGTCGCGATCAATTTGCGACTGTCTTGGATGGCCAAGATGTAATTTATTAAGGATTGTAAGCACATCGATCAACCTACTTCCACTTTTAATTAAAAGTGCTGGTTACAACTTTGGAGAAATCTGATTAGTCAGTAGGAAAGAGGGACCGGCTGTCAGCAGCATGGGGTGTGGCCGGTCGGCAAGGAGGGGTGCCGGCTAGGGAAAAACAACCGGCCAAGTTGCATGGTCATGCCTCCTTTGCTGCTTCCCAATTATGACGCAGTTTTCCTTTTCCTTCTTTACTTCCGCTTTTAGGGTAGGATTCGACTCCTACTAGAAATGATAGCTTAATTTCCTAGTTTACCTAGGTTTGATCTCGACCAATGGGGACCGAGAATTTGTGTAGGCTCCGTTTTAGGGCGAAAACTTAATTTTGTAAGCTAACATAAAATTATGTCAAAATTTATTTTTTGCGAGCTGCCACAAAATTAATCAAGTTTAGTGAATTTTGCGCGTCGGCACAAAATTACTATTTTTTGGCTACTTTTACAAGTAGCACGTTTCTCGATTGCACGACTTGTAGTGTCTCTTATGCATATCTTAATCTGAACATTAAGAAAACTCATGCTTTCAGATAAGAACGAGCACAAATTTAATGTCAGTTATTTAAGAGTTCAGTCGGGAACACATCATAAGATAAACTCTCAGCAAACCCTGCATTAATGAATAATGCGAGCAGGAGCTTCGAAAAAATCTACAGAATATTTGTGATTCTGCAATCGACACTATTCTAATTAAATTTTGTATATAGATATACTGAATTGCTCGGTGCATATTGTAAGCACAGTGGCGTAAGCGCTCGCCAGCTTTAAATATCTCTTATTTCTTTGTGGAACAAGAGTGCATAGGTTTAGGGTTTTACAGTTTTAGCCCTGAACTAAAAAGCACCATCAACAACTGCAATTATCTAGTTTCCCACCAACGGTACTCGTAGAGCTTATTGATCCCACAACAAGAAATGAAGTTTGCCTGGATCTTTGGATAGTTTGCTAGAAATGCAAACTTAGGTATTTGTAGACCAAGGATGTTTGGACACCAAGGAATCTCCAAAACCGAAAGTATTCTCAAGATATGCAATGAATGGAAAAATTCGGTTTTCATAATTCCAATAAATGCTTGTCCAATATTTTCGAAATCTCTCAATAGAAAATATCCAATTAGTAAATGCACATTACTAATTTTTATTCTCTAGAGATATGCAGTAATTGCTGGTAATTAAAGCATATAAAACCAAAAACCTTAAATAAAAGATTCTTAATTTATTTCGGCACAGGATCACCTTGAGTACTAAGGAATATCTTTGAACAATAAATGATAATTATTATTGCTCGTGTTCAAAGTATGTTGACATGTTTTCACTGCAAATCCTTATTTCATATTTATATGGATTTGCATTCTCGGAATTGGTTATACCACACTTCCAAATAAGTTTGGAATTGGTTCACCAGTTTTCCAAGACTACTATGTGATTAATCAAATACCAAATCAAATACATGGGTTCAATCGGTTCTACCAATCACTAGGATCGGTTATACCTAATTATGGAAATACTTGCGATCGGTCACACCAGTCATTAGGATCGGTTACACCAGTTACAAGGATCGGTTCCATCTACACATGATATTACTTATGATTGATCACACCAGTTACCTGGACCGGTTACACTAGTTACCAGGACCGGTTACACCAATTACAAGGATCGTTTACACATACTCATGATCGGTCTCACCAATTACAAGGATCGGTTACACATACTCATGATCGGTCACACCAATTACAAGGATCGATCATACCATCACATGGTGATTAATTAGGATCGGTTATACCAATTAATAAAAACCAATCATACCAAATCATAAGTCATGCATTGTGATTAGTTATACCAAAATACATAACATAAGTTAATATCGGTTCTATTATCTCACACATATTGGTCATCCAAAGATTTGCAATGAATAGCCGGACCAATAAGCCTCATGATTTTCCTTTCGGTTCACAAAACAAGTTCATGAATGTACTTCCTTTAAACAAATGTAAAACATTGTTTCCTAGGATGAAATCTTCACTATTAACCATTCACATAATCATAACAATATATAATTAACATCTATGAAGTTCAAACGATTGGCATTATACTTCGTAGTCTAATTCCCTAATACTATGATCATACTATTATGACCATGTCACATCACTAGAGTATTATACAATATGTACAGTATATACAGCTTCACAATTATGTTTTCAATATAACACGACTTGAAATATACGTTAGGAATGAAACAGTTCAAGTCAATATTATTAACCTCAAGTGGAAAGATGATGTCGTCGTTGTAGTTCGCTACTTCTTCACCTTCTTCAGGTCTTCGGAGTAATACTTGTATTCTCAACTTTCCCATACTTTCTAGTCTAACCTAAACGAAGTTGACTCTAGTATTTAATCAAGAAACTCTAGATGAGTTTTGATACTAAAATATGACAACCAAACTTGACATACCAATGCTTAGTGAGTTCAACCGAGCTATGCTCTAACGGGTATTTCTCGTTGAAAAGGCCGGTGCAAATGGAATACTACTGGTCGTGAATGTTCCAAATCCTTTTCATGAATAAAGCTTTATTGTGATGGCTACTCTTTCTGATTCCGAGTCCTCCTTCGCTATCGGCTTGTTTAGCTTGTTCCATTTTATTGGGTGAAACTTTTTAACACAGATGAATCATATCCCCAGAAAAAATTCCTAGCGATCCGATCTATTTTTTGTGCATATGGGTGGAAAAAAGCTGAGCTTGCATAAGGTGATTGGAGGTAGATGTTAAAGAGGTTTTTATGAAAACTAGACTCCCTGCAGGGGAAAGGAATTTTGTTATGATTTTTGTTAAAGGGAAAGCCAAAACATTTAGGGGGAAAGCTGACTTTTGTTCAAATGTATTTGACCTTGACTCAGTAGGGTGCAAATATAAATTACTATTAAAACTCACCCCTAAACTTGATTCTTACTCTTAGTCTTTTACCGCAATCATCACAATACAACGGTACTGATGGATCAATGACAAAAAATAGTTGTATGATATTGGCCTCTTTATCCGCATATAATAGTCCCCCGCCAATTGCTCAGGAGGGAAGCTTCTGAATCACTTAGTTTTTCTCTTGTAAAAGACAGAATGGTTGATCAATCCAACCTGGGTGTTAACTCAATTGAACTTGATTGATCCCGTGCCATTGTGAAGTAGTTCGTAGTCTGGTGCAAATCATCAAAGCAAGTTACAATGGGCATTTTTATCGGCAACACTACCACTCGTGCACTATCTAAATTAATTGTTGTTTATAAAAACACAAAACCACCATAATTTGTAAGTGGTGAAAGTAGTATGTCACAGTAGCTGCCTAGAAGTCAATATACTAAGGATTAACATTTATAAACTTAACACTAGTTTTTATCTTACTTTATTAGAACTCAACATGTCAATGCAATTGTCTTGCTCCCAACCACATCAACAGCAACAAGAACTGCAACCTAACCCAATGGTTGACAATCACTAGAATTGAAGCTCTTGCAACACCCAAATAACATAAATCACATAAATTTAGGAAATACACAATTCTCTCCATCTCTTGGAACGAAGCATACAAATCAGTGGAATTACTAGTCGAATGGGTAGTCAGGAAGCTCTAAATACTATAAGTAATCGAATGAGTTGTCATGAATCTCAAAAGCAACCTTCAACGAGCAGTCGTATGAGTAGAAAATTTCAATCTTTCAATCTCAACTCCTTTTTGGCTCTTGGTAGTAATATCCAATGGAAATGGCAATTTACTTCCCTAAGGCTATGGCATTTTACTTCCCTAAAGTTCTTCAAGGCGTCTCTTGATGGTGGTGGTGATTTACAGAATCTCCGGTACCTGAGGTTCTCTAATAGGACTTCTATGTTCTTCTTCATCTCTATTTATGGTAAGTGCTATGCTATCATCCTTTTTCATCCCGATTACACTAGTGTTCTATGTAGATACTTCATTATCCACTACTACTATACCAGATGGAAACCACCTTTATACCACCCAGAGAAAAACATCAAACACAGGAATCTACCTCAAAAACCCCTACATTACCACCACAGAACCTTCCCGGGAAACACTCTTACCATCCTAAACAGTTACAGAAAATCTAAACAATCAGATCATATAAGCACTTTCAAAAGAGTGAAACTTTTTACCAGTTCTCGCACACCTACCATCAGGAAAATCACTTATTGCTATAAAGTTAACAAAACCATAAACAAGAACCAAAACAAACAAATTATTATCTTTTCTTGCACTACCAAAACCCATTATGTCAACCAAAACCCAAGAAAGTCAAGATACCACATCAAAAAACACAATATTCACATATGCACTAACATATTGGGAACCTGTAAGCAGAACAATGTCTTATGCAAGTGCTCCAATAGCTTTCCTGCTCCTCCAATTCTATGGGGCCTTCTTCTTCCTAGCTGCAGAATAATTTCCCTTGGGAGTTAGAATAGGCAAAACTACATCATCAGGTATATCACTAGAAGTAGTCATCTCACCAGGTCCAAATACAGCAAGATCATATGCAGCTTTGGACAACTGCTGCATCTCTAGAGCCAACATGAAGCAATTAGGCAAGACTACCAAATCTTCGGGATTGCTTTGTCGGGCATTCTCTCGAATTTGGCTTTTGGCAGTAGCAGGAATAAGCGCAGAATAGAACCCTTGCATTGCGCCTTCACTCATAATCTGCTCATCTCCCACAAGCACAACACCCTCATTGATGATAAATTGACCCTTGTCAGGATGAACGTCATATACCACCCACCCTTCTCTTGCATCTTGGAGTTGAGGCATCGAAGAATCGAATATTCTGGCTGTGGAGAGACCATGCACTTCCGTCTCTCCCTGCTCATCACCTTTTATCATACCATCCAAAACGGGTTTTGCCTCATCATCACTATCAATTTCTATCACCTGCTAAATACAGAAATTGAAACAACACAAATCAAGTACAAAATTGACTCGTCTAAGATACCCAATTCTAATTATAATCATCAACACCCACAACCAAAAAATTACCACAACAAAACTAGAAATGTATACCTGCTTCCCATGCATAGAAACCTTAACCGTCTTGCTGCATGGTTCATCTCTGGAGCTCTGATTGGTAGATATATCTGGCCGATCAAGTTGATTCAAATACTCCATATACTTCTGCTCTTGATTAGACATAGTGACAGGTTTTGGAACAAAGAATGGGTTTCACATAAAGGGAAGAAGGAAGTAACAGAAATGCAGAACCGGAAAACTGAAAAGTTTAAACCCCTTAAAACTGTTTCAATAAGAAGGCCAAAAGTTGTTGCATCATATCCATCTATCTTTAATCATAGATATTTGATATCTGAAATCCTGATGAATCTCAAGCCTATGCATCTCATGCAAAGTCCTATGGAAAGCAACCCCAAGCGATTGGCCATGCAAGGGCGACAACTGCCACTTGGCAGAAAATTGGGATTTGGTTCTCTACTATGGGTTATCAAAAATCCGTATTCGAATCCAGTTATCAACCCGCTCCTGCTCAATCCGAACTCTCTCAAGGATGGGACCCCCTCGATCATCAAAAGCTCTATCTGGCAACTCCAGTGCAACCATAGTGGGACCACAGGCACAACAACGTCTAACAGTGAGCTAACGGACAAGGTACGTATAGGCACATGGCACGGGTTCGATTTCGTCCTTCACACCCAAAAAATAAAATGCATACACATTATAGGCGATGTCACTTTCACACTATACCACAAGTTTCCAAAACTCTTGCAATACAACCACATCATTAAACATTACAATATCAACCTAAGGTTGACCTGCCTTAAGATAAACATCTCCTATCACACCCACCTCATCAATAACCTTAATCTTCAACCCACAAAACAAATTTTTTGGAATACTTTGTTTCTAAATCTTTCAATGCATAGGTTAGGTCACTTTCATAGACTATCACACCATCCCACCCTTCATTACATATACTGCTGGTATCTTGGACGTGGTTTTGGTGTTCTCTCCCTTTGCAGGTGTAGCCCCTCCAGATTACTAGTAGTACAAAGCAACATCAACCTCGTTTGTAAGTGCCAATTACTCAGCTACATCACATGGCATTATGCTTGGTCTCTATCAGATAACTCTGACAACGCTGACCTCTTCCCTCATCATGGTTATCAGCTTCAACAAAATTACAAATTTTACTGCCTGCTAACTACCAATACTAAATTCAAAATTCAAATGGAAAATGAAATGAATAACTCTCAAACTCTATCAAAAGCCAATATCACAACTCTTATTAGTCATAACCAAAAAAACCATCAAACTCAAAACACCATACTCATCTTCATGGCCACTTCTTCAGGAACTAAAGATTCTGAAAATATAGCAAACCTTGTTCAACAAATGAACTCTTCTTTAAACACGCCAGAGGACCTTTTTCCAAAAATTTTTGTAAACAAGGAGAATATTCTACCAAAAAAGAAGATCGATTGGAAATGGGTTTATGTTGGGAGGTTCTGCAGCAAAATCTCTTATGAAACTAGAAAAATTTCAAGATTCATCAACAATAACTAGGAGTTGCAGAGAAACACAGAAATTTCTCTATGGAAGAAAAGAATAAACTATTATCAAATCAGGCTAACCAGTATTGAAGACTACAAGATATTCAGGAAAGGAGGTACAAGAGGAATCTTTGACAAGCTAATTGTGCTAAATGAAGTCCCACTTTCAGGTCCTGAATTCATTGATAAAGCAAACTTTTACAGAGTCTGTATCTGGGCTCTAGTCAAACGCATCCCAACCCACATTGTTCCAGACATTAACAATCTGATTAAACCAGCCGGAATATACCAAGGATCTAAGAAAACTTATGGAAGGGATGAGGATGAGAAGAATCTTGAAGTCCAGATCATCATTGATGTTACCAAAGCACTCAAATACGGCATTGATGCTTATGAAGATGAAACCACCTCTCACTGGCTTGAACTAGCTTATGCACTGAATGGTATAGCCTTTTGTAAAGTTTTCAGAATTTTAGATCACCCAGGACCATTATGCATTGAAGAAACAAACAGGTCTAAGAAAAAGCAAGATAACCAATACCCTTCTAACTCCAAACAACATTATACCTCAACTCCTACCATAACTTCCTCTTCCAACAATTCCACCACCCCACCTATCAGCCCCAAACACCCTCCCATCACCCACCAATACACTGACAAGGATGGTGCAGAAGAATTTGCCTTTAAAATGAGGAAATTTCAGCAAGAGTCTCTCATTCGAAACCACTGTGAAGAGCTGGATGGATCATCCCATCATGTGATTTTTCAGACAGGCATGACAAGCCTATCTTAGGAACCATCCCTACTACTAACCCTGAAGTCATGACCTGTCAAAAGAAACATAAGAAGCTGCTGGAGAATCACAGGAACAATGATTACCAAAGGAAGAAAAAAAAACAATATCAAAACTGATGCTCGGAAAAAAATTCATTGCTGAAACCACCTCTCCAGGATTAGAGGAAACTTTAGATCCCGGAACAATATTCCCAACAACCGATATCATTTACCAGCATCAAAAAGAGACACATCACTTGCCCACTCTAGCTGATATCCAAAGACAGATGATGGAAGACCATAGCATTCACAAAAAAACTCATATGGGAAAAAAGAAGAAATGAGCTGAAACTGAAAGCGGTTGATGGAAATCTTCACCCTCAATTGGTCGATCCTAAGAGGAAAATATCTAGTTTATCCAACCAGTCTGACAGCCTTGATATGCAATGGGATGGTTATCAATCAACCAAAAGGAGCAACAAACAACAGCTACCACTGGAGGAGGAACAACTTCCCAACAACAACACTAGTAATCTGGAGGCAGTCAACAACTCTCACAATAGTCAGGTAATACATTTAAACACCATTTTATTTATCCTCCATATTGCCTTCGTCTTGATATTTGACTCCTGGATAACTGAGACCCATAATCCTAGGAAAAGCTACTTAAATTTAGGGTACATAATACTAATCTTCTCATACCCTACTATTTCATACTTTTGGAAATTATATTCAATCATAACATGGAACTGTCAAGGTCTAGGACAACCTGACACTATCAAATATCTAGATAATATGCTGAATAGGCACAACCCTGAGATCTTATTCCTTTCTGAAACTAAACAATAATCTAAGAACCTTAAGAGAATCCTAGGAAAAATAGGAGTCACAAATTTTTGGTTTGTTGAACCAAAAGGCAAAGCCAATACTGCTGGAGGCCTTGTCCTTGCCTGGAAAACCAACTTAGATGTCACCATTGAAGATTTTTCCGACTACCATATTAATACCACTATTAAACCCACTTTGGGAGAACCCTGGATATTTACTGGCTACTATGGTAGCCCATTCACTACTAATGATAAATTGCATTCCTGGAATATGATTGAAAGAACATGTGCTACTAACACTCTACCTTGGATGATCATGGGAGATTGCAATTTTGTCCTTCATGAACATGATAAATTCAGTCATCATCCGATAAATCAAGCTGAAGCAGACATTTTTTTTAGGCAAGATTGAAGATGCTAACTTATCTGATTTGAGCTACACTGAATGTCCCTTCACATGGACAAATAGAAGAACAGGCCTTCAGCTCACTGAACAAAAATTGGATAGAGGTCTAGCTAATGAAACTTGGATGGAAAACTAACCCAACACCACCATCTCCAACCTCACTTCCATTGGTTTTGATCATAACCCAATCATTCTCAATACCAATCCCAACTGGAAGCAGGGACAAATCCCCTTCAGATTCTTTGGCCCTTGGATAAATCATGAGGACTGCAGGAACATCATAGCTGACTGCTGGAAAACAATTCATAAAGGTTCTTTGGTTATAAAAATATCTAGGAAGCTAAGGGACATTAAGATCAGGCTAAAGAAATGGAACAAAGAGGTTTATGGAAATATCAAGACAAATCTTGAAGAAAGCATACAACACCTGGTGTGGACAACTAAAAATCAGTTTAAGCATACTAGGGGTGCTGAGATTAGGGAGGCAAGACTGCAAGTGGAACACTGGCAGCATGTTCAAGAAGCTTTCTGGAAGACTAAGAGTAGAGATCAACAAATCAAACTGGGAGATAGGAATACCAGCTACTTCCACATCACTGCTAAGAAAAGATACAAAAGGAACAAGATAGACTCTTTGCAGAAGGCTGATGGCACTTGGAATCAAAATAGTACTGAGATTACCAACCACTTCTCCAGCATGGCCACTGCTGAACCCATTACTATAAACCCATTCATTCTCCAGCTTATACCCACTACTATTACTGCCCAGGAAAACAAAATGCTTATTAAAACCCATGGAAATTAAAAACATTGTCTTCATCATGGCTGGAGATAAATCCCCAGGTCCCAATGGTTCCCCCCCAACTTTTTTCAAGCCAACTGGGACATTGTGGGTGAGGACATCATACACATGGTTCATAATTTTTTCACATCTGGTCATATTCTCAAAGAAATGAACTCAACTTTCATATCCCTCATTCCCAAAACTGACAAACCTTCTACACCAGCTCAGTTTAGACATATCTCTCTATGCAACACAACATACAAAATCATTTCAAAACTCATAGCCCAGAGATTAAAACCTCTCCTACCTAAAATAATATCCCCATTTCAGTCTGCCTTCATTCATGGAAGGCAAATTTCTGATAACATTTCTATAGCTCATGAAATCATTCACCACATGAATACCAGAAGAGGGAAAAAAGGAAAGAAGGGTCTACTGGGGATAAAAATTGACAATCCTCAGGGCAGCTCATAAATTTCTCTAAATCTGGAATCTTTTTCAGTAAGAACACTGCACCTGCAATTGCTGATTCCATAAGCAATACAATGCAGGTTCAAAGGATTAATACTGCTGACAAAAATTTGGGATCTCCTCTTTTCACTACCAGGAGCAAGATACAAGCTTTCAAGCCATATGTGGATAAAATTAAATTCAGATTTGCAGGCTGGAAAACCAACCTCTCTACTGCTGGGAAGATGACCATGATCCAATCAATGACCTCCTCCACCAGCATTTATCAGATGAATTGCTTCAAAATACCTAAAGCAACTTGCAATGAGATCAATGCTATCCAAAGAGATTTTTTTTGGAATAATGAACAAGACAAATCAAAAGGAGTCTACTATTTTGCCTGGGATGATGTCAACAAACCCAAAGAGCTAGGAGGATTGGGGTTCAAAAATATGGAAATATTCAACTCGGCTATGATCACAAAGATTGCTTGGAGACTTATCTCTGAACCAGACTCTTTATGGAGCTGCACCATGAAGGCTTCCCATTACCCCAATACTGAAGTCATAAGATTAGACACTAAACCAAAGATCAAGGATTCCTGGATCTGGAAAGGAATTCTGGAAGGAATAGATTTAATTCAGCAACACTATATCTGGAAGGTGGGAAATGGAGCTAAAATCCACATTTGGGAGGACAGATGGGTTCATAATCACTCTCAAAGACTGATAAAACCATCCCTATGCCCTGAAGACCTCATAACTGTTAACCAACTCTTCAATACCTCTGGGGAATGGGACATCAACACCATAAATCAATGGTTCCCACCTGACGTCCAAACTCTTATCCTTATAACCCCTCATTATCAATCTGAGCAGGATGAAATCAACTGGCCTCTCACACCCAACTGTAAATTCTCTGTCAAATCTCTTTATGACAAGAAGACTCAAGAGAAATATGCCATGGACACTCAGAGTGTCCCCTGGAATAAAATATGGGGTCTTTATACTAATCCGGCTATACATATCTTCATATGGAAATGTGCGCATGGCATCTTACCAACTAATTCCAAGACTGCCAGCATCCTGAGCTACATTGATCCATTATGCTCTTATTGCAAGAATGGAGTGGAAGATCTAACCCATGTGCTTCTATCCTGCCCTGCTGCTGCTGAAGTATGGAGAAAACTATTTGGAGATTCACATAACTTATTCACCAACTTCACTTCTTTCAATGACTGGCTAAATATCTGGTTCTCAACAGACAACTCAAATGCTAGGTGGAATAAAACTTATGCTACCATATGCTAGTTCATATGGAAAGCAAGATGTGATTGGGTTTTCAGAAAGATCACTCCAATAGCTGCTGTCACTGCAAAGGATATTACTCAGCACCTTTGCAATCACTCCAGAATCCATCATAAACCGGGACATATCCTAAACAATCTATACTATCGAACCAACATTACCAACACTACACAAAGGAACTATAGTCAGCCAAGACACTCATCTGATAAGTTTGGAATCACTATTAGCATGCATATTGATCCAGCTGATCAATACCAGGCTACTAGTGAGACTCAACTATATACTAAATTTTCCTTTATTGCTATGTCTTACTCAGGTAGGTGTCTGGGAACAAGAAATTTCAAGGACTTTACCACTGGACTCGACAGAGCAGATAGGTCAAGCAGAGAAGCTCAATTAGCACTGACTTGGGGAAAAACGTTGCAGCAGGCCAACCTCTCCTTTGCTGCTGAGTCTAATGACACTCTCCAGGCCATCCAAGCTTTTTACCAGGAGGAAGTTAAACAAAGGTTTCAAGGCGGAAATACTCAACAACAAGGAGGCCGCAACAACAATCGTTCAACTCTTTTTTTTCTAGGAAAACTATCTACAGTAACTACCCAACAAAACTTTACTGCAATCAACTTATCAAGACTTGCAAGACAATCTGCCAATTTCTCTGACTCTTATTGGAGAGGAAATACTCTAGTTACTTTCATGCATGCTTTAAAAATTCCTCAACATCCTCATGATATGAACTATTGTAATCACCTGACTTATATTTTGAGTGATGATCATGTTGCTAGAGGTAGCACAACGATCACCAGGGATGTTTCTTCGGTTAGGCAGTCTTTATAGTCGCCTACTTCAGCTTTTCTTATAAAAAAAAATCTTACTTTATTAGAGTACTACATGGGTTGTCTCACGTATTAATCATCATGTATATGACTATTATCTTATCATTAATGATCAACCTTAATAATGAATTGCTCTCTTCTCCTTTCCTCTTCACTCTAAGAAAAAAAAATCCTTTAGCCTCCATTAATTTCTTGCTCAGATTTAGTCCTTTTTGGACCAGATCTGAGCAAGGTTTCTTTTATTTTTTTAGTTTTAATCGAATAAAAGTATTTTTATTTTGTTTTTGATGTCTTTTGACATGTGTCTTCGCTATTTGGGGCGATTTTTCTTCACCATTTGGGGCGATTTTCTCTTGAGGGCGATTTATTCAAACCTTGATCGCTGGAATTGCTATTCTCGATTCAAGAACGTCGACAATCCAACACGGTAATGCTTAGAATCCATATTCAATCCAAGGGATTTTGGGCATCCGGGTTTGTTTGGATTTACAAGATTTTGGGAAAATAACTCATCTCTTATAGGAGTATCTCTTATTGAAGAAGAAGAAAATCAGATTAAATGGTCGGAATCGATTCCGGATTATACCATCATCCTTCCCTACTACGTTTACAAAGATTTGGTATCTTTACGGTATATGGCTCTTTCTCTTCGCGATTTACCTGTAATTGGTATCTTCATTTGTATTAGGGTTCTTATTATCTTGTATTTTGATGTTTTTGTTATTCTTGTAAGCGATCATGTAATCACATTTTGATTTAAATAAATTGAAATTGTTGATTGACCAGAAAAAGAAAAAAAAAACTTAATAATGAATTGATAATGCATGCGAGATAGAAAATAACTAACATTGCCGCCAACAACAGCGCTAAGATGACATACGTGATTTTCATGATCTTATTTTACATACTAGTACACCGCACGTGCTATGCACGTGCCTCCCCTTGTCAGTGTATTTACCGTTTTAGCCTCAATAAATTTTTAGAACATTTTGGACAAAGCTATAAAATGAAGGGAAAAATTGGAATATCCATAATTGCAGCTTCATTCACTGTAGCGGGAACAGTAAGCCTAGTTGCCTTTATAATAGGAACAAGATTTTGGGAAAATAACTCCTCTCTTATAGGAGTATCTCTTATTGAAGAAGAAGAAAATCAGATTAAATGGTCGGAATCGATTCCGGATTATACCATCATCCTTCCCTACTACGTTTACAAAGATTTGGTATCTATACGGTATATGGCTCTTTCTCTTCGCGATTTACCAGTAATTGGTATCTTCATTTGTATTAGGGTTCTTATTATCTTGTATTTTGATGTTTTTGTTATTCTTGTAAGCGATCATGTAATCACATTTTGATTTGAATAAATTGAAATTGTTGATTGACCAGAAAAAGAAAAAAAAACCTTAATAATGAATTGATAATGCATGCGAGATAGAAAATAACTAACATTGCCGCCAACAACAGCGCTAAGATGACATACGTGATTGTCATGATCTTATTTTACATACTAGTACACCGCACGTGCCTCCCCTTGTACTCCCCTTGTCAGTGTATTTACCGTTTTAGACTTAATAAAAATTTTAGAACATTTTGGACAAAGCTATAAAATGAAGGGTAAAATTGGAATATCTAAAATTGTAGCTTCATTCACTGTAGCGGGAACAGTAAGCCTAGTTGCCTTTTTTTTTTTTTGATAAAGAGAATAAATATATTGATATTAGCCAGAATTGTGATCTTTTGCCAGAAGCTCACAAAAAACTGGATTAAAATTTCTAGCTAATAACATTGGCATTGATGTCTGCCTGACAAATTTGGCAACAACATCTGCCACTTGATTATCATTGCGGCTTACATAATTAAACTCACAAACTGAAAAACTAGAGATTAAATGTTTAATCTCCTTTATTAAATTCCTATTCTCCCATTGAATGAGAAGAATGTTCCCATTAATGGTGTCGACTACTAGTTTTGCATCAGCTTCAATCTGTATTCTTGAAATCTTCATCTCCTTAGCCAAAGCAATATCTTCCTTGATAGCCATGCATTCTACTGCCTCTGGATTTAGTGCTCCATCTCCATTTCTCCCTTTGATTCCAAGACATTCACCTGTGTGGTTGCGTTGAACAATGCCAGTTCCATACAGATTAGTATCTTCATCATATGAACCATCAACATTAAATTTAACAATGCCAACTATTGGTAGTTTCCAGTTAGAGATACTCATGCAAGCAGCATTGATAATGGGATTAGATTTTTCTATACAATGCATATGTGATGCTATATGGTAATGAATTTTATGCACAGAAGTATGAGGGTTTAGAGATACTCCCTGAAAGACAACATCACATCTATCTTTCCATAAAACCCACATACCAACCATTAAGGTTATCAACCATCTTGTGTCTTGTTCTGAAACAGTTAAAGAGAACCAGCTAAGAACCCATTCTGCAACTGTATTGCAGTTCTATTTAACAGTATCTATGTTGACATTAATGCCTATCCAAACTGCCCTGGCATGCTTACAGGCAAAGATAATATGTTCCATGTTCTCCATCCCATGTCCACAGATGTCACAGTGTGTTTCCACTTCTGGATTGTATTGTGCTCTTCTACTTTTAGTAGTATTGATACCTCTAATGCACTTCCAGATGAATAGCTTGACTCGATTTGCTGCTTGAGTTTTCCAAAGAGATTTCCAGGCTTTTGAGTTGATACTCACCCCATTGACTTGTACTTCATGTGTACCCTGAGTCAGCATTCTGTATGTGCTTTTAACTGAGAAAAATCCATCTTTGGAGGGGATCCATAGCATGACATCTTCCTTGCTCAAATATATGAATAAAGCTTGTATTTTTAGAGAATTATGACTATCAAACAATCTGTTAAGAAGATTGATATCCCACTGATTAGAATTAGGTAAGTATAATTCAGCAACATCTTCATAGAATCTATAAAGATCATTAATGGGAAGAGGAGGTTGATTCATGCCTGGAATCCATTTGTCCTTCCATATTTTTGTTTTCTTCCCATTATTTATCTCCATGAAGTAATTCTGATTCACTAATTCCATACCTTTGGTAATGCCATTCCAAGTGTATGAACAATTTTTAGTAGACATAGTTTGATGCAAAAGATCCCCTTCTTTGAAGTATTTGCTTCCTAACACTTGAGACAGAAGACTACTAGAATCATTGCATATTCTCCAAGCCAGCTTAGTGAGTAAGGCCAAGTTTAATTTATCTAGATCTCTAAAAGCCAACCCTCCTTGATCTTTTGTTTTACACACTGCTGACCAAGCTATTGGATTTGAACATTTATTGTTGACATAGCCCCAGAAGAACTTTCTCTCTATTGAAGTAAGTTGTTGAAGAAGATTATTAGGGAGATTGAAAGTACCCATTTGGTATATAGGAACTGAGTTAAAAACATGCTTGATCATGGTTCCCCTCCCTGCTTGAGAAAGAGAGGTACTTGACCAGGAAGAGAATCTACTTTAAAAGTTTTCTTTGATACTTTTGAAAGATTCTTGTTTGGAGTGACCAAGAATGAGTGGAGAGCCCAAGTATTTTTCCTTAGAATTCATCACCTTAACACCCAGAATTTGAGTCAAAACACTAGAAACTTCAGGTTTAGTCTTCTTACTGAAATGTACAGCTGAATTTTCAAAATTGATAACCTCACCTGATTGAGTACTAAAGTGATGAAGAAGTCCAAGTAAATTATTGACTGAAGTAACATTAGCTTGAGTAAAAATCAAGCAGTCATCTGCAAAAAGCAAATGATTAATGGCTGGTGAAAGAGCAGCCACTTTAATACCTTTGATGGAATTGTTTTGAAGAGCACTTGTAAGATGTCTTGAAAGATATTCCATAGATAATATAAAAAGATAAGGTGAAAGAGGATCACCTTTTCTAATTCCCCTTGTTGGTTTGAAATCTTCACAGAGTGAGCCATTAAGAAGAACAGATAAAGATGTTGTACTAATGTACTGATAAATCAGCTCACAAAAATCATTAGAAAAACCAAAATATTGAAGAACTTTAATTAAGAAAGGCCACTCTAACCTGTCAAAAGCTTTTGACATATCAAGTTTTAGAGAAAGCCATCCTGTTTCTCCTCTTTTCTTCTTCTTCATAGAATGAATGATTTCTTGTGCTATTATTGTGTTATCACTAATGAGTTTGCCTGGGACATAAGCAGCTTGGAATAGGGATATAATTTTCTCCATTATTGGCTTCATTCTGCTAACAATGATCTTGGATATGACTTTATAGGATGTGTTGCACAGACCAATAGGCCTGAAATCACTAGCACATGTAGCTTTTTTCTTCTTTGGGATGAGAGAAATATAGGTCTTGTTAATTTGCTTGAGAATATGCCTTGTTTCAAATAACTTTTTTACCATCTTGCAAACATCATCACCCATAATATTCCACTGACTTTTATAAAAGCCAGCTTGAAATCCTTCAGGACCAGGTGCACTCCAATTCTCCATGCTTTTAAGGGAAGAAAGTATTTCATCATTAGTGGGTATTCTTGTGAGCTGGAGATTATCAGCCTCAGTTATTATTGTGGGGATAACCATATATAAACTTTCATCTAGACAAGGAGAAGTAGTGGTGTTGATATTCCTGAAATGCTGAGTCAGATGGGCAGATATTTCCTCTCTTGTATGCAACCAAGAATTATCATAATCCTTAATTGAATCAATATTGTTTCTGGATTTCCTTCTATTAACTTTGGTGTGGAAGTACTTGTTGTTGTTATCCATATCTTTTATGAATTTTTCTCTTGATTTTTGTTGGTAGAAATCACTCTTGATCTTTTGCCATTTTCTTAAATCATTGGTGAAAGCAATAACTTGTTGTGATGTATCTTCATATTGAGAGTTAGACTGCAGTTCAGTTAATCTCATTTGAAGCTTATCCACTTTCTGATTGACATCTCCAAAATATTCTTTGTTCCACAAAGACAACATCTTCCTTGTAATATATAATTTATTAACCAGCTGAAAAGCATGAGAACCATGAATGCTTGATTTCCAAGCGTTTGCAATAACAACTGAGCAAGATTCATCATTAAGACATGTTAAAAAGAATTTTAAAGGCTTCCAAGAGCTAGTTATAGAAGCATCAGAGACAAGCATAATTGGACTATGATCACTACCAACTTGATTTAAATGAAATGGCTTGCTATTAGGGAAATTTAGTGACCAACTAGAGTTACCAATAGCCATATCTATTCTAGATCTTTTGGTACCAGTACCTAAATTATTATTGGTCCATGTGTAATCTTTACCAACATAACCTATGTCTTCTAGGCCACAATTAGCTATTGTGCTGTTTACACAACCATCTGTAGAATAGGATGGCTCATTAACATTATTAGCTATATGAAAGTTTAGGTCACCAAGGACAATCCAAGGGTTGGAAGTTTCACAGCTAATTCTTTGAATAAATTTCCACTGATCCTTCTTTTTGGCATAGTTAGAATACCCATACATACAAGTGAGTAAAAACTCAGGCTTACTTAGATCACCTTGAACAATTACATTAAACATGTTATAAGCCTTATCTACTATTTCACAAGTGAAACCGTTTTTCCAAAGAAGAACCAAACCACCTGAGAGACCCTCTGGTTCTATAAAGGCAGAATTGGGATAATGATATTTCTTTAAGAGGGGTATGCATTTGTTACTTCCAATCTTTGTCTCACTCAAGAAGATGATATCAGGATTCTGAGTTCTAATAAGATAACTCAAATGATTTCTAGTATCAGGATTTTTAAATCCCTGAACATTCCAGGATAGAATTTTCATGTTGGAAAAAAGAAATGGAATACTCCAACACAGATGAGTATTTACTAAGTGTGCCAAAAAATTGCTAGAAATGATATTTATGGAAAAAGCAAGTATTAAACTTTTATCAAAATGAATGACAGTATTAAGGAAAAGATTGCACTTAATGTTTTTCAAAGGAAATAATTTTAACTGAAATAAAATACCAAGTTTTGAGATTACCTGATTTTCCTTATATGCATTAACAACTTCATTGTATCCATTTGTGATTCTCTGAGCAGTTTGAATGTTTGTGTTGATATCATTGTTTGGAGCAGAAGAGGTATGACCTTCAGTGTCTTGAGCATTGTCAGACCTATTCATAACTCTATGTCTTTTACCAAGTCTAGTGGATTCATCATCTTCAACAGCCATAGTTTCCTTAAGAAGGAAATCCATGTTAACAACAATTCCATATTTGGGTGTAACAAAAACTGCAGTCTTGACATAATTTTTCTGAATCTTTCTAGCAACTGGAGCTTTAGCTGTAGAAAGTGGTATGATGGTCTTCCTTATGTTGCTGGAGTTGCCAAAAAAGTATGGCTTTTCATGAGCTTTGGACAAGAAATTAGCAGCATCCTTGCAGGCCAGTTTACAATGTTTTATGACATAACATTCTGTGAAAATTCCACTGGGTTTCCTTTCAAAGAAAAATTTGATCCAACGAGTTAGACCAGTATTAGAGATTGCTTTGACTCCTCTTCTCAATGGGTTAGTGATATCCACATTAACACAAACCTTCACTGGGTCACTGCCTATAGGGATTGCATCAGCTGGTTGGATTTTAGTAACTTCGCCCATAATCTCTCCTATCTTTGTTACAGCAGCGACATTCATGTGTTCTGGTAATAAACCCCTCAACTGCAGCCAGAATTGTTGATACCCCCAGTGCTTTTCTATATAGACCATATCTGGTATGTAGTCATGAACAATAAGCAATTGTGTGTTTACACTCCAAGGTCTTTCATTAATCACCCTGTTGAGAAGAATCCAGTTACTGAATTTGAAGATCATTATATTTGGATCTACTTCAATGATTTGAAGATCTTCAGATGACATTAAAGGCCAGGTAAAACCAATCCATTTTTCCACTGTTTCCACACGCATACGAACCTCTGTAATGACTTTTCTGATTGGAGAAGCTTCCCACTTCTTAGCTTCCTCATCTCCTTCTTCATCCTTGTAGTTGATGATTGCAACTTCATCTGTGTTTCCCAAATCCAACAAAGCCTGTTTGAACTTGTTCATTAAATTGGAAATAGGTTCACTTCCCTCACCTTCCATTATAATAGGTTGTTTTGAATTAAGTTTTAATGGAGAGACAATTGCAAAAGGTATTGAATGAATCCGATGATTATATAGGTCGAAATTGTAAAGAGATATTATCGAATAAGATAAGATAATTATCACTTATTTTGGTTGAAAGAATATCTTTCCTAGATTGGTAACAAGTATAATTAACTATAGACCAGCCGAGAAAGACGTAACAAACATCTGTTTGAAAACTGATTGATTTGAATTTTGGAAAATTCAAAAATTTCTCAAGGCGGGATTTGTGGTAAGATCGAATCGGTAGATCGGTGCAATTCCTTCGTTTCTTCAAACTCTTCCCAATGATATCATCACAAACAAACCTTTTAATCAAACGATAGTTAACTAGCTCTGCAAACGCTTTAATCACAAAACACATGTAGGCAAACGCCATTAGAGACAATAGAAGCTGTAAATACATATTGGAAAATACAGGAGAAAAATTAGTTATTCATAAGGAAATCAAAAGAATACAAATTAAAAGATATTGAAAACTTGAAAGATGAGGAAATTAAGAGCAAAGAAAAAACTGAATTAGAAATATAAAACCAGATTAGATTGATTTTCACTAAGAGACATTAGAGAAGCTTAAAATTTTGAATCTATGAAAAAATAATGGCACTGAGTCAACTCATCTGTGTTGCCGATTCGAAGCCTAGTTGCCTTTATAAGAAGGCTATTATTGGGGCGTCACATTCTATTAGAGGGGCGTCACCTAATAGGACAAAAATCGGTCACCCATAAGTAATTTCAAAAACCCCTTATTTCAAATAATTTTATAATGACCAAACAACCCTTATTTAGTTAATTTTAATTTGATTTAATTAGATAATAATTAAATTAATGAATTTCGTTATATAATTAGTGAGTTCTGAGACAATTTTTTTGTGGGAAGAAAAACTAGAGAGAAGAGATGAAATGTCAAACCCAACCGTAATTAATTTCTACAGTTGAAATTAATCCAAACCTGGACGTAAAACTACATGCAAATCGAAATTTACGGTTGGAATTAATCCAAACCTAGCCGTAAGTACTTCATAAACTAAAGTTATGGCTAGAAAAGCAGTACCGAATCTAGACGTAACACTAGCAGAAATGTATTTACGGTTGGGATTAATCCAAACCTGGCCGTAATAAGTTTAAATAAAGGAAAATGTTTACTGATAGCCGTAGTTTAGTACAGAAAACTGTTAAAAAATTACTCTCAGGTCCACTCGGATGGGACTGATGAGTACCAAATTTGTAGATACACAAAATGAGTAGTTAAAGGTTGAAGACCCCATTGTGAAGACTAATAAGTTAAGAAGTTACACTTAGTTCCAATTGAATGGAACATGGAACTGATGAGTTCCAACTTTAAGATCATTACGGTTGGTCCAAAGTCTAACTCAACCGTAATTTTTTTTTCTTTTTCGTAATACTAAATTGTTTACGGTTAGGTTTGGTTAAACCAAACCGTAAAATCACTTCAATTTATTTTAATTTTGGATTTACGGTTGGGAGTTCTTAGTTTCCCAACCGTAATGAGATCTGAAGAATAAATTTACGGTTAACAAATTAACAATACCTGACCGTAATGAATTTTAAGTTTTTATTTTATTTAAAGGGTAATCTAGACATTTTGTATTTGTGTTAGGATATCCCATAACCACTTTTTTGGACACTAAAAATCCAAGTGAAGCCCCTCTATTGGAGTGTGACGCCCCAATAATAACCTTCCTTTATAATAGGAATAGATAGATACAAATAGCACACTTTATTTCGACAAAATGACAGGATTCGAGATAGCGCATGGCATTTTGAATCTCCGAGATACATCACTCAAGGTCGATGAGATAGTAATTTATATTTGCACCCTGATCCAGTAAGGGCAAACACACTAGGCCAAAAGTCAGCTTTTCCTCAAATGTTTATGGCTTTCCTTTAACAAAAATTTTAGAAAAAATCTCCCAGTCAGTAGAACTAGAAACAGCGTAAAAGGCTCCCAGTTGAATTTGATTTTGACATTATCTTGGGATTCTCCGTATGGCGATCTGCTGCTACAAAATCTAAAGGTTTGTTTCGTTTTATGGTTCAATGAGTTTCTTCTTTCGATTGTTTAGGGTTTTGCATCAAGGAAACCTAATTGCGATAAAAATCTATTGTTTATTGAGAAAGTTTTTGAGTTCATGTTTAATTTTAAAATGGTACTCGAACTTAATCAAATTCTCTGAAACTTCATTGATTTAATCACTTTGTCTGTTTGTCATTGATCCCTCTTTTGGTTAGAGTGAAAACCCAACATTCCGAAGGTTTCTAATGATATAGCTGCAGTTGAGTTGATTTTTGCTGTAGGTCAAATCATTTTATGTGAGTTCTTCTTTTTCTTTCTCTACCAAATGTCTTGTCTTTTTGGGTTTTGATTAGATTAGGCGAAAGATGATGTATGTTTCCAAGTGAATTGTAGTCTCAGTTTTAGAGGACTAGCAATGATATGAGTACTCTCAGTAACGGTTTTATGGTGATAAGAAATTCAAGGTAGTCAAATCAAGATCATTTCTTATAACTCTAGGACATTTAAAAAGACATCACCTTTACTAGTAGGGAAATTTGAAAGTACATATTTCAAATGTTACTCTGAGTTGTGCATATTTTAAAGGTCTTACAGATTTACGATTATTGAAATAGGCACAACTTTTTGTGATTGTGTGATTAATTTGACACAACTGGTTAAGATTTGGTTTCTTCGTGTCCTTTTGGTTGTTAGCTGTATCTGTGTGATTTGTTGAAACATGATTAAGTGTTTTTGATAGATGAGACCATCATCCAAGTATCAAAGTTGAATCAATATACATTTGTTGGAATGGGGGAAAAGGCTGCAAACGAGGAGGTAGACAAACTTTCTGACTCACTGAACGATCTCTTCACCAATGTCTCTACCATGATCAAAGGCGAACTCCAGGTCTCAACTCGAAAACATCACCTTTTCTACATTTTATTATACGTACTTACGTTTGTGTGTTAGTCAAATTGTAAATGACAGAGATAGAATTGTCTTCTTGAAATTGGTTAGTTCAGATTCACTTTCCATACAATGAGAGTGAATTACTGTCTCTGCCTAGTTTTCTGTCACGTTTCCTTGAAAGGAGTTTTAGATTTCACTAGAAATGGCTTAAATACCTATATACCATTTTAAGGTTCTAAATTTTGATTTTATCTGATTGTTGTCAGGGCACAAATAACTTGCTGGAACTTTTGGAGAAGATGAATACCAGAGTAGCAGAGGAATACAAGGGTCTGGGTGATGTAGCTTCTGGATTACGGGTTTTTGTGGAGCAGTTGAAGGAAAAAAATGGAAACTTTGATGAATACGTTCAGCAAATTGAAGCGATGGAGCAGCAATTGACAGAATTTGAAGCTGTAGTTTCTGTGCTTGACAAACATGTATCTTTGCTGGAATCCAAAGTGCATTCTGCTCATCAGCAATCTCCATCGTAAATACTGTGGTGACTGGTGAAACTAATGGTTTCTTTTAGCGAATGATTTAGTTGATTATGATTGTTTCCTAACATCAAATAGAAGATGTCTTTCTATCAGTGTTTCGAGAAAATAGAAAATGATTTAATTGATTATGATTTAATCGATTATTTGAGCTACTTAGGAAGAGGCTATTTTGGAGCCTCTTTACAACTGAGGTAAGGAATTTGAGAATTCCCGTAACAGAAACTAGTATATGGCATAAACTAATCTTGTTTGGCAAAATCCTAATCTTGCATTGATGGCTTATCTAATAGTGATAGTGCTGGGAGTCTGGGACTGGTAGGTTAAGCCGTTGAGTGCCTACCAGGAAATGAATTCGAAGTGCATATATGGTTATGGTCGATGCTGGGGATTGTCCTATTTCCTAATAATTTAATATTTATTAGTGTGAAACTGTGAATTTTAATTTTTGAAACATAGTTCTAGTAGAATTCTATCTAATTCCCTGTCCTGAGAGGAACGGAATAAAGGATTCAAGAATAACAAAATAGAGATTTAGGATGCCATGTACAACTATGACAAGACTCGGTGTACACCCTATAAATACATACTTCAGCACGCACTACCTCTCAATTTTGGCTTGCTACTATTTGCATAAGCTTCCTGCCATTCAATAGCTCTCTAGAATAAAAGATGGACACCAAGAGTGAAGATACAGTATCACAAGCATCATCACCGAAATCAAAAACAGCCACAACATCAGCACCAGAATCAAAAACTGCAAGACCAAAATCCATCTTCGCCAGAATTAAGGCCAAATTCAACAACATCAAAACCAAGAATAAAAAAGTTGGCAAGAATAATGAGAAAAAAATCAAAAAGAGCGTGAATTTGCCTGAAAAATACATCGGAGAAGGAAGCAACCTAGGAATAAAGACTAAGGAGACATCTGATGTTGGCAACGGCAGCAAAGGTAAAGCCTTATTTCGAAGTGCATCCTGTGGGGAGTCCAAGGAGGCATATAAAAGACACTTATCTGGTTATGGTCGATTTGAATACTAGACTACTTTAGGAAATCTTCGTTTTTCTTGCTTTGTCTATTGTTCTTTTTTTTCTTCCTGATATAGAACACTTAGCTCTTAATGACTCAACAAAAGAATGTTACCTGTCCATAAGTAATGAGAGTTTCTTTTAGTCACATTAACAGCTGCTTTTATCAAAATTTACTACAGTTTCATGTTCCACAAACATAAGAATGATTCGATTTCTGGCTGCTTTTTCGTATAGTTACTAGCACTTTTGATTGTAGGCAGCTAGGATAATCAGCATAGCCCCTTGATTCAATAAACCAAACAAACTAACAAAATTTACAGAACAGATTCTTACATAAAGTTCTAATGTTGTAGGTAACCATCACCACTGATACTGATTTTGATTTAGAAAGAAAAATCAAAACTAGTGACAAAACCCCTAGGTGAACAAACTAGTGATAAGAAAAAACCGGTCATATTATTTTTAACAAATAAAAACCGTTTCAAAAGAAAGTGGCACAAAAACCCCAGGTCAAATAATTTTGAGTAAATTTAGTTTTTGTAATTTTTGAAAAAGGCAAACATACCCTTTCTTTCTTTTTCTCGGGCGGAAAAACCAAAAGGGAGTAGCACTCGACTCATCTTCTTTCCTTTTTATTCATTTCTCTTCTTTTTTTTTCTCAGGCGATTCAGAGAAATGAATTATGCCGAGAGTTTTTTTTGGAAGCCCGGAAGAGATTAATCAAGCCGAGATAGAAGATATTCATGTTGATGAACATCGAAAAACTGATGATGGCGACGAGATCCATTGAACTCATGTAATTTGGGGGAAAAGTAAATCAGAGAGAATAGAAGTAGGGTTTATTCGATTTTGAATTAGTATGTTTATTGTAAACCCAGGAAGAAACTATAGGTTCATAGAATTAATCTATATGTTCTTATCCAAATAGAAAATAGGGTTTTGGTGGGCGAAATTACAGAAATTAGGGTTCATGAGGATCGATTTCTACCCAAATTAGGGTTTCGATCGATTTCTACCCAAATTTTGTTACGAAAGCAGTAATTTTTTCGCCTAATTTTTTGTGATTCTGAAGCTGATTCGACGCTAGAGAAAAGATGTGATGAAGACCTTAGTGAAACAGATGTTCGAAATTTGGTAAGAAATTCATTTTGATTCATTGATAACTATTATACCCAACTTTATTTCGATTAATTATGTACAATGGATGTGGATATTGATTTCTTTGCTGTGAAATTAGTTTTCCTTATTTTATTTTTTGAGAATTTTGCTGTATTGGGTTTATTTGTTCTTCAATTATTAATGGATGGAATTGGTATGATTTTGTCTGTTTTTGTTGAATGGGGTTGGTGCTGATTGATTTCTTTAGTTTTGCTTTTCCATGTGTGAAGTTGTTGGTGTTGTTGATTCTAGTTTTCATTTCATATTATTTGTTGAATAATCTTGTTGTTGGGGCTAATTCAAGTTCATGATAATGAATTCTGTTAGATTCTTGATTGAGTCTATTCTAATATGTAGTCATGTTGATGTTGGAGTTTTAGCTATTTTAGGGTAGTTGTTGTGATTGTTGAGGGATTATAATTAAAAGGCCATGTTGTGAGTTTTACTTATCTTTGTTGCATCACATTACTGGAAGCTTAATCATTTCCTTTTTAAAAGAAAAAGAGTGAAATTGATGAGTTAGTGTTGCTGGTTAGCTCATATATGAAATTATTATGTCTTAGAAAGTTGTTTGTTTATCGGAATAAAACGAAAGCAATGCTCTAATACTACTAGTATGACAGAAGGTGAATGTGGAACAGTTTTAACTCACTTTTGTAGACATCATCTTTGCAAGTATGTGATAGTGCCTTTGCCAGATTCTTTGCCCAGAAATTGTAGCCACAGGAATGCTATAGATCAATCCAAAGAACGCGAAGAGTACTACTGCAATCACTGCACCAATGATAAATAGCGATGCTCCTTCGCCTGCAACTGGTAAGCAAGCACAATCTACCGCACTTGTTAAACCCTGATAGCATGACACCAAACATGCAGCGGGACACCGAGGGTCTCTACATCTACAAGGATTAAAAATGATATTATGTTTCTTTTTTCTTTATAGTCCTATCATTTCAATTAAGCGTACAGATACTTCTTATAAGAGATGATATTAATGTTAACAATCACATTAATGTTTAGTCTGTTAGCTACACTTTAGGAATTTTTCTTTTTAAAATGGGATTCTCGGAATGCATGTTTTACTTTATAAAAAGCCAAGTTGTAAGTGAAAGGGGTAAAAACTTAGTCTTAGATCAATAATAATGTAATTCTCTGTTTTTGATTAGTCTGTTTTTCTCTCTACTCCTCTCTGGATCCATGAAACTCCAACAGTTCTATGATTGATAACTTTTTTTTTTGGTGTTACTAGGTGGGCACAAGATGGTACAATAGTTGGTTGCTTCTCTCTGCAATAGTTGGTTGCTTCGATTGTGTAAAGTTATCATAATCATGATCATGAAGATGGTTTCTAAGAAGAGTTCCTAAATTTGGTTGCTTCGCTTTGCAATAGTTGCTTTGTGTGCTTGCTATACGGGCAACTAAGTGAAAATATGCTGGTAATGAGGTATTTCAGGGTGGAGAGTTGGCTAGCAGTTGGAGGCTGGCTCGAGTCTGATGCAGGAAGAGAAAATGTGCTAAGTGAGACACTGCCTGGAGAAACTTAGACAATGGGTAAGGAGTTGCTGCAAGAGATATGTGTGTTATCAATGATGGTTTATAATTTTCTTGTAGTTGAATTATGATGAAACCAATTATGGTTCCATCTTATTTATGATGAAACCAAAATTGGTTCCATCATATTTATGATGAAACCAAAACAGGTTTCATCCTATTTTTAGTTATGGAGATGATGGTACTGGTGGTACTGGTGCCATTGGTAGTCAAAGATGGAGGTGGTATGTAGTGCTGGTGCCAGTGGTGGCAGCAGTGGTAGATTTTCAGTGGCGACATGGGTGATGACGTTCGGCAGCGGTGGTGGACGGAGACGGTGCTGGTGGTGGGCGTTCGCGGTGAAGGTGGCGGTGCAATAGGTGCTGGCGGTGGCTGGTAGTGGTGGTGCAATAGTACGGTGCTGGTGGTGTTGGTCGGCAGTGGTGCTGGTGGTTCTGGTGGTTGGTGATGGCGGTGGACGATTGTGGTGCTGGTGGTGGTGCTGGATGGTGGAGGTGGCTGGTAGTGGTGGTGCAATGACTCGCTGCGGCGAACTGTGTGGTGGTGGTGGAGACGCAATGGTCGTAGTAGTTGGTCACGGTGGTGTTGGTCGCGGTGGTTATTGGTGAAATGACAATATGTGGAAAAACGATGAAACCGATTTCGGTTTCATCTATTTTTGGTGAAACCAATTTTGGTTCCATCATTTTTTCAGTTTGGTTTCATCATTTTTTCACGAGAAATTGTTTGCACGAGAAATTTTGGTTCCATCATTTTTTTCAGTTTGGTTTCATCATTTTTTTTCTCATTTCAGTTTGGTTTCATCATTTTTTTCTCATTTTGTAGAACATTGATCAATGAAATTAATTGTTTGTGATGGTGGCGGCTGGTTGTTGGTGGTGGTCGGTGATAGAGATGGTGTTTCTCGGTGATGGCGGTGATCGTCATCAACGGTGGTCTGTGGTTGTGGTTGTGGTTGGTGGATGCGGTGGTAGTTGGTGGTGGCGGTTGATGACGGTGGCGGTTGGCAGTGGTGGTGATTGTGGCGGAGGTGGTGGTTGGAGGCGATGGCGACGGTGGTGGTCAGTGTGGGTGGTGCGGCGGCAGTCGGCGGCGGGGGTGGTGCGGCGGCGGTGTGATGGTGGTGGCGCGGTGGTGGTGGTGCTGCGGCGGCGGTGGTGGTGCTGCGGCGGCGGTGGTGTCGTGGTGGTGGTGGCGTGGTGGTGGTAGCGTGGTGGTTGTGGTGGTGATGCAATGCAGTGGTGGCGGTGGTGGTGGGTTTGATTTTTTTTTTTGTTGGGGTGATTTAAAATTAAATGTGGGGTTGTTTTTATTTTTGTTGGGGTGATTTAAAATAGAAGGTTAATATAGACAGTTTATGTTAAATGGGGTTTTTGTGAACAATTTGTTTTGTTGGGGTTTTTGTACATGGATAGTGACACCTTTGGGGTTATAACCCGTGCGCCGAAGAAAAATATTATAAAGGAAAAAAGATGTTGTATACCGACAAAGAAAGCCTTTAATTGTACGAAAGCACCGAAACAAATGGTATTAGATTTTGCACATATTAACAACCTAAAAACCCACGCCATCTCTCACACCACGTTGAGAGTTGCTTTAACCTCCTCTCCCATTGGCAGGTAAGCAAAACCCTCGCTCTTGATTGGCTGAAAAACAACTTATATCCCCTATATTTCGTGGCCGTTAATCTTAAGTCGAATTGATTCGATCTGATGCTCCAAATTATGCGGTAGCGTTCACCTTCCTTTTGTGTTGGGTGTAGACGAAACCCTTGATCCGGATTGGTCGAAATTTTATTAATATTTTTACACCACATTTACTTAATTTTAATAAAATCTACACTGTCAGATTAACAACAATAATAACTAAAAATAAATTCTCAAAACCGAGATATGTAAAAAAAAAAAAAAAAAGTTAAAAACAATTTTAGACGGAAATATTTTTGAAATATCTTTTCCGTTTTTTGGGTCTAATAATCCCATATATATACAAAAGAATCCAAAAAAATTAGCGGCTTTTGGTCATTTTACTTAATTAAAGAAAAAAGAAACTATATTTAGAGACAAGATCAGCAAAGATTTGGTTAGTAAGATATTTTGATGTTTTATATAATAATAATGAAGATCTGATTATAGGTTTTTTTGTTTTGTTTTTTTATAACAATTTTTTTTTTATGATCAATCATCATCATCCTCATTTACAAGGGAGTTGGTTGGTAGCCGAGCAACAAGCTGGGCACCAATCCCTTTCACAATAACAACTCCAATTCTATGAAAAATAAAATTACTTACTTTCGCATTAAAGTCATGGCTAGCTATGCAGGACCGGAGTCTCTTCAGAAAAGCTATATAATCCTCGCCAAGTTCTCCAAGAGTAGTAAAATCCAAAACCCCCAAACTGTAATCCTGAGATCTACATTTTTCAAAATATTTCTTGTGTTTCCGGGTAACCGCATTAGAAATAGCATGACCAGGCAAAAGAGCACCACCACCAGCAAAGGGAGAAACCCCGGTAACATCAAAGCAGATGTCTTGACCATTGTTCCAGCCGTACACCATTCTATCTGCGGGTCTTAAGGCGGAACCATCATCATCTAAAATCCCCAAATAAAACTCTTTTCTGGCATGCACCCCAGCTCTATAACAAGCATCAGCTAAAGTATCCCTCATAAGATCATGACGGAATTTTAGACCAACTTCGTGGACACAGTGTAAAGCGTGATATTCTAGTTTATCGACTTTTTTTTTCCTTTCGGTAAGAATATATTCTACATTAGATTATTTTCAATATCTAAAAAACAGAAATATTTTTATGAAATATTTCTAAAATCTAAATGTAGATTTTTTGTCATATTTTGGGAAGCAAATCTAAAAACTGTTATAAATCATTAAATAAATCAAATCTTTAGAATTTATGTTTCCCATCTATATTAGGGCTAAGAATATATATTTAGAGAAACAAGTCTAGAACTCTGTATTTACCATTACTGTTAAATTTAATTTGAGGAACAAATCTATCTTATGCCAAAATTAACTACCTAAAGAAAAAAAAAAAATTAGGAAAACTATTTCTGGGATTTTCTTGATGAATGAGAGGCACGGGTTGCACGGATTTTGATCACAGTAACACACAAGGTAAAGCCTACTTTCCTTTATTCAACTTTTTTTTTAAGTTTGATTTGATTTACATCATAATCATCATCACTTTATTCAACTCCATTTTTTTGTTTTTCCCAAGTCCTGATCTTAGAACAACACCAGCAGATCAGGTAAATCCTGTATTTTTGTTTTTGTAAGTAATGGTTTCCCAATCCAATCAAATAGGCATTAGGGCTCCGGCCATCATGTTGTTGTTAGGGATTATTCTTACTGGCTTGCTCTATTTTTTTCTTCTGTAATGTTGGTATGGTTTTGGTTTTGGTTTTTTGTTTTGTTTTTTGAGATTCAATTAAATAATAATAATTTTTTAACTTGGATTTTGATTGTTTCATATAGGGCTTTCATCTGAGATTCCCAAGGTTTTGTACCATTTGATCTAGAATTCTCTTGCTATTAAGAATCATTTGCAAGTAACACCAAGGATAACTAAAACAGGTGTTTGTTTTTCCACACTTTTTTCTTTAACTTTATGTAAATACAGATTTTAGTTACATGGGTTTTCTTAGATTTTATTGCGTACCAATTAAAGATGCGTACCAATTAAAGATGACACGATATCCATCCATGGAGAAATGGGTAGTTATTTTGATCACTCGATGCAAGAAAATTATGTTCATCATTTTTAATCTTTTTGTTAAATAGTTTAATTGCAGCTCATGTTTTAGAATCGCAAGAAAATGGTGAACTGTATAGGGGAAATCTAACTGTTCTATGGACTGCTAAATGGCAGTTAAATCTGTCCATATAACTCTCATTCTTAATACAAGTTTTTCTTTAATGATTTATTAGAAAATATTATTGCTCTATTTGTTGGTTCGATCTCAGCCGGAATTATTTTATAGAGATTTGTTGGTTTGGTTTGTCTTTTTATTTTCTTTTATAATTTTATACAATTCCACTTTTAAATCTTGGTTTGGTTTGTTGCTTTAATTTGCAGTTGAATCTGAACGTGTATAAGAGATATTTGTTTGTACAAAATGGTCATCTCAATAATACACAAGCTTGAGTTAAGCTATTCTATTGTCTTTAGGCATCTTTTAATTGATTTTTTTTTGTTGTTGTTGTATTGTATTCTAAGTTTTCAGTTTATTGCGTATTTGGTGTTTTGGGTTTTATGCAATCTGAGCTGACCATAGCGAGATAATCTCATATGAGTTGAAATTATGAATTGATATAGAGAAACACCCAGGTTTCAAATATATGGACAAACAATAACAGCTAATCACCATGATGATTTGATAAAGGGTGGGATGGTTCCATCTTTATGGGTTCCGAAAACTTTGTGCTCCACCTTCTTGGACTGCTGATTTAAGGTATGAATTGCATTACTTAATGCTCATTATCACTTTCTCTGCATAGGAATTGTCTTACCCTGCTGTTAATATTGTTTTTTTATTTATAAGTTTGCATCTTCATTTACCATTCGGATTGTCTTTTCGTCTTTGTTAAATATCATGTCATGACTTTGTTTTACTGTTGTCTTAATACTCACCTTCACCCTTTTGCTTCTTTCTGCAATCTTGAGTAGATACGAGATTTTTTATTTATAATATATAATTATTTTTATTTTTATATTGTATGATTACCTTAATATAGGAAGGAACAGAAGATATGTGACATAAAAATTGTGGACTACGAATTAGCTCCACCGGAGAAGTAAAAACCATCTGCTAAGGTACTTAGTCCACCTTATTGATCAGGAAATGAGTAGTTGCCAGTTGGTTCCTTTTGTGAATTCCTATCAACTACTGATTAAATTTAGATACGAAGATATCGTGGCATTTTAAGTACTGATTTTTTATAATTCATATTCATGCCATAAGACCTGCTACAGGAAAAATTGCAGATCATAATAAGCTTGAGCAAGGCGGATATACAATTAAGGTGCGCACGATATAAACAATGCCATTTAGAAGGGTAGGCTCTTTTTTTTTTTCCAAAAGTTTTCTTATTTGAATTATAGAGTCGTTTTTTTAAGCAAACTCAGCAGCGGATCAAAACATGTGAACTCATGTATTCCCTGCTTTTTCTTCAAACTGGAAATGTGCAAAAGATACCTGCACCAAGAATATAAAACCAAAATAGCAACGAGAAGTACTATTCCTCTAAAAGCACCAACACAAAAGGTAAAATTTGTTTTTCTCTTTTTTTTCACTTTGTTCAAACTACTTTTTTTCTGTTTTATTTGAGACCTTTGAAGGAATACGGGTTGTATAAACTCATAGCTAATTTCAAATAATAAACTCTTTTTCTGTCAATATGTATGTCAATAATAAACTCTTTGTTCAGCAATATATTTAATCAATATATATGTTTGTGGATGTTTCATGAAATTAGAACATGGGCATTTTAAAGATTCATGGGTCATGGGTCCTCAAAAAGTTTGAGTTTTTATTGATTTTACATTAAATTTAGGCCACTGGCATTTTGAATTTTCATGAATCTTTAAACAGAGTCTGTGAAAGATTAATCATCTTGGACCGATTAAAAAGAGATTAATCATTTCGGTTGTTGGTTTTATTCAAGAGTTTAAATGGTATAGATACTAATAATTCGTAGTCGGGGGTTGATTATTTTTTTGGCACCATTTTTTAGGTTCTTCAATTACATATATTGAGTAATTTTTCTGGTTTGAAATATTTCTATAATCCTGCATGTAAATAGCATGATGAATTCCACCACTTATTCCTGGGGTTTGCTTTTTGTATAGGAAATCTAAATCAAGATAATTTTATTTTTTTTCTACTGAAACTGCACTTTTTAGTCTTTTAGTTTAGGTTTGTAGCAATGCCATTGGCGCTGAGACTGCACTGCACGTGTTCTTGCTATATATGGAGGTCAAGTAGTTACTGCATTGAGGAATATAGCTGAACATTCTTTTCAGTTAAGCTGTAATTATTGGCATGTTCAATTTTTTCTTAATGCTGCAGGCACTTACATGCATTATCCAACACTAAAAAAATTAGGCAACGATACACTAAAATTCAGTAACCATTTCTGGTTTTTAGGTTTATAAAGATGCAGGTCAAATTTACAGAAACTTCAGCGTGTATGATGTCTTATATTTTATTATAACAATACAAGCATGTAATAGTCGTGAAGTATGGTAAGAAGCTTCTCGGTTGTTAGCCCACTTTCTTTATTTGATAAGGATGTATTTTTCATTCCTGAATCTTTGAGACAAGAGGAAACGATCCCAGCTCTTCACTATGCTTTGCTTTGAAACTCATGTTCTGTCCATTACTTCAACGTCGTCATCCAGTTGGTATATGTTTGTTTCTGGTAATCACAGAGGTTCGGTGAACTGGGTTCATATTCTGAGGCGTAATTTTACCATCCTTTGGTGGACATAACAAGATTAGATATTTGGTCCCTAATAACTTCAGGCCAGGTTCGTTGTTTCGGATCAATGGCTTTTGTTTAGTCAATATTTTATGGTTTGTAGGTATATTAGGGTTCAAAATCTTTGTGGTCCAGGGTTATTGGATTGGCGACTTCTTCCACCGATATTAACAATCACCAATGAGGATTGTTGCAGTGTAAGATAACTCTTACTTATCTAACTTTTTTTTTTTTAAATTAATCTTTTTATTAAAAAAAAAAATCAATCTTTATTTTATTTTATTTTGATTAATCACTTTGGTTTTAGGATATATCAAAAAAAAATTATAAAAATTGTTCTTCATCTTTATTGGGTTCCTGAAGAGTTAGTTTGTCATTTGCTTTTAATTTTTGGTTGGGGTTTGTTTGGTTGTCCCTTTAGACAAAAAACAACGTAACTCATGAAAACATTTTTAATGGCATAACATGGTTAAATTGGTATTGAAAGAATAATGATATGCTTATACATGGTAATGGTGTACATCGAAAATGAGAGATTGAAGTTTTAAACTGGTGATATATATGGTTTGTATAGGTTTGGAGTAAAGATGGGTCTGACACCATTTTGAAAGAAAGGCAGCTTCTTTAATTATTTGTTGTCAATTACTTTTCTTTTGTGAATTATATAAATAAATGAATTGTTTAATCTTATAGGGGTTTACAGTTCTTAAACTTTATGTTTATTAAGAACTCTTACCAACATTATGGTTTTTGGCGTTTTCACTATTTCATATAGGACTTGGAACTTTCTTTTATCTTAGCATTATGGTTTTTGGACACTTCTGCATATTATTTTCGTATACTTTTCTGGAGGGTAGAAAATAATGTCGTTAGCATCTGAAACTACATAAGAGAAAGTAAATACCCAATAGTTAGTACGAAGGTTTATTGATCTGATGATATTTATTTAAGTGGTTGTTGTCAAGTGGATTACTAATGTTCTTAAGTCTTAATGGTAAAAACAAGCATTCTCGGAACTTTTGGTTACCAAGCATCTTAATACCGATTCAGTATGATCAGCAGTTAGGGTTAGTATTCAAATTGACAAAAAAGTACTGATACATAGCTTCTCCTTATGGTGCCAAACTTTAGATTCATCTTGGTACGGGTATATTATATATTATTTTGATTACTTTATTTAGTCTTCATTTTTTCTTTAACTTCGTATAAGTAGGGACAGGAAAAGTATTTTGTCCAGGGCTGCAAAATGCGTGAACTCAATGTTGAGAATCGGTTTACTACTTACATTAGGATTTTGTACATTTTGTCTTAGCTCGAACGGATACCGATATGAATTATTACTAATTTGTAGATTGCATTATCACTAATTTGTAGGCTATCTGAAATATGAACGAGTTATTTTAAGAATGTTTGGCAACAGCTGTAAATTGCATTAAAAAAAACAAATAAAAAAACTAAGCAAAATGCATGGAAAAAAGTACAAAACGTTGAGGATGACTTCAACTATTTCATTCTATCAGCAAATGAAAGATCGGAAAAACTATCTTGCAGAGATCGCAAGATTTTGTAGAAGATGAGGATCGTTGTGGGATGCAATACGGAAAGTACAAAGTAGGTACATCACAAGTCATGGAATAATAACGTAGTGTTTACTATGGGTATTTTATATAACTTAGGACATAACATGCTACTGCGAAGCAACTATATATGGTTGCTATGGTTGCGTTAGATGAGGATATATATGTACACGGAAGGAGAGGAAATCTTTTGTAGTTAATGGAGCGACAAGTAGACCAGCCATAAATGATTCCAAATCAAATGAATGTTGTTATCGTTATTTTTAATTTTTATATTTTTAATTTTTATAAATAGAACCTTGAGAGTTTAAGAAACTTGAACATGAGATTATAAGAATGGAATTATAAATTTTAGTTTGGATTTTAACTCTAATGAATTTTTGTTGATACAAAAGCCATGCAGCTTGAAAATCCGAGTAGATTAACTGAACATGTTAAGCCATTAAAGCCAGTACCTCCTGAAGAAGCAAGAATAATAAATCTTTTTGTGACTTATGGGTGTAATATTGGATAGGAGAAACAAGACAAGATATGGTATAAATCTTAGCTTGGATACAGGTGTATATATGTGTACACATAATTGAAAATTTTAGTTTAAATTTTGTCTCAAATGCATTTTGTGTCCATAGGACCCTGGAGATATGTTGTTAGGAGTAATACCAGTGAACGGTTTTGTTGGAGGTTGGGTTTATGTGCATTGTTGTATTTTATATGTCAATCTGGCTGGAGAAATAAAAACATGTCATTAGGATTTTCTTGAATGCATATCTGGCTTGAAATAGAGGAATCAAAAAACATTTTAATTTGCTAATGCATATATATGCAGTAGGAACTTTGCAATCACTGGATATGAAAAAGCCACGACTAGAATCACTGGATCCAGAATTAGCGACGATAAACCGCCAGAGACATAAAAATGCGACTATGGAGGAAAGAAACCAGAGCCTTGGTTTAAGTTCAGGTTGAGTTTGTTTGCATTGTTGGATTACAAATATGGTTTATGCAATAATTTTTTAATTATTCATTGGGAGTGTAGCTGTTCTTGAGAATGAGTAAGCTTAAAATTAGTCTATCCAGTTTATATTTTTTGTTTCCTACGATAGAGGATGTGTGCAATGATCGAGTATTTCTATGAGTAAGTTGGAATTCAATATCTCATTCATTTTTCACCCTGTTGGAGTATTTAATACCATTATATGGACATGGGTTTATGCATGTCGTATATGTTTCATTTTTTATCAGAGTTGAATATAAAAAATGGCGACTCGGACCTTCATGTAACGCGTGCCCAGATTGTGGAGCAATGGTCTGGCCTTTTAATGGGGGCAAGGCGTAAAAATCATATGTTGACATGTGTCTTTCAAAGATAAAAAATCACCAATTAAGATAACTAATATTTTCACCAAACATACTTTTCTTTGATATTTTTGGAAACATAATTGGTTGGAAACAATTAATAAAAAAACACGTGTTAACATATAGTTTGTCCCCCATGCCTCCATCAAAAAATGCCCCGATCAAAAATTTATCCAAAAATTAGGGCAATTTTAATTCCCTTATCTTGATGGTTCGCGGTGAACAGTGGTGAATAGGTTGGTAATTATCACCAACAACATTTGAAAATCCTTTCCAACATTCAAATAATTAATAACAACGAAGTTGTTTGTACATGGGCATGAGTTTCTTTTTTTAGTTTAAAGTATATATGCAAAACATTTTTCCATAACAATATTAAAAGATTTCATTGGTGCTTTAATTTTCAACTGTTATGGGTATACAGAATAAACATATCTAGAATTGATATTCCATTATGGTAACACAAATTCTTTGGTAGGTAACTTTAAATTATTCATACTTTCGCAATGTGCAAATCATTTATAAATATAACAACGTTTAATTACAAAAAGAATAGTTTGATTAAAGGTTATCAAACTCTCTTATACATTAGACATAATCAGATTAATCAAGAATTTTTTGAAGATGTTAAATGCATATGGGCATCGAGCGACGAGGCCCCGACACACCAATCGATAGTTCTTACCAAAAAATTTAGCTGCAAATTAGAAAGTCAAGTCAGGGAGTTGATGATTTGGGTTACATAGCACGGGTTGGTTATTTTTGCATTTCTTCGTATAGTCCATGAGATTCTACTCAAGTGACTGTAATAAAATGGAGTCATGATATTTAATGAGAGTAAATAGAGAATATTTGTAAAAAATTAAATGAGAGTACGTTTTTATTAGGTTGTTGCTGGTTATCAGGCTGCT
Organism: Papaver bracteatum; assembly: GCA_023529315.1. Lineage (NCBI taxonomy): Eukaryota > Viridiplantae > Streptophyta > Magnoliopsida > Ranunculales > Papaveraceae > Papaver > Papaver bracteatum. Next base: position 2,582,478 of record JAJJWX010001287.1, read on the forward strand.
TAAACACCACAATCACCTGATACATAGTTTTTAAAGTGTAAAAGAAATTGCTTAATAAACATCACTCACTATTAGGATCCTACCTACTGATTCGACATGGCCGTGTTGTGCGAGTTTTGGAGCGATGAAAAATCCATAGAAGGGAAATCAAGGTTTTTCTGACTATGTTTTTAGCTTGCCTCACGATATTCCGAATGAAAATATTTGAATTATTTTTGGTCTTTAGATATTTATGACTTGAGGATAGCAAATTGACTCAATATTGGATACCTTCACGGGTATAATAATTGGCCAGTGCTATCCTGCGCGGTAGTGCGGCGAAGCCCTATAAGCTAGCAGGTTATAAAACCTTGGATAATAATATCATGTTTTTGCAGTCGTTGATGATGGATGTAAAATGTCAATAAATTTAATTGCGAAACAGTTCTTATTCATATGCGAGAAGGCCCTTACACATCGATCACTATTTATACAACCAAATGCTTACAGTGTACCAACCAACCAACCCCCCCCCCCCCTGCATTTGAAAATAACATAAGGTCTCCCTATGGCATCAGAAAATCTCTTATATATACTCCCTCTGTTTCTAAAAAATAAGCAGGTTTGTGTGCATTTTACACACAAAGAAGCCTATTACTTTGAAACGGAGGGAGTATTATCATAATCTTATCAATAACTATTTGATCCCAAAAAAAAGTTTTAATCTTTCGAAAACTGAAGACCCGCATCTAAATTGTTTTTATTGATGATGATTTGATGATAAACTTAGAGAATAATGAGTGTTGCTGGTACTTTAATGGCTATACACATCAACTTCCAGAATCAAAACTTAATCAATTATCCAATGAATTAGCAATTAACAGGTTCTCTAAAGAAGAATTTTAGAATTTTTTATATGTAAAAATATTGTTGTTTGATAGAAATTGGTTTTCAAATTTGTCTGCCAAGTTAGGGGTTTGAATGTCTTGAGGAGATTTTGGGTTAGATGAAATAGAGATTGACCAAAAATCATAGATCAAATTTGGTGAAAAGCTTTATGGATCAAATCTATTGAAATCGGTGATGATGTTGATAGTAACTGAATTGATGTTAGAGGAGGAAGATGAAGGAGAGATTTTGTTTCGGGGATCTATAATCTCAAAATAAATAGCTTGAAGGGGTTGCCTATAATTAAATATTTATTTGATAACTATTTATTTCATCTAAACTAATCTGCTGAGAAGATGAAACAATCTAATCACTGGGAACCTGCTAGCTTTTTTTTTAGATAGTTTTTTTTTTTTTATAGAAAAAGAGGTAACCCTCATGTTACAGAAAGAAATGAACCATAACGTCCATAGTTTGAGGTTTGATAAACCATTACATCGTTGATTCCAATTCTGAATATTTAGATAAGTTAGAATCGCCCATAAATCATTTCCTGACCAGTTGTGTTTAATAGCATACTTGTTACAAAATACTGCTAACTTAGTTGCCCAAATTATGTTTGATCTCATAACTAAAGTAAATGACTGAACCAGAAAATTGATATCAAATGTTGTGTTGTCGCGGAAATTTGCACTAACTTTGTATCTTTGTTCTCTTGCCTTCGCGTACTTTCCTATAAGCAACAATAGAAGCAACAATAGAGTAGGTTCTGAAACTGATGGTGTGTCCACTCCATTCTGTAGCCCATTTGAAAGCTTCCGCAACTCCTTTCTTTCTATTTGGTCTCTGGTTGTTGATGTAGAGTGTATTCCTCTTGCTTCTCTGATAAACCCTGTATAATCACATAATGTTAGCCCAATTCCAGAGTTTGCATTACATTTCATCATAGTTAGTGCTATGTTGATCTTTATGTCCAATTGTCATGTTTGTTCTTCCATCTGTTGTGTTGTTACTTTCAGAGTTTCATCTTTGAGGGGATTATAGAATAGAGATTACATTATGTTGTAATCAGGGTTGTTCACTGTCAAGTAACTGTTTAAGTATTTTATAATGTTATTAGCTATATTGACACTGTTTTGGCTTTCCTTCTTAAAAGTTATGTTACATATTGCTTTCCAAATATGCAATATGATAACACTACAAAGCACTTGCCAATCTACCCCATACCCACCTCTATCAGGATTTTCAAAACAGTTATTTAGTCATTCATGAAAAGAGTTTGTGCCATTAGTAATAAACTGCATGTCAAAATTAAAGTGCATCCAAACCTGAACAGCAAAATTTCATTCAAGAAATAAATGGGTTAAAGTTTCCTGACCATTCCTACAAAGATTACAAGTAGTGTTTATGTTTGGAATAACGGCTGCGACTCTCATACTATTAGGAAGTATAGAGTGAGCAGCTTTCCATATGAAGTTTTTAACTAATGGAGTAATTTTCATGCTCCAAATGTTGTTCCAGTTTTGATTTACGTTACATGTAGAGTTAATGTGATCATATAGAGATTTCATTGAGAAGATACATGTTCTACTTAGGTTCCAGTGAGGAGTATCCTCTATGTCCACAGTAGGGATGCTAATTTTCATAATCTTTTCAACAATACCACTGTCAAAACATATAGTAAGCTTGTCTACATCCCACTGCTTTGTAGGAGTAAACAGATCGTCGAATTTTGTAAAATTTTCAGTTTCTAGACGGGGTTTATGATATGGGGGTTTGATGTGTGGGATCCAAAAATCTTCCCATATATCAATGTTTGTTCCATTGCCAATTTCCCAAAAACAATTATTTTTTATCTGGTTGATACCAGTTAGTAAACGTTTCCAAATCCAGCTATCATTTCTACCCGGTATAGAGTTTATGTGGAGAATATCATTATTAGGAAAATACTTAGCTTTAAGAATAGTGGCACATAAAGACTTCGGGTTTTCTTTGAGTTTCCACCCCATTTTAGCAATCATTGCTAAATTGAAGTTTTGGACATTTTTGATTCCTAATCCTCCGTCCTCAAGAGATTTAGCTTTACAATCCCAATTTTTAAGACAAACTCCTTTCTTACCGTTTTCATTAAGCCCTTTTTCATTTTTCCACACCAATAATTTCTTTGGAGTTTTGTTATGTCATTGCAGATCTTAACGGGTATCTTAAAACAATTTATTTGATAAACATACAAGGAAGTAGCTACATTTTTTATTATCATTGTTTTCCCAGCATTATTCAAATTGGTACCATTACAACTAAGTAACCTTTTTTTCATTTTCTCCACTGAAGGTTCAAAGCAAGTAATCTTTGACCTATTAGTAAAGAGAGGAGACCCTAAGTACTTGTCGTTTAGGGGAATAACTTTAACTCCTAGGATTTGTTTTACTGTTTGTCTAATATTTGTTTCTGTTTTTGGGCTAAAGAAAACAACTGATTTATTGAGGTTTATTAGTTGACCTGACGCCAAACCAAAATCTTTAAACAGTTTCACCAAATTATGACAAGTTCTTTCATTTATCTTACAAAATAATAAACAATCGTCTGCGAAAAGTAAGTGACTAACTGAAGGAGCTTGGTGAGAAATCTTAATACCTTTTAACAAACCTTTGCTCTCGGCATGTGTGATTGTTCTGGAGAGAGCCTCCATACAGAACAAGAACAAATAGGGGGAGATTGGATCTCCATGTCTTAAGCCCCTAGTAGGTTTAAAAAATTCCGTGGGAGATCCATTAATAAGAACAAATAAAGTAGTTGTTGTGATGCACTGGTGCACAAGGTTACACCACTTCGCATTGAACCCAAATTTAGTCATAATTTGAATCAAGAAGGTTTATTCAACTCTGTCAAATGCCTAAGACATGTCGATTTTTAACCCCATAAAACCTTTTTTTGACTTAGAGTTTTTCATCTTATGAATGATTTCATGCGCTATTGTAATGTTTTCAGAAATCTGCCTTCCTGGAATGAAGGCAGATTGATATGGCGAAATCATTTTAGCAAGAAGACTTTTCATTCTTCCTACCATGAGTTTAGAGATTACTTTATAAGTTGTATTAGCCAAAGCTACTGGCCTGAACTCCGCTGGAGTGATAGGGTTAAGAGTTTTTGGAATTAAAGAAATGAATGAGGCATTCATCTACTTAGAAATTTTTCCAGAAATGAAAAAATTTTGGATCATTTTGACTAAGTCAGTTCCAATGATTTCCCAATTTTGCTAGAAAAAATTCGGTGGGAAACCGTCAGGACCTGGGCTTTTGTTAGGTTCCATGGAAAACAACACTTGTTTTATTTCAGTCTCCAAAGAGGTTTGACACAGCATATCATTATCGCTCTGAGTAATACAAGAAGGGATTAAATTTATCATATTATCATCAATTTTAGGGTTAACAGTAGTAGATATTGTTTGAAAATGACTTGTTATACACTTGGAGATTTCATTTCTGTTATCTAACCGCTCATTGTTCTCATTTTTTTAGAATTTCGATTCTGTTTCTTCTAAATCTCTATTTAGCCTTGTTATGAAAGTACTTTGTATTTCTATCCCCTAAAGCTATGTTTTGATCCCTACTTTTGTCTTTCCAAAAATTTTCTTTTATAGCGTACCATTTAGCTAAATATTTTCTGAGATTAATCAAGTCAGTGGCTTTGTTTAAATAACTAGCACTTTTATTAGTCATATCAAGATTCTTCTTAATATTCTCTATGTTACTATGTATATTACCAAAAAAAATTTTGTTCCAAAGCTTTAAAATATGCTTAACCGAAGCTAAATTTTTATTCACCTTATGAGCTGGTGACCCCTGCACATGAGAATTCCAAGTTTCTAGAATTAGTGGTTTACATTCATCATGTTTTATCCATTCTCCAAAATATCTGAAGGGAGTAGCCCCATCATTCCAATGATTATAAGTGTTAAGTCTAATTGGAACATGATCAGAAGCTAGGAGTCCTAAATATTTTATGCTTGAGTTTGGGAATTTTTTTATTCCACTTGGGATTGACCAAGGCCCTGTCAAGTCTTTGCTCTATATTTTCAGTTCCAAATATGTGATTATTCCAAGTGAATGTGTAGCCAGTGAATCCAAGATCCATTAGCTCACAGTTATCAATCAAGTTATTGAAAATCCTAACTTCATTTCTTTTGAAAGAAAATTTACTTATTTTTTCTTCTTCGTGAAGCACTACGTTCATATCGCCAATCACTATCCAAGGGGTGTTCATGGTAGATGCCATATCTTCTATAATTTTCCAAGAGTTCAATTTTTGTTTTCTATATGGACTCCCATAGAAGCAAGTGAGAGTCCAACTACTGTCATCTTGATGGTTCGTAATCATAGCATTTATGTGGTTTTGTGCACTATCCAGAATTTGGATATTAGCATTACTATTCCATATAAGACACAAACCTCCAGCAATTCCTCTCGGAGGAACTAGATGATAATTATAGACATTCATACGTTTTAAAATGTTAAGCATTTCTTTGTTTTGTTGCTTAGTTTCAGACAAGAACAGGATGCCGGGATTCTCTTTATTTAAAGTATCCAACAAGCTATTTTGGGTGTCAAATTTTCCTAATCCTTGGCAGTTCCATGCTATCAAACTAATAAACTGCCAAAAATAGGAAATCACCGGATAGCTAAATTCAATTAACACTATAAAATTGTAAATGTCATATTGCAATCTTAGAGTTTCAGCATGCTTTCTATCATTTGATATGTTAATTATTATGATGCAAATCAATCTTAAGGCTCTAGTTGTGATAGAAGCTCTAATCTCCACAGTAGAGTTATAATCAATTAAATTTTCAGGCACAACCAAATGATGATTTAGATTTAAGTCTTCCAATATTGTTTCATTCACCTCCATCTCTAGGTAAGAAGCCACAGCATATCCAAGCTTACACAAAAAATATGATTCATACATCACCAAAAACGTATCCATGTAGATTTCATGCCTTTTTCTTGGTTTCTTCCTAGTCATGGACAAATTTATCATGTTTGCTATAATTATCAGGTTTAGGCTTACCTCCTCCACTGTTGTTTCCATCTCCACTATGTCAAGTATCCTTGTTCCCTCTCTTTCTACAATATTTTCACTCTTGGTCTGTTTTGCAATTGTTGGTTTTCTTGTACAAATCTGTCTAGCTTCCTCATACTCACCCGGTAACAAGTTGTGATCTTTTACATTTTCAGAGAAGCAGTTAGGTAGCCTCCTAATTCTCCAACGGTGGTGAGAGTTGCAAAAATTACTGGAAAAGTTCATGAATCCTCAAAGTAGAATAACCCCTGAAAGGGACACCAAAATTAAAAATTAAAAATTAGGAGAGACAATAATAATAATTTTAGAAAAGAGAGAACTATATAGGAAATCCCTGAATCAAAATTAGGGAACATGATATATAGCAGTACAAATTAGTTAGCAAACCTAAGTAAAAAACTAAAAAAATAGTTTGGTCAACAATCAATTTTTAAAGGGGTTCTAAAATTCGACGAATCAATGGATCCCTGGTATGGATCTGTGCAAGTTTTAATTGAATAAAAATCCACACTTAAATAATTTGATTTATAAGAAATGGGTAATTTAAGAACTAGGTCAGATGAAAATTCTGTGAAATCTATTAATCAGTAATTGAAAGACTAGAGCATGAACAGATTAACATATAGAAGAAGATCTAAGGGGATTGACAGAAAAAAATTATAAAAAAGAGGTCAATCTAACTGCGGCCGTCGCCGATAAAAACCGTAAACAATCCGGTGTTGATATAATCTCTAGTATCTTAACAATCTTGAAATATCACGGTCTTTAGAGTCTTGGTTGCCGGTATTTAAAAGTGTCTTCAGTGTCTTTGTAGCCGATAAGTTCACGATCTCTGAACGGTGTCTTAGAAGCTTTCAGAATTGGTATCAAGGAGGCTTAGAAACCAAAGGGAAGGTAGATGTTTTCGTAACTGATTAATAAGGGTCTGAGAAACATTTGGGTTATTAAAACTTGAGGATCTGTATCATTAAACTTTTCTGGTAGCCATCACCATCGGAGGCGGTGGTTACTGGCTATATTATGGTGGCGGACGGTTTATGTTGGCTGTTTTAGCGGTGGCGAAGAAATCGCACTTTAGAGAGGAGAGAGAAACTTATCCACTAGGTACTTTTTATACACGACAATGCGGGACAGCAATGCCCATAATAGTTTATACTCATTTCCAGGCGTGAAAAAATTCTGGGTTGATGGTGTTAAATGGTCAAAGAAATTATATGTCCAATGTTTTTATGTTACATTTGCATTGTTGACAAATTTTCATTCTTAGATAAATTTAGCACATTGAATGTGGTTATGCACGTTTTTTACCATCAGAGAGAACAAATGGAATCTTTTTTTTCCATATCTATTAAACATAATCAAACTAATCAAGAATTTCTCGAAGATGTTCCGATGCATTTTAGCTACGGGCGTGGGACAAAGCCCCGCACACCAATCGGAAATTCCCACTGGACCCGGTGCGTAGCACGGGTTACATACTAGTGATCTTAAAATACAGAACAACGTTTAGAAGCAACTATTGAGAGGATTGCAAAGGTTTAAACATGTCAATGAAGTTGAAGCATAATACTGACAGAGTACCAGATTAAAGGAGATGCTTAAATTACTCCAGTAATAGCACATGGTAGCAGCCAAACTCTTACTCTCTGGAGATACCAATAGCTTCCAGCTCTGCGGAATCTGCATCTGTGTTTCTATAAACTCTTGCTCTGCTCCAGTAACCTTAAATTCGATATACCCGTCGCTGAATGCAAGGTTCAAATATGCTCATGGAGGCAACAGATGACCACACTAATTTCAGAAAATCTCAGTGCATACATCCTCATAAGCACCTCAAAAGCACTGAACAACGTGTCCATTAATCCCGGTTCGGCTGGGCCCAAAGATTTCGCTCGGCTATTAAGCAAGCATCTCAGTTCTGAAACAAGCGATAAAGGACCAGTTGAGTTAGTGAGAATAGACAGAAGACATTATTGACGGAAAGTAATAGAGAAAGCTTTCACTCTATGTCTAACAGAAGTAGAGAAAGAATACATACCATGTCTATCTTTTTCCAGATGTTTAACTTGGTTTTGTCAACTGCAAGTGTTCGGGGTTGTTTGCTTCTTATTCCCCTGGAGAGAGAGGTTGTTGTGGAGCACACTCGTCTGGCTATTGACTGGTTAATTGGGAGAAAAAAAAGAGAAGGAAAAGTGATTTCGTCTTCAATGGCAGAGATGCTTCAGCCAAAACAATGAGGGCAGCAACAAGATCATAACTTATTCTCAGGTAGTCCAATGCGCAGTCTCTGTGTTATTTGTATCCCTCAGAAAACTTTATATTTCTCTTGTTGTACAACATCAGGATGGCTGTAGCTATGTGTACCTTTTCTTTTCATCTCCCTAATATATCGTTTTCCTCCTTTCTTCAATAAATTGACTTTAATTATCAAAAGCAATTCCTTTTCCATGACGATCAAAAGGAATTCCTCCTGCATCCATGATGCTCAACCCTGGAATAACTTCGTCCAGCTGGAAATCAGTTGGATCACACAATACCAAATAAGTTCACATCAAAAGGAACATCTTCAACTCTTGCGTGATCTGTCACTTTGATACAACTTATACCTCTTGAATCCTTTCTTCACCATCAGTCCTAGTATTTCATCAGCTTCGGAAAATCTTCCAGCACTTCTCAGACTAATCAACAGAGTTCTGTACACTACAAAATTCGGATTGCAACCTCTAAATTCCATTTTCTCAAGCATGGAATGTGCCTCACAAAACCTCCCTGCATTGCAAAGCCCACGGATTATAGAATTGTACGTAAAAACGTTGGGTAACTGCCCCTTGACAATCATCTCATCAAACATTTCCTGAGCCTTCTCTAGATGGCCTTTCACAACATATCCTGTAACCAGAACTGTATAGCAAACTACATCAGGCATGCAACCTTTCTTTATCATCTCATCGAGAAAAAACTCGCATGCTTCTAGATTTCCAGCCCGACTCAAGCCATATATTAATGAGGTGAAGTGAAGAACACTAGGATCACAACCCTCTTCTCTCATGGAATTCAAGACCTCAATTGCCAAATGTTTGTTATCTGCTTTTCCATGCATATACAGAATGATATTATATGTATGGAGATCTGGAAGAAACCCATTCTTAATCATCTCACAATGCAAGTCATGAAACTGACCCCACTTTTTCAACCTAAGCTTTGTACATAAAATAATATTATAAGTTAAAATATCCGGGGAATGACCTTCAAAACGCATCCGTCGGTAAAACCACTCTATCAATTTGTATTGTTTCATCGCAAGAAGAGCATGTAAAATGGCGTTACATGAATGTTTGAATGGCCCACAATAAAACGTCTTAGAATTCAAAAACCGCAAAAGTAATCTCCTCGCATTACGCACGTTGCCACTATTATACATCACGAGATTAAAAGTTCTTGCTGTAGTCCTACAACCACTTTTCATCATCTCATCCACCAAGTCCTCTATAGTCGAGTACATCTCGCACTCAGCACATACCTTAATCGCTAAGTTATATTCATTCGATGTATGTCTGTAGCTTTCCTGCCTTGCTGACCACATAAAGAACTCGTATACCAAGCGTGCACACCTTACTTTACTCGCACTAAACCTTTTCGCGATCTTTACAAGAACTTCTCTAACTATCTTACTACAAACATTGAGCCGTAACTTATCAAGTGCTAATATAGTATCAAAACTAGGTCTATCTTGTTGAAGTACTTTCAAAATTCTATCAACATCCACTACAATATCAGCAAATGGCTTCCTTCTCGACCACAAACACTCCTCAGAATCATCATCGCTATCATGATAAGAGGAAACCCCTAAAAGTGTCTCCTCATATACATTTTGTCCCTCAGAATCAAAACCAAAACTCAACGTTTTTTCACTTTTTTTAAAGTAGTCAGCAGTAATATCAGATACATTATCAATAATATTGTTGTTTCTGAAACTACTACTAGCATCAAAAAGGAATAATTGTGAAACATAGCGATGATAATGCGAAATGCCCATACTGTTTCTACGACTAAATAGAACCATAAGATTCATGGTTAAAACTAATAAAGCAGGATTCAAATTTCTTCTTCATATTCTCTTTAACTTCACAGTGTTCGATAACAAAGCACTTCTTTCAGTTGGGAATTTTATCAAACACTGAAGACAGTTCCATAACAAAGTACCCAAATACATCAAAATGTTTAATTCCCATATGACATTTGGATTTTTATTCAATAATGTAGAAATTGGGTTGAATAAAAACCGTACCTTTTTCAAGATCAAGATCAGAATCATTAGATGTAGCATACGAGTGATTAAGTTGAATAACGATGGTTCCTTTTTATTGTAAAATTGGGGAAACTTCCAGATTCGCTCAATTCATATCAAGAAGAAGTAACAGAATAGGTCAGGGTAGCTGGATATGTAGGATTCTAGGGTTTTCCGAAGGTTTTATTGATGGACATGAAAGAGGAAGGAGAGGTCTGGTTTCGTTGGGGCAGGCGCAGCTAACACTTTCCTTTTATCGGTCATTTCACTCGTTACACCCCCAGCCCTAGAATGGCAGTATAAGTCTTCGACGTAAGACCCAACAAATTTTTGTGTGGCTACTGCCCCGCTAATTAATTGTTTGCAGATTTTATGCAACGGAGAATTTGTGGCATCCAAATTTATGCAACAAAAACCAGCATGGATCAAATCCAGAAATGGCGATATAATTTTTCACCTGTTGATGTTGCTAATATTAATGTGAATAATCAGGATAGGTTGTGTCGGAAATGCAATTAAAATGGTGAATTCACTGCTAGGTCGGCCTATAAAATAATTTTGAACGAGCAGAATGCAAATCACGATAAATTGCGGCTTAAAACGGAAAAAAAAATTGATCGCGCACTGCTAATTCAAAATTTGAAGGAGCACTTCCTCTGCCGTCGGATTGTGAAGATCTGATGTCACCAATATTTAAACCTAACCATGGTTATACTTCCGGGATTTTAACAATTTTTAGGAATCTTTCTGTTTTTTAAAAAGATATGTAATTTTTTCCTTTTGACAAAACGCCAAAATCTCGGCAATCAAGTGACGACGATATATACTTAACATCTAGTTTGCGACATCAGAAAGGTATGGAAAGTTAACACTGATCTTCAAACGGTGTTGTTGATGGTGGATTTTCGACAAAGGACAAAATCGTAAAATCATGATACTGCAAGTTTCTGACCCGACTTCAGGAACGCATGTGACGATTCATATTTTATGATCCGTGAACCGTTTCACGATCTCTGATCGGGCGAACATTCCTCTCATAGCCATGATGAATATGTTTCTCGAAAGGCCTCCCCGGCTGAGCGTTCGATGCTGCACATTTCATCATGACCTCTATGTAGAATCAAATGATTGGGCGGTTTTCTAGACATAATTTTTTGTTATAGAGATTAACGCCTTCAGGACGTCACGATACTCATTGTTCCCTGATTACATGGAGAGACCCACCTCTAGCCATAATTGTTTGTTAAAGGGCTTAATGCCTTCAGGACGTCGACGCCGCACGTTGTTCCCTAGCTATGTAGAGAGACCGTGTATAGATTCAGGCGGCTCTCTAGACATAATTGTTTGTTAGAGGGCTTAACGCCTTTATGACGTTGATACTGCACGTTGTCCCCTGACTATGCACCCTTCAGAACGAGTATGATGCTTCAACTATCTCATATATCGATTATGCAAATAGATTAATTATATCATGACATTCATCCACTGAATTCCTAGAAAATAATCTATTATATCTCATTAATCCGTTCCCTGAATCCCCCGGCTAGATTCATGGATTAGTAATAGATAACCATTTTATCTCATTACTCTGTTCCCTGAATCCCTCGGATGGATTCATAGATTAGTAATAGATACTCAACCTATTTTATTACTCCGTTTCATGAATCATTCTTAGTCGAATTTCATGAATTAGTAATAATTATTCAACAAACGGGCATCTGGACTATCACCAAGTAAGCCCCAAGAAAATGGTGCAGTGTACTCAATGATGATGCACGAACGAGCATTCAAAAATATGGACAAACGAGGAAACCCACGCAAAATAGGAGAGAGAAAATAATAATAAAAAATATAAAAGAGGCGCATAGGTACCGGGCCCACCGGACGGCCAGTCATGCCGCCATGGCCGGTCCCCATGCCTCTTCCTTTATTTTTTCTTATTTTATTATCTTCCTGATCTCATGAAGACTCCTTCATTCGAGCAACTTTCCTTGTTTGAGCAAAACTCACGGTTTCTCCATATTTTCCTTCAAAGATGAAAAATAATAAAAATAGGGAAAAGTGTCACGGGACAGGGCTACCTAGCCATGGCCGGTCCCACACTTTGCAATCCCTTGTTTTCACAATTATTAATTCCCTCATCTCATGAAACTCCTCCGTTTGAGCAAAACCCCTGGTTTTTCCATATTTTCTCAAATATTGCTCAAACCATGAAAAAGTCAAATGGTCACATGATCGACTAGGTTACTCAGGAAAAAGAATATTAAAAATATTATCATTTTAATATTCTCAAAATATTGATCAAATGAGCAAAGTTCCACTTGCTCGTTCGAGCAAAATCAAGAATTTCAGTCAAAGATCAAACTTTTCTGAAAACCCAAAATATTGCTCAAACGCACATCAGAAAATACCAAAACTCTCAGGACCGAGACACGGACATTATGGTGACACGGGCATGCTTCCTTGACTGACCAAGGACGGCCCTAAGGCTTGCAAGGAGCCGGTCCCACACATCTTTATAATTTTGACCTAATTTGCTTAATTGCTCATATTGGGTCCAAACTCTTTCCAACCAACTTGGAATTTGCTCAAACGACCATCGGCTAGTCCCACGACCACCAAGGGCCGGTCTCATGCCCTCTTGGTCGGTCCCCCACTTTTATATAATTAGGTTTTATTACCTAATGCTCAGACGAGCACTATTTTAATAAATGATTAAACCAGCATTTAATCATCCTTTCACCAACTGATCAACAAAAGACTTTGGTGCACGCTCACTCGAGCACCTGGGAACTACATGGTCGTCCATCATACCATGTATCCGGTCCCTCCTTCACTCAGTGATTGATCTTCAATAAATCACCAACTGATCAGCAATTGATCAAAATTAATGTTTCGAACTGAATGCTCTGCAAATCGTAATTTTGAGCTAGTTTAAATAATAATTATTTTATGTTGATTCGGCAATCAATATCTTAATTAATTATATAATATTCAGTCCAGCTACCAATATTTTAATTAATATTTTATTTGGTCATGCTACCAATAATTCATCAAACGAGCAATATTCGCTCAAAAGAGGAATATTGATTTAACCATAAATATTCAACAATTTTACTCAGACGCGAGCAACATTGCTCAGAGTGGTAATATTGATTCAACTATCAATATTCAACGATTTATCATAAAGCAGTATTTTCTCAGACGAACAATATTTGCTCAAACTATCATCATGTTGATCCAAGAACTATACGTCCCAACAGACATGTTCAATCCATGAATCACTGAGAATTCGTCAATCATGCTCAATTCAACAAAACTTAGACTCACCGTCTAATCAAGTCAACAACTTACTAATTAAATACATGTCTGCTTTGCAGACTCTACGTTCGTGAAACATCAATCACGTCACATGGGGGATATCCATTAGGGTTTTGGTATGGCGGCCTATGGCAAGTGTGTTCATCTACGATGAGAAACGTGAGTAAGTTGTGCAAGCGGTTGAGGGAGTTAGCAAAGTATTGGGTGGACGATCAATCAAGTCTCCACACGACATGGAACTTATTTTACCACGATCTCCCACTTTCCCACTCTTTCACTCGAGAAACCGTCACACTTACTTGGATCAATAAGTTTACTACTCTGAAAATATAAATAAGTTCTGAATCGATGACCGAAAACAACATTCGTCTACACACAATTCTCTCAATAGAAACTTATTTGTAGAACTCTACAGTTCACATACTTGCAGAAACCTTCAACATATCTGTAATCCTTGATCATCATTGATCCCATAATTCTCAGCTTCCCTCCTACAGATCAACCCATCTCCCTCTTTGTGACCGAATTGACTTTGGAACGGCCATTGACTTGGTTTAGGCCGGAGTCCTACAGATTGATCTCTCGAATTCAAAGTACCCCCGTGCAGTGCATCTGTTTGAGGTTAGGTAGCTTGCTTGGTTGATGAGCCTTCGTCCGCACGATCATCTCTCAACTTCTTAGAAAACCAGCGAATCATTTTCCCCCATCAACAAGTGGGTTCAACTTAATTCTTCAACAATCTCCAAATTTGGTACTTTTATTCTAATTAGTATGTCGATTTTGTGCTTAATTGATCGATCATGTAGATCGTAAATGATGTAACCACTGGACTGGTATTAGACATCATTCACTTGTACGCCATTTCAAAAGATGAAGCTGGGCAAAAGATGCTTATATATATGAATCATATGGAGCCATTCTCGCACAAATCTACACTACACAGGTGTTGGGTCACATGATTTAATTAAGTTTTAAGAATGCTAATCGCTAATCGAGTGTGATAGGCTCGGAAGAGAAATTAATGGTGTGTGATTATCTTTTAAATAATCATATATAATCATCTTGTTAAATTATAATCATCCTTCTAATGATAAAAATGATAAATAATCATATGTTGTTTGGTGTTTATGAAATCGCTTAGAGTTTTTGACATGTGCAAAACAACGATGAAGGATAAAATATGAAAGAACATAATCCAAATAAGTGAAAATATGGGTAAATATTTGGAAAATCCCGTAAGATTGGTTAAAATCAGGAACAAATAACTGTAGTTAAGTTTAGGGTTATTTAACGTTTGGTACCCAACATTTAAACGTGGCAGAGCACAAGAAGAGAAAAAGTAGAAGAGAATAGAAATAATAAGATAGTAGGCGGAGATGAATCTGCATGCTCTCTATGTCACATATATAAATACTTAAACATCCAACCCATATTAGGTAAACATCTAAAAATAGAAACCTATAGTCCTAAAATATATAAAGACTATTACATAACTAATACATAAGCTATAACGTAAGCTATAATAACTTTAACATCCCCCATCAAGCCGGAGCATATAGATCAAAAATGCCCAGCTTGTTACATAATCCACGAAACAATGAAGATTGAAGAGGTTTGGTAAATATGTCTACCAATTGTTCTTCAGATCATACATAAGGACAAATAATGTGTTTCCTTATCATATTCTCATTAATGAAATGACAGTCGACTTCAATATGTTTGGTACGCTCATGAAAAACTAGATTACTCATGATATATCTTGAGGCTTGATTATCGCAAAACATTTGCATAGGTCCAGGAACATTGACACTCATTTCTCCAAGTAGGGATTGAACCCATAACATCTCGCAAATAATGTGAGACATAGCTCGATATTCGTCTTGAAAACTAGACTTAGCTACCACTTGTTTCTTCTTACTACGTCAAGTAACTATATTACCACCAACAAAGGTATAATATCCAGAGGTCGAACGACGATCTACTTTATCTCCTTCCCAATCAGCATCTAAGTAACCCACCAATGATCTTAAACCTATTAATGAATCATTAGATTTATTGTATAATAAACCACGACCAGGAAAACTTTTAAGATAACAGATGATTCGACACACATCCTCGAAGTGTGGTTTTCTAGGTGTGTGCATGAACTTACTCACAATACCAACTTCATATGTAATATTCAGATGAATTACAGTCAAATATATCAACTTCCAAACAATCCTCTTTTATCGACCAACATCATAAAAAAATTCACCTTGCTCATTACATAGCCTTACTGAATAGTCCATGGGAGTGTCGGCCGGCTTTGTACCAAGAAAACCCATATCATAAATAAGATCAAGAGCATATTTCCGTTGAGAAAGACTTATACCTTCCTTTGAACTAGCAACTTCAATTCCAAAGAAATAGCGTACCAAATTTAAATCCTTGGTATGAAATTTTCGGCTAAGAAGATGCTTCAATTCAGATATACCTTGAGAATCACCACCTGTAATGATTATATCGTTAACATACAGAATAATAATAATGCTTCCAGCCGAAGAGTGTCTAACAAACACAGAATGGTCAGAAACTTCTCGAGTGAAACCATATTCTTCCAAAACACTAATGAACTTATCAAACCAAGCATGTGGAGATTGTTTCAAACCGTAAAGTGCTTTTTTTTCTTACAAATAAGGTGCTCCTCACCTTTCTTCTCATTACCGGTGGATGTATCATGTATACTTCATCTTGAAGATCACCGTGTAGGAATGCATTTTTTATATCCAGCTGATATAAATGCCAATTTTTATTAATAGCTACAGAAATAAGTATACGGACTGAATTCAGTTGAGCAACAGGGGAGAACGTTTCGATATAATCCACACCATACATCTGGGTATATGCCTTTGCAACCAAACGAGCTTTTAACCTTTCAATAGAACCGCCAAGATGATATTTCACAGTAAACACCCACCTACACCCAACTGCTTGCTTACCCGGTGGTAATTCGGTATACACCCAAGTGTCATTTTGATCAAGTGCAACTTTTTCCTCATCCATAGCCGACTTCCATACAAGTATTTTCAATGCTTGCACATGTGACTTTGGAATAGAAATCGATGACATGGACAAAGCAAAAGAGTATAAAGAAGGAGAAATACGATGATATGACATAACAACAGATAATGGATGTTGAGTACAAGAACGAACCCCTTTACATTGGGAAATAGGCACATCTAGATCATTGGTGATTGGAGACGGTTTATTAGGTTGGTCTCCTCCAAGAACTTCAGAATCGTCATCATGGTTCGGGATCACATGAATAAACTTTTCTCCTATTGGATCATTGATATATCTGCCACATCCTGAATACTATCTAACGAAAGTTCTATAGCTGTTGGACTGGAAATAACTGGCACTGACTGATCTAAGGACACATGATTAGAGTTGAATTCAGAAACAACAAGATCAGGAATAGACTTCGACCTATCTGGAACTGGAAGAGTAGGTAAAGGTATAAAGTTGTCTCTTTTTCGACCATCTAAAACATCCAGGTAAATAACATTTTTCCCAGTTTGTAAGACTGATAACATTGTCATGTATTCTGAATATAATAGTTCTATATTTCTCTAAATCAGTTTGAAACATTCCTGAATAACTTCAATGACACATATCACTGTTCCATGCTATTTTCGAATGATAAACTTGAATCAAGATTTGGTTCCGAACAATAAATTTTTGTCCACCGAATTTGATCATGGATAAAAAAATGTTCATTAAGTTTAGTCATTATATTTTGAGAAATTCGTAAACTAAATAATTAGTTCTCAACTCGAAATTCTTGTATATTTAAGCTGGTCTAATTAGTTAATTATTCGACAATCGTATCAAGGATAGACAGGTGAATATAACTTGAGAAATAGGTAGTTCAGTCTTCACTTACCTTTTGTTGATGAAGTTCTCCAAAATCTTCGGTTAATCTTCGCCTGCAAACAGTAGAACGCAGATGATGACTGGTACATTTCTCAACTACCTCTATCCCAGACCGACTTAACTTATTGTAGACTAGAAATCAAGATATAGTTTTGACACCTAAATTTGACAACAAGCTTGATATAACAACACTTGTGAGTTCGACCGAGCAATGCTCTAACATCTATGTTTAATACCCATAAACTATGAGAAGAGACTCATGATTTTGAGAGAGAACGATAAATTAGTTCGATAACACAACAAAGAAAGCTATTGATACCTTAATACATGAATATTATACAGCCTCTTGTATGTTGGATTGTGGTTTGATGATTAACCCCAAAGATATGGGACAAGAGCAGGACTTATGAAAACTTATATTTTTGGATTTATACTGGTTTTAATGTTTTTAATAAAGGGAACAGACTGAAAATTGGAAGAAAAAAAAAAAAAAAGGGAAAAAAATTGACGATGAGTTGAGGATCATCTGAACAAGAGAATGTCGGATATTGCAAAATTATTGATACGAGAATTCAGAAAGAATTTACGGTTGGCTCATGCTTAACCAATTTTAACTTTAATGCAGAAACGCATTATTTTGATATGGTGCACATGAAAATTTTAGGTCTTGATGAAGCAAAACCTCAATATAAGCTTGTTAAATAGATGAAGAAGATCTTGAATAGAGATATGAGCATATGGAGATACTTGAGCATCTATGAATATTATATGAGAAAAATGAATGTTATACAACCCCTTAGTGAGCATCTTTGATGAACATGAAAACGATACTGAGTGGATTGTATACAAATTGATATTATTGATTCAGGAAAGTAAACAAAAATAATGATACTCCCTAGATACAAAAGGTATTAACATCCAAATTATATTTGGAGAATAAAAATACAAAAATCTTAAATGAATTACAATAGAGATTTAGTTCTGATAAGATGATAAAGATCAAGAATAAAAACATCAATGATCATGATGAGATGTAAAACTAACTTGATATATTTAACGTTAGCTGCCACCTTCACTGGATTTAGATAGTGTTCTGTTTCATGAATTCTTCATCCGAATGGAAACAAGGGTTAAGACAGATAAGTAAAATAGTCAAAATTGACGACATCATATATTCATATCATTAAACGAGTGCTAATATATGGAATGAAAAATAGTTTAACATCTTTAACATTAAGAAAGAAAATCATGCTAAAGTTAAGGAACAATGATAGCAGAAAACGATCCTACATTGAAGAAAAAAAATGACTTTATCTTTGTTATAATTAATTTTCACCGAGTCCGCCAAGTATAAGCAGTATAACTCTGTCGATAAAATAAATATCAGTTCAATAAGCAAACTGGATAATTATTGAATATGAACAAAGTCATTGAAAGACAATTCAAAAATAGCAGAAGCAAATTGAGCAGATCTCCCCGCTCTTATACCATAATAAATTATGGGTAACATTAAGTCAGATCATCGATTAGACGAAAACCAAATCAAAGAAGATAAAGCGATTTCACGTGGTTCGGCACTAACGCCTATATCCACGGAGAAACCCCGTAGGGTGAATGAGATTGATCTCCAAGCTTATTGTACTGAGATGATTAAAGATATAACTTATTGACCAACTAATTGATAAGCAATCTAACTAGATTCCACAATATCTTGACATATAAATACATAGCCAGCAGGATGAAGCAAAAATAAGGACTGGCATAAGGCCGGTTCCTATGGGCTTGGCAAACTATAAAGTTTGCCATTTTTGCACCACTATGGAGCTGGCTAACTAGAAAATAGGCCTGGAAAAGTGGCAAATTTTCCACTTTGCCAGTCCAGATCGAGTCACTACTGAGCGGTCGAGACTAGACCGCTCGGTGTAATACAAACCGTCCGATCAAAGATAAACCGCCAGCGGTGTAAACTCGACTGCCCAGTGCTTCTCATCCAACGGTCACCATTCATCACCCTATAAATATAATATCCAATTTCATTTCAACTCACACCATTTCTTCAATCTTCATTCTTTCACTCCACAAATCCAATATGTCAGTTCGAGGTCGTAAATTTTGCTTAGCTGAAGATGAATCCATTTGCAGGAATTATGTTCTTGTTACAGAAGACATGGCCAATGATGCACAACAAGATCAACATACTTTATGGCAAAACATATTTCAGAGATTTCAAGTAGCTATAAACATTGAACCTCAATAATCGGGATGCAAATACTTTGTGTCATCGCTTTGGAGTAATCAGCAAGGATGTGATCTTGTTTGTTGCTGCGCTTATTGAAGGCAATCGAAACCGCGTAAATGGTCAAAACGAACTTCATGTGGAGAAAATGTGTCGGTTGAATGGCGCAACAAAGTGGGAAAAGATTTTCAATTTGAAAGTTATTACCTTATCTTGAGGGTGTTGCCCAAATATGATGCATTTAGATTTGCATTTGTATTATATAATGCATTTATATGTAATCAAGATTTAAAGTTATTAGTTTAATTTTAAGATTTTAATATAAACTAGTGCATCTTTCATTAAGTTTGATAATTTACATTAGTGCCTCTTTCATTAATCTAGATAATTTACATTAGTACCTCTTTCATTAATCTAGATATAATCATTAGTATAAAACAGGGTTTGGATAAGTTTGCCTTAGTTAGTGGTGGTCAGGATTTGTCTGGACAAAGATAAATCAAGGGTTGTGGTTCTCCTGACCACCCCTACATCTCGCACGTGTGGCGTTAATTCCAATATTATGAATGAAAAATTAACACTCAAGTCAGGATATGGAAATTCAAAAATTATAACAAGGAGGTTCAAACTCATGACCTATTGTGTCATAAGAGTTGCCTCTAACCAGTGTTCCACCTTGGTTGGAATTGATAGAAAATATAAATCAACAATGGTGGTTTGTTCAACTCAAATACCATAATTGCTTTATTAATTAGTGTTTCACTAATTGCACATAATAAATAATCTATTCATTATAAAGTGTTTTATTAATTATTTTTTCACTAATTGTCATAATAAATGACTAATCATTTTTTAATTATAAATGTTTTCTTAATTAATTATAATATTTATTTATATTAATAAGTAATTTTGATAAATAATATCAATAGACATTTTCTGCGACAATGAGTAGTAGAAGAGGTGGAGGCCAAAAGATTAGTGGTGGTTAAGGGCAGAGCCAAGCACAATTATATTTATTTTTGTTCTTTTATCGTAAAATGGGATACAAAGTCCATTTTTCACATGTATCCAACTTGCCAAGAATTTTTTTCTCCCTCTCTCCTCAAAATCCTGGCTCTGCCCCTGGTTTGTGGTGGAATAAGTAGTGACGGTGAATGCTGGTGAGTAGTGATGGACAATATTAATTTTATGTTGTCGTTACCACATCGATAACATCGTAGTGTGGAATACGTGGTTGGTTGTTTTTAACACTTATTTCTGGGATGGTATCATACAAGACAATATTTTCATGATCGTAGTTGGATCACCCAAATGGTGCCCCTGTTATCTTTGATACTATATCGTATAAATCATGATTTTTTAATGTTAAAATAAAATTGATTGAAATACAAAAAAATAATATATACACGGGAAAAAAAAATGAAACTAATCAATTGACGAAATTTTTCTCAATCTAAACCTCATACATGGCATTTGTGATTGAAAATTAGAATTGTGTCCAACAACCTACATGGGATGGGCGGCAGTGATGGTGCCAGTGGTGGAGTCAAAAATTGACATTGAGGAGGCCTATTTTTTTAAGAATAAAGAAACATGTAAACTTTGGTGGACTAAGCCATAAATATATATGGACAAAGTACTATTTATAAAATAAACTAAAAAAATTATGTAGTTATTAAAAATTTAAGGGGTTAAAGCCAGGTTAGTCAACCCTTGGCTCCGCCACTAGGTGATGGTGGATAAAAAAAGTGGATTCATATGGTTTTATGGTGGTGGCGGGTATTGGTAAAAAAATTCATATTATGCTAATTTTGTAACGCCACAAAATGTGTAACGTTATATTATAAAGTATAAAATGTGGTTGATCATTTTAATGTTAAAATAAACTTGATAAAACACATGTCCATTTTAAAAAATTGGTGCACTCAATTGCCATGTTATGTAGTAACTAAACGAACGACACGAATCAAGATCAGAACATATGAAATTATTTATTATCGATTTGTTTATGTAAAGAGTGGTCATGATTTGACCTTGGGAAAGATAAATTTACCGCTAGGGTTTGTTCAACTTAACCATTTTTAAATATTTTATTAATTAATGTCTCATTGATTGTGCATAATGATTAATTAAATTTCTATTATAAATGTCCCTTTAATAATCTAACATAAATACATAATTTTTATTAATAAATAATTTTACTAAAAACTATATTAATTCTAATGGTGAATATAAGCGGTGGCGGGTGTTTGTGAATAGTGGAGGCGGTTACATTACTATTGGTGGAAGAAATAGTGGCGGTGGATAGTTTTTATGGTGGTGGGTGTTGGTAACAGTAGTGTATAATAATAGTTTTTGCTTTTTAGTGAGTTTTATTGACTAAGTAAAAATATAATCTTCACAAAACATGAAACATTGTATTGTGAAAGTAATTGGTTATTTTTAGCACGATTGATAAGGACAAAAATCAAATATTTCGAGGATGATACCGGAATGTATAAGACAATATGATCATGATTGTTCGATCACCCGTATTATATAAAGGCAATTGGTGTACCCATGTAAGAGAACATTATCGCTCTCTCAAGTACTATTACATTCTTTTTCCTGAAACACCATCAATGTCGAGTTGTTTCGCGACAACTACCTACAAAGACAACAACTTTCACTGAATTCCCGATATAAAACCTTATAGACCGGGAAAATGTATTTGCATTCTAAAATATTTGTTTGAAAATTATGTTTGTTCATCAAAATCATTATAAAAAACTCTAAATTATAAATCTAAATTTCGCCTTCGATGTTTATGGAATATTTTTTATATCTTACATTCTCAAATCATGCGACCTCTTGATAGTAAATCAACAATATCAAACTACGGATCAATATGTATAGGTTTCATTCATTGGGTTAGAAGGTAGAGTAGACACAGATGGGTAGATCACACAAAGCAGAACATGACTGAGAATACTTCAATAATTTGGTCAAGAGATAAGGTCAAAAATTTAAGATTAAATTTCTATAGGACTAATTAGATCTGCTTCGATAGGAGCTGACTAAAATATGGATTAATAATAATTTTCACGTAAGACAATTGCAAAACATAGTTTGGCTAACTCTGCCTATGTAAAGAGTGGTCAAGATTTGTCCTTCCTCAATTGCTATGTTATGTGAGAAGAATGTGATATCTAAGATTGAGGTATAATTAAAATCTATTAGATTCATGCCATTTACAACTGGATGCCTTGAAAAAATTGACGTGTTGTTATTATTTATTACAGGCAAGGGATACATTGACCACACTTGCGCAAATAGCTCACTTCGCAAATGATTGGTGTTGCATGTACTGTCTAGAATGCAACGAGGAATTTGAGGAAACAAGGCACCAGAAGCAGTGTCCGTAGTATTTTGGATATAGTAACTTAGACCCGATGTAATACTTATGTTCTTTTTTTCTTTTCCACAATCTATTTATTTAATAAAAATGAACATTGTAAATACATAACATCAACAAAAATTAGACAGATTGCGTTTGACAATAATGGCTACTGATGGTCCGAAAACGGCAAAAGAAAGGAATTGTTGTAGAAGAATTGTTGGGATATACAATGGATTACTTGATACGAATGAAAGAGGTATAACTATTTCGATTCTGAAATCACATAAAGTTCACAGTAGAAGATGACATCAAGTTTAAAGTTAGTAACAAACATAATATGGCTAACTAAAATGTTAAAAACAAACAAGATATATAAACTTAGAAAGCCGTGGGAGTTGAAGAGGATAATTTTGAAAACTACAATCTTATAAAACAACG
Source organism: Papaver bracteatum (assembly GCA_023529315.1). Lineage (NCBI taxonomy): Eukaryota > Viridiplantae > Streptophyta > Magnoliopsida > Ranunculales > Papaveraceae > Papaver > Papaver bracteatum. Next base: position 2,606,001 of record JAJJWX010001287.1, read on the forward strand.
ATCCACAATACCATTTTTATTTATTTTTTTTATAAATATTCAACGTACAATATGTCAACTTTTGGTAAAGGATCTATTGACAACCTATTAATTTGAAATAGGATCAGGGAGTAAAATATGAGTTCAAGGTTCTTTATGGGGTAATGTGTCACCAGATTGTATTCCAAGTGAAGGTAGGAACATACGGAAGTGACAAAATGTCCAAGACTTTTGAAGTTACCAAAGCCTTAGTTAAGACGAATTGCTGGGCACAATACTTTGTTGAAGATTTAATGGCAGAGGTTCGCATATATACAATCCCTTCGAAAAGGTAATGTGTACACATTTTAAACATTGTCATCATGTCACATTGATAGTTTGTATCATTCGTTCGATGCAAAAAAATACTATTCTCTGCCTATTTGGAGGATCGACAACATGACAATGATAGATAAGTCAGCTGGAGCGAAATAGGAGCATGTGGAGACTTTTATGGACGATATTGATTAGTTGATTTCACTGAGATGAGCGCTGCTGATGACATATTTCCAAAAAATATTTAAACTTCCATGTTCATGTAGAGCATTATCTCATTATAAGCAATGAACCTAAATAAAAAAGTGTATGGAAGTTAAGATTATATTTCTTTCGTTTGAGCAAATCTCCGGCGATAAAATATTAAAGGAAAAAACAAAGAAAAAAAAAGAGGAAAATCACAACTATTTTTATGACAAACACATATTAAATCACAAGGAGTTGATAAGTATTTGGGATACAAATTATACGATATATTAAAAATGAACCAACATCATGGCATGTGCCGTTACGGCACGGGTTAAGGGCTAGTAAGATATAAACTAGACTAACTTATTACAATAAAGACTTAAAAAATAAAAATTTGAGACAATGTTCTTCATCTTGTTTATCTTCTTCATTTCACCAAACTTCCAATCAATGCGCTCATGAACAGAGTTTCCTTTGTTTATCTTCTTCTTTGCCTTCAAATTTTCCTTGCCTTGAACTTTTCTTTGTCTTTTCTTAGTTGGAGGTTTGATTTGGTTAATATCCAAAACTTGTAGACTTCTTTGGTTTTTACCTATTTCTTTGTAACCATCACATATCTTACTAACGGCAGCTTCAAGCACCACTCCAGAAAAATCAAGTTGGGATTCAAACTTTGCCATAGTAAGAAAAGATAGAATTTTTTTGTGTAAAAAGTTTGGGGTCATTTTTGTATATGGAATGTCACATATTAATAGCGGTGGAGAAAGAGCAGTCGGAGATTCAAAATCAACCGAGCGGTACTCGATAGCTTATCCTGTTTCCCAAATGGCGCGGCCAGTTTGCCAGGCCAGCTGGCATGGCAAATGGGTGGGTTAGCCACCCCATAGGAACCGGTCTAAACAAGGCAAGCTACTCCACCAGCAACATCATTCGGAGTAGTCTAACATGATACTAAGTGCGGAGTCAGAATCCGTCAAATACGCGGACATAATTGCCAACTTAGCGCATAGTAGGCAGAATAAAGCGGACACGTGGAGCAGCGCCAGAAAACGGAGGTGCAATTTAGTCATCACTTCTTTCATAACTGCTCTACTCGCAATGTCTGCACTTTACAAATGTCTAGCAACATCAGGAGGTTAAGTTTACCACACTCCTTCCACCTCATTTGCAGCACGAAATTGCTATTTAGACGGCTTATTCTAAAAGCTAAATGCCCGCATGCTGGCGTGGCACCCGGTGGCAGAGAGAGGAGAGATTTTAGGTGATCCACGTTGTCAGTTATTTTGAGTTCCTCTTCATCCATCCTTTTATGATCGCAGTTCCTTTTTTTCTTTTCCAGTTACAAGATAGAGATCTGGATTAAAACAAAGAAACAAATCTGTGTAGAATTTAAACATGATATATATTGTTAATCTTGGTCACAAATACGATTCCCTGACGATCGACCTATGAAATTGCTGGGAAGATAAAAATAGGTTAAATTGCTCATGAAATTTTTGGTTGAAAAATATAATTTTTTAGATCAAATGCAACTTCAAGCTTTAATTCCAAAATTTCTCCCAACCTCCATCGTCAAAGACTCGAGAGATTATCCCTACTGATGTACATTAAATCCTCTTTGGTCGTTCCCATTATATTGTCATATCTTAATTGGATCGAATCATACTAGTTAGGGCTAAATAAATTTCTCAGAAATCAGTCAACTCAACTCCACTCGTCATTGTCTTTCTCTGAAACATACTGCACCATTTTGAGTGTCATAAATTCAACCTACTGTGCTTCTCCGGAGAGGAGAAGATATCCGAAAAATTCTTCTTTTTCTGAAATGCAATTAGTGGCCACGTGTTGTGAATGATTCCAATTCTCTCTGCCACTGGGGTAATACATCACCTTGCGGGCAATCAGCTGTTATTATAAGCGGTTCATGTAGCCTCGCATTTCATTACTACATATACACACAGTGACATTGAAATCTCCTATAACCCACATGTTATTGCCCTATAAGGAGTTTATACAATTTAATGCAACCTTTTACAAGACAATATTTTTTTCAAAAAATAAAATAGAATGAAGACTATAAAATTTTATTTTGTGATGCAATTTTTAAAACCTTTCCTGCATTGTACGGGTCATAAACTAGTTAGTTGTTTAACTGTTCATAGCTGCATTCAAATGTCACTTAAAACAAAATCGAAGGCGCACAAAATTTCCAGTATAATTCATAGAATCATAGGACAAAACTTTACTTAAAGAAAAGAAAAAAAGCTCATTACTTCAAACAGAACCAGGTTACTGTGTAAGCAAAAAGAAATTACATCACCCTAGGATGAACTTATACAAGCTACTAAACGCACCCAACGAAAGAAAATAGGAACCCTTTGTGAACAATTCCTCTGATTATTTTTTTCCTAGTTTTTATTGTTACAATGTCACAAACCTTACAGTTCCAAAAATATTAAATTCAAATCTCACATTGTATTCTGGATTCCTGTTTCTCTAACACTATCAAAAATCCATTGTACCAAGAATGAAGAAAGGCTGCTATACAGATAGTAAATATGAACTCACAGACCTCATCAGAGCATCAAGATGTCAGAACTAAAAATAACCCGCAGAGTTCTGAATCCCCTGGAGGTTATGGGACCTGGTTCAAGGAACAAGGATGCCAAGTATTCAAAAATGACCAGACAAACCCAAGATGTGGAAGAAGAATTTATATCCGAAGGCTCCGAGATGTTGGAAAGACATACCATACTGAATTTGATATTTCTGTAAGAGGAGTACCTGAGACGGCTATGATTCCAAGCCTTCAATGATGTGCAATGCACAATTGGTATAGCTTTATGATCAAACTGTCAGAATGAAACCCATGCTTCCCAACAATTGCAACTGGCATTCAAAGTGGTTTTCTTTTCTTCACCAGTATGGTCCAGATTCATCATTTGTTGCTGCGAGCTTCTCTGGGGAGACATGGTTTCTAACTAATCCAAGAGAGGTAGCAGATAGGATGCTCTCTCAGTTACCTATTGGAAACTTGATCGCAGAGCCTCTACTAGATGGGTTCCGCTCCAAAGACTTATGTTGCAGCTAATGCAGGACATAAAGCTTCAACGCCTATACCTATACATCTTGAACTCTGAGAGGTGATGGGCATAGCGCCCCTTCTCCACCATATCTCTTATTATTTCATCAGCTTCAGTCAACCTTCCAGCTTTTCTCATATTATACACTAGAGTACTGTACACTACAAAATTTGGATTGCAACCTCTGGATTCCATTTCCTGAAGCATGGTATGTGCCTCGTCAAACTTCTCTGCGATACAAAGCCCGCGAATCATAGTACTGTACGTAAATACATTAGGTAGCTGTCCCTTAACAAACATCTCATCAAACTTACCCTGGGCCTTCTCGAGATCTCCTGCCTCAATGTATACTCTAATCAGGACAGTATAGCATACTACATCAGGCAAACAACCTGTCTTTATCATCTCTTCGAAAAAATACTCGCAAGCAAACAGATTTCCAGCCCAACCAAAGCCATCTATTATTGAGGTAAAGTGAAGAACACTTGGATCACAACCTGCATTTCTCATGTCATTCAACTGCTGAAGCACACTAACCGGTTTATTCGCTTTTGCACACACATGGAGAAGGATATTATACGTATGAAGATCTGGAACAAACCCATTTCTACCCATCTCTTCAAGCAACGCATAAAACTGATCAAAATTTTCCAACCTATACTTTGTACACAAAAGTATATTATAAGTTAAAATATCAGGTGTGAATCCATTTCGCTTTTCCTTGTAAACCCACTCTATCAGTTGGTATTGGTTCATCACAAGAAGCGTATGTAAAATGGCATTAAATGAATGTTTGAATGGCCTATGGTGAAAATTTTCTGACTTGATAAAACTCTCTATCGTGCTCCTTGCACTACGGACCTCACCACAAGCACTTATTAATATATTAAATGTTCTTGCTGTTATTTGATAATTATTCTCTGTCATCTCATAGTATACTTTCTTCATAACATGAAGTACCTGACAATCTGCAAATATCTTCATAGCCAAATGGTACGCATTTGCAGTGTGCCTGTAATTTTCCTGCTGAGCTGACCACCTGAAAAACTTGTATGCCAGCCGAGCACACCTTAACTTATTAGTATGGTTGACACTCTTTAAAATCCTTAAAAGTACTTCTCTAACTAGATTGTTCGAGACATTCAACCCTAAATTATTAAGTTCCAAAATGGTATTAAAACCTATTCCATCTTGTTGAAGAATCTTGAACACTCTATCAGTATCCGATACATAATCAGGTAATAACCTCCGCTTAGATGAGAAATACTCTCCATCAGTTTCTTCATCCTCATTACTTGACGATGGAACCCCTAATAAGATCTCTTCTACAATATCGTTTCCATCCGAATCAAAACCAAATACTGAACTTCTCTTATTAAACTCCTCATCACTAATAACTCCATTCTTACAACCACTGTTTCTAAAGCTGCTATCATCGCAAATGAACCGCGAAATACACCGATAACTTGAAAATCTTAAACTGATTCTTCGACCAAATAGAACCATTGAATTCATGGTTAGAACCAATAAAGCATACAAATTTCTTCTTCATATTATCTTTAACTTCAGCAACGAAGTACCCAAATACATCAAAATGTCAGCGGATACTTTTCCATTGGGGCATTTTATCAAACCCTTAAAGAGTGTTCAAATATAACACCCAAACGTTCTGTAGTTTCTACATTCAAATATAGATTTGTTCTTATTGATTACAATAGAAGGAAGATCCTTTCTTCAATAATATTCTCCTCCAAGTGAAATCCATGTTCAATCAAATCGTTTCTTACCTTAGTTCAGCTAAGTATCAAAGGATCAATAAAACCCAGGAAACAAATTGCACAAAAATCGAGAAAGTTGAAGAAAGTGAACCTTACTTTGTAATGTTAGTTAAATTCCCAAACTTTGCTCAGTTCAGATCAGTAAGAGATGATGAAGAAGAAGACTGGTAATCCAATTTGTAAGAAATTTAGGGTTTTTCGAGAGGTTTTGAGAAGAGGGAGTTGAAAGAGAAGTACCCAATGTGTAATTTGTTGACGCAGCAAACATTTCCCTCTCTGATTTTGTTTTGTTTCAAGGGCAGCCCTAAGCATATGTTTGCATACTTTTTACAAAACTAGTAAACTAGTGACAAAATCCCTAGGTGAACGAAATAGTGATAAGAAAAAACTAGGAGTCGTGTTGTCACGCGAGCGTTCGCGTGACAACACAAATGAACTCGCACGTCTTGTCCGTTGGATCTGCATCATCTTTCGAAATCTGATCAAAAATAGATTTTGTCATTTCCTTTTAACAATATTTTATTAAGTAATCCTGAATTTCTATGGGTTTTTTAATTGAGTCCCCGATATCAAAACTTCACTTATATCAGATGGGTTTTATTAGCAGAGATGAATCACATGTTTTCATATGGATGGAAAGATTATGATGAGATCACGAATTCTGATCTAATGTTATTAGATGGGTTTAGTTAAAAACGAGATAAGAACGCACAATCTTAAAATCTTAACAGATCTTTACACTTTCCTCCAAACCATCTAATTGTAAGATTCGATCGTCGTCCAAATTGTCATCTTCTTCATTATTCAATATTCCTTCTTAGTCATCACAATATTATATGTTCTTCTTAACTAGTACTACTGAAAATACCATCTCCATTAACTTCAACATTAATACAAATTTGGGATAAAAACACCAGACTTGGTACCCAATTTTCGATGGTGAATGAAGTAAGATTGAATAAACAAATCACCATAGACTAATTTTGTCACTGTGATGAACCTGCTTGGTGTGAATTCGTTTTTCCAACATGAGTTAAAAAACTATTACAAGTAGTTTTTGAAGAGAATTTCCAGATTCATGGAAAAACAGAGTTAAAAAACATGAAAGAACAAAATACTATTAACATCTATATGGGTTTAATTAAAAATCCTACAGAGTTTAGGGATGTTTATCTAATAAAATCTTAGAAAATAATATAATATTTTTGACAATTAGATCTAACAAAGATGATGCAGATCCAACGGACGAGACCTGCGAGTTCATTTGTGCTGTCACGCGAACGCGCGCGTGACAGCAGGACTCAAAAACTAGTCATATTATTTCTAATAAATAAAAACCATTTTAAATAAAAATGGGATAAAAACCCCAATCCAAATAATTTTTTTAAAATTTAGTTTTTATTAAATTTATATATTCCAAACCTGCCCTTTACTGTATGTATGCGCATAAATTTTTCTTCTCCTTTTGTGATTTCATTTTCGTTTTCCTCTTTCCCCTAAAACCACCACCACCTCCTACTGTCGCACCACCATCAAACCACTACCACTTCCATTTCCGATACCATCACCTCATCCTCTTCCTCCTCCTTCATATCCACCACCACCAACAACACGAGCTGCTGCCATCAACCGGTTACGATGTTCAGATCTGACATCAACACCATCTCCTCCATCGCCTCCTCCTCCACCTTCACCACCAGCAATATCACCTTCTCGATTAATATGCTGACAAATCTCTTAAATTCAAGAGTAACCCCTAATGATTCAAGTTATTACAATCTTAATTAACCAAATTCATTACATTTCGGTCATTGTTAAGATTTATCATAGATAGTTTTTGAAGACGAGTGATGAGTTATTTTCGTGGAAATGTATATAATGCTCAGATCTATAAAACCAAAATGGGAAAGTTGCGGTGGATTAACAAGAGGTAATTGCGGTGGTCTGGTTTTTTCTTAAAAAAAATCGTTTTTGTGGTGGCGACGAAAAATTTAGCAGAAGATTTTCTAGGGTTTTTTATTGATTTTTGTTTAATCTCTTAAATCTTTATCTCAATTGAAAATCCGATGTTGCAATAGTCTTGATTTGCAGGTGCTGGTATTTATGAATTTGGGAAATCTCAATTTTGCAGATTGCAGAAAGCATATGAACCTGTGTTGCAGCAATATATATATGCTCTATCTTGATGCTGGAAGTGGTTGGTTTGTTGTTTTGGCTGGTTTAAAGTTACTTGTTAACAGTATTTTGTTTCTAAGGTGTGGGTATACACAAAAGTAGTGTGAAAAAGAGTAGTACTATGCATATGAAACTCAAAGTGGATAGTGGTGATGAAATTGGGCATGACATTCTGTTGTCCTTTGGTCTATGTCATATATCATTTTTTCCCAAAGATTCAATTGTTGGAAGATGTGTACCTAAAACAGAAATTCTGCAAGTTTAAACTTGTACACAATTACAGAAATCAAAACAGAGGGTTAGGAAGATTTTTTTTTTTTTTTTTTTTGAAATTAGATGGCTAGCCGAATTCATGTCCTTAAGATAATTAGCGCCCCGCAGAGATGTCGTATGGTTTTGTGGCATTTGTTTTCTCAAGACTACAACGATCTTTACTTCTTAATGATGCGTGCATCACTTCAAAGAACAAGAAGCCGCAAACTAAAACCTTTACAAGATGCCCTGCTCTAGTCAATGTGCACTTGGTTTGGTTTTATGGATTTGGGTGTTCCATGGGGTGTCTGCTTTGGAAACAAGTGCTGCAGAAAGCATCCTAACTAGTTTTTTTTTTTAGCTTAATTTGGTCATAGTTTAACACAATTTGCACGTACGTATATTTAGTTATTTCATTTTTCTGTACATTGTTGCATCTAATTAGTTTTATTTCCCACATATAGCTTGTCTGTGGTTTGACACTAGTATTATTAGTTGGTGGTAGTTCATTGTAGCATCTCTTCTAACATAGTTTTATTTTAATCTTGATTAGGTTTGCTATTACTAGTCTTCACTCATGTTATTTTTCTAGTCATTTGTGAGACTTCAAACCTATTGTTGTGGCTTCATAGTGTTTTACTCCTGTCGCTTGCTGTACGTTGTAGTTGAATGCTAAGATATAAGTATGAAACTGCAGGTATAGATGAATGCTAAGATACATGTAAATGAGGTTGTAGTTGCTTCCATTGAGAATTGCAGTTGGACATGGTAGGTGGTTGAAATGAGCTGAACAAGAGCATTTACAGGTGTAGTGATGTTGTTGCTGTGCAGGAAAGCTTATGGATTAGTTGCAATGATTTTTGCCTAGTTTATTTTGGTTTGGTATCATCATTGAAGTTGTGCTGGTGAAATGACAATACGTAGAAACATGATAAAACCTAATTAGGTTTCATCTAATTTTGGTGAAACCCTTTTTGGTTTCATCATTTTTTTCTGTTTGGTTTCATCATTTTTTTCTTATTTTGCCTAGTTTATTTTGGTTTGGTTTCATCATTGAAGCTGTGTTGGTGAAATGACAATATGTGGAAAAATGATGAAACCTAATTAGGTTTCATCTAGTTTTGGTGAAACCAATTTTGGTTTCATCATATTTTTCTGTTTGGTTTCATCATTTTGTTCTGTTTGGTTTCATCATTTTGGTTTTCATCATTTTTTTTTTCTTTTTGGTTTCATCATTTTTCTTATTTTGTTGAATATTGATCAATGAAATTCATTTTTTGTGGCGGTAGCGCTGTGTTGGTTGGTGCAGTGGCGGTGGTGGTGGTGCAGTGGTGGTGGCGGTGGTGCGGTGGCGGTGGTGGTGGTGCGGTGGCGGTGGTGGTGCAGTGGTGTCGTGCGGTGGCGGTGGTGGTGCGGTGGCGGCAGTGGTCGTGGCGGTCCGGTGGCAGCGGTGGCGGTGGCGGGGGTGCAGTGGCGCGGTGGTGGTGGCGTGGTGGTGGTGGTGCAGTGCAGTGGTGGCAGTGGTGTTGGGGTTGATTTTTTTTTTGTTGGGGTGATTTAAAATTAAATGTGGGGTTGTTTTTATTTTTGTTGGGGTGATTTAAACTAAAAGGCTAATATAGACAATTTATGTTAAATGAGGTTTTTGTAAACAATTTATTTTGTTGGAGTTTTTGTACATGAATAGTGACACCTTTGGGGTTATAATCCGCGCCGTCTTGTGGGAGAGTCTCAAATTCTTTATCTATTTCCTAAAATAGAGTTTGAGAACACTAGATCCTCTCTTCCCTCATCCTCTGAAGAGATAACTATCAAAGAGTTATTAGATAGTACATCAGATAATGATTCTTGGGCGTTAATAACCGAGTCTGATGTATGAAATGGCTCAGAAGAGTCCATACCCGCATCTGAGACTAGGTCTTTATCTATTTGTTTATTGATTAAAACTTTGAAATGGCCTTCCTTAGTAACTGAATCAGAACCGCGGTCATAAATTTATTATAAAGGTTTACCATATTTAACCTCACACAATTCTTCAATATGACCGGGTCTGTTATAGAAATTGCAGACTCTAAAAGGAAAATCCATGTAAACAAAAGCCACCAATGATTCAGGGTGACGACCTACTTTGACTCTAGAAACACGAATGAGTTGTTTCTCAATGTTAATTTGAAACCTTTCCATAACCGATTGACCCAAAGAAAGAATAACATTTTTAGGATAAATTTTAGAAACATAACCTATATGGTTTACTTTTTGGGCAATAATGTATTCATTGCAATGAAATTGATGTAAGTTCAGGAATTTAACCCCAAACAACAATAGTTTTTAAAATATATTTTTCAATTCTCATGTTTGGGTACCACGTGCAGATTGGAAAAGCATCCCCATAGAGATACAATGGAGTATTAATTAAAATGTCTCTCATGACTTCTCTTATTTTGAAAGATGTGATGAAAACATTAAGCACAATCGATTTTGCTTTAAAACTAATCTCTTTTCCCCATCTAAATTTAAGAGCTTTGGTAATGTGAGATTTATTAAAGACAAAGGCGGAGAAAATCCTGGCTATAATCGAGTTTTCATGAGTGGAACCCTTAAGCTGGGGAACTGGAAATGGTGGAATTCGAGTGTTTTAAAAAAAAAATTGAGGTAGCTCTACTAACCACCGGGTTATGGATACTTTCAAAAAAAGCAACCTGAGAAGGAGTAACCATTTTCTAAAACAAGGACTTATCGGGGAAAAAAAAAAGGCAGACACGGAGAAAGAAGAACTTTAAAAGAGGAATACAAAAGTAGTTGAAGTTGGTAACTCATAAGAGACCAAAAAAGAATGGAAAAGGCGGATTTAAAGGAGATTCTATTGATATACCCTTTTTTGTTTCTATTAGTGGAAAGACCCGCTCATCAGGTCACACTGAAGATAGAAAAAGAACAATCAGATAATAAAGGAATTAGAAAGGTATGGACCCATGTGTATCTCAGGTAATCCTATTATGATGGGTCTAGGTCATACACGTGTTTGTTAACATCAATAGAAGGAGTTTTTGTCTCCGGTAAAATATCAGTTGTTGTATCTAAATTTTTGAGGGACCAATTGTGAAATATCGTACTCCGGTGACTAGATGACACGTATGATAAAACTTAAAGCATCCCCAAGAGATGCTACTAACATGGAGAGATGCCACTGACTTTGCCCCTATGGGAAGCTATGAATAGAATAATGGGAATTTTAATTTTGTGCCACACTTCCAATTAGGTGTTCAAGAAAATGCCACACTTTTTTTTCAGAGTTTATAAAATGCCACAACTGTTAGAGTTTCCGTCTGGACCCACCTAATTGGTCAAAAGTTCAAAGTGACTGTGTCAAGATTTTTACACCTGTCTATATATCGACGGCTCCAGATTATCTTCACGAGATCACTACACGTGTCATGTGTTAGTTTACTATCCTATCCTTCACGGAAATGAAACCACACCCAGGCTTTGACTTTCTCATTTTTCATTTCGTTCTCTCATCTCTGTTTACCAGCGGAGAAGCTTAGGTTAGAGAAAACTAGGGTTCTACAGAGGGATTTGGTTTAGGTTTTGAATCTGAGTAAAGGGTTTCGGTAAAGTTCAAGATGATGAAGAAGAAGAAGAACGGCAAGAACACCCAGTTGTATGTTTTACTAAAACCCTAACTTCGTTATTCTCAATTTCTGAAGAAACCCATCTCTTTTTCATCTTATTTTTGTCTTCTTTTCATTTTGTTACTTAAATCGATGTTGTTGTATGTTAGGGTTTTGAATCGAAGCATGAGTTGATGTTTGGTTTGATTGTTTTGTGAATTTTAATTAGGGTTTAATTTTCTCTGAAATTTTTCTGTCAATTTTAATTAGGGTTTGATTGTTTCATTAAAGTTCATAGTGAATCGAAGCATGAGTTCAATTTCTGATTTTTTTTTTAATTATGGTTTTTAATCCTGATATGTAATGTAAATAAGGCTTAATTTTGGGGGTTTTGTATGATTCGGGTTTAAAAGTTGGATTTGAGATATTAGTGTTTAAATTTATGAAATTTGTATGATTAGGGTTTAAATTGTTGGATTTGAGTGCTTAGAAATTTGGGGGTTTACTGAAGTTTATTTTATTTGTTTACTTATGATGCAGTGATGAAACATATTATCCATATAGAGACATCAGCGTGTTGGTTATGGAAAATAATATAACCTTGTTCTTCCCTCACATGGATAGAGAAAAAATTGACCTCAAGGAATTTGAGCAGATGTTGCGTGTTAAATTGCGCCTTACTGAAAATGAAATTTCTAGTTTATATTGGATGATAGAACCATGTTTGCCTGAGATTATGGATAGTAATGAGGACTTGTTTAAGTTTTGGGAGCATGCAATAGCTGATGATAAAGGATTTATATGTTTACATTTGAATATATCAAATTCTAAATCTGGGAATGGCAATGACTTAATTGAGGCTGCAATGGAACATCCAGTGATTGTTAATGATGAGACTCCAAAGAAGTTCCATAAGAGGATTGCTAAAAAGCCGGTTTCAAAGGAAAAGTCTGTAAGGAGATCACAAGAAAAGACTGTAAGGAGATCACCAAGGTTGGAAGGTCAGTCAAAGGTTGAAAGTTCAAATGGAGCATCTAGGAAATTATTTGTGGATTTGTTAAATGAAGTGGAATCTTAAGGTTATTCTTGCCTTAGTCAAGCCAGTGTTGTGGGTTCTAGCAGTGTACCAATTCAAGTGACTGATGCAGTCAACAACAATGATTCAGGGGTCAGCAGTGAAGAGGAGGAGGAGAATGTGGTACTAGAGAACATTACTGTGGATGATTGTCACCCCATTGAAGACCCAAATGCTCCACCAATATATGACAGTGATGAAGAGGATGATATTGATTATGAAGATATTGTCAAGACATATAAAGTTGGAGATGAAAGCACTGATTCAAGCAGCAGTGAAGAAGATAATGAAGAAGGTATGGAAGTATTAACCCTTTAATGTTAATGTATATTTCCCCTTTCTTTAAATATACTAACACTTTAATGATTGTTTGTTAATTGCAGTTGATGGTGGGATTAATGATATTAATGATTGTACTGAAGACATACTTGGGTTGGATGCCAAACCAAAGTTTGATTACAAGAAATGGAAAGAAGACTTCAATGTGCAGAGTGATGAAGAAGAAGAACCTTTATTCCCTGTTGAAGAAGAGGTGGCTCCTGTTGATCCTACTAAGATTGAGGTAAAGTATGCTTTCAATAACAAAAAGGCATTTAAGAAACATCTTAGGGGTTATTGTGTAAAAAATAATTATCAGTACAAGGTTTACAAGAGTGACCAAACTAGATTAAGAGTCAGATATAGGTTTAGGGAAGAGTATGGATGTGAATGGTTTGTAAATGCTAGCATAAAAAGGCATGAGCCAACTTTTATTGTTAGGAAGGTTAATCTAGAACATACTTGTGTTGGAAATCCAAAGAGTTTTAACAGATCTGCCAATCCTGAGTTGGTAAAAGAGGTGGTACATGATAAGTTAAAGGAGACAGCTGGGGCCTTAATTCCAAAGCCTAAACAAATAGCAAGAGACTTTTTTGTTACTCATAACATAAATATACCATATATTTGTGCATGGAAGGCAAGAAATCTTCTTTTAGAAGATCTGTTTGGTAATTATGAAGACAGCTACAAAGATGTACCCATCTTTTGTGCAATGGTGGCTCATACTAATCCAGGGTCTGTTGCTAAATACACTTATGGAAAAAAAGGTAAACATTATGTTCAGTACCCTTATTTATGCTCTTCCCTTTGTTTATTTATAAGTTATGCTCATTTAGTTACATAGTTTGGTTACTTAATGTGCAGATAAGACATTCATGAGCATGACTATTTCATTTGCTGCACCAATGAGAGGATTTCAGAAAGCAGGAAGACCAGTCATAGGGTTAGATGCATGCCATCTAACTGGAAAGCGTGGAGGTGTTCTAATGGCTGCAACATCACTTGATGGTCAAAATAATCTTGTGCCTTTAGGCATTAAGGTATGTCAGAGTGAAACTAAGGAGAACTGGACTGGGTTCCTCAAGGATTTGGCCCCAACAATCAATGCACATCGTGCTGGCAGAATTACCTTTATTTCTGATAGGAAAAAAGGCTTGTTGGAAGCTGTTCCTAAGGTTTTCCCTGGTGCAAGAGTTAGATATTGTTTCAGGTAATTAAGTTTAGTCCCTTGTATATGTTTTAATTTCTATTGGTTCAAGAACTTGAAGAAGTACTAACTATTCATTTGCATATGCAGGCACTTATACAAGAACTTCAAGAAGTACTACAAGGCACCAACCTTGCACAGCTCATTGTGGAATGCATGCAAAGCTTAGAAAGAAAAGCATTTCAAGGTTTGTGCCTCTTTTGTGAAAAATACCTTATGTTTCTTGATTGTTAGTTTGTAGGTTTTATATAAAGTTGTGATTGTTTTTCAATATAGGAGCACTTTTACAGTATATGCAATGAAAATGCCGAGGCTGGTGAATATCTTAGGAAAGAAGATCCAAGTACTTGGTCTAGGGCCTTTTTTGATCCCCTAAGCTGTTGTGAGCATATGAATAACAATTTCTCGGAGTCTTTTAATTCCATGGCTTGTAATATGAGAGATAAACCTATTATCCAACTAGGCATGATGTATGGTCAGTTAGTCATGGGTTTGTTATTCAAGAGAAGGGAAGAATCTGCTAAGTGGAATGAAAATGGTTTGGTCCCTGCTGCTGTTAAATTGATAAATAAGATGCTTGACTTGGTTGGAAAGTTTGATACAGAAGGCAGTGTGGTTGGACAAGTTTATTTGGTAACTAATGTGATCACCAAGAAAATATTCACAGTGAATATTGTAGACAAACAATGCACTTGTTTGCAATGGAAACTAAGGGGATTCCCTTGTCAACATGCTGTATGTGCATTGAAACTGCTCAGGCCAAACTGGAAAGAGTAAGTGGTTATCCAATTACTTTTGTGTAGTATTCATTTACTTTTATTATTCCTAGTACACTGACACAACTTTGTTTTATTGGTTGAACAGTTATTGTGCTCCTTACTATTCTGTGGAATATCATAGGACCACATATGCAGATGCTGTCACACCATTAGAAGACATAACTGAATGGGAGTGGGAAGATAAGGTAGATTCTTTATTGAATGTGGTGCTTTAACTTTTGAAGATATTATATATTTATTTTTCTCTTTTCCCTATTTTAGAATCAAACCCTTTAGGGTTTCATTACTTTAACTTTATCATTTTTTTCTCTTCTTCTGGCAGCCAACCATGAACATCAACTTAAACCCTCCTCCTTATCAGAGAAAAACTGGAAGACCAGCAAAGAAGAGGAAGAGAAGTTATGATGAACACTGAAATCGTGGTGAAGAAAAGGAAGTGTGGAAAATGTGGATCTACTGCTGGTCATAACAAGAGAACTGTCTTTGGTGGTGATGTTGGTAAAAACCAAACTGGATTCAAGCCAAGCACGGAGTATGATGCTGCAAACTGCACCTTTACTAGTAGAGATCAGCCTGAAAGTAGCACTGCAAGGGGTAAAGCCAAGGTGAACAGATCCATAGGTACATCATCATTTGTTGGTGAGTCATCGGCAGGACCTATCACTCAAGCAAGACCACCAGCAGGACCTAGCACTCATGGATCTACACAAGATAATCAAAATGTCAGTCAGAACTTTGCTGGTATTGGATCTGTCAGCCAAAATCTCTCTGTCACAAAAGGAAAGAAAACCAAGGCTAAGAATACTAGGAAGTAGAAGTGTGTTTGTTTATGTTAGATATGTTGTGGACAACTATGCAGGTGTTGGTTAGTTTTTTTGGGGGGATGCTTTAGACACTGATTCTGGTCTGGACATGTATATGTACCAGAAATCAGTTTTATTTTGTTGGATAATCTTACTTTATGAATGGGAATGATATTAGTTAAGAGCTAATTTTCAGATTACATGTTAATTGTGTTTTCAAGTTCCTTACATATAGCATTGAGATTGAAACTTGAATAGATAACCCTATTTTTTGCAGCAATGAAAAGGTGGTCTGAAACCCATCTAAAAGCTTCACAATCTGTGCAGATCAGGTAAGCAATGTTTTTGTTGTGTTCATTTTTACATATTATCAGATGCATTGATGATTTGCATTGTTCTTTGTAGAATTCTTGTTTATGCAGGGGGAATTCTTTGTAGCAATGGCTCTCTTCTCCACAAGCACAGCAACAATTCTCTTTAGGTAGCTTGATCATCTTGGATTTGAGTGGATCAATGGCATAATCAAACCATTCAAAGTAGGTGCAGGTAGGATTTGAACACTTCAAGAACATTTCTCCATCTGTTTCTCTTGTGTTTGATCTTAGTAGTTGTCTTATACCATTTCAAGGTATATGCTTGCATCTAGAATACATCCAGGGACAAACCTTGGACTCATGACTTCCTTGTTCACATGTTGAACATAGATCTAGAGAAGTTTGATGTCCAACTTTGCTGCTGCTGGTGCTCTTGCTACTACTACTGCAACTGTTATTACTTGAAAAGTTTATTACTCTTTTGCTCATTTTTATGTGTGATTGAAAAGCTAATGTTATGAACTTCTGAAAGAAATAGAGTAAAGAAGGGTTTGGGTTCTTCACTGCTATATATACAGCTTGAAAATGATAAATATGACCTGAACATGACGTCATTTTTTCTCTTAGATTCGTTCCACGTGTATTCCGACCGTTATCAAATGTTGCACGTTTTTTTCACGTGCGCCGAGTCTCGAGTTAACTCAGTGCTCAATCTCTGGTTAATTCGTTCCCGTTAACTCGTTCAGGGGCTTAAATGTCATTTTAACCTGCTGATTTAATGCCACGTAAGCACTAACAGACACTAACGACGGATAACTATTTTCTCAAAAAAACGTGACGGAAAAAGTCAAGAGTGTGGCATTTTATAAACTCTGAAAAAAAGTGTGGCATTTTCTTGAACACCTAATTGGAAGTGTGGCACAAAATTAAAATCCCCTAGAATAATTCATCGATAACTTTACGTATCTACTCTCAAATTTACGGATGAGGGAATAGATTACCAAGGATTTTTCAATTTACTGTTTTTGATATAAATGAAATTCGAAAAAATCACCACTTCATTTTTGCTGCTTTTTTAAATTATGGAAAATATTACCGTTTACTTTCAAAAATAAAAACTGTTGAACAAATAGTAATTTTTTTGAAAAGATACTTCTGCCAGCGAACGCCGAAACTTCTCTGAATTAGATAGACACACCCGGATGTCAGTCAAGAAATTGAGCATAGGAAGAATATCCTAAAGAGATAAACTTACTCCCCTACTCATTAATTGATTCTCTTAAAGAACTTTGGAAGTAAACACTGATAATAAAGAGAAAGACTCGTCCCCTTACCAAAGAAAGACTTTGAAGTAATTAAACACCCTAACGCTATGTATTTAAAACATACTTACTCCCTTGTATTGCAACTCCTATAAATTCCTCAAAAATATCCTATGAAAGTATAACTTTTCACAGTAGTTTAGGTCAAGATTAAAAAAACAAAAAAAAAACACCAAAGATGCTACATAAACTGCTGAACTTTGATAAGAACTAAACTGCAGAAGAACTGGAAAAGTTGTTGATGAAATGGGTAAGAGATCCGCAATTGAGATGAGCATAGAATGTCCATGTGGAAAGGAAGTGATATTCTGTGTTCCCATGAAATATTTACGAGAAATCATCCAAAAATATGCCAAAAAGCAAAAGGAGGATAAGGAAGTTGAGAAAGTCCCCAACAAGAAAATCTTTGTTTCAAGACTCATGCACTACCGCTTCTTCTTACTTTTCATTCGAAGCTACTCATGAGAATGCACTAATTGTAGTTCCAAAGGATTATACCTATTACCTATTTTGCAAGTTATTTTTTATCGATTGTTCTTATATGCTCCATCAATGGTTTTGTGAATTTCATTATTTTTGGCGGTTCTCCTAATCGATACTATTTTTTTAATGGCGATACACTTTCTTCTCATACTTCTTGGATGTTTATTAGCACCGCACTTCATCAACAAATTTCATGGAAAATCTCATGTGGTTTTTCAATCCCCATGAGATTGAGGAATAGTGTTAGAGTATAAGATTTGTTATGGTATTTTATTTGAAAATATTTAGTATTAGGAAACTATTTAGGGATTGCATTATATTTGGAATGACTTGATTTACAAACAATTATCTCTTGATTACCAAGTTATGGTTTTACTATATATACCCTATGAATGTAATTATCTCATTCAATAATAAAATTTTATTTTATTTTTCAAGTTCGAAGTCTGTCAACAGTGAATAAACGCTTAGATGTTACATCAATGATTAATTTAAATCACCAACGATTAGTTTTAGATTAGAAAGTTACTAGTATTAACAAGTTAAGGGGTAAAGTTAAATCATTGATTCGTTCAGGAAGGTAATTCAAAACCCCTAATCATATTATCAATGGAATAGAATTTGACTAGGGGTGTACCTGGTCAAGTTACAATGTTACATGGTAACATCCTCTGGGTATGTTTTTCATCTTCTTTAAGTCAATATAACATAATCGAATATCGATGCAATTATCTTATTTATTATTATCCTTCATTTAATTAAATTAAATTTTTGTAATTACCATTTCTTTACTTGATGTGCAACAAAACAATACATGATTTCTTTATTTCAAATTTATATCATCATAGTTTTGTAAATAAGACCCATAATTTTGTAAACAAGGTAGGAAACATACTTAGAATATGTTGTCGTTTACATCGTAACTTTTTTTGGGTGTACCAATCGAATGGTGATGGATGGTTTATCTTATATGCTATATCAATCAAAATATGTCTTCTAACCTATAATCTACTTCCAGCTGTCTGATCAAAATGAAAAGAAAAGAAAAAGAAAATCAAAACAAAAAACAAACATAACATATTTATCGTGGTCTATAATTTATAGGGTTATCTGATGTTTGGTGCTCAAGTTTTGTCCCAGTCCAATGTTTGGTATAACATACATCGAGCTTAAAGGATGGTCCTGGATTTCACACATCCGCGCTTGTTAATTCCGTAAGTCATGACTTCGGTTTGTTAATTTACTATAATTTAAAAAAAAAGTTAATTACTTAGCACCGTAAAGATGGTTGTAAGCATTACCCAAAATCCATAATACAAACCTATTGTAGCTCATCTAAAAAATTTAACCACTTCTTCCCCAACAATTCAAAAACAACCAGTTATTACTTATCAGCAACCGCCTCTCGATCATCATCATGAATCAACAAATCCTTCTTCAAATGTTTCAAATATTTTGCAGCATTTATTGACTCCCCAACCTTTAAGTCATCCATAACTACTTTTAATCTCTCTGCCAAATTGACAATTATATGATTCAAACACAATAACTTCTCTTCTAATTTGAATCTCTCCATGATACATCGCGGATCTTTATATCGATATCATTGTTTGATAGAAATCAAATAATATTATATTGGGTTGTTGAGGTTATTTCAGTCTTGTAAATGGTTTCAGAACAAGTAGAAAGTACGTAGTTTCATACTTGTTGTAAACGATCTATGAAGACATGAAGATTGAGAGTTGAGAGTGGAGATGATTCTTCAGTGCTTGAGTTGAAATACGTTCTCGGACATCAATTGACCCTAGTAAAACATCAAATATTTGAGTGGATTGAGAATAGAGATAAAGTTTTAGGTTACAGTAAGAGACAAGAGAAACTAGAAATATTTGCATTTAAATTCAACCAATTTGATAAAAAGGGAAATTTTTTTAGTAATGATTCATGTTTAATTGTTTACGGAGAAAATCTCAAAAAAAAAATGGCATGTATACCGCCGGGTTACAAAAACGTGTACACATGCCGTTTCTTTAATAATCATTAGGTAAATTCAGTAATTAATTATAATATCTATGAGCAAATTCGTAAAACAAGCTATTCAGTTTGATAAAGTTAGGTCTAACACAATCAACATGAGCCAATGTGAAGTCCATGTAGTTATTTTTTTTTTTTTACATATATGCTAGTTGTGTATCTTATTTCCCAATTATATTTTCAGAGTTAGAAGAACTAAAAGGTAAGACGCTTGAAGAGAAATTATTTAACTTGACGGAAAATAAAAAATGGTGCATTGATATACCTATCAATAATGATATACCATCATGGGAATTGACCACAACGTTTCCGCAGACACGCTTACTTGTATTGAGGACAAAACAAATCATCGTCCTTCCTATCACAAGCCTCTATGGGGCATCCAATCATCGTATTATGTTAGTCCGCTAATTTATGATTTGTTGCTTATTTATGTATCGTTTTATTTATTGTGTGCTAATCTTGTTGTTTCTTCATGCGGGCACTTTTTTAGAATACACTTCATAGTTTTTCTCAATAAAAGCATTTCTCCATTGTTAAATGGGTCGGGAGGATCTTAATTTTGCGTAAGACACTGATGTGACGTGTTAGGACCGTGTACATGACTTGCGGTAGGTTGCATACCATTGGGACGCGGTATAAAAGATTTTTCGAGAGATGGAAAGTGCCAAGTATGTCTTTTATCAATAACTTTGAGGAGTTTGCTGAGGCATGTGATCGTTGGGACGGTTTGCATGCTTGATCTCTGCAATTTGTACTTGTTAAGAAGGTAGAGGTTCTTAAGATTGTGTACGGCACTGTTGTGGCATGTCAGGCGCGTGCACACGACTTATGGTGGGTTGCGAAAAAGGTTCATATGAAGGCTCTCCAAATATTTGATCTTAATTCTCATGGGGGGCGGTAAGGACTCATCAAGAGATGGAGAGTACCAAGGAAATATTTACCAATAACTTTGATGAGTTTACGGAGGCACGCAATTGTTGGTATAAAATTCAATACATGATATGGAATGATGCAAACTAAAAGCCTCTAAGACAAAATAAATAAAAAATAAAATAAAGCAACAACATTGTTCAAAGAACGGCTAGGTTCATGAAGCAAGAAGACCTTAACCTATACATGACATAAAAAATAATACTACGCGCAAGAAACTACACAAATAAATTGTTAGAGCATTGATCGGTTGAACCCACCAAGCGTTGGTATGTCAAGTTTGGTTGTCTATTTTAGTGAGCCAAAACTCATTTAAAGAGTCGCTTGATTATATGCTAGAGTCAACTTCATATATGTTATCTAGAAAGTTACTAGGATATGAGACTTACAAGTATTACATGAAGACTTGAAGAATGTGAAGAAGTAAAGAGCTACATCGACGACATCATCCTTCCTCTTGAGGTTAGAAATATTTGACTTGAAATGTTTCATTCATAGCGTATCTTTCAAGTCGTGCATATTGAAAACATATATAACTGCGAAGCTGTGAATGATTATACTCTAGTTAGACATAGTATTAAGGAATTACAATACGAAGTATAACGTTTATCTTTTGAACTTCGTATATAAGACATAGACATAATTCTATGAATGCTATTGTGATTATGTATGATTATGGGTGAATATTTCGTCCTAGGAAAAAATATTTTACATTCGTTTAAAGGAAGTACAATTCATAAACTTGTTTTGTGAATCGAAAGGGAAATCGCTAGGCTTATTGGTATTGTTATTCATTGAAAATCTTTGGATTACCAATATGTGTGTTTAGTATAACCGCTCATAACTTGTTTATGTATCTTGGTAAAACTATTCACAATGCCTGACTTTTGTATTGGTATGACTTTTATTAGTGAAACCGATCTTAAGTAATCACCTAAGATGGTATGATCAATATTTTTTTAATTGGTATGACCAACTCTATACATTGGGTAACCGATCCTAGTAAGATATGCAACCGATCACAAGTATGTGGAATCGATCCTTGTAAGAGGTACATCAAGTCTTAGTAATTGGTAATTGATCCTATGACTTGTACAACCGATCACAAGTAAATACCATAATAATGTGGTAACCGATCCTAGTACCTAGTCAACCAATTTTTGGAAAGCTAGTATGACCGATCCTAGTACCCATATGGAGGTAGAACCGAAGCTTTGTTTTTTGGTAGAACCGTGAAACCCATTAGTGGTGATTTGATAGGATAATCAATCACATAGTTCTTGGAAGTCAGATGATACAATTCTAAACTTGTTTGTAAGTGTGGAAAATCGGTTCCAAGATTGTAAATATGAAAAAGGATTTACAAAGTAAAGATGTCGACATACTTTGAACATGTGCAGTAACTCCTATCTTTTATTGTTCAAAGATATTCCTTAATAACTAAAGGAGAACTTCGGATCGAAATAAATTGAGAATCTTTTAATTAAGGTTTTTAGTTTTTATATGCTTTTAATTTCCAGCAATTAAATGCATATCTTTAGAAAATAAAAATTGGTAATGTGCATTTACTAATTGGAGATTTTCTACTGAGATTTCGGTCAATATTTGGACAGTGCATTTCCAGGAATTATGAAAACCGATTTTGGACTTTATTGCATATCTTTGAGAATATTCGGTTTTGGAAATTCCTTGGTCTATAAATATTGAAGTTTTCATTTCGAGCAAACTAATCCTCAGAGCCAGCAAAACTACCTAGCTATGTTGTTACTGGTGGAGTCGTCTATTCGGAGAGGAAAGTGCCCTAATTAGGCGAAATCTCTTACGACCGCTCGTTTTAAAGACTTCTTTGGAATTGAGAAGCTATACGAGTACCATTGGTGGGAAACTAGATAATTTCAGTTTATTATTAGTTTTCGATTGATTTGATTGACTAACGGTTGTTGAACTTTGATTGCACCTAATTTGTTTATGCTTGAGAATCTTCTCTTCTGATATAAGATTCACTCAAACTAGATCGAAGTGTCAACGGGGATCTTTAGAACTGTTTGTAAATCTAAAGACGTCTTGTGATAATCCATCGTTAACAGACTCTGTTGTGTGTGTGATTGATCACAAGAGATTCAAGTTGTTTGTGTGCAGGTGTTTATTGAATATCTAAGAAGATTTGAAGACAAAGAAGATATTTGGGTTCATAATCTTTGGTGTGCACAAAACTTGATCGGATGGAGGGATTCAACTATAATCGGTTAATATTTGTGATAACCTTGATTGATTAGTTGTGTAGATCGACATCAATATATTTTCTTTGTGACTAAGAGTATTGATTGCAAAATATAAGCCCAACTACTTTGGTAGTTGTAATTTTTAGATTGATCTCGGACCTGAAAAAAGAGTTTATTGGGATAAACGGAAGATCCTTTTGTCAAACTCATATCACGTTGTTTGAAAAGAGTTGTTACCGAACATATTTGTTGTTCCTTTACTGTTTAGAATACGAACCAAAGGAATTGTTCCAAGTGTGTGACTTATTACAAGTTGGAGGCGCATGGATACTGAGGGAACTAGGTGAACTATAGGTTTAGTTGCTTGGTCTCAACTATACGAAGTTGGTTTTTTTTTATAGCGGCTTAATTATGAGAGTATTCAATTCTGGACAAGGTCCCGGGGTTTTTCTGCATTTGCGGTTTCCTCGTTAACAAAATCTTGTTGTGTCTTTTACTTTTCTATTTCCGCAATTATAATTGATTTATTATAATTAGAAGTAAAATACACAAATGTTAATTCATAATTACTTGATAGCAATCATATAGTGTTTGGTTAAGTCCAAACCTATTATCAAGTAATTATATTTCGGTGTTGTATTATCTCGATCTAGTATCCATAGACGATCACACGAAGTGTGAACCGATTCGTTGTATTGTCTCGACTCAGTCCATAGACAATCACTTTCGGTAAAGGACTTATAGGTGGAATTTTTTTAGATTGAGGTATATTTGGGTACCCTCATCTTTTCAATTGGTATCAGGGCAGGCAAACACTAAAAGATCTAACAATATGTGTTTGGTGCGATCCAACATATAAGACTGGAATCTAGAAATGGTTTTTATAGAACCTGATAATGATTCAGTTAACGTAAAGCAAGACATCAAGAGTTTTGAATTAACACTTGATGATGGCATCTAAAATTCAATATTTGAAGACCTTCATGAAAGGGAATCTACTAGACAAGTTCATCTTGTTAATGATGTAGAAACTGGTGAAAACTGGGAATCATGCCTAGAAAATCAGTTGGATGAAATATCCGATGATGGTGACTCAAATATTGATAGAGATGTGGATGATGATATCTCAAAATACTCCAAGATATTGAAGCCTTTGGGAAAGAGTAAATTCAAAACTTCTGATGTCATTGATCTCTTAACTCCTCTATATCGACAGAACAAGAAGTTGAGAAAAGTTTTTCAAGGACAATATGATGGTTCTCGCACCGCTGAATATCTTCTTAAAGATCGAACAAACGATCTAAATTATAAGAATTTAGAATGTAAAAATATCAAAGAGAACTGTTTTTGTCGGAAAAGAAACATGCTGAATCAGAAGCAATAATTAATTCTCGACAAATACAGGGTCTTGAAAAAAAATCCAGTGCTAGTCTCTCTAAAAAAAAATTATTAGAGAAAGAGCGTGATGTTGCTCTTGAAAAAATTCACTTGTTGGAAGAGAAACTTGTTGAATCCGATGCAAGGATTAACTCTCAACAAAAGAGTTTTGAAGAGAAAGAAGGTGTATATCTCTCACGAGAAAAGCACCTTGAGGCTAATCTAGCTGGTGCTCTTGATAAAATCAATATGTTGGAAGAAGAAAATTTGTACTTGAAAAAATCTAATGATAGCACAAACATTTTATTCTCATTGTTAGAAGCAGGAAGATATCATGGTGATACACGAGGATTAGGATATAAGGAATCAGATGCTTCCAACGATAACAATGAGATAAAATTTGTTAAAGCTACAAATTATTCTCAACCAGAGGATTCCACTAATGACAAGGATGATCCTATTTCTTGTAGAGAATAAAAGTCTGTCAAGCCTAAGAATAGTATTCAACCAGCTGTAATTAAAGAAGGCATTTCTGCTAATGTCAAGAAAGCAACAACGTTGAACAAAAATAAGAAAAAGAATAATAAAACTCGTCAAGCTCCAATGCAAAAGGATCCACAAAAAGGTAATATTAAAACTCAATCTTCGTATGTTACTAAGCATTGTTATTATTGTGGTAATAAAGGGCATTTGCAATGGGTATGCAAAGTTCGTAAGATGCAAAATGTACTTTCTTTTGTATCAAACGAATTGGCGAAGATTGCTCCCCAAAGGAACTCGGATCGCTATTGTCCAAAGTTTAGGCAAAAGAATTATTATAATGATAGTTCAAGATTTTCCCATCGCTCATCAAGGACATCTCATAAAATACCCTACTATAGGAAAAGAGATGACTTTTCAAATACGAAGACAAGATCCGATGTTCCAAATTGGAGAAAGAATGTTTCACAAAATATCTGAAAGGGAAATGATCATAATTGTATGAAGGATAAAGCTTCTCATGCGAAACCCTTCTCTAAATGGGTCATAAAATCCTCCATAGTCAAACAAGGACCAAAATTTAGTCACAAGAATGACTTTCAGCTGTTAACTGTTGGTGACAATAATTAAAAGAGTTTTCTTATAAGACAAAAGAAAGACATCATGTTTGAAATCTCTTGTACTAGTGTACATTGTGATAATGTCACTCTTTATCACAAGTCAAAGAATAAAAAAAATAGATGGAACAAGAGAAAACAAACCAAGCAAGAGGTCAAGAATGATGATTCTGTCTTAGTCACTCGTGACAAACAAGACAAGGCTCAAATAAACACAACCTAGTTGTGTTAGAATGTGCATGCTCACTTTGGTGCTCAATCTTTTGAAAGGTGATAAAACACATGAAAACTGAGCACATGATCTCTCGGTTATTATAGGACTAATTAACATCTTTAGGGAGATTTATTTTCTTCTATACTCATACTTGCTCTATCTATATTTGAGATTTTGATAGAAACGATAATTTTAAATTTATGATGTTGATATATACTGATCATATATGTGTATCTCTTGTTTTTACGGTGAAAACGAGCCAAAAATCACTGAATTCAGACATCGTATGCAAAAGTTATGTAAAAAAACAGTTTAGTATTGTGATCCGTCACAAGTAACTCTTGTAACCAATCCCAGTAACCAGCCTGAAAAGACGAGGGTACCCAAATATACCTCAATCTAAAAATTTTCCACCTATAAGTCATTTCTCCGAAAGTGATTGTCTATGGAATGACTCGAGACAATACCACTAATCGGTTCACACTTCGTGTGATCGTCTATGGATACGATATCAAGACAATACAACAACGAAGTATGTTTACTTGATAAAAGGTTCAGACTTAACCAAACACAATAGGATTGCTATCAAGTAAATAGGAATTAACATTTGTGTATTTTAATTATAATTATAATAAAACAATTATAATTGCGGAAATAGAAAAGTAAAAGACATAGCGAGATTTTGTTAAGGAGGAAACCGCAAATGCAGAAAAACCCAGGGACCTTGTCCAGAATTGAATACTCTCGGGATTAAGCCGCTATACAAAATCTAAACCAACTTCGTATAGTTGAGATCAAGAAACTAAACCTATATTTCACCTAGTACCGTCTGTATCCCTGCACCTCCAACTAGCAATAAGTCACGCACTTGGAACAATTCCTTTGGTTCGTATTCCAAACAGTAAAGGAACAACAAATCTGTTCGGTAACAACTGTTTTCAATCAAGTGATATGAATTTGACTAAAGGCTCTTCCGTTTATCCCAATAAACTCCTTTGTCAGTGATAGGCACATTTTTGTGTCTGATATAATCTCAATTGTATATATTGTTAGTGCTCGATTTTGTATTTATTATGGCTTTTTGTGTCTTTGTAGGTGTTTTTGGAGAAATAAGTTTTTGCGGCGAAATTGTCACGAATAGTGGGTTTTGCGCTCGTGGGAGAAAACTACTATACAGACTCTCATTTTGGATAAGGGGCACTCAATTGATAAGGGGTAACCCATCACTATTTGCACCCCATATCTGCTAGTTACACCCAACGCTATGGGCACTCTCAGATGGTTAGGAGGCATCCCTGTTCTTCCATATTTGAACAGAAAATTGGTGGTAAATATTTGGCACTTGAAGAACAAAATTAGGGTTCAGATTTTGGAAGGGTTTACATGAGATTCAATCGCTAAAACTTCTTGGATGGGCTTGTTTGGGCTTAATAGGAAAGGTATAGTTAATGGATTCGGTGAAGCTGGGATAGATAATCGATTTGAAGCAAGACAGTGTCGGAAATATACTCCGAGCTTCGTTGAAAGATTTGGGAAGAGGTTTGGACGAGAATTCAGTGGACTTTCTATTGGATATATGGAATGGGAATGTCTTGTTACGTCAAAATATGCATGTTGATGGGCTTTGATTCGAAGGAAATGGAGTTTTCAACGTGAACGAACCGAAACAGAGAATGAAGATATTTCAGAATTTTGTGGCTCTGTTTTTGGAAGTACGTGGACCGAAGGATATATACTAAATATGATTTGGCTATATCAGCGGAAAGTTGGAGTTTACAAGGAAACTCAAAATATGTATGCGAGAAGAGAGGAGAAGAATAAATCCCGTTCCTTGGATTAAAAGTCAGGGAGAGATATGGAAGATTTTCTCGAGTTATTCTCGACTCTGTTACGTATAAATAAGATGGGCTCTAGTCAGGAAAGAGGGTTGAGACTTTGGGGGAGTTGCAGAGGAGAAACGAAGGCAGCATGGACGTGTTCATCATCAGCAGAGAAACACAGTCGAGAGGAAGAAGAAGATAGAAAAAACCGTCACATATTCCTTCAAATTTGTAACAATTTTTCCTTCAAATACATCTATTAGAGTTTCCCTGTAGCACTCGATTCTGTAACAGTGATTTCTGCAACAATTATATATGTTACAAACTTGCTGCTTTATTAGTTGTCCCTTGTTTTTCACCCTTTTGAGCTATGAACACCTATTTTGAGCACGTGAATAACAGGAGGAGCTAAACCCCAATACTGGGACAATGGATGAAGCCATTCTTTACGCCTGTGGTAATTTTATTTAATTCTTATATGACTTTTGCACTATTCTAAATTAATTTATGATTTTTCTTGCTTATTTGTGATTTGTCTAATGGTGTATGCTTAGTCTAAGAACTTTTGATGCATCATGCTTATGATTTACATCTAATACTTTGTAAAATCTATTTTTGGCAAAGAAAGAGTCAATATTTGTTATCTTATGAGCTATAATTGTCTAGAATTAATAGTTGAACCATATGAATATAAGAATTGGTGGAATATTGAGTCTCAGTAATCGCTCGATATTTGTGACAAACTTTTGTATATATTTTCAATTTTTAAATCTGAAATCAATCTCATTAAGTCCGAGTGAACGACAACTTTTTACCACTATATAAAATTCGATCAATTTTTGGTGCCGCCGACGCGGACTTGTATTTAGGTTTTAGATTTATTTTTATTATTTTTTTGGTTCTTTTTTACGCCTTTGGTATTTTTCAATTCTTTTCAGATTTGGAGCGAAGCTACAAGGAAAGAAAAAGTGTTATAAAAGGAAAGGATCGTCAAATAAGGAAAGAAAAGAGGAGTCCAAAAGGAGTGATGAAGATTTTGGAAGGACGACAGTTACGATACTGTCTCGGCCCCTCGGGTTCGTACACTGACATAGGAGTCGGTGGCCTGAGTCGACTTCAACGGTTCATCACCCGTCTGATACGGGAGGTAAGTCTCTATCCACCCACGAATCCCATGTCAGTGGGTTTTATTTTGTGTGACAACTCACACCCCTGTAATAGAATGTCGAACTGGTATTACAATAGCCAATACAATGAATATCCCGACTGAGTTTCAAAATGGACATTTCAACTTTGACCATAGTGTAAATAGTGGTTGGGAACATCCGCCTTTTCAAGGTTATGGCTCATACCATGGAGAACATAATTACTATCCACACATGCACCGGTCATACGAGCAAGGAAATAGGGAATATTATAGTACTAGTTCCTCGTCTTTGGAAAATATAATGAAAATATTGAAAACTAGTCCCTATTATGATCTTTCTGAACCTGTTCTTCCTCTAGAAGAGTCTCTCAAACAATTAACTGAGAATACAAATAGGTTTGTGTTAGAAATGAATAAACAAAATGCACCTATGAGTGAACCTACTATACACGATACCATAAGGAAGTCATGTGAGTCGAGTCACGATATCATAAGGAAGTCATGTGAGTCGACACAAAAGCTTTTGTTAGAGGCCCAGAACAGTTTTGCTCGAAATAATCTTAGTATTTCTGATAATACCCTTAAAAATGAGGATAGTTATTTGCATAATCAAGATGACGAGGTTAGAATTTGTAACACTACATGTCTAGATGAGGTTCAACCATTTTCATGCTATTATAATGGTGATTATGATGAGGATAGTGTTGATGAATAATTTGAAATATGTAGGCACAGTGATCAAGAATTTACTACTCCAATTGAGCTTTATAATGATAATGTTATTTCTAGTTCAAATCCGAATAATTTTAATAATTATTCACATATTCAAAAGGACGAGGATTTGACTAGAGATACCCCCGTTTTAGACGATGTAGTATTTCCTTTTGATTACGAAGCCGATAATGGTTCAGAGGAACGAGTTTATTCTGAGAATATTGTTTTAGAGTCCAATGATTTAAAAACTATAGTCTTAGACGAAGAAGATGAACTCGTAGAGCTTTTAAATGTGAGCGAGGATGCATCACCTAAGCATAACCTACAAGAAGCAATTGACCATTTTCAGGATTCTGATGATCTAGAAATTAGGGAAATTGTAGCTAGTCTATCTAGAGACACCCAAAATTCTAAGTTTGGGGGTGATTATCATTTTCCGTGTGCCTTACCTTTAGCTCTTATAGAGATCCCTCACTTGGGACTTGATATATGTGCCTCAACCATTGTTCCAGATTACCTTCATACTAGCTCTCCAGAACCTAGTGTTGTCCATAAGGAAATCTAGTTATTAGAAACCAATCCTATGGTTGATGTGGTTTACCCAGGCTATGATACCCAGATTGATT
Source organism: Papaver bracteatum (assembly GCA_023529315.1). Lineage (NCBI taxonomy): Eukaryota > Viridiplantae > Streptophyta > Magnoliopsida > Ranunculales > Papaveraceae > Papaver > Papaver bracteatum. The sequence goes on from JAJJWX010001287.1 coordinate 2,635,868, forward strand.
TTGTTTTCCCACTAAATATTTTTCAACCAATTGTGGGAACATATAAGTTTCAGACGTGTCAATTATTAAGTTTTGAGACTAAACCTAATAATTAATTTAGGAGATTAGGGTCGACACATTTGTTTAAGGAAGACCACCACTCTCATTGTGGTCAGCTGTGTAAGTCAAATATGATTGACTTTAAGGATCCGCAGTTGTTTAGGTTATTGTTATGTGCCTCTAAATTCTTATTTGAGTTTTTCAAGACTCTAATACCTAAACCGGCTATTACTTACGAGGAGTACAAGCCCAACGAAATTTATTTAGACCCTTTCATAGAGGCTGAACCTGAACCACAGCTAGATGTAGTTGTCTTAAACGGGAAACTAGACAAGGGTGTGCTTTATTTGTTCATTTTCTTGGCATGTTGCAGATTCCTTTTACTTGTGATAGCCTTATTTGGTTTTGATGACCCACAGATATTTCGGCTATTACTTTATGATTCTATGAGGCGACTAATCCTTTCTTAGTCTAGCTGAAGACTTTAAACTTAACACTTCTTGGGAGGTAACCCAATATTCATGCGACACGGTAATATCTTTCCTTATCTTTTTTGCTTCAAATGGTAATAGTTTCTCCTTGTTCATGTTTTTAATTTCATCTTTAGAACATTGAGGACAATGTTAGATTTAAGTTTGGGGATATCGGAGAAACTTTTTAGTTGTAATAAATAAACTTCAGAGCTTAGAAATTTATGTTTATTAAGGATGACACTAAACAATCTAAGTGGATGGAAGCATCTTGATTGTAGGAGTTGAGGAACCAATCTGATTAGATGGAAACATCTAATGAGTCTATTCATAAAAGCACAGAGATTAGGTGTTAGAAAAAAAATGGTAGTTTCACCATATCTCGTTGAATCCTTTCACTTATGTTTTTATTTTGTTTTCTTTAAAATATGTTTCTCTAAGTGATTAGGTGGGGCTCATGATTCAAGTTGTTACCACTGTTAGGGTGAAATAGAGTGATTGAGATACAAAAAAAAATGATGAAAAAAGAATATATATATATTATGAAGAAAAAAAAGAGAAAGAGAAAAAAAGAAAAAAGAAAAGAAATTGAGATCAGACCATCAGACCACCCGGAATAAATTCGATAAAGTCGACCACTGGAACCCTTGTATATGCTAGTTGTGTTGACCTAAAGTTAGGATTATCGACCACTGGTTCCCTTGTATATGCCAGTTGTGTTGATATTAGTCAGATTGGTATCTCAGTCCATTAGGATAGGTTCGTTTTGGCAGTGTCATTCAGACAGATATGAAAAACACCTTTCACCTAGTCAACATTAAAACCATCTATGTTTTTCTATATCCATTTCTTAATCTTTCCATATGATTGGTTGACTCTGGTTATGATGTCCAGAAACTATCTGAGTAGAGCTCTGTCACTTATATATGAATTTTAGTATGTTTGAGTGCAAACTCGTGTACAACAATTGGAATTTCACATCCCTAGGGGTTTAAAGTCTTATTGCATACGCTAAATGCAATCGACGATGCCTGCGACAGTGAGTTAGGATTTTATTTTCTAGATTTGATTTACTCGAGGATGAGCAAATAATAAGTTTGGGGGTATTTGATAGGCACATTTCTATGTCTGATATAATCTCAATTGTATATATTGTTAGTGCACGATTTTGTATTTATTATGGCTTTTTGTGTCTTTGTAGGTGTTTTTGGAGAAATAAGTTTTTGCGGCGAAATTGTCACGAATAGTGGGTTTTGCGCTCGTGGGAGAAAACTACTATACTGACTCTCATTTTGGATAAGGGGCACTCAGTTGATAAGGGGTAACCCATCACTATATGCACCCCAAATCTGCTAGTTACACCCCAAAGCTATGGGCACTCTCAGATGGTTAGGGGGCATCCATGTTCTTCCCTATTTGAACAGAAAATTGGCGGGAAATATTTGGCAGTTGAAGAACAGAATTAGGGTTCAAATTTTGGAAGGGTTTATACGAGATTCAATCGCTAAAACTTCTTGGATGGGCCTGTTTGGGCTTAACAGGAAAGGAATAGTTAATGGATTCGGTGAAGCTGGAATAGATAATCGATTTGAAGAAAGACAGTGTCGAAAATATACTCGGAGTTTTGTTGGAAGATTTGGGAAGAGGTTTGGACGAGAATTCAGTGGACTTTCTATTGGATATGGAATGGGAATATCCTGTTACGTCAATACATGCCTGTTGATGGGCTTTGATTCGAAGGAAATGGAGTTTTCAACGTGAACGAACCAAAACAGAGAATGAAGATATTTCGGAATTTTGTGGCTCTGTTTTGGGAAGTACGTGGACCGAAGGATATATACTAAATATGATTTGGCTATATCAGCGTCAAGTTGGAGTTTACAAGGAAACTCGGAGTACGCGTGCGAGAAGAGAGGAGAAGAATAAATCCCGTGCCTTGGATTAAAATTCAAGGAGAGATATGAAAGATTTTCTCGAGTTATTCTCGACTCTGTTACGTATAAATAAGATGGGCTCGAGTCAGGAAAGGGGTTCGAGACTTTGGGGGAGTTTCAGAGGAGAAACGAAGGCAGCAGAGACGTGTTCATCATCAGCAGAAAAACACAGTCGAGAGGAAGAAGAAGATAGAAAAAACCATCACATATTCCTTCAAATTTGTAACAATTTTTCCAACAAATACATCTGTTAGAGTTTCTCTGTAACACTTGGTTCTGTAACAGTGAGTGCTGTAACAATTATATCTGTTACAAACTCGCTGCTTTATTAATTCTCCCTTATTTTTCACCCTTTTGAGCTATGAACACCTATTTTGAGCACGTGAATAACATGAGGAGCTAAACCCCAATACTGGGACAATGGATGAAGCTATTCTTTACGCATGTAGTAATTCTATTTAATTTTTATATGACTTTTGCACTATTCTAAATTGATTTATGATTTTTCTTGATTATTTGTGATTTTGTCTGATGTTGTATGATTAGTCTAAGAAATTTTGATGCATCATGCTTATGATTTACATCTACTACTTTATTAAATCTATTTTTGGCAAAGAAAGAGTCAATATTTATTATCTTATGAGCTATAATTGTCTAGAATTAATAGTTGAACCACATGAATATAAGAATTGGTGGAATATTGAGTCTCAGTAATCTCTCGATATTTGTGACGAACTTTTTTATATATTTTCTATTTTTAAATCTGAAATCAATCTCATTAATTCCGAGTGAACGACAACTTTTTACCACTATCTAAAATTCGATCAGTCAGGTCCTTAGATCTCTCCAATAGCAACTACCAAATTAATTGTCCAGATCTTGCAATCAATACTTTGAATCACAAAGAATTTTATTAATGTCGATCTACTCAACTAATCAATCCAATCTATCACAAAGATAAACCGATTATAGTTGGATCCTTTTCCAGCCGAAACAAGTATGGTGCATACCAAAGATTATGAACCCAAATCAGAAATCTTCTATGTCTTCAAATCTTCTTAGATCTTCAATAAACACCTACACACAATCAACTTGAATCTCTTGTGATCAATCACACACATAACAGAGTCTATTAATAATGGATTATCACAAGATGTCTGTAGATCTACAAACAGTCTAAATATCCCCCTCGAAACTTCGATCTAGTTTGAGTGAATCTTATATCAGAAGAGAAGATTCTCAAGCATAAACAAACTAGGTACAATCAAAGTTCAACAACCGTTAGTCAATCAAATTAATTGAAAACTAATAATAAACCGCGATTATCTAGTTTCCCACCAACGAAACTAATAGATCTTCTCAATCCCAAAGAAGTCTTTAAACTAAGAGGCCGTAAGAGATTTCACTTAATTAGGTTACTTTCTTCTCCGAATAGGCGGCTCCACCAGTAACAACACAACTAGGTATTTTTGCTGGCTCAGAGGATTAGTTTGCTTGAAATGTAAACTTAGTATTTATAGACCAAGGAAGTTTGGAAACCAAGGAATTTCCAAAACCGAAAATATTCTCAAGATATGCAATATATTACCAAATTCGGTTTCCATAATTCCTGGAAATGCTTTGTCCAAATATTGACAAAAAACTCATTAGAAAATCTCCAATCAGTAAATGCACATTACCAATTTTTATTTTCTAAAGATATGCATTTTAATTGTTGGAAATTAAAAGAATATAAAACTAAAAACCTTAATTAAAAGATTCTCAATTTATTTCGATCCGCGATTCTCCTTTAGCTATTAAGGAATATCTTTGAACAATAAAAGATAAGAGTTACTACACATGTTCAAAGTATGTCGACATCTTTACTTGGTAAATCCTTTTTTCATATTTACCATCTTGGAACCGATTTTCCACACTTCCAAAACAAGTTTAGAATTGGTTCATCTGACTTCCAAGAACTATGTGATTGATTATCCTATCAAATCACCAAACATGGGTTTCACGGTTCTACCAAAACAAGTTTTGGTTCTACCTCCATGTGGGTACTAGAATTTAGTCACGCTAGTTACCAAAACTTGGTTGATTAGGTACTAGGATCGGTTCCCACATATATATGGTATCTAACTTGTATTTGGTACACATGTTCATAGGATCGGTTCCCAATAACTAAAAACGTGTTGCACATGTTCATAGGATTGGTTCCCAATAACTAAAAACTTGTTCCACATCTTACAAGGATCGATTCCCCTTTTGCGATCGGTTGCACCTCTTACTAGGACCGGTTTCCCTTTGCCTATAGTTGGTCATACCAATTACAACAAGTCGATCATACCATCTTAGGTGATTACTTAAGATCGGTTTCACTAACAAAAGTCATACTAATACAAAATCCAGGCCCTGTGAATAGTTTTACCAAGATACATAAACAAGTTACGAGCGGTTCTACTAAACACGCATATTGGTAATTCAAAATATTTGCAATGAATAACAATACCAATAAGCCTAGCGATTTCCCTTTCGATTCATAAAACAAGTTTATGAATTGTACTTCCTTTAAATGATTGTAAAAATATTGTTTCCTAGGAAGAAATCTTCACCCATACCCATACATAATCACAATAGCATTCATATGATTATATCAATGTCTTATATTCGAATTTCAAAAGATAAGCGTTATACTTCGTATTGTATTTCTTAATGCTATGTCTAGCTAGAGTATAATCGTTCATAGCTTCGAAGTCATGTTTTCAATATGCACGACTTGAAAGATACGTTGTTGTTTTGCTTAATCACACATTTTATTAATTGAAAGGAAAAAACAATACAAAATTTGAGACCAAAAGAAAATCAAAAATACAAAGCCCAAATGACCAGGCCCAAGATTTTCCTAACTAAGCAAATATGTAATAAACAGTGCCATGTATTTCTGTGCGCTTTAAAAACAAAGGTCTTCCTATATGCAGAATTCTCTCTCCTACATCCAATTCTGCACCCCTTTTACCCAAAGAATCTGCAGAAAAATTAATCTCACGATAGCAATGTTCAAAAGTTATATCTTCCATTTGCCTTATAGCATTTCTCCATCTTGTTTTTATAAACCAAGGAACCATTCCTGTGCTAAATTCATTGATAACGGACTTAGAGTCATACCTGATGATTAATCTTCTAGCATTTAAGAGAATAGCCCATTCAACATCACATAAAATAGCAAAGCATTCAACTATATAATTGGTCATGATTCCTAACCCACCTGACAGAGTGCCAATAGTGCTGCAATGTTCATCCATGGCTATGATGCCAAATCCTGCATTTCCTGGGTTTCCAAATGAAGACCCATCACAGTAAAACAGCAGATAACCTTGTTTTGGAGAGCTCCAATGACAAGATTTGATGGAATTGTATTTAGAAAATATGACACCTATCTTGAAAAATTCAATGATTTGATGATCATAAGATTGTCTCCATCTTGAGCCCTTCATTCTGCAGCCACCCTCATGTACTAATCTCCATATTCTATACTTGAAGCTGTTTAGATCAGGATCAACTTCTTCAAATAGTTATTTATTTCTTTGAAACCAAAGTTCTTTCATGGTTGCACAAGCTGCAGTCATCCAGATTTCCTTAACCAAAAGGCTATTCCTATGAGATGCTTTACAAATATCTTCAAAATATGTTGGCTTAGATAAATAAAAGATAGAACATATCCAAGACCATATTTGCACACTAAAATTACAGTTCCAAAGGGTATGGTTCATACAATCATGTTCTTTTTTGCAAATACAGCATCTGGAGACCATTTCAAAACCATTATTTCTTATTATGTCATCATCAACATAGATTTTATGTTGAAGTTTCCAAATGTTGCTGGCTATAGTTGGGTGTAAGAAATATTTCCATATAAATGCTGGCTAGGGCACCCAAGGTTCTCTTAGTCTAATTTTTTTATAGCAGAAGAAGTTGAAAAAATACCTTTGATATTGCCACTCCATATCATAATATCATTTTCTCCACTGACCTCAGGAAGAGAAGAACTGTTGAAGTAGTGCAGTAACTATTTAACCTTCATGTTGATATTTGCTTTGACAAAATCTGTGAAACCAATATCATCAATTATGGGACTATTTTCATACCAAGTATCAAACCATATTGAGATGCTTGAACCATCACCAACACACCATCTGATGTCATTTTTTAATCTTTGCCATGCCCAGTTCAAACCAGACCAAATAGTGGATTACTTCCAATTTAAACACCATTGACCATTTTTATCAGTAAATATAGCTAAAAAGAACATAGCCCATTCATCCTTGGAATTCATTATTTTCCATAACATGTTCATTAAGAGAGCTTTATTCACAGTTTCAAGTCTTGTTATTCCTAGACCTCCTTTACTTAGTGGAGTACAGACCTTCTTCCATGATAAAGTTTAAATTTTTATCACTTCACTATCTCCAGACCACAAGAAATTCCTCATAATTTTCTCACATATTTTGATCACAGAAGTAGGCCATCTGTATATTTCCATATTATACAAAGGAACACTGCAAAGAAATGATTTAATCAGAACAAGCCTATCTTGAAATGACAATAACCTCCCTTTCCAAGCTGCCAATTTACTCTGAAATATTTCAACCAAATGCCATACCATTGAAGATTTGACTATGCCTGGAGCAAGAATTATACCAAGATATTTATCGGGAAATTTTGTAATTTCCATGTTAATTCTCTCACCAATTTGATGCTTTCTTCCTTCACATACACCGTCCACAAAGCATTTGCTTTTTTGTTTATTTATAACTTGGCCAGAGCTAGATTGATACTTGTCAAGTAAAGACATTAAGTTATCTAAATTTTTTTAGCACCATTGCAGAAGATAAAAACATCATCTGCAAAAAATAGATGAGTTGGATGAACGCCTCTTCTAATAACCATTGGAGTTAACTTGCCAGATTCCACCAACTGAGTAATATTTCTGCTAAGTACATCCTCCATAAGAACAAACAATATAGGTGATAGTGGATCACCTTGCTTCAAACCCATTCCAACAGAGAAAAAACCACAAGGACCACCATTGATCAAAACAAAGATTTTAGTAGATTGAAGTAAAATTAATATCCAATTGCACCAAGAAGATGAGAATCCATATTTAAGAAGTACTTTAGTGAGAAATGCCCAACTGACAGAGTCATATGCTTGAGATATGTCTAGTTTGAGACCTACATTTCCCCTTCTTATTTTCTTTTTCATTTCATTAACTATCTCAGATGCAAGAAGGACTTGTTCATGTATACTTCTACCCTTAATATATGAAGCTTGTTTAGGAGATATAAGCTTTCCCATGACACTACTTAATCTTGTTGTAATAATTTTAGTGAAAATTTTAAAACTTACATTGCTTAATCCAATGGGTCTGAATTGACTTGCTGTTTTTGCTCCTTGAACTTTTGGAAGTAAGACCAAAAATTGGAATTTAAGCCCTTGGGTATGAACTTTCTATTCTAGCAGAACTGAATGAATTTAATGAAGTCCTCTTGAATGATATGCCAACAACTTCTGTAAAAAATTCCAGAGAACCAATCAGGACCATGTGAACTTTCTGGATCCATATCAAAAATTGTGTTTTTAATTTCTTCAGCAGGAGGAGTTGCTTCCAACATGTTTTGGTATTCATTATTAATTGCCTGAGGAATGACATCCAGTAAACTATCATCTATGCAAACATTCTTAAACTCAAACTTCTTTTCAAAGAAGTGAACCAGTTCATCAGCTATTTTATTTTGATATGAAATAATGTTACCATTTGAATCTTCAATCTCACTGATTTAATTTTTGGATTGCCTAATTTTTGGATTGGCATGAAAGAAACCAGTATTTTCTGCACCCTCTTTAATCCACTTAGTTCTAGATTTTCGTTTCAATAATGTACTAGCTTGCACTTCTCTGATTGAATATTCATTTTTAGCTTCCACTAGAGAATTTAAAGCAATGTCATCAAAAGGATTTGCATCTGAAAATATTATTTCTTCTTTCACCTTTTCTTCAGCTTCTTTAATCTTCACTTGGACATTTCCAATCATTTAGCACTTTTTTCACTTTTTTTAATTTTTGTAAGAATACAAATGCAGGATCACCAGTTACAGCCTCCAGCCAACTGATAGACACATTTTTGTGTCTGATTTAGTCTCAGTTGTATATATTGTTAGTGCTCGATTTTTTATTTATTATGGCTTATTGTGTCTTTGTAGGTGTTTTTGGAGAAATAAACATGGGTGGAAAAATTGGCTCGAAAAGTGTTTTTGGCGCTTGTGGGAGAAAATTGCTAAGGGGCACTCTATTGATAAGGGGTACTCAAATATTAAGGGACGTCCACCTGTTGTTTACACCCCATGCACCCATTGTGTTAAAGACACCTCGGTTTTGGATCAGGGCACTCCATCCCTTACCTTTTAAAGTTTGAAAAAGGCGGGAAAGTTTTGCAGCAACTGGCGTAGTTTTGATTTGGGTTTTGGAAGTGTTTCGATGAGATTCAATCACGGGTTTTGTTTGGGCTGGACCTGTTAGAGCATTATAGTTATGGTACGTGTGTTTGGTTCGATCAAATTGGGATGTATAATCTTGTTGAAGAAAACAGACCCGAGGAGAATATCACGAGTTATTATTCTAAACTTGGAAGTTACGTGAACTTTGGGAGGATATCTTCTAATCGAGGTTTGTTTCTATATTTGAGAGGGTTTGTTACAACTCAGTGACGCGTAAGAAAATAATAGGAGAAGAAAGAAATCCCGTGACTTCGGGTAAAAGAAAAAGAGAGATTTTCTAGGAATTCTTTGTTGTTGTGTATATATAAGCTCTTGGAAGGTCATAGAGGGAAGTCGAGACTTGGAGATACTTGGGGGGGGGGGGGGGGTAGCAGCAGAGAGTTGCAGAGGTGAAAAAACACATTGCAGAGAAGATTATAATCAACAACAGTCGAGAGGAAGAAGACAACCAAACCGTCACCTTTACTTTCAAACTGTAACACTTTCTGTTAGTTTTTTCTCTATGTAACAGTATCACTGTAACAGCGAGTTCTATAGCAATTATATCTGTTACAAACTCGCTGCTTTATACCTTTTCTCCCTTTTAATCAACTTTTGAGCTATGAACCAATATTTTGAGCAAGTGATTAATATGAGGAGCTAAACCTCCTAGCTGAGGCGATGGAGGAAGCCGTTTTTCCAATTAATATGTGGTAATTTCTATTTTAATTATTTTTGCAATTTCTTATATGATTTTGTGCCTTGAATAAAATAGCTTTAAGGATTATAAATGAATAGTTGTGATGTCTTTTGATAGAGCATGATTAACCTAGAGTTCTTGATGTTCTATGCTTCAGATTAACGATTGTTGCTTTGAAAATCTACTTTTGCAATATTAGAATCACTCAAACGGAAAAGAATTGCATGATATTAATTAGATTGAATCACTGATAATTGGTTAATGGTGGAATCCTTTGTCTCAGTTTTATCTACAATTTCGAAAACAACTTTATTTGAGTTCTTATTTCAATTTAAGTCTAAAACAAATCTTCACAAGTCTGAGTGAACGAAATCTTTCTTACCACTTTCTACAAAAACATTAAAATCACACCACCAACATTCAGAAATTACTTGAAGGAAATTAGGATGAGATATCCACATTTTTTGAAACCTTTTTGGTGTATTTTTTGGCTTAGGAATGCTTGCACAGCCTCCTAGAAGAGGATCATGATCATAAACCATTCTCAGATCAACTTTGTAACCCCAGTAACTATAAATTTGAAGCCATTGTTGATTAAATACAACTTTATCCAAGTTACAGAGAATTATATTCCTTCCATGTTGACAACTAGACCATGAATGTTGTAATCCATTTTTGGGAGCTTGAATCAGTTCACAATTATTTAAGCAATTAATAAAATCCAACATTGCAGTTTTATTAGGACTTATGCCACCAACTTTCTCATCTGGAGAAGTTACTGCATTAAAATCACCAAGGACAATCCAAGGTTTATTTAGCTCACTAATAAATTCCATTTCTGACCACAGAAATCTTCTCTGAGTAAATCCAACATGTGCATGAACACCAGATACCAAGACATCTCCAATACTGATAGTAATCATCTGGATAGACATTGATACCACTTGAAGAGTAGCAATATTTTTATTACAAAACAACCATATGTTGCCCTTTTTATTAGAAGAAGAAGAATTATGAATTATCATTTTTTCCATCCCAGGCAAGTTCAATTTATTACAGAATGATGCACCACAGAATATCTTTGATTCAACAATCCAAACTAAAGAGGGACTAAATTGATTAACTAAAGACCACAACTTATCTTGAGCTCTAGATCTTCTAAAGCCCCTAATATTCGAATATAAATACTTCATTTGTTGGATTGAGGGTGTTTGGTACCCCCTTTCCCTGGATATTTTCTGCAATTATATTTAGTGTTGGATGGCACTTGCTTAATAACTGTGTGCTGCTCAGGTGACCCTTAAGATGTAGAAATACTTGGAATGGATGCATTTTTACCTGAAGAGGACACAATTTCTTTTTCCAATATATTAGCCCATGATGTAACATGGATACTTTCATCGGTGACTTTCCCTGTGGTACCATTAATATATTTAACCACACTATTTTGCTAAGCATTCTCTTCTGTGAGTTTCAAAAAAATTGGTACTTCCATAATAACTAATTCTTCCACTAATTTTTCATTAATGCTCTCAGTATTTAAAGGGCTAAATCTTCCAGTATCTGGAATTTTCTCCTTGAGTTTCTGCTACCATATTGGCTGGTTGAATGAAATGAATAACAGAGTCTTCCACAATGGTTTCTGAATTATCGCAAATATCAAATGGAATATGATTAACATTTTTAGTACCTTGATTCTTTGGTAGAGCTTGTGTAGTAGTCTGTTGTTTGGCTTTACGCTTCTGCTCCTCCACTCTACATTCAATAACAAGGTGACCAACAATCTTGCAAGATGAGCAAAATTTAGGACACTCAGGAATTAACACATCTTGATAAAAACCACCAAACTTAGTTCCAATCCATATTTTATTTGGAATTGACTGAGCAAATCAATTTTAACCAATACATTAGCATAGTATCCAACTTCACAATTAATAGTTGTATTATCAACTTTAATTGGTGTTCCAAGTTCTCTGCAGATTGTAAACGAAATTTTGTCCTTGAAAAATTCCAGACCAAGACCAGGAAATCTCACCCACACCATTGCTTTAGATGTTCATTGACTTGAAGGACGAAAATTTGAAATCCAATGGCTAACCCTCAAAATTTATTTAGAAACCTCCCATACACCAGATTTGATATAGTTACGATAAACTTCATTATCGAGTTTGATAGTGAAGAAACCCCTTCCAAGAGGAATCAATTTACAACCACCTGCCAATTTCTGTTATTTCTTCAAAGTTGTTGATGCTTCATTAAATTTGATTTGTTGTAAATTTAGTCTACCAATAAGAGAAAACTTCCAAGGATTGATAGCTTCATCAAAAATATCATTAGGTAATTCGATTGATGGTATTTGTTTTTTAATAAACCTAAGTTTACAGAATTAGTTTCATCAACTGAAGTGGTTTTAGGACTTGACTCCATGATAAACCACTGGAATTAATGAATCCTAGACATGAAGGATTGAAACAAGTGAAGATTTCAGGACAAACACCTGAATTATTAAAGATTTAAACGAAAAATCACCTGAATTAATAAAGATATGAACGTAGAGAACGAGAATGAAAAACGAAAAAAATTGCCAAGTCAGTCACCCGATTTGCAGAGCGCAACTCAGCCCGATTGAAACAAGTTGATTTATTATTTGACTTGAAAGATACGTTAGGGAATGAAACAGTTCAAGTCAAATATTACTAACCTCAAGTGGAAGGATGATGTCGTCGTTGTAGCTCCCCACTTCTTCACATTCTTCAAGTCTTCATGTAATACTTGAATGTCTCATATCCTAATACTTTCAAGCTAACCTATACGAAGTTGACTCTAGTAAATAATCAAGCGTCAAAGAGTATATTAATTAAATACCCTTAGTTTTGGAACCCTTCAAAAATACCCCTATCACATTATAAATATACCCCTCCTCTTATATGCAAAGATTATCCTCTTAAAAATAAAATATTTTAGTAAACTTATTACACATAACTTTTTTTTTTTCAAAAAGCAATAATTTTCTTTCTGACTCACTCCACCGACGGCAATTCACCACCATCACCACCACCACCACCTCCACCACTTCACAACTATTACCAACATTACACCATCACAACTCCACCAAAACTCATTGTCACCACCGCCACCGCAATTCGACCACCATCTCCTCCAAATCCACCACCGTTGCCGCCAAGTTGATAATAAAATTGAAATTCAGAAATAAGTTAGGTCCGGATTTTTGTATCAACAACCGAAGTTGATCCGCATTGTATCAACAACCGAAGTTGATCCGCATTGTATCAACAACCGAAGTTGACACCAAATTTTGGTGTCAACAATCGAAGTTGATATCATATCTGGTGTCAACAATCCAAGTTGTTACAAAAATTGAAAACTCGGAAATTAGTTAGGTCAAGATTACGTGTCAACAACCCAAGTTGACACCAAAATTTGGTATCAACAACAAAATTTGATCCAAATCTGGTATCAACAACAGAAGTTGATCTAAATCTGGTATCAACAACAAAATTTGATCCCAAATATGGTGGCACCACCACCTCCATCGTCGGCATCACCACCACCACCACTTCTAGCATGTGAGATAATAAATGAAATGATGTTCATCTAAATTTATATTAATACTGAAATGGTATTTATATGATTCAAAATTAAATTAGATTACATTTTAGAAGATGAGGGGTATAATTATTGATGGATAAGGGTATTTGTGAAATCCATGAAAAGGAGGGGTATTTATACAATTTCCACCTCTTTAAATGAGTTTTGATTCACTAAAATATGTCAACCAAAATTGACATACCAACGCTTGGTGGGTTCAACCGAGCTATGCTCTAACACGGTCCTAGTGACTACTAGTGATTTTGTAACCGATCCTAGTGATAGGTCCATACGAAGGAGTGTAAAACTGTTTTGCCTATAACTTCTTTGTCCGAAATCGGAATGACCTCATTCTTTTTGCATTGGTTTCAAAATTAAATTCCCTAAAAGGTAGAGGTAATTGCAATACTTTATTTTATGTTGAATATTTATGGTGTATTGCAAATTGATTTAGGAGATGTATGTTTCCGGTTTTCATAACCTTAATATTCGATCTCATATGTTGTGAACCCTTATGGTTTGGGTGACTTTTTGATTTAGTAGGATTGAGTTATAGCCCATGTTGGTAGGATTTATTAAAGGATCATAAGGGGTTCCGATTGAAACTAATATGTGAAAAAGTCACAATATGTTGAATAGTTTTTGGTTTAGCATAAAAGCATATGTGTTTCGGGGTTCCAACTTTTGCATCGCATTAGTTAAAACCAATTTTCAACCTTTCTCTGGTAAAGGTTGGTCTTTGTTGTTGTTCTTTTGTCTTGCGATAGGATGGCAACACAACGGGGGAGAGTTCTATGTGAACTTGCACTTAATGACATATCTTTTTGGGGTGAAGAGGATGCGGAATTTGAGGTAACGAATTTTTTAGTTAATCATTTTCCTATTTAAGAAAAGCTTGATTTTATTGCATATATTTATTATTTTTGCTTAACAAAATTTCGGTACAATTGATGTTTATTCCATTATTTGTGTATGGATATATGTGTGTGATTCAATTGTTTCCGATTAAGAAAAACTATTGTTATCTTTATTTATGGTTTGGTATCAATTATTTATGCTTACAAAATTTCGGTGCAATTGCGGTACTATAATGTCTATGTTTGTTTTAATTGCTTCCGGTTGAGATAAATAATTATGCAAGTTGATTTATTTGGTTTTTATGAATTGTTTATGGCTTAACAAAAAGGTTTTTGGGATCAATTGTTTAGTCCAATTCGATTCCAGATAAGAGAAACTAAGTTAATTCTGATCGTAGTTAGACTTATCAAAGTGGAGGTTTCGGTTATTCAAGTCTAATCGAATGCCTTAACGAGAAATTCTAGTTAACTAACCTAGTACTTGTCTTGTTTAAAAGTGAAAGGTCTAAGTTATTGTTCGAATAATTAGAACCTAATGAGAAAAATAGAGTTAATTCTGATCTTTATTTTGGTCTTATCGAACAAGCGATTGTATTTGTACAATCGGTTTAGCAAAAGAACTAAGGTGCTTAGTCAATTTTTGATTTGCAAAACTATTAGGGAAAATTGCTTCGGGAAATTGTTTCCTTGGTAACATATCAAAACAAAATTACTTTATAGTTTCGGTTTTGATATTGCTTATCTAAAATGGTGTGTGGAACCCTCATGATTAATTCTTATAGGTTGCAAGTATTTTAAGATTTGTAGGATCCTTTCGGTTTGTCATTTATTTGCTCGTACCTTTGTCATTTTGTGACAAAAAGGGGGAGAAATATATGGAGTAAACAAATGATTTGGTATCACTAAGAAAAAGACAATGGTGCTTAAACGTTATATCTAACGAAAGAGTAAATTATAGACTAAGGGGAGTAACATATCATATTGATACTTATGGTTAGATTAACTACAAAGGGAATAAAAAAGATGTGCGGATTGAAAATCTACCTATCTTACCTTTAGGGGAAGTATTAGCTTTGTTATTATAATGTCAACATCGGTATTTATGGATTGAATGTATACAGGCTGTTGTGCTGTTGAAACTTGGAATCAAGCGTATGTGTAATGAATTATTGTAATTTTTTTATCCATATAATGTAAGAGTTTTGTCACTAAAATTGACAAAGGGGGGGATTGTTAGAGCATTGCTCGTTTGAACCCACCAAGCGTTGGTATGTCAAGTTTGGTTGTCATATTTTAGTGAGCCAAAACTCATTTAAAGAATCGTTTGATTATATTCTAGAGTCAACTTCGTATATGTTATATAGAAAGTTACTAGGATATGAGACTTACAAGTATTACATGAAGACTTGAAGAATGTGAAGAAGTAAAGAGCTTCATCGACGACATCATCCTTCCTCTTGAGGTTAGAAATATTTGACTTGAAATGTTTCATTCATAGCGTATCTTTCAAGTCGTGCATATTGAAAACATATATAAGTGCGAAGATTTGAATGATTATACTCTAGTTAGACATAGTATTAAGGAATTACAATACGAAGTATAACGTTTATCTTTTGAACTTCGTATATAAGACATAGACATAATTGTATGAATGTTATTGTGATTATGTATGAGTATGGGTGAAGATTTCGTCCAAAGAAACAATATTTTACATTCGTTTAAAGGAAGTACAATTCATAAACTTGTTTTGTGAATCGAAAGGTAAATCGCTAGGCTTATTGGTATTGTTATTCATTGCAAATATTTGGATTACCAATATGTGTGTTTAGTATAACCGCTCATAAATTGTTTATGTATCTTGGTAAAACTATTCTTTCTTTTTTTTGATAAGAAGATTAAATATATTAATTAAGCAAGATAATACAAAAGTTCTACAATTTTATTTTTTTCGAAAACATTAGAAAGGATACTTTCTTTGTGTATTTGTTGTTGCATATGCTTCGAAAAGTGTTGTAGTCTTCTTATTCTTGCTTCCTTTGCTACCGAATCTCCTGCAGGATTGTAATCTCTGTTTATAAATTTTATCATGGCTTGTGGAAGAGTGTCCATAATGGAAATATTGTCTTCTATGGTATTTTCCGCCGTCCAGGAAACTGATGCATCTTTTTTGTTAATGCAATCTGACAGAACTTTACAATCTATAACAATAAAGACACTGGCGAGAATATTATCTTCTAGCCAATTTAAATCCTTTAAAACTTATTTTTCTTTTGCATGTAAAGCCGAGGAAACCCAATCTGAACCTGCAGAAATATGCATAAAAGCTTCTTGTTCTACCGAGTAAAGAATGAAAGCATAGCCCGTTGTCAAATTCTCCCTGTAAAAGGAGGCATCTATAAAAATTATCCAATCATAGTTGAAATTGTTCCACTTATTTGTATTTGTCTTCTTTTTTTGAGCACTTGTTTGCAACTTCTCTTTCTTAGGAGGTTGAGTTTGTAAAAAATTACTAATCCGTTGGATCAAAGCATATGGATCTGGGTTAGTTTTCCTAAAAATTACTTCACATCTATACTTCCACAGAAACCAAGTGACGTTGCGATGTGTTCACAATTTTTTGAGTAGATAGTATTTGATATCCAGTTCTCAACCCACTTAACAATCGAATCTGTGTTGATTTGCGAGTTGAATGTGTTCAAGTCGCATCCAAACTAGATTGCTCTAGCGAAAGTACATTTTCTGAAAAGGTGAGATTCTGTTTCTGCCTCTTGGTTTTTATATAGAGGACACTCTGATGAGATTTCTGGGTTGTGGGATGCTAATCTGCTATTTGTTGGGAGTGCCTTTTGGATCATTTTCCAAATAAATAGTCGGATATGAGGTATTGTCTTCAAATTCCAAATATTTTCCCACGGGAATATAATATCTTCCTCGTCATTATTATGTTAATTGATAAAGTAGTTGTAAATATATTTTGCTAAAAAGCTCCCGATATATGGTGTTCCCATCTGATTCTGTCCTTGTTTTCTTTATTCGGGAAAATTTCTAGAATTTTTCCTTTAATTTCTAGGGAAAAATATTCATCCAATTTTTCAATATCCCAATCACCATCAAAATTTAGTAGCTCATGGACCGTTTGAGGTATCAGGTCCGGCTTATCACTTGGTTGGGTTAATGTATTTGTGTCAGGTATCCATTTGTCTTCCCAGATCCTTGTGTTTTTTCCGTCTTTCACTTGACATATGAAGTTTCCTTTTATAATATTGAGACCCTTCTGAGTACTTGTCCAAATCCACGAGAGTTCATAATTTCTTGTCGGTTGAAAAGGGTTCGACCCATGAAAATATTTTGCTTCTAGTAATTTTACCCATAGTTGATCCTTTTCTGTCATGACTCTACTTGCTAACTTCGTTAGAAGGGCTATATTGAAGTTATGAGGATTCTTAATTCCTAAACCGCCTTGGGACTTTGGTTTGCACATGCATTTCCACGCTTTTATATATCCACCTTTTATTTTTGCCTTATCCTTATTCCACCAAAAATCTCTCTGAATTTTTTCAAGTTTATCTAGAGTATCTTTTGGAAGGGGAAGCATCTGCATCTGATATGTTGGATACGACTGGAGAATTGATTAAATTAAAATTGGTAAAACTATTTAGAATGCCAGACTTTTGTATTGGTATGACTTTTATTAGTGAAACCGATCTTAAGTAATCACCTGAGATGGTATGATCAATATTTTGTAATTGGTATGACCAACTCTAGACATTGGGTAACCGATCCTAGTAAGAGGTGCAACCGATCACAAGTATATGGAATCGATCCTTATAAGAGGTATAACAAGTCTTAGTAATTGGTAATCGATCTTATGACTTGTGCAACCGATCACAAGTAAATACCATAATAATGTGGTAATCGATCATAAAACCTAGTCAACCAATTTTTGGAAAGCTAGTGTGACCGATCCTAGTACCCACATGGAGGTAGAACCAAAGCTTTGTGTTTTGGTAGAATCGTGAAACCCATTAGTGGTGATTTGATAAAATAATCAATCACACAGTTCTTGGAAGTCAGATGAGCCAATTCTAAACTTGTTTGGAAGTGTGGCAAATCGGTTCCAAGATTGTAAATATGAAAAAGGATTTACAAAGTAAAGATGTCGACATATTTTGAACATTTACAGTAACTCTTATCTTTTATTGTTGAAAGATATTCCTTAATAACTAAAGGAGAATCCAGGATCGAAATAAATTGAGAATCTTTTAATTAAGGTTTTTAGTTTTTAAATGCTAATTTCCAGCAATTAAATGCATATCTTTAGAAAATAAAAATTGGTAATGTGCATTTACTAATTGGAGATTATCTACTGAGATTTCGGTCAATATTTGGACAGTGCATTTCCAGGAATTATGAAAACCTATTTTGGACTTTATTGCATATCTTTGAGAATATTCGGTTTTGGAAATTCTTTGGTGTCCAAACTTCCTTGGTCTATAAATATTGAAGTTTGCATTTCGACCAAACTAATCCTCAGAGCCAGCAAAACTACCTAGTTGTGTTGTTACTGGTGGAGCCGTCTATTCTGAGAGGAAAGTACCCTAATTAGGCGAAATCTCTTACGGCCGCTCGTTTTAAAGACTTCTTTGGGATTGATAAGCTATACGAGTACCGTTGGTGGGAAACTAGATAATTGCAGTATATTATTAGTTTTCGATTGATTTGATTGACTAACGGTTGTTGAACTTTGATTGCACCTAGTTTGTTTATGCTTGAGACTCTTCTCTTATGATATAAGATTCACTCAAACTAGATCGAAGTGTCGACGGGGATCTTTATAACTGTTTGTAAATCAAAAGACGTCTTGTGATAATCCATCATTAACACACTATGTTCTGTGTGTGATTGATCACAAGAGATTCAAGTTGTTTGTGTGCAGATGTTTATTGAAGATCTAAGAAGATTTGAAGATAAATAAGATATTTGGGTTCATAATATTTGGTGTGCACAAAACTTGATCGGCTGGAGGGATTCAACTATAATCAATTTATCTTTGTGATAACCTTGATTGATTAGTTGTGTAGATCGGCATCAATATATTATGTTTGTGACTTAGAGTGTTGATTGCAAAGTCTAAACCCAACTTATGAGTGCCAAATATTGCATATTCATACACCTTTTCATTTGGCACTTAACTCATCTTTCGCGCTTCAAAGTCATATATTATCCCAAATTCTGCATTTTTACCATCTTCAAGAATAAATATTTGTATTAATTAATTTTGTGTTTTTAAGTACTAAATAAAGCTTGGAAGAATTGAGAAGACAAAAGAGAAGAAAGTTGGAAGTGTTGCAACCCGTTCGCGTATTAGTGGCAACCTGTTTACAATACATGGGATTAAACTACCCATAATCCAAAACCCAAGACCCAAATCCATTTCCACCTCACCACCATTGGATTCCAAAACATCCACCTCACCCCATTGGATTCCAAAACATCCACCTCACCCCATTGGATTCCAAAACATCCACCTCACCACCATTGGATTCCAAAACATCCACCTCAACCCATTGTATTCCAAAACATCCATCAAGTGAGAAAACATGTTTTGTTGAGTAAATAATTGCCAAAATTCGAATCCAAGTGAGAGAGAATTTTTGTGTATAAATAGAGAGGGTTTTTGTGTTGAAAACTCATCCAAGAATAGCTTGTTCATGTTAGTTTATCAAATTTAAGTTTTGTTGTAATGTTCTTCATGTTCTAGTTTCATTTACTAGGGTTTAGATGAAGCCCTAATCTCATTGGTATGTATTCATATCTTGTATCTTGTTCTTGAAAGTTTAGAATTGTTTAAAGATATAATTTAATCCAAGTGTTTCAACATCTTGCTCTCACAATGTATGCCATGTATCCATTGTAGTTAGAATATCTCTATGTTGATTATGCTACAACTCATGCTTAACCAAATATTGATCTTTAGATTAGTTGTGCTTAATTAGACAATTAATTCTTTGGAGAAATACTTTAGTTGTGATTAAATTATCCATTGGAGAAACACCTTAGTTATACGGTAGACTTGAATCTACTATAAGGACGAGAATAATATTACAAGTTGAATGCATATCATAGGTTATTGGTGGATTTGAATACCCTAGTATCCATATTATCATTGTTTACATATCTTGTTATTTGCATCTTTTACTTTTATTATTTCAGTCACTTGAAAATCATATCGTCGTATCGACAAAATCAAACCCCTTTTGGTTACTCTCTGAATCAGGATTTAGAATCAACTTCTACACTCTCCAAGTCTCTGTGGTTCGACCTGTGCTTGCCCTGTGTTGCTTGTCGACAATGTGCACTTGCAGTATACACAATAGTAGGTATCTTTCCGAGCCTACCACCAACTACTTTGGTAGTTGAAATTTTTAGATAGATCTCGGACCCGACAAAGGAGTTTATTGGGATAAACGGAAGAGCCTTTTGTCAAACTCATATCACGTTGTTTGAAAAAAGTTGTTACCGAACAGATTTGTTGTTCTTTTACTGTTTGGAATACGAACCAAACGAATTGTTCCAAGTGCGTGACTTATTACAAGTTGGAGGCACATGGATACTAAGGGAACTAGGTGAACTATATGTTTATTTGCTTGGTCTCAACTATACGAAGTTGGTTTGATTTTGTATAGCGTCTTAATTCTGAGAGTATTCAGTTCTGGACAAGGTCCCGGGGTTTTTATGCATTTGCGGTTTCCTCATTAACAAAATCTTGATGTGTCATTTACTTTTCTATTTCCTCATTTATAATTGATTTATTATAATTAGAAGTAAAATACACAAATGTTAATTCCTAATTACTTGATAGCAATCCTATAGTGTTTGGTTAAGTCCGAACCTATTATCAAGTAATCATACTTTGTTGTTGTATTGTCTCGATCTAGTATCCATAGACTATCACACGAAGTGTGAACCGATTCATTGTATTGTCTCG
Organism: Papaver bracteatum; assembly: GCA_023529315.1. Taxonomy (NCBI): domain Eukaryota; kingdom Viridiplantae; phylum Streptophyta; class Magnoliopsida; order Ranunculales; family Papaveraceae; genus Papaver; species Papaver bracteatum. The sequence continues at coordinate 2,656,983 of JAJJWX010001287.1, forward strand.
ACTCAGTCCATAGACAATCACTTTCGGTAAAGGACTTATATGCGGATTTTTTTTAGATTGAGGTATATTTGGGTACCCTCGTCTTTTCATAAAGGATTTTTAATTAAAGAAATAAAAAGAATGAAAACATGCATACTATAAACATTTCAGACATATATTGATAATAAAAACAAAAGGCATAAAAAAATTGAATGCAAGCGGACTACAACGAGCATTACTATTAAAAACAAAAATGACGGATGTTCAAGAAAAAAATCTAACTCCTTTAAAATCCTAAGTCATATAATCTCCCACGTTGCACGGTGACCCTCGCCCTCCCCTCTCCAAATTGCAGAGAAATTCTCTCTTTTTACACGAAATTCTCTCTTTTTACAGAGGAATTCTCTCTTTTTACGCCATCTCATCCCTAATTTTTCTCTCTAAATCCGGGAAAAATAAATAGGAAAAAAAAAAATCGGCGAGAAAAAAAAAACTAACTTCTTTTTCTTCCCTCTTTTATTCCACCGGTTGAGCAAACCCTAAGTTCTTTTTCCCCAGCCGTTTTTGTTTTCTAGACAAATAAAAGTAGTCACAACAACCATTGCTCTGATTATAGTTTATGATACTAACTTTAGAAACAGATACACATGTGTTAAGTGGCCTATTTTATTATATACAATGTTATTAACATTCCGCGAAGTCTCTATACAGTTTTCGCATAACATGCGAGATTTAACGGATGGAGTTGTTGTACTGCAGGGAAATGAAACTCACACGGTGATTCCAGAAAAGCACTATTTGTAATCACTGCTTTGCGGGGTTAGTGATGGTATTTTTCAATAATGTTGTAGTAAAAGGTTCGTTGAGACTTGTGAAAGCAGATTTTTTAGACTTAATTTTTAAAGCAAAAATAAAACAAACTCAAAATAAAGTTTTGTAAAAATTATGGAGAGGCTCGGGCTAGGATTCCACAAATTTTCACACTCATATAGTTCAGATATCAATTCTAAACAATAAAAGCTCAAATGATAAAGTTTTATTGACTCTAATTCATTGCCTAAGGTAGATTTCGAAAGTAATGGGTGTAAAACTAAAGCATGGGACATCAAAACATCTAAGCTAAGCATGACCCATTAATTGTAATCACAACCATTCAATGAAACTCATAAATCAATTGAATAACAGTGCAAATAGTCATGACAAGAATTGATATAATTACCACATTTGTGAAACTTGGCTTCCTCCGTCGCCCCAGAGGATGGGTTTAGCTTCTCATCATGGAAACACGCTCATAAGATTTTTCATTGCTCAAAAGTGCTTACAAATGATAAAATAGAAGAAAATGGTTAAAACCGGATGTTTGCAACGCTTATAATTATTGCAAAACACTGTTACAGAACGATATAAAGAAATTGTCGCGGTTACTGTTCATCTGTCGCTGTGAAACTGTTGCTAAGCCTGAGAATAGTGACAGTTTTTAACGTCTGTCTCTAGCCATATGTTCTTCATGTTCTTGATGATCACAACAGCAGAAAAAATACTCTGTGCAGCTCTCGATTTCGCTCTGTGACATTCCAAACTGCTCCCCAAACTCTCCGTCCCTGCTCTACAGCTCCTATACACCTTATATAGCCTTCCAGAACCTAAAATACTCCTCCATAACTCCAGCAAATCTCCCATTACTCGCATTGAAGAAAAATAATATCGGGAATATTTTCTTTCCATTCTTATTGTAGCTGCAGGAAATCCCATACTACATCCTTGTTAAGATCTTGATATAATCAAATCACAATTGAAGATTAAAAATGACACTTTATTATTTTGTTCTCAGAAATGTTTACAGAAATGGAAGAATTCAAGATTACAACTATTCTCTTGAAGTTTCTCTCTCCTCAAGACTTTATTAACTCTCAAAAAATACATCATCCTTTTCTGGACATATTGGGTCTATATTTATAGGGTAGTTACATAGTGGATGACAGCTAATTTTTCCTCTTATTTCGGGTTGGTTCTGCGATTGTACCGCGATAGTTACAATGTTCATTCTCGCAAGCTTTGTAACCATCGCGGGACAAACATGCTTTTCTCAAGTTTTCTTCAATCGTCAGTTATTACGTCACTCTTTTGACTGCTTTTGTGATAATCGCAAAGTGTAGTTGAAGATATTGCGGTGATTCTCGCTGGGAAGTGTTGTTAATCTCGCAGAGAAGTATTGTAGCGATATTCTGGTCCTATATCTTGCCTCTTCTCATGTCTTCTGCGCAAAATGGAGAGGATATGAGAATCTTCAATTCTTCAAAGTGCTCGCAGCTTCTTTTCTTTCCATATTTTCTTCTCGACGTTGCTCCGTTAATTTAGCTTAACCGCCTACACGTGTTGTCAGCTCATCTTTTTACTGACACGTCTCTACTCAACAGGTCATTCCCTTTTGCCTATAAAAGGTAGAGTTAGACTTCAAAACTAATTTTCTTCTTTTATTTCTCTATCTTCTTCATCTGTTTATTTGTCTTCCGTCTGCAACTTTTCTTCTTCTTCATATCCTCTTGCTACTGCTCTAATGGAGTCATCAAGGTATGTTTTTTGAATATAATCTTTATTTGAGTCAATTTTTACTCATATTCTTTGATCTTCTCTATTTGATCCTTCATAACTCCCGTATTATGTCTTCTCTTCAGTGGAACTATCCCTAACACCCAATCCTCAATTCAAAACCCTAATGTTCGCAAAAGGCCAACTGATGAGAAGAAGAGGAGTTCTGCGAATGATAAGGTGGTAAGAAACACATCCTATTTCTTAATAACAATATTGTTGCCTCTGTTTCTTATCTAAGTTATTATTCGCAGAATATCGAGAACATCGCTAATCCTCCCAAAAGACCTCGTCAATTTAAAGCTCTTGAGGATGATTACATCATCCCCACGTTAACATCTGCGAGAGTTACTCCCACACCTTCACGATCGGATCCTCTTTATTTTACCTGCTAGAATATCGCTGCCAACACCTCTAGTTCTTTTGATTCTTTGACAAATCAAGCTCCTGAAATTGCTGTGACTGAAACTCTTTCTAGCTCTTTATTGCCTTCAACTATTATTTTTCCAAATACTCCTCCTTATGATAATACAACTATCTCAAATGACTCAAATCGTCAACTTGTCCTTGTTACTACTTCACCCTCTGCATCTCTTCCTCCATCAAATAAAACCTTAGCAGGAGTTGATGTTGCCTTTAAAATTTTATCTAACATTTTAGACGATGCTAGAAAATCTTCTACTGACTCTCTTCAATATGAAGTTTGCGAGACTTTACTCAAATATTTTGGCTCTGATAGTACTGCTTCACGAGCATCTTTAGAAAATAAATTTAAAGCTCTAAGAAAAAGCCTTCAAGTCAAAATTTCTAAATGTGATACTTTGAACCATATGCTTCGCAATTCTTCACTTAACTACGAGAATCTTCGCAGAAAAAATGACGAGCTGAAAGGTATAATTTTCCTGCCTCTACCCTTTTGTTTTTCTGTTTTGCTTTCATATCTTCTGTACTCAAGTCTCCTTCTTAAATTCTTGGTTCATATATTAGTTTCAAATCAGACTCGTTTCATGGAAATACTTAAATTTGAATCTATTGCTGAAGAAGCTCGTGTTGAAAGAGATTCTTGGATGTACCAGTATAATAGATTAGATAATCTCTACACATATTCGATCGATCAAATAGATAATCTTACTAATGAGAATAATCAACTATCGCAAAGTCAAAATTTATTAAGTAACGAGATTACTCGTCTCTCATATTTGTTAACCAAGTCTAACTTGGTGGTAGAATCTTTATCAGATGAAAATAGAACTTTATCCCAAGAGAAACATAGATTTTCAAGCTTGATGGAGATTTATTCGCAGAAATTGAGTAATCTACAAAGAATATGTGATAATCAAGAGCAATCTCTTCGTTCCCTTAAAGATGAACTCAAGGAAGTAACTGAATTATCTGCTGCTAAGAAGGAAAAACTTATTAAGGGTAGATTAACTCTTAGTTTAAAGGCCAGCAAGCTTCAAGATCAATACTCCCAATTTAAGAAATTTCATTCTTTATTAGCAAAGGAAAACTCGTATCTACACTCCAAAGAAGAAAACATAAAATCTCGTCTGAAGGGTATGGTTGGCGATAAAATTGATGACGCTATGAATCAATGGGAGAAATTTTTCTTTATATTAATCCAAAACTTAACCTCTCAAAAAGAAGGTAGTCAATTTACTGCCTCATTTGTTGATCTTTCTGTCAAATTTTACGTTACGTTTTTTGCGATATCTTTGTCTGAAAAATATTTAATCATTTTTGTTGCTCGCAGAATCTGAAAGAAATCTTCATTCTACCATCGCTGATCTTACTGATAAATTGGATAAAGTTCGCAAAGAAAATAGGATTCTCACTTCTTATCTTATAGAAGCTCGCGATAAGGCAGTGAGAAGGCTTGATTATCTCGAGTACTTCAAAAATATAGAGATTAGAAATCGTGACAGAGGTTTCCTTCGCAAGGTTCACCTTAGTGCTGAAGTTCCTGTGAACGATATTCTGATATCCCATTCTCTCCCTCCTGTATCTGTTCCTCCTCTAAAAGTTGATGATGATTACTGTAGCAACGCAACTATTCACAGTCAATTTTACATTTTTTTTTTTTTTTTGCTTTTGCTTTAAAACTTCGAAACCCTAACTACATCTTTTGAGCTCAACAGGTGCCTGAGTAGCTGTTGTAAAGGCGAAGGAAAGGAAGCGAAAGAAAGCGGAAGAAGTTTTTATTTTAATAAAAAAAAAAAAGAGAAAAAAAAGAGAGTTTATTTTATTTATTTTTAGTTTGTATTAGGATTCCTTTACTATTGTAATTTTCTTTTTCTTTTGCACTTTATTTTGGACTTTGGACTTGGACATTCTATTTTTATTTTTTATTTTTAAACCCTACGGAAGGGTATTATTAAATATCAACTATTTGCAGAGAAGGACGGTGATTACAATATCACCTCGGCCCCTCGGGTTCGTTCATGACATAGGAGTCGTGGCCCGAGTCGACAACAACGGTTCATCCCCCGTCTAGAACGGGAGGTAAGTTTGTCGAAACACTCACGAATCCCTTGTTAGCGAGTTATTGTATTCCTTCGTTAGCATATATGTTGAGGAATTGGATACGGCTGCTTTATTTTCCTAGTAAAGGGCAAGGACTGGCCATACAAGATAAGGGTTCGGATTTCATCACCATTCTCTTCTTTCCCACCTTAGGAAAACGATACATACGCGAACCTAAGCTTTAAAATTTTGAATAGAACAAGACCTATAAGGTAACGAGCTTAGTAGGAAAGTCATTTGAAAAATATTGGTTACTCTTTAAGCATACTTCGAAGTTCATGACGGTTTCGTAAATTGAATGCGTGATCGCGCCGCCTTGTAATACGGTGAGGCCTTGGGTATCAAAGCTCTAGCAGCTTCCCTCGCCTCTATTCAATTTACTTAAACTCGGATTGATTCCAGAGGGGTTTGCTCAGATTGTAACGAATTCCCTTTCGAAGGATTAGAAGTGGTCTAGAAAACAATCTAAGTGGAGCCATCATGCTTTTTGTTTGCTAGAAATCGTGAGGTTTTTGTGGTGGAGTCATCCTTGTTTGTGATTGCATAGAACTTGCCTTCTAGGTGAATGGTTAACATGCTTGATGTGCTAGCTAGGCTATGATTGTGTCTTTTAGAGACCATACACGCCGACTAGTTAGAATCGATCAAGAAGAGTTAATTGAAATACATAGTTCGAGTGAGACAGTCCAAACCCATCCGAAACAATGGGAGAACCAAGTAAACCCGATCCGTAGTCTAAAGGACTACATGTACCCAACAAGGACAACCCAGTCCTCGTGCATTGTCTTACCAGCTATTGATGGACAATTTGAGCTAAAGGCAAGTATCCTCAATATGTTGCCTAAATTTAAAGGGGTTGAAGCTGAAAATCCCTACCACCATGTGAGAGAGTTCGAGGAAATTTGTGGGACTCTTCGGATCAACCAAATGACGGATGAGCACCTCAAAATGAAACTTTTTCCTTTTTATTTGATAGACAAAGCCAAGACTTGGTTGTGTGCTCAACAGCCACAGTCATTTCATACATGGGATGCTCTTACGAAAGAGTTCTTCAAAAAGTTCTTCCCAAACCATAAGACTACGACAATTCGTCAAAGTCTGAATAGTTTTGTGCAATTAGAGGAGGAAACTTTGGAAAAATATTTGGAGAGATTCAATGAATTATTGCTCCAATGTCCTCACCATGGCTTTGAAAAATGGAGACTTGTGCAAATTTTGTATGAAGGTTTAGATGTCAAGAACCGAACTACAGTTGAGACCATGTGCAATGGTCAATTTATTGAAAAAACTGCTGATGAGTCTTGGGATTTCTTAATCAAAGTCGCTGAAAAAGACTCGCAAGCGGTGGGAATCCCCGTGAACCAAATAGGATTACCCTTGCATCCAATGTTCATAGAATTGACTCTGACTTCGAAGGAAGTGCAAAGATGGCATCCTTGGCCAGGAGAATAGAAAAGCTAGAGCTATAAAAGAATGGAAAAACTAATATCCCTACTCTCCGTAGTCAAATTGAAATGGCCACTTGTGCCGCATGCCATAGTTCAGACCATCTAGTGGACACTTGTCCAGGACCTCCATGCATTTCAAGAGTCTAAAACCGAGGAAGCCAATGTATTGTACCAAAGGCAAGAGAACAACCCATATTCTCGGACCTACAACCCGGGGTGGAGAAATCACCCTAACTTTTCATGGTCTAAGGGGCATGTGCAAGGGGAACATCAAATAATAACCAAGGATACCCTTATCCTAGAAACCCCCAAGTGCAACCACATTCTCAAGACCCCTACGGAGAAAAAGCCTAGCTTCGAAGAAAGTTTCGGTTTGTTGACCCAAAATTTGGTACAACTTCAAAAGACCACAGACCAACGTTTTTCAAGTCTAGAACTTAAAATGGGTCAAATTTGTGAAGCATTGAATGAAAGAGACAAAGGCAAACTTCCTAGTCAACCCCAACAAAATCCAAAAACAGTATATCAGGAGAAAATTCAACTCGAAATGAGGCCTCCAATAATCAAGTAAATCTGTCACCACTCTTCGTAGTGGTAAAGTTGTTGAAAACAATGTAGGTGTACCACGATCGAGTGAGTCTACATCAGACTCACCAGTGCATAAAATACCACAGAGAAAACACCTATTGTTGAAAACAAATCTGAGCAACATAAGAATTCCCATAATTCTAATGTCTACACCATCTCATGTACTGTTGCTCCATTCCCACAAAGATTGGTGCAACAAAAAGAGAGTACAGTAACGAGATTTTAGAAATGTTCAAACGAGTTAACATCAACATCCCATTTCTTGCTGCAATCAAGCAAGTCCTCGCTTATGCTAAATTCCTTAAGGATCTATGCACACAAAAGCGAAAGCTTCATGTGCATAAGCGTGCTTTTCTCACCGAGCAAGTGAGTGCAATCATTCAAAGCAACACACCACCTAAGTTTAAAGACCCGGGTAGTCCAACTATCACATGCAAAATAGGTGACCATACGGTTAAGAAGGCGTTGCTAGACTTAGGGGCAAGTGTGAATTTTCGCCATATTCGGATATGTGCGATTAGGTCTTGGAGAGTTGAAGGCAACACCTATAACTCGCAATTGGCGATGACAGATCAAGTAAAAGTGCCACGTGGTGTGGTAGAAGATGTTTTGATTAAGGTTGATAAATTTTACTTTCTGTGGACTTCATCGTTTTAGATACTCAACTTTGTGCAAAACCCCGATGAGTCACATTCTGTCATTTTGGGACGTCCTTTCTTAGCGACGTCCAATGCAATCATTAACTGCCGTAATGGAGTGCTGAAGTTGTCATTTTGTAATATGACTGTGTATTTGAATGTTTTCAATGCTAGCCAACAAAATTTAGATCTTGATGATGATAATGATGTGCATGAAATCAACATGATTGAAATTTTGATTTAGGAGTCGCTACCTAGTAGCATGTCTGTTGACCCTTTAGATGCTTGTTTGAATAATTTCAACCTGGATCTGTTTGATGATGAATACATAAGTGAAGTGAATACTTTGCTTGAATCCACACCACTCATGGACACGTCTAAGTGGAAAGCTAGAGTGGAACCACTTCCCCTCTTGGAATCCAAGTCTGTTCCATCTCTTGTTGAGCCACCAAAGCTCGAACCGAAACCATTACGATACTCTTAAATATGTTTTTTTGGGACCTTCTAATACTTTGCTTGTAATCATTTCATCTGCCTTAGATACAAAACAGGAAAGAAAACTTTTAGAAGTGCTTAAGGAGCATAAAGAAGCATTAGGATGGACCATCTCGGACCTTAAAGGCATAAGCCCCACTGATTGCATGCACCATATAAACCTTGAGGACAATGCCAAACCATCTAGGGAGATGCAAAGGCGTCTCAATCCTAACATGAAAGAGGTTGTTAAGAGTGAGATCATAAAGCTTCTTGATGCGGGTATCATATAACCAGTTCCTGATAGCAAGTGGGTCAGTCCCATTCAAGTGGTACCCAAGAAGTCCAGCATTACTTGTAGTTCAAAATGAGAAGAATGAGCTTGTCCCCACCCGTGTAACTACAGGTTGGTGAGTTTGTATTGACTATAGGAAATTGAACACAGTAACTAAGAAAGACCATTTTCCGCTGCCCTTCATTGATCAAATGCTAGAAAAGTTGTCGGGACATAGGTACTATTGTTTCTTAGATGGCTATTCAGGCTACAACCAAATTCACATAGCAATTGAAGATCAGCATAAGGCCACATTTACTTGTCCGTATGGAACATTTGCTTATCGTCGTATGCCTTTTGGGTTGTGTAATGCACCTGCTACTTTTCAAAGATGTATGATGAGCATATTTTCAGACATGATAGATGAGTTTCTTGAAATCTTCATGGATGATTTTTCTGTCTTTGGCTCTAATTTTGATGAATGTTTGCATCATCTTACTCGTGTGCTTATTCGGTGTAAAGAAAAGAATTTGATCTTGAATTGGGAAAAATGTCATTTCATGGTTGACTCAGGCATTGTTCTAGGGCATATCATCTCAGAAAAAGGCATAGAAGTAGATAAATCCAAGGTTGATATCATTCAACACTTGCCTCAACCTCACTCTGTGAGGGAGGTTAGATCATTTTTAGGCCATGCTGGTTTCTACCGTAGATTCATCAAAGATTTCAGTAAGATCTCAAGGCCATTGTGTAATCTACTTAGTAAAGATGTTGCATTTGTGTTTGATGATGCTTGTGTGCATGCTTGGGAGGATCTCAAAACTCTTTTAACTTCGGCCCCTATAGTCCGACCTCCTGATTGGAAATTGCCTTTTGAAATCATGTGTGACGATCCGATTTTCTTTGTTGGAGCTGTCTTAGGTCAGCGAGTTGACAAACAACCCTATGTGATCTACTATACTAGTAAGACACTGAATGAGGCACAAATGAATTATTCAACAACCGAAAAAGAGATGCTAGCTGTTGTGTTTGCATTAGATAAGTTTAGATCTTATTTGATAGGATCTAAAATCATCATATATTCTGACCATGCCGCATTGAGATATCTTTTATCTAAAAAAGATGCCAAGGCTCGTCTAATTCGATGGATACTCTTGTTACAAGAGTTCCACCTCGAAATTCGAGATAAAAAAGGGTCGAGAATGTTGTTTTGATCACTTATCTAGATTGAATGTCGAGTCTCCATGATGAATCGAGAGATTATTAGAGAATCTTTCCCAGGATGAACAAGCGATGCTAGTTTACGAAATGCCATGGTTTGCCGACATCGTGAACTACCTTGCTACGGGTAGGATGCCACTTCATTGGTCTAAACAAGACCGGTCTAAGTTCTTGTTTGAAGTGAAACATTTCCTATGGGATGACCCATATCTGTTCAAATCCGCACGACCAAATCATTAGGAAATGTGTCCCCAACTCTACGAACAAAGGGATGTCATCTCTTTTTGTCATGATCAAGCATGTGGAGGCCACTTTAGTGCAAAGAAAACTGCTGCAAAGATCTTGTAGAGTGGTTTTTTCTTGGCCAACATTGTTTAAGGATAGCCATGAATTATGTATTTCTTGTGACCGGTGCCAGAAATTGGGAAGTATATCAAAACGAAACATGATGCCCTTACAACCCATTTTGATTGTTGAGCTATTTGATGTATGGGGCATTGATTTCATGGGTCCATTTCCTAGCTCTGAAGGAAAGTTGTACATTCTTGTTGTTGTTGACTATGTTTCTAAGTGGGTAGAAACAATTGCAACCAAAACTAATGACCACAAGGTGGTACTTTCGTTCTTAAAGGAAAACATATTTTCTCGATTTGGCACCCCTAGAGCTATAATCAGTGACGGTGGTTCACATTTCTGCAATAGGCCTTTTGAGTCCTTTGTCCGTAAGTATGGCATAACTCATAAAGTTGCAACCCTATATCATCCACAGACCAGTGGCCAGGTAGAGGTTTCAAATAGGGAGATTAAGCACATTCTAGAAAAGACGGTTAACCCGTCTAGAAAAGATTGGTCTTTAAGATTGAATGATGCTTTATGGGCCTATAGAACTGCATACAAGACCCCCATTGGTATGTCCCCTTACAAACTTGTGTACGGTAAAGCTTGTCATCTCCATGTAGAGTTAGAGCATCGTGCATATTGGGCTGTAAAGAAACTGAACTTTGATCTAGATAAAGCTGGCACCCAAAGGAAGCTTCAACTCAATGAGTTGGAAGAGTTAAGAAATGATGCATATGATAATGAAAAAATGTACAAACAAAGAATGAAGGTGTTCCATGACAAACGCATTTTGCGCAAGTCATTCACTCCATGCCAGAAAGTTCTATTGTATAACTCACGACTGCACCTTTTTCCAGGAAAATTACGTTCTAAATGGACAGGCCCGTTCGTGGTGCGAACAATTTTCCCCCATGGGGCTGTAGAACTAGAAGATGTAACAACCAAGAATGTCTTCAAGGTCAATGGGCAGAGACCGTTCCTTGAACCAATTCCACGAGATTGAAACAACTCATCTTGCTGATCCGATCTATGTGGTGAAAAGTTCACCCCTTGTACATACCACAGATATCTTCCCTCATTTGGTTGCTTTAGACATACTCCACTTGTCTTTGGTTTGGCATCTGGTAATCTCTTTCCTTTGAATCTGTTTTGTTCTCATGGTTTGTTGTTGTTTCTATCATATTTTGAAACATTGAGGGCAATGTTAGATTTAGGTTTGGGGGAGTATTTGCATATAGCATTGTGAGTCTTTTCTATGACCAGCTGTGTAGCGGGTCTTTTGTAGGATCCTTTGTAGTCTTTTGCATTTTTTGTGTTGTTGTTTTCTATGACCAGCTGTGTAGCGGGTCTCTAAAAAAAATAATTAAAAAAATAAATAATAATAATAATAATAATAATAATGACCAGCTGTGGAGCGGGTCTTTTGTAGGATCCTTTGTAGTCTTTTGCATTTTTGTGTTGTTGTTTTCTATGACCAGCTGTGTAGCGGGTCTCTAAAAAAAAAAAAAAAAAATGATGACCAGCTGTGTAGCGGGTCCCTAAAAAAATTATTTTGTCTCGGATCTTGTGTTTGGTATCTGATGATCAGCTGTGTAGCGGGTCAACAAAAAAAAATTAATTAAAAAAAAAAAATGATGATCGGCTGTGTAGCAGGTCTTAAAAAAAAAATGGTCACAAATTATCAAGGTTCTACGAAATTCTGAAGTTCATCATCTACAGTTGAAAACCGAAGACGAAGGAATTTCTATGGATGCTCTGAATTTGGAGAAGGTTTTGTGGGTACATCTTTGGTAGGCCCTCACGAGACTACAACTCGTCCACTAGGGACACCTAGGGGTTTAAAGGCTCGATGCATACGCTAAATGCATTCGAGAAACAATGACAGTGGTATAGTTAGGATTTGGATTTTGTTTCACTTGAGGACAAGTAAAATTCAGGTTTGGGGTATTTGATGAGTGCCAAATATTGCATATTCATACACCTTTTCATTGGCACTTAACTCATCTTTCGCGCTTCAAAGTCATATATTATCCCAAATTCTGCATTTTTACCATCTTCAAGAATAAATATTTGTATTAATTAATTTTGTGTTTTTAAGTACTAAATAAAGCTTGGAAGAATTGAGAAGACAAAAGAGAAGAAAGTTGGAAGTGTTGCAACCCGTTCGCGTATTAGTGGCAACCTGTTTACAATACATGGGATTAAACTACCCATAATCCAAAACCCATGATCCAAAACCCAAGACCCAAATCCATTTCCACCTCACCACCATTGGATTCCAAAACATCCACCTCACCCCATTGGATTCCAAAACATCCACCTCACCCTATTGGATTCCAAAACATCCACCTCACCACCATTGGATTCCAAAACATCCACCTCAACCCATTGTATTCCAAAACATCCATCAAGTGAGAAAACATGTTTTGTTGAGTAAATAATTGCCAAAATTCGAATCCAAGTGAGAGAGAATTTTTGTGTATAAATAGAGAGGGTTTTTGTGTTGAAAACTCATCCAAGAATAGCTTGTTCATGTTAGTTTATCAAATTTAAGTTTTGTTGTAATGTTCTTCATGTTCTAGTTTCATTTACTAGGGTTTAGATGAAGCCCTAATCTCATTGGTATGTATTCATATCTTGTATCTTGTTCTTGAAAGTTTAGAATTGTTTAAAGATATAATTTAATCCAAGTGTTTCAACATCTTGCTCTCACAATGTATGCCATGTATCCATTGTAGTTAGAATATCTCTATGTTGATTATGCTACAACTCATGCTTAACCAAATATTGATCTTTAGATTAGTTGTGCTTAATTAGACAATTAATTCTTTGGAGAAATACTTTAGTTGTGATTAAATTATCCATTGGAGAAACACCTTAGTTATACGGTAGACTTGAATCTACTATAAGGACGAGAATAATATTACAAGTTGAATGCATATCATAGGTTATTGGTGGATTTGAATACCCTAGTATCCATATTATCATTGTTTACATATCTTGTTATTTGCATCTTTTACTTTTATTATTTCAGTCACTTGAAAATCATATCGTCGTATCGACAAAATCAAACCCCTTTTGGTTACTCTCTGAATCAGGATTTAGAATCAACTTCTACACTCTCCAAGTCTCTCGTGGTTCGACACATTGTGCTTGCCCTGTGTTGCTTGTCGACCTTTGTGCACTTGCAAGTATACACAATAGTAGGTATCTTTCCGAGCCTACCACCAACTACTTTGGTAGTTGAAATTTTTAGATAGATCTCGGACCCGACAAAGGAGTTTATTGGGATAAACGGAAGAGCCTTTTGTCAAACTCATATCACGTTGTTTGAAAAAAGTTGTTACCGAACAGATTTGTTGTTCTTTTACTGTTTGGAATACGAACCAAACGAATTGTTCCAAGTGCGTGACTTATTACAAGTTGGAGGCACAGGGATACTAAGGGAACTAGGTGAACTATATGTTTATTTGCTTGGTCTCAACTATACGAAGTTGGTTTGATTTTGTATAGCGTCTTAATTCTGAGAGTATTCAGTTCTGGACAAGGTCCCGGGGTTTTTATGCATTTGCGGTTTCCTCATTAACAAAATCTTGCTGTGTCATTTACTTTTCTATTTCCTCATTTATAATTGATTTATTATAATTAGAAGTAAAATACACAAATGTTAATTCCTAATTACTTGATAGCAATCCTATAGTGTTTGGTTAAGTCCGAACCTATTATCAAGTAATCATACTTTGTTGTTGTATTGTCTCGATCTAGTATCCATAGACTATCACACGAAGTGTGAACCGATTCATTGTATTGTCTCGACTCAGTCCATAGACAATCACTTTCGGTAAAGGACTTATATGCGGATTTTTTTTAGATTGAGGTATATTTGGGTACCCTCGTCTTTTCATAAAGGATTTTTAATTAAAGAAATAAAAAGACTGAAAACATGCATACTATAAACATTTCAGACATATATTGATAATAAAAACAAAAGGCATAAAAAAATTGAATGCAAGCGGACTACAACGAGCATTACTATTAAAAACAAAAATGACGGATGTTCAAGAAAAAAATCTAACTCCTTTAAAATCCTAAGTCATATAATCTCCCACGTTGCACGGTGACCCTCGCCCTCCCCTCTCCAAATTGCAGAGAAATTCTCTCTTTTTACACGAAATTCTCTCTTTTTACAGAGGAATTCTCTCTTTTTACGCCATCTCATCCCTAATTTTTCTCTCTAAATCCGGGAAAAAAAAATAGGAAAAAAAAAAAATCGGCGAGAAAAAAAAAACTAACTTCTTTTTCTTCCCTCTTTTATTCCACCGGTTGAGCAAACCCTAAGTTCTTTTTCCCCAGCCGTTTTTGTTTTCTAGACAAATAAAAGTAGTCACAACAACCATTGCTCTGATTATAGTTTATGATACTAACTTTAGAAACAGATACACATGTGTTAAGTGGCCTATTTTATTATATACAATGTTATTAACATTCATGAAGTCTCTATCGAGTTTCGCATAACATGCGAGATTTAACGGATGGAGTTGTTGTACTGCAGGGAAATGAAACTCACACGGTGATTCCAGAAAAGCACTATTTGTAATCACTGCTTTGCGGGGTTAGTGATGGTATTTTTCAATAATGTTGTAGTAAAAGGTTCGTTGAGACTTGTGAAAGCAGATTTTTTAGACTTAATTTTTAAAGCAAAAATAAAACAAACTCAAAATAAAGTTTTGTAAAAATTATGGAGAGGCTCGGGCTAGGATTCCACAAATTTTCACACTCATATGGTTCAGATATCAATTCTAAACAATAAAAGCTCAAATGATAAAGTTTTATTGACTCTAATTCATTGCCTAAGGTAGATTTCGAAAGTAATGGGTGTAAAACTAAAGCATGGGACATCAAAACATCTAAGCTAAGCATGACCCATTAATTGTAATCACAACCATTCAATGAAACTCATAAATCAATTGAATAACAGTGCAAATAGTCATGACAAGAATTGATATAATTACCACATTTGTGAAACTTGGCTTCCTCCGTCGCCCCAGAGGATGGGTTTAGCTTCTCATCATGGAAACACGCTCATAAGAATTTTTCATTGCTCAAAAGTGCTTACAAATGATAAAATAGAAGAAAATGGTTAAAACCGGATGTTTGCAACGCTTATAATTGTTGCAAAACACATATTCTAAACGATATAAAGAAATTGTCGTGATTCGTTCATCCATCATTGTGAAACTGTTGCTAAGCCTGAGAATAGTGACAGTTTTTAACGTCTGTCTCTAGCCATCTGTTCTTCGTGTTCTTGATGATCACAACAGCAGAAAAAATACTATGTGCAGCTCTCGATTTCGCTCTGTGACGTTCCAAACTGCTCCCCAAACTCTCCGTCCCTGCTCTACAGCTCCTATACACCTTATATAGCCTTCCAGAACCTAAAATACTCCTCCATAACTCCAGCAAATCTCCCATTACTCGCATTGAAGAAAAATAATATCGGGAATATTTTCTTTCCATTCTTATTGTAGTTGCAGGAAATCCCATACTACATCCTTGTTAAGATCTTGATATAATCAAATCACAATTGAAGATTAAAAATGACACTTTATTATTTTGTTCTCGAAATGTTCTGTAAATGGAAGAATTCAAGATTACAACTATTCTCTTGAAGTTTCTCTCTCCTCAAGACTTTATTAACTCTCAAAAAATACATCATCCTTTTCTGGACATATTGGGTCTATATTTATAGGGTAGTTACATAGTGGATGACAGCTAATTTTTCCTCTTATTTCGGGTTGGTTCTGCGATTGTACCGCGATAGTTACAATGTTCATTCTCGCAAGCTTTGTAACCATCGCGGGACAAACATGCTTTTCTCAAGTTTTCTTCAATCGTCAGTTATTACGTCACTCTTTTGACTGCTTTTGTGATACTCGCAAAGTGTAGTTGAAGATATTGCGGTGATTCTTCATTTTGAGGAAGTGTTGTTAATCTCAGAGAAGTATTGTAGCGATATTCTGGTCCTATATCTTGCCTCTTCTCATGTCTTCTGCGCAAAATGGAGAGGATATGAGAATCTTCAATTCTTCAAAGTGCTCGCAGCTTCTTTTCTTTCCATATTTTCTTCTCGACGTTGCTCCGTTAATTTAGCTTAACCGCCTACACGTGTTGTCAGCTCATCTTTTTACTGACACGTCTCTACTCAACAGGTCATTCCCTTTTGCCTATAAAAGGTAGAGTTAGACTTCAAAACTAATTTTCTTCTTTTATTTCTCTATCTTCTTCATCTGTTTATTTGTCTTCCGTCTGCAACTTTTCTTCTTCTTCATATCCTCTTGCTACTGCTCCAATGGAGTCATCAAGGTATGTTTTTTGAATATAATCTTTATTTGAGTCAATTTTTACTCATATTCTTTGATCTTCTCTATTTGATCCTTCATAACTCCCGTATTATGTCTTCTATTCAGTGGAACTATCCCTAACACCCAATCCTCAATTCAAAACCCTAATGTTCGCAAAAGGCCAACTGATGAGAAGAAGAGGAGTTCTGCGAATGATAAGGTGGTAAGAAACACATCCTATTTCTTAATAACAATATTGTTGCCTCTGTTTCTTATCTAAGTTATTATTCGCAGAATGTCGAGAACATCGCTAATCCTCCCAAAAGACCTCGTCAATTTAAAGCTCTTGAGTCTGATTACATCATCCCCACGTTAACATCTGCGAGAGTTACTCCCAAACCTTCACGATCGGATCCTCTTTATTTTACCTGCTATAATATCGCTGCCAACACCTCTAGTTCTTTTGATTCTTTGACAAATCAAGCTCCTGAAATTGTTGTGACTGAAACTATTTCTAGCTCTTTATTGCCTTAAACTATTATTTTTCCAAATACTCCTCCTTATGATAATACAACTATCGCAAATGACTCAAATCGTCAACTTGTCCTTGTTACTACTTCACCCTCTGCATCTCTTCCTCCATCAAATAAAACCTTAGCAGGAGTTGATGTTGCCTTTAAAATTTTATCTAACATTTTAGACGATGCTAGAAAATCTTCTCTCGACTCTCTCTTCAATATGAAGTTTTGAGACTTTACTCAAATATTTTGGCTCTGATAGTACTGCTTCACGAGCATCTTTAGAAAATAAATTTAAAGCTCTAAGAAAAAGCCTTCAAGTCAAAATTTCTAAATGTGATACTTTGAACCATATGCTTCGCAATTCTTCACTTAACTACGAGAATCTTCGCAGAAAAAATGACGAGCTGAAAGGTATAATTTTCCTGCCTCTACCCTTTTGTTTTTCTGTTTTTCTTTCATATCTTCTGTACTCAAGTCTCCTTCTTAAATTCTTGGTTCATATATTAGTTTCAAATCAGACTCGTTTCATGGAAATACTTAAATTTGAATCTATTGCTGAAGAAGCTCGTGTTGAAAGAGATTCTTGGATGTACCAGTATAATAGATTAGATAATCTCTACACATATTCGATCGATCAAATAGATAATCTTACTAATGAGAATAATCAACTATCGCAAAGTCAAAATTTATTAAGTAACGAGATTACTCGTCTCTCATATTTGTTAACCAAGTCTAACTTTGTGGTAGAATCTTTATCAGATGAAAATAGAACTTTATCCCAAGAGAAACATAGATTTTCAAGCTTGATGGAGATTTATTCGCAGCAATTGAGTAATCTACAAAGAATATGTGATAATCAAAAGCAATCTCTTCGTTCCCTTAAAGATGAACTCAAGGAAGTAACTGAATTATCTGCTGCTAAGAAGGAAAAACTTATTAAGGGTAGATTAACTCTTAGTTTAAAGGCCAGAAAGCTTCAAGATCAATACTCCCAATTAAAGAAATTTCATTCTTTATTAGCAAAGGAAAACTCGTATCTACACTCCAAAGAAGAAAACATAAAATCTCGTCTGAAGGGTATGGTTGGCGATAAAATTGATGACGCTATGAATCAATGGGAGAACTGTTTCTTTATATTAATCCAAAACTTAACCTCTCAAAAAGAAGGTAGTCAATTTACTGCCTCATTTGTTGATCTTTCTGTCAAATTTTACGTTACGTTTTTTGCGATATCTTTGTCTGAAAAATATTTAATCATTTTTGTTGCTTGCAGAATCTGAAAGAAATCTTCATTCTACCATCGCTGATCTTACTGATAAATTGGATAAAGTTCGCAAAGAAAATAGGATTCTCACTTCTTATCTTATAGAAGCTCGCGATAAGGCAGTGAGAAGGCTTGATTATCTCGAGTACTTCAAAAATATAGAGATTAGAAATCGTGACAGAGGTTTCCTTCGCAAGGTTCACCTTAGTGCTGAAGTTCCTGTGAATGATATTCTGATATCCCATTCTCTCCCTCCTGTATCTGTTCCTCCTCTAAAAGTTGATGATGATTAAATCCCTCTTCCTATGGACAAGGATTTAGAATATGTACCCGTTGAAGAAAATGTTGAATAATATGTTGAAGAAGATAAACCATAAGAAGAAGAAAAAAGTTCTCCCATAGAAGAAGAAACTCGTAATGAGAAAAATGTTGGTGATGCTGATAATAACAGTAAAAATCCTGAGTCTGGCGAGTGATAGGTGTGATAAACACCTAATTTTATATCTAGTATTTATGCTTTCTTTGCTATTTATTTTGTATATTATGTATCTTATGTTTAGTTTTGAGTTTTTAGGTGCAATGGAGCACTTGGGGGCAAAAGAAGGAAAATTGCCCATTTGGAGCGTAAAGGCAGACACTTCAATTCACATGTGAGCTATATTTGGAGCGGTCTGAGATGCGCAAGGAGGAGGTGAAGAATGAACCATCAGTTTGTCATAATTGATAGTTGAGCAAGAAGCGAATGGGTTGTCGGCTATCTGGGACCGACGGACCGTGTGTGAGTTGGGTACCCCTTAATCACTAAAAGTGGGGTGCAAATATCTTTTCTATCTATTACCTATCCCTGAATTTTAGAGAAAATGATTTCTCAATCATTATTCTCAAATTCAGAGAAGAAAGAGAGGCGGCTGTCTGGGACTTCCCTTCTGATATCGACGAGCGCAAAGAGGAGACTGCTTAGAACAAGACAGGAAGATAATGGCAAGGGTTGTTGTTCTAATCAGTTGAAGATGGGTATTATTTGGGGCTCGAATTCAAAGAGAAGGGGAGAAGAACAAGAATTGAAGTGAGGGTTTGCATGAAAAGATCTGGGTTGTTTTGAATCTGATTTCAATCTCAATTCGAAGAAGACAAAGGATGAATTTGAAATGGGTTTGTGGTAATTGCAAAATTGAGCTCAAATTAGGGTTTACTGAGGTTCCAAAAGAAGAACTAGAGTATGGGTTTGATTGGATATTGAATGAACCAGATGGTGCTATTGGTGAGTTCATAAGGATGGTGATGTTTGGATGCACAACTGGTGCTGTGAGAACAGTTGCAGTTGGAGATGGTGATGTTGATACTTTGTCAGGAATTTGATCTCCAAGGAATCGAGAAATCAGTAAGAAGAGTTGTAGGAGCTGTTGCAGAAGGGAAAGGAAATGGAGTAATGGGTTTACTGAGTATGACATGGGTTGTTATGCAACTGCAGGTGCATTCACTGGGGCTGGCGGTAAATTGCATCAGTGGTTTAAGTTTATATGAAGGTAGTGAATTGCAGGTGGGATATGAGCTAAGAGATGCAGCTGATGATGTAAAAATGGCAGGGCAGTGTGGTAAGCAGCACGGAGCATGTGTGTATGGTTGTCTTGCCATGAGATAGCATTGCAGTCGCAAGTTTTTGGCAGATTCGAGAAAATGTAAAGCTGTTATTGTTAGCTGGCCATGGCTGGTGCTCTTGCTTTGAGGTTATGGAGCTCGAGGGGAATGACCTTGCTGTTGTACTGGTAAAGTGCAGCTGGAACTTATTGCAGCATCTGAAGCAGGCAGTGTAGGTGAATTACAGAGGTGTTAGGAGATGGATTTGCCGTAACCAAGAGGGTTAATGGATTGTGTTGATATGGGTTAGAGGAGATGAGCACAATTCAGGTTTTTAATGGTGGTATTAAGACGAAGAGGTGCAGTTACAGCTCAAATGGTGTGTGTGTATGTTGCTGTGTATTGCTGAGCAGGTGGATTTATAGCTGAACTGGGGTACAACTGAAGTTGCAGAGGCAGGAAAAAGGCAGTTGGTAATGTGTGGATTATTTGGCTTGAGACTGCTATTTCAAGGGATAATTGAGTACAGAATTGGTGCCATCTGAGTTCTTGAGAAAGCTACATAAGGGGTCATGGACAAGGTGTTGTTGTTGCAGGAGTGGCATTAAACTGTGAGAAGATTGAGATGGGTTATTATGAACTCAGGGAAGAATTGTGTATCTGTATATGATTGGTTGGTGTTGATAGAGTACTTATAGGGTTGTGAAAGTATGGAATGCCGGTATTGGAAGTGGAATAAACTGCTAATGATTGACTTATAGCAGCTGCAGTTGCAGGGGGAACTGAAATTGATGGTTTGCACTTGTAATGAAATGAAGAGTCATGAAAGAGCAAAAAAGTATTGGTGGTTATGGACTACAGGGAAGATGGAATGGGAAGTAGCTTTGTTAAGGATATTGTGAGAAAGAACAGATGTTGCAGCTGCATAGCCATCATGGCTGGGAATGAAGTGAAGGCACAACCATGATGGCTGTAGCACAATCATTGTGCATGACTGAGATATGGCATGTGCAATGGCCTGGCATGACCGATCCAACTGAGCCAGATCACTGAATCAGTATGACTCGGTGGTTGACCCGAGTTGGATCGGGTTACTGTTGACTCAGATGACCGGCGGCGACTTCCCGGCGCCGGATTCCGAGCAACTTCCGGCCAGAAACACAGTTTTCCGGCGACTATTTTCTGGATCATATTTTCAAATGGGTTTCTCACACTTGGTTCATGGGCTTGGTGGACTTTTTAGTGGTGGACTTTGAAGACCTAATTATGGAAAGTTGGAAGGCTATAAAAGAACAAGTTTCTATTCTAAGAGGACGGATCATATATTTTTCTACTGGGTTTTTGGAGCAGAGGAGCGATTCTACTAGGGTTTGCTTCCATTTATTTTTATGTTCTTCATTTTATTTCTAATAATAATTATGTTGAGTTCAAAAACCATGAGTAGCTAAATTCTTTATATTGGTTATGGGATAATAAGTGGATTTCACAAATAAAATCTGATTCAATGCATTAGTTTTGTCTCAAGTTTATTGTTTATGTTTCATTGTTGATATTGATATATGATTTGATTGTTTATTTGGTTGAGTCCGGAATCAATCCGATTTGCATTCATTTCTAGAGCTATATTAGGGTTTTCAATACGAAAACGTTGTTCATCCCTGATTCTAAGTAGCATAAATGTGGGTAGTGCTTGTAGAGATATATCCTACTAGTCACATATGAATCATAACTTGGGTTAAATTGATTTAGTGCTTTTACACATTTCGATTGCCTTGATTAGTCTTATTCCATATAGCTTATTGCTTCTAGGGAGTTAAATCTAATTTTCTTTTACACTTTAGGTTGCTTTCTAGGAAGAATTCACATATGCATCTTTTAATGTGGTTTTGATGAAATCAGGGAATTAGCGGGATATTCTTGCGATCAAGATATCCTAGGACTTTTAGTAAATGAGAGATTAATTTTCAATTCTAGTCATTGATGAAAATATGTGTTTGTGAATGAAACTATCCCGTGACCAATACTTTCTCCATATTGATTATTTCCATACTTTATTGCTTTCAATTTATTTTTATTGCTTTGATAAAACAACATCCCCCCTTGGTTACTAAGAAACTGGAAATTTTTATAACAACAAAAGCCTCTTTGTGGATACGAACTCTTTCTTATTGCATACTACTTTATTTTAGGAAGTAAGGAAGTGAATTTATTTCTGACGCTTACGACAGCGACCAGATTTTGGCGCCGTTGCCGGGGAGGCAAACAGCTTGTTATTAAGTTTTTAGTTTCTTTTTATCATTTTTATGCTTGCATATTTGCTTTCCGTTTCTTGTCTTGTTTCTTACTTGTTTGCGAGAATTGTTTTTCAGGTACTAATCCCTGGCTTCTAAGGATTGGAGCTATCCAAGGTGCGGGATTGCTACTCGAAGAGGCACAATACTCCAACCAAGTCAAGACACAACGGAAGAACAAGTCTTGGAAGTAGAACACGAAGCTCTTCATCAAGAGGTGGAAGAAGAGTTACATCTAGAAGAAGAACTAGAGGTTTCATTTGTAGAAGAACCACTAGTTGAAGAAGAAGAAGAAGCAATGGAAGACGCAAATCGTACACTCAAGGATTTGGCGTCTCATAGGCTTGATGCACAACGATGGTGTATTCAAACCAACTCAACATTCGATATCAAGCCGGGGTTGCTTAGAGAATTTCCAAAGTTTCATGGTATGGCGAATGAAGATCCAAATAAGCATCTTATGGAGTTCTATACCATTGTAAAGGCTATGCTTCCAGCGGAGACCGATGCTGATGGTGCAATGATGAAAGTGTTTCCATTTTCTATGGTGGACAACGCTAAGGATTGGTTGTATTGTTTGCCTGCCGGAAGTGTCACTACATGGAACGGATTGAAGAAAATCTTTCTAGAGAGGTATTTTCCTGCGTAGAAGGCCACTCAAATTCGCAAAGAGATTTGCGGAATAAAGCAACATGCGGGAGAGTCTTTTTATGAATGTTGGGAGCGATACAAGAGATTGGTGGAAAGCTGTCCTCACCATCAATTCATCGATGCTATGATAATCCAGTACTTCTACGAAGGTCTTCAATCAAGTGATAGATATATTCTTGACGCTGCGGGTGGAGGTGCACTAGTGAACAAGACGGTGGCCCAAGCTGCCGAGTTGATTGAAAGCATGGCTGCAAACTCGCAACAATTCTACACAAGAGGTGAACCAATGATTAGAGGAGTGCATGAAGTTAATGATTCATCATCATCACACCGTGATCAAAGGATGGACAATATGGAGCACATGATGCAAAATATGGCTGCGGTTATATTGCCTTCGTATGGTGAAGAGTTGGAGCAAGCTAATGCGGTTTTTCTAAACCAACCAAGACGGTATGATCCCTATTCCAACACCTACAATCCGGGATGGAGAGATCATCCAAATTTCAGCTATGCAACCAAGCAAGGTGCGGTTCAACAACCTACCTTCAACCGTCCGAGTGGATTTCAACCGCAACAACAACAACAATTTCAACCTCAACAACAATTTCAACCGTAACAACAACAATTTCAACAACAACAGCAACCACAACAATCGGTGCAAAATCAAGGTTCCGATATCGATGCCAAGCTACAAACTTTTATGCAAGGTATTTCTACCATGTTAAAGGAGAGCCAACAAGAAACCAAGAGTGCGATTAAGGATTTGCAGACTCAAGTGGGCTCCATGGAGATTGATATCAAAAAATTAAAGGCACAAAATAGTGGGAGACTTCCTTCTCAACCCATTAACCCAAAAGAGGGTGTCAATGCAATTACGTTGAGAAGTGGTACACAACTTGAGCAACCCAAAGTTGTTGATTTGGGTGAAGAGGAAGTTCCAAAGGAGCCAGTTTCGGAGGAAAAGAGGGATGAAATTCCCCAAACACCCGAGGTACCTATTCCTAACTCTAAAACTCCTATTCCTACTTATGTTCCTCCTATGCCTTTTCCTCGCAGATTTGCAAGTTCTAAGAAGGCAGAACTAGAAAAGGAGATTTTAGACGTTCTCAAGAAGATTCATGTGAATATACCACTCATTGATGCTATCAAGCAAGTTCCCAAGTATGCAAAAGTGTTAAAGGATTTGTGTACCAACAAGCAAAGGCTTAAAGTCAATGAAGTGCTAAGTGTGGGGGAGAATGCTTCGGCAATCTTACAACACAAACTCCCACTGAAATGCAAGGATCCCGGTAGCTTTGACATTCCCGTCACAATTGGTAACACCACTTTTAACAAAGCAATGTTAGACTTAGGTGCATCCGTTAATGTTATGCCGGCATCCATGTATAATTCACTTAATCTAGGTCCTTTGAAAAAGGCTGAAATTGTGTTGCAATTAGCCGATCACTCTAATGTTTACCCAATGGGTATTGTTGAGGATGTTCTTGTGCAGGTTAATCAACTTGTATTCCCTGCTGACTTTTGTGTGTTAGAGATGGATGAAGGTGCACCGGACTCGTCTCTTCCATTGCTACTTGGACGCCCTTTCATGAAAACGGCTAAGACCATCATTGATGTAGATAAGGGAACGTTGACTATGGAGTTTGACGGAGAAATAATACGTTTCAACATTTTTGAGACGATGAGATATCCTAGCGATGTCCACTCTTGTTTCTCCGTTGATGTTATGGATGCATTGGCGCAAAAAGTGTTTGAATTAAATGGTGATGATGCTTTGGAAACTGTTTTAACTACATCTATGGATGATGGAGTAGAGTGTGGTAATGAAGTTAAGGAAGCCCTTGGTGATCTCAACTCACTACAAGGATGTCCGGAAACTCATAGTGTCTCTTTTATTTCTTTACCATGCAATGATGAAAAGCTTTTACCTTCTATTGTTAAATCTCCAAAGTTGGAATTGAAACCTCTTCCAAGTCACTTAAATTACTTATACTTAGGTGACAATGAAGAGTTACCTGTGATTGTTTCTAACGAGCTTAGTGAATTACAGGAGCAAAAACTTCTAAGGGTGTTAATAAAGCACAAGACGGCCATAGGATGGACAATCGCTGATATCAAGGGTATAAGCCCTGCCGTTTGTATGCATAAGATTCGTTTGGAGGATGATGCAAAGCCTACAAGGGAAGCGCAACGTCATTTGAACCCTCCCATGATGGAAGTTGTGAAAAAGGAGATACTTAAGCTTTTGGAAGTGGGTGTTATCTACCCCATATCCGATATCAAGTGGGTGTGCCCGGTACAAGTTGTACCAAAAAAATCAGGGGTAACGGTGGTAGAGAATGATGAGAACGAACTCGTCCCAACTCGTGTGCAAACCGGTTAGAGGGTTTGTATTGATTATAGAAAGTTGAATGATACTACTAGAAAAGATCATTTTCCTTTACCCTTTATTGATCAAATGCTTGAACGTTTAGCGGGACATGCTTATTATTGTTTCCTTGATGGTTATTCAGGTTACAATCAGATTGTGATAGCACCGGAGGACCAAGAGAAAACTACTTTCACTTGTCCTTTCGGTACTTTTGCATATAAAAGGATGCCTTTTGGCTTGTGCAATGCTCCATCTACCTTTCAAAGGTGTATGATAAGTATTTTTTCCGAGTATGTTGAAAACATCATTGAAGTGTTTATGGATGACTTTAGTGTCTTTGGTGATTCATTCGACCTTTGCTTGAACAACTTGTCTTTAATCCTTGAACGATGTGTTGAAACAAACCTTGTGCTAAATTGGGAGAAGTGCCATTTCATGGTAACTCATGGCATAATTTTAGGCCATATTATATCTTCTAAGGGCTTGGAAGTTGATAAATCTAAGATTGACCTTATTCGTGCTTTAACCCCTCCCACTACGGTGAGGGAGATACGTTCTTTTCTTGGTCATGCAGGTTTCTATCGTAGGTTTATCAAGGATTTTTCCAAGATAGCATCACCACTTTGCAACTTATTGCAAAAAGATGTGGTTTTTAACTTTGATGAGAAGTGTATGGCGGCATTCAATCGTTTGAAAGAACTTTTGATTTCAGCCCCTATCATTAAACCACCGGATTGGAGCAAGCCTTTTGAGCTAATGTGTGATGCTAGTGACTACGCGGTTGGTGCGGTGCTTGGGAAGCGTGTGGGGAAGATACCTCATGCCATTTATTATGCTTCTAGAACGTTAAATGAAGCCCAACAAAACTACACAACCACTGAAAAAGAGTTTTTAGCTATTGTATTCGCATTGGAGAAATTTCGCTCTTATCTAATTGGTACAAAAGTTGTTGTTTATTCTGATCATGCAGCTCTTAGGTACTTGCTAATGAAGAAAGAAGCGAAACCGAGGCTCATACGCTGGATTTTACTCTTGTAAGAGTTTGATATTGAAATCAAAGATAAGAAAGGAATTGAGAACACCGTTGCGGATCACTTGAGCCGTCTTGCTGTGGACAAGGAAGCTATCCCATTGCGTGAAAGTTTCCCGGATGAGCAACTATTCTTAATTGCCGTTGGAGAACCATGGTATGCTGACATTGTGAATTACTTGGTAACTAAACAAATCCCAAAGAACTTGTCTCGTGCTGAGAGGGACAAACTAAAGAGGTTAAGAAACCAATACATATGGGATGATCCATACTTATGGAAACATGGCAGCGACCAAGTAATGAGAAGGTGCGTTCCCGAATCCGAGTTTAATTCTATCTTGTCATTTTGTCACTCCTATGCTTGAGGAAGACATTTTGGAAGTAAAAGAACCGCGTACAAGGTACTTGAAAGCGGTTTCTTTTGGCCAACCTTGTTAAAGGATGCACATATATTTTGCACAACTTGTGATAGGTGCCAAAGAACAGGCAATCTAGGTGCCCAAAATCAAATGCCACAAACCTTTATTCAATTTATTGAAGTTTTTTATGTATGGGGTATTGATTTTATGGGTCCTTTTGTCAACTCACATGGGAATTATTACATCTTACTTGCTGTTGATTATGTCTCTAAATGGGTGGAAGCTAAAGCCACCCCTACTAATGATTCCAAGGTTGTTTCAGATTTTGTGCAAGCTAACATTTTTGCAAGGTTTGGAAATCCAAGAGCCATAATTAGCGATGGGGGTTCTCACTTCAACAACAGGACTTTGCAAAGTTTGTTGAAGAAGTACAATGTGTCACATATGGTTGCAACACCTTATCATCCTCAAACAAATGGGCAAGCCGAGGTTTCCAACCTAGAGGTTAAATCCATTATTGAGAAGACAGTGAATACAACAAGGAAAGATTGGATCTTGCGAATTAATGATGCTTTGTGGGCGTATAGAACCGCATACAAGACACCTATTGGGATTTCCCCTTTTAGGCTTGTGTACGGTAAACCTTGTCACTTACCCGTGGAGATTGAGCATAAGGCGTTTTGGGCGATAAAGCAATGCAATATGTAGATGGATGAGGCTGGAAAGCAAAGGAAGCTACAACTCCAAGAGCTAGAGGAGCTTCGCAATGATGCATTTGAAAGCTCTCGCATTTACAAGGAGAAAACGAAAGCCTTTCATGATACTATGATTTATAGAAAACAATTTTGTGTTGGGAAGAAAGTGCTTTTGTTTAATACTCGCTTGCATTTATTTCCGGGTAAATTAAGGTCACGATGGATCAGACCTTTCATTGTTACTAATGTGTTTTCTCATGGTGCAGTAGAAATTCGTAGCATAGCTACGGGCAAGGAACTTAAAGTTAATGGGCACCGGTTGAAACCATATTATGAGAATTTCACTTCCGAAGTGGTGGAAGGAGCGAATTTTGTGGATGCACTCCCTCTGGAGGAGTCGTAGAAAGAAAGGAGATAGTCGGGCTGACGACTTTAAACCAAGCGCTAAATGGGAGGCAACCCATAGGATGAGTATCTCTTGTCTTATTTTCATTTTCTTATTTTGTTTTTAGCTTTTTCTTGTATTATATTGATTTTATTTTTCTGATTTCTTGTCATTTTTCATGCATAATTTCCCACCTTAACTTACTTTGGATGACTCAATTTACATTGAGGACAATGTAAAGTTTAAGTGTGGGGGAGTGGTTAAGCATTTGCATTGTAATTTTTTTTCAAAATTTTCAACTTTTGTGTAAATTAGTGCATGAAAAACTCCAACTTGTAGTTAGTTTAGAGTCACATAGTATCCATGTCGCTAAGATTACATCGAGATTCTCATAAGAGTGATTGAACTTAGAGATGACAGAGAACATGATCGGGTTTCTTACTTGTATGAGAGTTAAAGTTGGATTTAACCATGCCAGTGGCAAATATGGTGCAGACTGAATTCGGTAGTAGAGTAGTGGTCCCCTATAGTGGAGACTACCTATGTTATATCATGAGAGGCACCGACCTTCACTTCTTTGTACCTGTCTAAATTTGTGCTTTTAGAGTGTGTGTCACCGTACGCAAACTCCGGGTAGAATGGTGAGCTACCCAATATCCCACCAATAGAAGCACTATTTTGATCTCTTGAGTGCTATTTTATCATTCATGAATGGTGACATCGAATTGCTAACTTACATACCACTTGTAATCTTGTTCGCAATTAGCACCATCCACTTTATCTCTCTACATCAATAGGTCCATAGAAACACCATCATCATCAACAAGGGAAGCATCACAAGTTCGAAGCAAAGTTGAAGACGTTTTAGGTTTACAAGCAACGTTACAAAAATGAGCAGATTTCAGATTCAAGTATAGCAACAAGACAAGGAGCGGAATTTTTATAAGTTGAAGACTATTGTACAAGAGTGAAGATTATCAAGATGAGAATTCAAGAAGTTTATGATATCGAGACATTCAAGTTGTGAAGAATCAATCGGTAAAGTACTCACACCATGGCATTTGTACTTTTATTTTTATTTGTATTATATTCTTTTGTCTCAAAAAAAAAAAAAAAAAATTGGGAACATAGTTATCATTATGCTAGTTCCCTATATATATAAAAAAAAAAAGTAAAAAAGACAAGAGAAAAGTTCTTTAGAATCATCATTAGTTTTTATTTTTGTTTGTTTTCATTTTGTATTTACTTTGCATAAAAAAAAAAAAAAATATTCATTGCATCATATTTTGGTTTGTTTAGATTATATTTTGGTTTTGTATTCATTCAATAAGCCAACGGAAGAAGAAATATATACAGTGAAGTTTCAAGCAACAAGGAATAAGAGGAAAGAATCACATTGTCAAGATTCTACGAAGTTCAAGAGTTGAAGACAGAAGACAAAGATTGAAGACCGAAGACATTTCTATGGATGCTATGAGAGTGGTGCTAGATGCACGCCGAACGGATAACGAGGTAAGTAAGCATATTCCCACCTTCGTTGAGTGGTTGATTTCCTTTCTAAGAGATCGTCAGAAAAAAAAAGGTTTTCAAAATGAATAAAAGATGTGGGTTTTCAAAACATTTCGGAGGGTTGCCTTCCTACTATTCAACGTGTCGCAGGATTCTCTATTCATTCCTACCTGGACACATGTGTGAACCATAAACAGCTGTTTATTATTGAGTGCAATTTCATAAAACCCTTTCTTGTGAGGCAGAGTCGAGACTTTTGATCACTCCGAACCCGAATTTCTTTCGATAAGGGATGGTTATTTTTCTCTTAATTTTTAAGAATGAGATTGTGTTCATTTATGTGTCTAACTTCTTATGACTAGTGTGCAGAATCTTTATGTCTTCTTAGCGCGATGGATACTATCTTTTCGGAAAACTTGTAAGTTGGAAATGTAGGTTGTGTGGGTATTTCTCTAGAAAACGCTCACGGGAGTTGTATGTATCCTTTAGAATAAGTTTTGTTTGATTTGCTCGAGGACTAGCAAAGTCTAAGTGTGGGGGAATTTGATAGGTGTGATAAACACCTAATTTTATATCTAGTATTTATGCTTTCTTTGCTATTTATTTTGTAAAATATGTATCTTATGTTTAATTTTGAGTTTTTAGGTGCAATGGAGCACTTGGGGGCAAAAGAAGGAAAATTGCCCATTTGGAGTGTAAAGGCAGACACTTCAATTCACATGTGAGCTATATTTGGAGCGGGCTGTGATGCGCAAGGAGGAGGTGAAGAATGAACCATCAGTTTGTCATAACTGATAGTTGAGCAAGAAGCGAATGGGTTGTCGGCTATCTGGGACCGACGGACCGTGTGTGAGTTGGGTACCCCTTAATCACTAAAAGTGGGGTGCAAATAGATTTTCTAGCTATTACCTAACCCTTAATTTTAGAGAAAATGATTTCTCAATCATTATTATCAAATTCAGAGAAGAAAGAGAGGCGGCTGTCTGGGACTTCCCTTCTGAGATCGACGAGCGCAAAGAGGAGATTGCTTAGAAAAAGACAGGAAGATAATGGCAAGGGTTGTTGTTCTAATCAGTTGAAGATGGGTATTATTTGGGGCTCGAATTCAAAGAGAAGGGGATAAGAACAATAATTGAAGTGAGGGTTTGTATGAAAAGTGGGTTGTTTTGAATCTGATTTCAATCTCAATTCGAAGAAGACAAAGGACGAATTTGAAATGGGTTTGTGGTAATTGCAAAATTGAGCTCAAATTAGGGTTTTCTGAGGTTCCAAAAGAATAACTAGAGTATGGGTTTGATTGGATATTGAATGAACCATATGGTGTTATTGGTGAGTTCATAAGGATGGTGATGTTTGGATGCACAACTGGTGCTGTGAGCACAGTTGCAGTTGGAGATGGTGATGTTGATACTTTGTCAGGAATTTGAGCTGCAAGGAATCGAGAAATCAGTAAGAAGAGTTGTAGGAGATGTTACAGAAGGGCAAGGAAATGGAGTAATGGGTTTACTGAGTATGACATGGGTTGTTATGCAACTGCAGGTGCATTCACTGGGGCTGGCGGTAAATTGCATCAGTGGTTTAAGTTGATATGAAGGTAGTGAATTGCAAGTTGGATATGAGCTAAGAGATACAGCTGATGATGTAAAAATGGCAGGGCAGTGTGGTAAGCAGCACAGAGCATTGTGTATGGTTGTCTTGCCATGAGATAGCATTGCAGTCGCAAGTTTTTGGCAGATTCGAGAAAATGTAAATCTGTTGTTGTTAGCTGGCCATGGCTGGTGCTCTTGCTTTGAGGTTATGGAGCTCGAAGGGAATGGCCTTGCTGTTGCACTGGTAAAGTGCAGTTGGAACTTATTGCAGCATCTGAAGCAGGCAGTGTAGGTGAATTACAGAGGTGTTAGGAGATGGATTTGCCGTAACCAAGAGGGTTAATGGATTGTGTTGATATGGGTTAGAGGAGATGAGCACAATTCAGGTTTGTAATGGTGGTATTAAGAGGAAGAGGTGCAGTTACATCTCAAATGGTGTGTGTTGCTGTGTATTGCTGAGCAGGTGGATTTATGGCTGAACTAGGGTACAACTGAAGTTGCAGAGGCAGGAAAAAGGCAGTTGGTAATGTGTGGATTATTTGGCTTGGGACTGCTATTTTAGGGGATAATTGAGTACAGAATTGGTGCCATCTGAGTTCTTGAGAAAGATACAGCAGGGGTCATGGACAAGGTGTTGTTGTTACAGGAGTGGCATTAAACTGTGAGAAGATTGAAATGGGTTATTATGAACTCAGGGAAGAATTATGTATCTGTAGATGATTGGTTGGTGTTGATAGAGTAGTTATAGGGTTGTGAAAGTATGGAATGCAGGTATTGGAAGTGGAAGAAACTGCTAATGATTGACTTATAGCGATTTGCGATTGCGAGGAGGCTGAAATTGATGGTTTGCACTTGTAATGAAATGAAGAGTCATGAAAGAGCAAAAAAGTATTGGTGGTTATGGACTACAGGGAAGATGGAATGGGAAGTAGCTTTGTTAAGGATATTGTGAGAAAGAACAGATGTTGCAGCTGCCCAGCCATCATGGCTGGGAATGAAGTGAAGGCATAGCCATGATGGCTGTAGCACAATCATTGTGCATGACTGAGATATGTCCTGTGCAATGGCCTGGCCTGACCGATCCAACTGAGCCAGATCGCTGACTCGGTATGACTCGGTGGTTGACCCGAGTTGGATCGGGTTACTGTTGACTAGTTGACTCAGATGACCGGCGGCGACTTCCCGACGCCGAATTCCGAGCAACTTCCGGCCAGAAACACAGTTTTCCGACGACTATTTTATGGGTCATATTTTCAAATGGGTTTCTCACACTTGGTTCATGGGCTTAGTGGACTTTTTAGTGGTGGACTTTGAAGACCTAATTATGGAAAGTTGGAAGGCTATAAAAGAACAAGTTTCTATTCTAAGAGGACGGATCATATATTTTTCTACTGGGTTTTTGGAGCAGAGGAGCGATTCTACTACGGTTTGCTTCCATTTATTTTTATGTTCTTCATTTTATTTCTAATAATAATTATGTTGAGTTCAAAAACCATGAGTAGCTAAATTCTTTATATTGGTTATGGGATAATAAGTGGATTTCACAAATAAAATCTGATTCAATGCATTAGTTTTGTCTCAAGTTTATTGTTTATGCTTCATTGTTCATATTGATATATGATTTGATTGTTTATTTGGTTGAGTCCGGAATCAATCCGATTTGCATTCATTTCTAGAGCTATATTAGGGTTTTCAATACGAAAACGTTGTTCATCCCTGATTCTAAGTAGCATAAATGTGGGTAGTGCTTGTAGAGATATATCCTACTAGTCACATATGAATCATAACTTGGGTTAAATAGATTTAGTGCTTTTACACATTTCTATTGCCTTTATTAGTCTTATTCCATATAGCTTATTGCTTCTAGGGATTTAAATCTAATTTGCTTTTACACTTTAGGTTGCTTTCTAGGAAGAATTCACATATGCATCTTTTAATGTGGTTGTGATGAAATTAGGGAATTAGCGGGATATTCTTGCGATCAAGATATCCTAGGACTTTTAGTAAATGAGAGATTAATTTTCATTTCTAGTCATTGATGAAAATATGTGTTTGTGAATGAAACTATCCCGTGACCAATACTTTCTCCATATTGATTATTTTCATACTTTATTGCTTTCAATTTATTTTTATTGCTTTGATAAAACAACATCCCCCCTTGGTTACTAAGAAACTGGAAATTTTTATAACAACAAAAGCCTCTTTGTGGATACGAACTCTTTCTTATTGCATACTACTTTATTTTAGAAAGTAAGGAAGTGAATTTGTTTCTGACGCTTACGACAGCGACCAGCGAGACCATCGCTGAAGCTTGAATTTCATTCTTACTTTCTTTTCCTTCTTCTTTCTTGCGAGCAATGTAACTTTCGGGAAATGTAACTTTTGCAACCTTTAATTTTGTTTACTTTGAACATTCTCAAGGAAGATAATGAGATCTTATTTATTCATTCCCCTACTTGCCCTTTATTAACTTTCTTGAGATGTTGAATTATTTCATGTATCTTCTTGCGAAAATAGGAATATATCTGCGATGTAATGAATTCTTGCGATATTCTGAAAAATTCCGAAGAAAGTTGACTTCTCATATATTCTCCTGCGAGGAACAAATATTTCCTGCATTATGAAATAGTTAATGTTTAATATTATTCTGTTGGTCTTATTTTGCCTTCCTAGTTAAAGGTCTTATTTTGCCAAACTTTTCTTTCTGCGATAAAATTGCAGGATGTCTTTACGTTGTATGTAAAAACCCATTGATCTTGCCTTATCCTTGTTTCTTTGTATTTTCTGCGACAATATGACAGGTCTATATCCTCTTGCGAGAACAAAGTCCTATAACACTGCCGTCTTGCGATGAAATCGCAGGACGTCTTTACACTTTCATGTAAAAACCCATTGATCTCATCTTAAATTTTCTCTTTTGGATATTTGCCTTTATATAATTTTCGTCACGCGACAATATGACAGGCATAAATGTTCTTGCGATCATAAAGCCCCATGACATTATCGTCTTAAGAAACTTATCAGCTCCCTAATGGAGGGTGCCGCCCTTATCTTCCCCCTGGTTGCCCCTTCAAGGAGGGCACATCGGCCATACAAGACTAGCTCCTCCCATCCGGATTTGCCAACAACCAGTTGTTTTCGCAGCCTCTTGTCCTTTATGCCTATATGGCTTATAGTTACAAGACTGCACCCTAAGTGGGGTTTTCTTCGGGCCGAGTGCATCATAGCCAAGACTTTCCAAGGATGGCCAGGGTAGTTTCGTACGCCCCG
Organism: Papaver bracteatum; assembly: GCA_023529315.1. Lineage (NCBI taxonomy): Eukaryota > Viridiplantae > Streptophyta > Magnoliopsida > Ranunculales > Papaveraceae > Papaver > Papaver bracteatum. The sequence goes on from JAJJWX010001287.1 coordinate 2,690,910, forward strand.
GGAACCCTTGAATCAACCGTGTACCTCGGCACCTTGGTCATACTCTGCACTCCTTAGAAGAGGTTCTTAGTCGTCCAACCAGGGTATAACCTTATATAATTGGAAATCCAAGATCCCTCTCCTGGATAGGTTTTCTTTAACCCCAACATCTTCATAACTCAGGTTCCAGCAGCGGTATAACCTTATCCCTGAGTCATGTAAAGAGATACCCCCTTATATGACGCACTATTAGGTCTTACATTTGCCTCTTGTGAAATTTTATTCTCTAACTAGGGTGCACGCCATAAAGGTTCGTCCCATTCTATTAATCTCTGCGAAATTTTTATTCGCCTTTCTTGCGATTATGCTCGCAGCTCTTGCTTTGCTTTTTTATTAGAAGAACCTCTCAGTTGTAATCAGAGATTTTTTTTTACAACGTACCTATATCTCTTATCTTGCAGAAGTTGTCATTGATAATACCTTTTCAGAAATAGTCTATTCCACGGTCTGTCAAGTCTTTGACCAACATCTCTCCCTTCAGTGTCCATTAGTTTGTATGCCCCAGTTCCAACTATCTCTTTAATGATGTATGGTCCATCCCATTTTCTCGCCAATTTTCCACCATTCTCTTGCTGATAACTTGGTGTTTCTCGCAGCACTAAATCGTCAGGTTGAAATTCACGTTTCTTAATACGTTTGTTGTACTCGCGAGCTAATCTTCGCTAGAAATTTTCCATATGTTGCAAAGTTTTTTCTCTTTTTTCTTCTAATTCATCCAATTTATTTAAAATCATTCTAGCACTTAGATTTCTTTCCTAAGCCTCTCTTTTTGTTGTAGGAAAAGCTACTTATGTTGGTAACACAGCTTCAACTCCATACGTCAAACAAAAAGGTGAAATTCCAGTAGCTTCTCGTCTAGTTGTATTGTAGGCCCATATTGCATTATGCACCTGTTCGCACCATGCTCTGTGGTATCCTTCTAGCTTCTTTCTTAAGATGTCTGTGATTGTCTTATTAGTTGCTTCAGCTTGACCATTTGCTTGTGGGTATAGAGGAGTAGATTTTCCACACTTTATGTTAAATGCATTGAGTAATAATTATATATTCTGCCCTTCAAATTTCTTTCCATTATCAGACACCAACTGTGCTGGAATCCCAAATCTGCAAATTATATTCTCAAATATGAATGTAAAAATATCTTTATCGCGGATATGTTGTACTGCCTTTACTTCTCCCCATTTCGTGAAATAATCTGTTGCGATAATTAGATATCTTCTTTGTCCAGAACCAGGCACAAATGGTCCCACAATATCTAACCCCCATTTCCAAAAAGGCTATACACTTGTTGAAGATGATAATGGTGCTCCTGGAGCATGTATCTTATTTTCGTATCGCTGGAAATCTTCGCAACGCCTTGAGAGTTGTTTTGCATCTTCATGCATATATGGCCAGTAATAGCCTTGCATTTTTGTTCTATATGCCAAAGATCTTCCTCCACTATGATTACCAGCATCACCACTATGAAACATCTTCAACACTTTTTGTCCTTCCTCCCTCGTCAAACATCTTAGCGATGGTCCACTAAAAGATCTGCGATATAATACTCCTTCTCTTAGCTCATAATTGGTTGCCCTACTTTTTAATTTATGTGCCTCCAATCGATTTATCGGGATTTCCCCTCTTTCCAAGTATGCATGAAGATCTGCTCGCCAATCCGTGATGTTTCTCTTTAATTCCTCTTCTCCAACTTCTACCATCATCACATCTTCTTCTTCTTCTTCTTCTTCCTTGTTTATCGCTGGTAATAAAAGTGTTTGAATTTTTATGCATCTCGCAGCTGGATTTGTCATCATACTGGATATGAAACCAAATGAATCTGCGAGCCTATTATCTTTCCTTGATATGTGTCTCCATTTTATTTTTGGAATTCTCGCAGATAATTCTTCGACTAATCTTTTATACTTTCTTAAATATTGTTCATTTGTTGTGTATTCTCCTTTTATCTGGCGAATAACCAACTGTGAATCACTGGTAATTCTAGCATTTTCCAACTTCATTTCTACCGCAAATTTTAAAGCATGAATCACGGCCTCATATTCTGTTTCATTATTAGTGGATGCAAATTCCAATCTAAATGAAAAAGCTGTTTTTTCTCCTTCTGGTGAAATAAAAATAGCTCCAATCCCATTTCCTTCCCCATTTGATGATCCATCCACCAATATCTCCCATCTGTCGGGTTCTGTTAATATCTCTTTTGGATCTCCATGTTCCTCTTCTACATCCATCATCTCTTCCACAGCTTCATCATCTTCTAAAGGAAATTCATCTAAGAAGTCTGCGATAACTTGTGACTTTGGAGAGGATAAAACTTCATACTGGATATCAAAGTGTCCTACTTGTGCATTCCATCTCTCAACTCTGCCTGATCTTTTTGAATTTTTCATTACTGACTCAATTGGCACTTTCGTTAACACTTTGACCTTATGTGCTTGAAAGTAGATGCGAAGCTTAAAAGTTTCATGCACCAATGCTAGAATTAGTTTCTCAATCTTTGAATAATTTCTTTCTGCAGAATTGAAAGTTTTGCTGATGTAATAAATTTGTTTTTCTACCCCTGCATCTAATCGCAGAAACACAGCACTTAGCGCATATGTGGTTGTTGCGAGATAAATCAATAGTTCTTCTCCCGGTTCAGATTTCTGTAAGATAGTTATGTTCATTAAATGTTCTTTTATTCCTTGAAAATCCTTTTCACATTCATCTGTCCACTTGAATTTTGTTCCCTTCTTGAGTATATCGAAAAAATGTTTGCACTTGTCTGAAGATCGCGAGATGAATCTTCCTAGCGAGGCTAAGAGTCCATTCAATTTTTGCACATCTTTTACCGTCGCAGGCGTTGGCATATCGCGAATTTCTTGTACTTTTTCTGGATCAACTTGTATTCCTTCTTTTGATACAATATACCCCAGAAATTTTCCTGAAGTTACTCCAATAGTACACTTATCAGGATTCACTTTAATATTAAATTTTCGCATTTGATCAAAAATCTCTTTCAAATCTTGCACATGATTCTCAGCTTCTTTGCTTTTGATCAGCATATCATCTACATACACTTCTAATGTTTTATGAATCCACTTTGCAAACACCTTCTCCACCATTCTTTGATACGTTGCACCAGCATTTCGTAAGCCAAAGGGCATCTTTGTATAACAATATAATCCTCTTGGAGCAAAAAATGCGGTATGTTCTTGATCTTCTTCAGCGAGAGGGATTTGATTATATCCTTTATATCCATCCAACGATGATATTCTGGCATTTCTCGCTGCTGATTCAACCATCTGTGGGATATCTGGTAATGGAAAACTATCTTTAGGACAAGCCTTGTTTAAATCAGTGAAATCTATGCAAATTATTATCCCCTTGTTCTTCTTTGGGACCACTACCATATTTGCAATCCACTCTGGATATTTTTCTTGCCTTATAATTCCTGCGTTGAGCATCTTCTGTAATTCTTCTTCTATTTTAGAATGGTATGTTGTTGCGATTTTCCTTATTCTTTGCTTAAATGGTCTTATGTTTTTGTTGATTTCTAATTTATGACATGCTATTGATGGATCTATCCCTGGCATATCATCCATGCTCCACGCGAAGATATATTTATATTCTCGCAAGATATTTATAGTTCTTTCTTCCTCATCTGCCTCCATTCTAGTCCCAATTTTCAGCATTTTAGGATCTTCTTCACTCCCAATATTTACTTCCTTTGTTGGTTCTGCTGCAGTATAACTGGTTTCAGGTTCTCCCATTGGTGTTGGTGTTTTCATAACTCTCGTGAGTTCATCTCCTTCTCGCGAGATTTCGCTGGGTATTCCTTTTTCCTTCTTTTGCTCTTATCACGTAGACTTTAAATTCTTCTTCTTTCTTTGTTTCTCTCGCCAATTTTCTGCGAGCCTTTAGCAGCTTTGGATGCTCTTCACAATTTCTTACTTCAATTTGGTAACACAATTTCGCAAAATCTGTGTCTCCTATAATTTCTCCAATTCCACTGGGTATAGGAAATTTGATGCATTGATGCAATGCTGATGCTACAGCCTTGATTGCGTGTATCCATGGTCTTTCTAATATCATGTTATATGGTGATTCCACGTCTACCACACATAACGTTACTTGTGTTTCAATCTCTCATAGTGGAATTCGTACTACTATCTCGCCTTTAGGTTTTGTTAAAGATTTTCCAAAGCCATGAATATGATATGTTGAATAAGACATTTCTTCATCCTTATATTCCATTTTCTTTAAAGTATGATAAAATATTATATCTACAGAACTTCCTGCATCCACCAAAGTTCTATTCATAGCCCATTCTTCTACAGATTTTATTGATTCCTCCTTTCTCATAGGTATAGTGGATAGTGTGATTACTAATGGTGATGTATGACTTAGATTTTCTTCTGGTATTTTTGCTGCTGTAAATGTGATCTCTTGTTTTTCCCAATCTTTTAATGGTGATATTTTTTCCACCGTCATAATTTTCCTTCCTTCAAAATCCCGTTTGTGTATCTTTCCCTTAATACTTTCATGAAATCTATCAATCATTGTTCTCGTTACCATACCACACTCCAATTTTCTACAATCCTCTTTGATTCTAATCATCCTTCCTTCAAAAATCTCACTGATTTGTTTTATGAATTTCTTAATCTTGAACAATTCTTATCTTCTTCTTCACTTTTTTCTATGATTTCGCTAATTCAATCCCTGTTTCTAGCGCCAAAATGTAGTTGCAGGAAATCCCACACTACACCCTTGTTAAGATCTTGCTATAATCAACTCACAATTGAAGATTAAAAATGGCACTTTATTATTTTGTTCTCAGAAATGTTTACAGAAATGGAAGAATTCAAGATTACAACTATTCTCTTGAAGTTTCTCTCTCCTCAAGACTTTATTAACTCTCAAAAAATACATCATCCTTTTCTGGACATATTGGGTCTATATTTATAGGGTAGTTACATAGTGGATGGCAACTAATTTTTCCTCTTATTTTGGGTTGGTTCTGCAATTGTACCGCGATAGTTACAATGTTCATTCTCACAAGCTTTGTAACCATCGCGGGACAAACATGCTTTTCTCAAGTTTTCTTCAATCGTCAATTATTACGTCGCTCTTTTGACTGTTTTTGTGATACTCGCAAAGTGTAGTTGAATATCTTGCGGTGATGCTCGCTGGGAAGTGTTATTAATCTCATAGAGAAGTATTATAGCGATATTCTGGTCCTACACTTACATTTTCATACGTTCAATTGCTGCAGACATACTCCAAAACACTCTGTTACAGTCCAAGGGTGAGTCAACATGCTGTAGACACACTCATACTTTCCAAAACAACTCCAACAATATCCCGTAAGTCTCTCTGATTCTGTTTCACTCCATTCCCACGTACACAGCCAAAGTTTGCCGGAACAAAACACATTACCATCCCTGATTAATCGAAACAGGGTTGTAACAATCAAACCCGGGCATTGAGTCTCAATAAATCGCTTCAAAATTCTCTGCCAGAAATCGTGCTGTAACAAAATATTTGAATTGGAAATTTCCCGCCAATTTTTTGTTTCCCGTGAAGAAGAAGGGATGCCCCTTATCCGGTCCTGGTATGCTAATAGCATCTGCTTGAGGGGTGCCCTTATCCAAAGTGAGGGGGCTTTTAGTAATTTTTCTTTGGGTGTCCAAAAAGCACTTTTCGAGCAACTTTTTCCATATAAGTGTATTTCTCCAAAAACACCTAAATAAACATAAAAATACCATAATAAGTACAAAATCTAGAACTAACAATAGAGACATTGAGGACAATTCAGACACAAAAATGTGTCTATCAAATACCCCCAAACTTATTATTTGCTAGTCCTCTAGCAAAACTAATCAAGAAAATAAAATGACTACACTTAGCACGTGCATCAAGTTGTTAAACCACTAGGTGGCCCTAGCGACGGAGTGTTGTCTCCGGAGGGTTTACCAGAGGTGTACCCACAAAACCTGTACTTCTAATTGGTCACAAGTATCCAAAGAGATATGAGGACATACAAATTCTCAACCTATCTCCAAGTGACTAGAATGCCAGAGAAATTAGAGGTGTCAGCTCTAAAGCTGACTGAGGAAAAGGGGAGACACATCCGCAACACTGCTAGATAAAGAGATATCCGCTACACAGCTAGATAAACATTATAAGATGCGTCCGCTGATTTACAGCTGGATAAGATTAGGAGAGAGAAAAAGATGAGAGGGACATCTGCTACACAGCTGGACTAATTACGTGTGATGAGTTAAACCAGTGCTAGAAAGATCTTATGCCAGATTGAAAGTGGATTAACAAAGCAACCAAATGTATCTTTCTTCGACTCTCTCATAGTGCTCAGTAGAAACAACGTCTTCTTCGGCTTCAACTGTTGATGATAAACTCTTGAACCTCGTAGAAACTTGACAATTAACTCTTCTCTTCGATTCCTCACTTGAAACTTCCTTATAGATTTCTATTTCCCTATGGCCTTATTGAACAAAATTTAAAATTTAAAATTTAAAATTTAAAATTTAAAATTTAAACTTTATATTTTTTCATTTTTTTCATTTTTTTTTTGTTTTTTTTGTAGAGTAATAACAAGACAAAAATTTACATGGCCATCACAGAAGGAATTTAACACTTGGATTTTCGCAACTTGTAATGTCTTAGTATCATGAACTTCAACAACTTATATCGTTTGATTTTTCTTGCTCTTATAACTTTTTGTAACCCTTGATTTTGAATTCTGATTTTCTATTATTGCCTCTAAACCTTAAACGTCTTCCACTTTCTTCATAGATTTTGATGTCGCTCCGTTTGTTGATGATGATAAGTTTCTACTGAGAGGGAGTTGTAATCCAGTAACTAAGACTACATTGTGAGGTTGCTTTGTCTTTCTGGCATTTCCTGACCCACTTTCCTTTCCATCATGGATGGTTAGGTCCATCACGTTTACCCTCTAAAAGGAACAAGTTCTCTCCTGAATTTCAAGGATCTCAATGTCTTTTTCTCTAATGTCTCAATAGGTTGTTATCCATAGCATTCCAATTTATATCTTTTCGGTGAGAAACAGTATGTAAACTTAGCTAACCGGATACCATGTGACGCTAGAAGTTTCAAAAGTGCAACTAAAAAGTTTCTTCCATACCCCCAAACTTAAGTGTAACATTGTCTACAATGTTCTAAAGATGAAATTAAAAACATGAACAAGGAGAAACCGTTACCTCTAGAAGGAAATGAGAAAAATATTACCGTATTGCATGAGCAAGGGATACCTCCCAAGGAGTGCTAAGTTTAAAGTCTTCAGCCAGGCATCAAATACCTTAAAAAGGATCTTCACCTTCCAAAGTCATACACCAATAGCCGAAATAGTTGTGGGTCAATAAGACTAAATAGAGTTAACACCAATATGAGACAATATCACTGGTTCAGAAAAATGAATAGAAGGAGCACATCCTCATCTAAGGTTTCTGTCAAGACAACTGGGTTTATCTGGGGAAAATAACGAAGTTTCATATGTGTGTTTTGATAAAGAGATTCATCTGAAATACTGCCCTCTAATACCTGGGTCACTTCCTGGACAGTATCAGGAGGATCGGGTTGCAGAGTCTGAATAGACTCAAGTAATATCTCAGACGCACAAGGCTCGAGTCCCAAGTTTAGGGACTTCAATTAGGGATACGTGACGATCACAAGAACCGTCACTACCCCCAAACTTAGGGTTTTCACTACTCACAGACAAACCTCTAACTATTGCTTGAATTTCTGGATCCTCATAGTCCCTAAAGTACTCAAGAGCTTCTTCTAGTTCTTTATCCCCAAACTTAGGGTCATCATTATTCTCAGAAAAACCTAACACTATTGCCTGGATTTCTGGGTCCGTAAAGTCTTTAAAATACTCAAGGGATTCTTCTAAAGATTGATCACACATCTGGTCTAAGAGAATGGTTTCCTCAAATTCATCTAAAGAATCTCCCAGTAAAGTGTCATGCCAATTATCCTGAACTAAAGTGCTAATCATATTCACTTCTTCTAAATTATCATTCTCAGAAGGTTTTCTAGTAACATTAAAAATATTTAGTTCAGTGGTCATAATACCAAAGGATATGTTCATAAGCCCGGTCCTACAGTTGATGACAGCGTTAGATGTGGCTAAAAATTGGCGACCTAAAATCACCGGGATTTGAGCGCTTGGGTCCTGAACATGCTGGGTGTCTAGAACAACAAAATCTACTAGATAAATAAACTTATCAATCTCAATCAAAATATCCTCTATGACACCACGGGGGACTTTGACAGACCTATCAGCTAATTTTAGTGTCATTTTAGTCTGTTTCAACATACCAAGACCTAGCTGGGTGTAAACATGATATGGGAGTAAGTTAACACTAGATCCTAAGTCAAGTAATGCCTTATCGACCATGTGATTACCAATTGTACAAGATATGGTGGGGCATCCAGGGTCCTTATACTTAGGGGGTGTTTGGTTCAAAAGAAATGAACTTACTTGACCAGCTAAAAAGGATTTCTTATGGACATTAAGCTTACACTTTCGTGTACAAAGATCTTTAAGGAACTTGGCATAAGAAGGCATCTACTTAATTGCTTCTAATAATGGAATATTGATGTTCACCTGCTTAAATATTTCCATTATCTCGTTGAAAGTCGACTCCTTCTTTGTTGGGGATAACAACTGTGGATATGGGGCTCTAGGCACAAAGATAGTCCTATCAGGAATTTCTTGGGACTCCTTAGAATTTGTTTCAGTTTCCTCAGCTACATGTTCCTCTTGGGGAGTATAAGGTGGAACTACAGTATGTCCACCAGGCATGGATACCTTATTGTCTACCGTTTTACCGCTCCTAAGGGTTGTTATAGAGTTCACATGGTTTGATGGTCTTTCACTACTTGATGAACTCCTCTAGGATTGGGATAAGTTTGACTAGGAAACTTACCTTTTTCCCTCAAAGACTCATTTATCTGACTAACCTGGGTTTTCAACTCGGAAATAGCCTGAGAGTTAGCATAACCTATACTCTTACTTTCTTTTATCCCTTGCGCAACCATCTGGTTGATTTTTTCAGAGCTTTTTACGAGGCGAGAGTTTCTTCTAAACTTGTGATCTTTTTATCCGAAAGGTTCTGAAACTAGGGTTGACCTGAAGAGTTCTTAGCATAACCAAAACCTGGGGGAGGCTGAGAATTACTAGACTGACCTTGATTCTGTCCCTTAGACCAAGAGAAATTAGGATGGTTTCCCCAACTAGGGTTATAGGTCTCTGAGTCTGACTGTTTTCAAGCCTAGTATTGTTATAAACAGCATGGGCTTGCTCTTCACTAACGTCACCTTCCCAAAACGAGCTATTGGGTTCTATTCCACATCTAGAGACTTGAGAGGCTCTAATTCTATCATTAGGTTCAACAATGGACCTATTTTTAGACTGACTCATTTCCAAAGCTTCTAACCTTCTAGACAAAGCAGCGAACTTAGCATATGACCCAAAGCTTGTATCGACCACATTAGTGCTATTTCTATTGACCAAGAGTCTTTTAGGGGGTTCAACACAAGACTCCCACTGTTGGGATTTTTTAGCTACATCTTCTAAGAAGGAAAATGCATCATCAGCGCTTTTACTCGTGAATAAACCAGCGCACATAGACTCGACCATGGCTTTGGTCGAATAGTCTAAACCTTCATACATAATTTCAACTAGTTTCATTTTTTCGAACCCATGGTGAGGACATTGCGACAAAAGATCATTAAATCTCTCTAAAAACCTATAAAGGGATTCTCCTTCTTGTTGTATACTGGCACTAATTTTCTGCCTAAAAGATGCGGTTCTATGCTTAGGGAAAAACTTTAAGTAGAAAACATCAGTAAGTTGGTCCCATGTTTCTATAGACCCAGATGGTAGATTATTCATCCAGGACTTGTCTTTATCTCTTAAGGAAAAGGGGAACATCCTAAGTTTCAAGACTTCATCAGTAAGGTCCTTAATATTAATTGTTCCACAAATTTCTTCAAAGTCCCTAATGTGAAAGTAAGGGTTTTCATCATCTTTTCCTAAGAATATAGGGATCATCTGAAGAATACCAGGATTCAACTCATAAGTAGCCGTAGAGGCTGGTGATTTAATGCACGATGCTCGGTTGGTCCTAGTTGGGTACATGTAGGCTTTCAAAGTAGCCATTGCTGGAACAACTGAAGTACTAAGGGTACTTTCTTCACGAAGCGACAGATTCTCAAAACTGAAGTTTCCAAAAATGGGGCTCTCAAAAGAAGAGTCTTCGAGCTCCCCGCCTTCACAAGAAGAACTACTAGGTTTGTCACTAATCAAACGACCTAGAGTGTTTCTTTTCCAAGCCCATTCTATAATGACCTCGTGCATACACTAAAAAAAAAAAAAATCCTAAAGAAGGGGAAGTTCTAAGCAAACTCAAACAAGGCTGACTCCACCAAAGCAAACCTAAATATTTCTAGCAAACAAAAAGTATGATGGCTCCACTTAGATTGTTTTCTAGACTAGCTTCTAATCCTTCGAAAGGGAATTCGTTACAATCTGAGAAAACCCCTATGGAATCAATCTGAGTTTGGGTAAGCTGAATAGAGGCGAGGGAAGCTGCGTGGAGCTTTGATACCCAAGTCCTAACCGCATTACAAGGCGGCGCAGTCACGCATTCAACTCACAGAAACCATCATGAATTTCGAAGTATGCTTAAAGAGTAACCAATATTTTTCGAATGACTTTCCTAGTAAACTCGTTACTCTACCGGTCTCGTTCTATTCCAAATTTTAAGCTTAGGTTCGCGTTTGGTATCGTTTTCCTAAGGCGGGCAAGAAGGGAACGGTGATGAAATCCGAACCCTTATCTTGTATGGCCAGCCCTTTCCCTTTACTAGGAATTTAAAACAGCCGTATTCAAGTCCCCATCATATATGCAAATGAAGGAATACATCAACTCGCTGACATGGGATTCACGAGTGTTTCGAAAAACTTACCTCCCATTCCAGACAGGGGATGAACCGTTGTAGTCGACTCGGGCCACGACTCCTATGTCATGTATGAACCCTAGGGGCCGAGGTGATATCGTAATCACCGTCCTTCTCTGCAAACAGTTTAATAATTAATACTACCCTTCCGTAGGGTTTAAAAAATAAAAGATGTCCAAATGTCCAAGTCCAAAGTCCAAAAAGTAAAGTGCAAAAGAAAAAGAAAATTACAAGAATAGAGAAATCCTAATACAATCTAAAAAAAATAAACTCTCTCTTTTTTTTCTCTCTATTTTTGTAATAAAAAAAAATCTTCTTCTTTCGCTCCTTTCGCTTTGCCTTTTACTCAAAATCTTTAAGTATTCACCAAAAGCTTTGACACAATTTTCTTTCGCTCCAAATTCCAAATCTGTAAGGAAGAGACAAAAACCCAAAAACGTAAAGAAGAACAAATAATATAAAACCAAATAAAAACCTAAAAAAGAAAAAAAAAGTCTAAAAACTCTAGCCTAAAGACAAGTCCGTGTCGACGGCGCCAAAAATTGATGGTATTTTTCAATGATGTTGTAGTAAAAGGTTCGTTGAGACTTGTGAAAGCAAATTTTTAGACTTAATTTTTAAAGCAAAAATAAAACAAACTCAAAATAAAGTTTTGTAGAAATTATGGAGAGGCTATGCTAAGATTCCACCAATTTTCACACTCATATGGTTCAGATATCAATTCTAAACAATAAAATCTCAAATGATAAAGTTTTATTGACTCTAATTCATTGCCTAAAGTAGATTTCGAAAGTAATGGGTGTAAAACTAAAGCATGGGACATCAAAAAATCTAAGCTAAGCATGACCCATCAATTGTAATCACAACCATTCAATGAAACTCATAAATCAATTGAATAACAGTGCAAATAGTCATAACAAAAATTGATATAATTACCACATTTGTGAAACTTGGCTTCCTTTGTCGCCCCAGAGGATGGGTTTAGCTTCTCATCATGGAAACATGCTGAAAAGAAATTTTTTTATTGCTCAAAAGTGCTTACAAATGATAAAATAGAAGAAAATGGTTAAAACCGGATGTTTGCAACGCTTATAATTGTTGCAAAACACTGTTACAGAACGATATAAAGAAACTGTCGCAGTTACTGTTCAGAAATCTTCGTGTTCTTGATGACCACAGCGGCAGAAAAAATACTCTGTGCAGCTCTCGATTTCGCTCTGTGACGTTCCAAACTGCTCCCCAAACTCTCCGTCCCTGCTCTACAGCTCCTCTACACCTTATATAGCCTTCCAGAACCTAAAATACTCCTCCATAACTCCAACAAATTTTCCATTACTCGCATTGAAGAAAAATAATATCAGTATTTTTTTTTCCATTCTTACATTTTCATACGTTCAACTTTTGCGTACATACTCCAAAACACTCTGTTACACGTCCAAGGGTGAGTCAACATGCTGTAGACACGCTCATACTTTCCAAAACAACTCCAACAATATCCCGTGTCTCTCTCTGATTCTGTTTCACTCCATTCCCACGCACACAGCCCAAGTTTACCGGAACAAAACACATTACCATCCCTGATTAATTGAAACAGGGTTGTAACAATCAAACCCGGGCATTGAGTCTCAATAAATCACTTCAAAATTCTTTGCCAGAAATCGTGTTGTAACAAAATATTTGAATCGGAAATTTCCCGCCAATTTTCTGTTTCCTGTGAAGAAGAAGGGATGCCCCTTATCCGGTTTTGGGATGCTGATAGCATCTGCTTGAGGGGTTCCCTTATCCAAAGTGAGGGTGCTTTTAGTAATTTTTCTCCGGGTGTCCAAAAACACTTTTTGAGCAACTTTTTCCACATAGGTGTATTTCTCCAAAAACACCTAAACAAACATAAAAACACCATAATAAGTACAAAATCAAGAACTAACAATAGAGACATTGAGGACAATTCAGACACAAAAATGTGTCTATCAGTTAGAGATTATATGGATTACCTGTGTAAAGGTGAATCAAAAAACACCTATGGAAAATTCAAAGGGTTGTATATATTTAGGTGACTAGGGTTTTTATTTGGATATGGTTAGAAATTTATTTTGCTTAGGGTTTTTGAATCTGATTACTTTTGTATGGTTCAGTGTTTCATGTTTTTTCTTTTATTTTTGCACTGATTGTTAATTTATTTTCCTCTAAATCTGTAGGTGATGCAATCAAGTGTGATCTTGGGGTTATGGATTTAACTCTTACAACAACACATACTTCAATGCTTGATCCATGATATAGCCCTCTCTCTGTCCAATATTCTGTCTTTGATTGTTTAGGATGTATTCATCTTGGTGAGAATTCTAGACCTTGGAATTTTTTTCCTAGATTAACCTGATTGTTTATTCGGTTGATGCCCGACTTTCTGCCATTTGGATTTTTATTTTTTTTTTGGTTTTGTCTGATTGTTTTTCGGTTCATTTTTATGAAATAGTACGAAAGCTAAGAAATTTATACATAGAGGATGAGGTAACGAATCATAAAATGATTTAGAATTATCTTCCGATTAGGGTAGTCAAACAGATTACTCAAACTATAAGGTTCTTAAGACGCTAACACCAGATTGTTTATTTGCATATTAGCTCCTAACTTCCATCCAACAGCTCAAACCCTTTTGTACAATGTTATTACAAATGCCAATTATTATTTGGTTTGTTTATAAGGTGTAATAACTTACTTAAACTAGAAAGTGATTTTAAGTTTGAAGAGAATAGAGAGACAATTAAGCATAAAATGATTGAGAAAAGAGTGTATCATTAGTCTATCAAGTATGGTAAATAGCGCCAGTGGTGTCGACACATCTAACTCCTTGTTTGTATTTAAAACTTTCCCTTCCTATATCTTGAGTTCACGAATTCTGGCTTAGTGATGTCGACACATCTAACTCCTTTAAAATCCTAAGTCATATAAGCTCCCACGTCGCATGGTGACCCTCACCCTCCCTTCTCCAAATTGCAGAGAAATTCTCTCTTTTTACAGAGAAATTATCTCTATTTACACGAAATTCTCTCTTTTTTTACAGAGAATTTCTCTCTTTTTACGCCATGCCATCCCTAATTTTTCTCTCAAAATCCGTGAAAAATAAATTGGAAAATAAAAAAAATTGGCGAGAAAAAAATAATCTAACTTCTTTTTTTCCCCTCTTTTCTTCCACCGGTTGAGCAAACCCTAAGTTCTTTCTCCCCAGCCGTTTTTGTTTTCCCACGTCGCACGGTGACCCTCACCCTCCCCTCTCCAAATTGCAGAGAAATTCTCTCTTTTTACACAAAATTCTCTCTTTTTACGCCATGTCATCCCTAATTTTTCTCTCTAAATCCTGGAAAAATAAATGGGAAAATAAAAAAATTCGGCGAGAAAAAAAAAAACCTAACTTCTTTTTCTTCCCTCTTTTCTTCCACCGGCTGAGCAAACCCTAAGTTCTTTTTCCCCAGCCGTTTTTGTTTTCTAGACAAATAACAGTAGTCACAACAACCATTGCTCTGATTATAGTTTATGATTCTAACATTAGAAGCAGATATGCATGTGTTAAGTGGCCTATTTTAGTATATACAATGTTATTAACATTCTGAGAAGTCACTATACAGTTTTCGCATAACATTCTAGATTTAACGGGTGGAGTTGTTATACTGCAGGGAAATGAAACTCACATGGTGGTTCCAAAAAAAGCACTATTTGGAAGTTCAAATCACTACTCTGCGGGGTTAGAGATTCTGTGGATTACCTGTGTAAAGGTGAATCAAAAAACACCTATGGAAAAATCAAAGGGTTGCACATATTTGGGTGACTAGGGTTTTTATTTGGATATGGTTAGAAATTTATTTTGCTTAGGGTTTTTAAATCTGATTACTTTTGTATGGTTCAGTGTTTCGTGCTTTTTCTTTTATTTTAGCACTGATTGTTAATTTTTTTTCCTCTAAATCTGTAGGTGATGCAATCAAGTGTGATCTTGGGGTTAATGGATTTAACTCTTACAACAACACATACTTCAATGCTTGATCCAGGGTATAGCCCTCTCTCTGTCCAATATTCTGTCTTTGATTGTTTAGGATGTATTCATCTTGGTGAGAATTCTAGACCTTGGAAATTTTTTCCTAGATTAACCTGATTGTTTATTCGGTTGATGCCCGACTTTCTGCCACTGGATTTTTTATTTTTTTTTGGTTTTGTCTTGATTGTTTTTCGGTTCATTTTTATGAAATAGTACGAAAGCTAAGAAATTTATACATAGAGGATGAGGTAACGAATCATAAAATGATTTAGAATTATCTTCCGATTAGGGTAGTCAAACAGATTACTCAAACTATAAGGTTCTTAAGCCGCTAACACCAGATTGTTTATTTGCATATTAGCTCCTAACTTCCATCCAACAACTCAAACCCTTTTGTACAATGTTATTACAAATGCCAATTATTATTTGGTTTGTTTATAAGGTGTAATAACTTACTTAAACTAGAAAGTGATTTTAAGTTTGAAGTGAATAGAGAGACAATTAAGCATAAAATGATTGAGAAAAGAGTGTATCATTAGTCTATCAAGTATGGTAAATAGCGCCAGTGGTATTGACACATCTAACTCCTTGTTTGTAATTAAAACTTTCCCTTCCTATATCTTGAGTTCACGAATTCTGGCTTAGTGATGTCGACACATCTAACTCCTTTAAAATCCTAAGTCATATAAGCTCCCACGTCGCACGGTGACCCTCACCCTCCCTTCTCCAAATTGCAGAGAAATTCTCTCTTTTTACAGAGAAATTATCTCTATTTACACGAAATTCTCTCTTTTTTTACAGAGAATTTCTCTCTTTTTACGCCATGCCATCCCTAATTTTTCTCTCAAAATCCGTGAAAAATAAATTGGAAAATAAAAAAATTTGGCGAGAAAAAAATAATCTAACTTCTTTTTTTCCCCTCTTTTCTTCCACCGGTTGAGCAAACCCTAAGTTCTTTCTCCCCAGCCGTTTTTGTTTTCCCACGTCGCACGGTGACCCTCACCCTCCCCTCTCCAAATTGCAGAGAAATTCTCTCTTTTTACACAAAATTCTCTCTTTTTACAGAGAAATTCTCTCTTTTTACGCCATGTCATCCCTAATTTTTCTCTCTAAATCCTGGAAAAATAAATGGGAAAATAAAAAAATTCGGCGAGAAAAAAAAAACCTAACTTCTTTTTCTTCCCTCTTTTCTTCCACCGGCTGAGCAAACCCTAAGTTCTTTTTCCCCAGCCGTTTTTGTTTTCTAGACAAATAACAGTAGTCACAACAACCATTGCTCTGATTATAGTTTATGATTCTAACATTAGAAGCAGATATGCATGTGTTAAGTGGCCTATTTTAGTATATACAATGTTATTAACATTCCGAGAAGTCACTATACAGTTTTCGCATAACATGCTAGATTTAACGGGTGGAGTTGTTATACTGCAGGGAAATGAAACTCACATGGTGGTTCCAAAAAAGCACTATTTGGAAGTTCAAATCACTACTCTGCGGGGTTAGAGATTCTGTGGATTACCTGTGTAAAGGTGAATCAAAAAACACCTATGGAAAAATCAAAGGGTTGCATATATTTGGGTGACTAGGGTTTTTATTTGGATATGGTTAGAAATTTATTTTGCTTAGGGTTTTTAAATCTGATTAATTTTGTATGGTTCAGTGTTTCGTGCTTTTTCTTTTATTTTAGCACTGATTGTTAATTTTTTTTTCCTCTAAATCTGTAGGTGATGCAATCAAGTGTGATCTTGGGGTTAATGGATTTAACTCTTACAACAACACATACTTCAATGCTTGATCCAGGGTATAGCCCTCTCTCTGTCCAATATTCTGTCTTTGATTGTTTAGGATGTATTCATCTTGGTGAGAATTCTAGACCTTGGAAATTTTTCCTAGATTAACACGATTGTTTATTCGGTTGATGCCAGACTTTCTCGCCTTTGGATTTTTTTTTTTTTTTTTGGTTTTGTCTTGATTGTTTTTCGGTTCATTTTTATGAAATAGTACGAAAGCTAAGAAATTTATACATAGAGGATGAGGTAACGAATCATAAAATGATTTAGAATTATCTTCCGATTAGGGTAGTCAAACAGATTACTCAAACTATAAGGTTCTTAAGCCGCTAACACCAGATTGTTTATTTGCATATTAGCTCCTAACTTCTATCCAACAACTCAAACCCTTTTGTACAATGTTATTACAAATGCCAATTATTATTTGGTTTGTTTATAAGGTGTAATAACTTACTTAAACTAGAAAGTGATTTTAAGTTTGAAGTGAATAGAGAGACAATTAAGCATAAAATGATTGAGAAAAGAGTGTATCATTAGTCTATCAAGTATGGTAAATAGCGCCAGTGGTGTTGACACATCTAACTCCTTGTTTGTAATTAAAACTTTCCCTTCCTATATCTTGAGTTCACGAATTCTGGCTTAGTGATGTCGACACATCTAACTCCTTTAAAATCCTAAGTCATATAAGCTCCCACGTCGCACGGTGACCCTCACCCTCCCTTCTCCAAATTGCAGAGAAATTCTCTCTTTTTTGAGAGAAATTATCTCTATTTACACGAAATTCTCTCTTTTTTTACAGAGAATTTCTCTCTTTTTACGCCATGCCATCCCTAATTTTTCTCTCAAAATCCGTGAAAAATAAATTGGAAAATAAAAAAATTTGGCGAGAAAAAAATAATCTAACTTCTTTTTTTCCCCTCTTTTCTTCCACCGGTTGAGCAAACCCTAAGTTCTTTCTCCCCAGCCGTTTTTGTTTTCCCACGTCGCACGGTGACCCTCACCCTCCCCTCTCCAAATTGCAGAGAAATTCTCTCTTTTTACACAAAATTCTCTCTTTTTACAGAGAAATTCTCTCTTTTTACGCCATGTCATCCCTAATTTTTCTCTCTAAATCTGGAAAAATAAATGGGAAAATAAAAAAATTCGGCGAGAAAAAAAAAACCTAACTTCTTTTTCTTCCCTCTTTTCTTCCACCGGCTGAGCAAACCCTAAGTTCTTTTTCCCCAGCCGTTTTTGTTTTCTAGACAAATAACAGTAGTCACAAAAACCATTGCTCTGATTATAGTTTATGATTCTAACATTAGAAGCAGATATGCATGTGTTAAGTGGCCTATTTTAGTATATACAATGTTATTAACATTCCGAGAAGTCACTATACAGTTTTCGCATAACATGCTAGATTTAACGGGTGGAGTTGTTATCTGCGAGGAAATGAAACTCACATGGTGGTTCCAAAAAGCACTATTTGGAAGTTCAAATCACTACTCTGCGGGGTTAGAGATTCTGTGGATTACCTGTGTAAAGGTGAATCAAAAAACACCTATGGAAAAATCAAAGGGTTGCATATATTTGGGTGACTAGGGTTTTTATTTGGATATGGTTAGAAATTTATTTTGCTTAGGGTTTTTAAATCTGATTAATTTTGTATGGTTCAGTGTTTCGTGCTTTTTCTTTTATTTTAGCACTGATTGTTAATATTTTTTTTCCTCTAAATCTGTAGGTGATGCAATCAAGTGTGATCTTGGGGTTAATGGATTTAACTCTTACAACAACACATACTTCAATGCTTGATCCAGGGTATAGCCCTCTCTCTGTCCAATATTCTGTCTTTGATTGTTTAGGATGTATTCATCTTGGTGAGAATTCTAGACCTTGGAAATTTTTTCCTAGATTAACCTGATTGTTTATTCGATTGATGCCCGACTTTCTGCCACTGGATTTTTTTTTTTTTTTTTTTTTTGGTTTTGTCCTGATTGTTTTTCGGTTCATTTTTATGAAATAGTACGAAAGCTAAGAAATTTATAAATAGAGGATGAGGTAATGAATCATAAAATGATTTAGAATTATCTTCCGATTAGGGTAGTCAAACAGATTACTCAAACTATAAGGTTCTTAAGCCGCTAACACCAGATTGTTTATTTGCATATTAGCTCCTAACTTCCATCCAACAGCTCAAACCCTTTTGTACAATGTTATTACAAATGCCAATTATTATCTGGTTTGTTTATAAGGTGTAATAACTTACTTAAACTAGAAAGTGATTATAACTTTGAAGTGAATAGAGAGACAATTATGCATAAAATGATTGAGAAAAGCGTGTATCATTAGTCTATCGAGTATGGTAAATAAATGAATGAGTAACAAGGGGCCTATAGGTAATGGTTATTAAATACGTGGACATGAAATAAGAAGAAAATATGCCACTGACGCTGTCCACACTGACAATAATCTATTAGACCATTATGCTGAAGGCATTGATCTTGGTTCGTTTTATTGTAACACGTTTAATTAGTATTTGATTTCTATTCAAATATCGTATTTATATTATTTCTGTTTTGGTTTTACAGCCATCAACTCTATAACTCAAAAGGGTAATGTCAAATCCTCTTTCTGTTTTCTATAGGTGCAAAATCATTATTGTTCTACTATTTTGATTATTTTTTCCTATCCATTGAAATTGATTTTAATCACGTGGTTTTATTGAAATTAATTTTAATATTTATTTACAGATCCACAGATGAATAGGTTTTTGTTCTTTTGATGAATCATTTGGTGAAGGAATAAGTTTAGTGAAATCACTGAAATGGGTTCATATTGCACCAAAAAGAGGAGATACACCAGAGCAAATATTGAATTCAAAGTTGAGTACGACTTCATTTGCTTGGAGGAAACAAATGCTTGCTTTGCACTGATACAACACCGGCTAAACGACCGAAAATGAAGAAAGTGGTGGAGCTTCTTCAAGAAGTAAACTAAACCCGATACAGTAAAATGTGGTTGCTCTTCTACATTTCCAAATTTATTGTTATATATTATTCAACAACTTTGAATTAAGTAGATGCCTAGAACATGAAATCCTCAAGAGGGATTTTGGGAAGGGTGGGGGAATTAGGCACCACAATGGCTTATTTAGTTTATTCCCAACTATACATTTTTTTATGAGATTGTAGTGGTGTATGAATATGAGCTAATGATTTGGTTCTGAATTGGTGTTTCGGATTTTCATTCAACCTGATTGATTATTTTTGGGTTTTTTGGTTGATGTATTGGAGCTTGCAGGTAGCATAACTAATGCATCTCAAGATTTTTCATACAAGAAGAGCTTCAGGTTCGACTTTTCTCAGATTTGATTCAGCTACTGCTAATAAAACTTTTCTCATTAGGTGGTAACAATCGACAGGTAAAATCATTGATAACCTCCCACGGTAATTTGAATTTAATTATACCCCCTTTAAACTGTTTATGGATATGATTGAGGAAAACTATTGGTGTTAGCTTTAGGGTAAAGCACAATACTATGCTGAAAAACTTATGTTGTAAACATATTCTCATTGTTGATACTAATGTTTTTTTTTGTTTTTTTTAATGTGTTAACTTTGTAATGAATGCTTTGGATTAATGGCAGGGGCATCAAGAATCAGATGCCAATTATGTGCTTCCATTTTAGTTTTTTGGTTATCGATTAACAGTTGCACGACTTATTGCAGCAGAAGTAATATAATTTTTCAGCTATATTATGAATAAATTTCTAGAAGATTGCTTCTTTAGTTGACCAGAATTCGATGTATTTCTGCACTTATTGCTCAATCAGTAATATCATCATAATCAGAAGTTTTTCAGGTTCATTATTTTTGTACAGAATGATGTACCGGATCCTTTGCAATCATTTGTACTATGTTAATATTTTAATATTTGATCTCTCTTCTCCACCAGTGCCACCAAGGTGCTCTCTAACATAGGCATATTTGAAGTCACTAAAATCCGAGAAAAGTTGGTACTTACCATTCTACGTAACATAGTATAATTTTTATAGTCTATGTCACTGACATAGGCCTAACATATTCCCATGATAAATGAGATTAAACTCAAGTTTTTATTCAACTGCAAATTTGATTATGCGCGCAGGAGATGTTTGGTGTAGAAGACTACATTCCTTCTTACATGGATCCAACAACTGTTGAGGATATCGTTCTTCGTGAACTTCTTCCTTACTTAGCTTCCTAATTTTAGATACTAATCAAACAATTAATGAGCAACACTTTTTTCTATATTTTTTTAGATACTAATCAAATAATTAATGAGCAACATTTTTTTCTATATAGGGAAATCGAATCAACATGGATTACTCAGCTTGATAACTTCGTAAATACGGGGAACTACATATTCTCTAAGTTCGGTGACCGTTGTTCAAATCAATTTCTTGCAAAAGCTCTTTTCAATATGCGGTAATGTACTTCAACAATTCTCCACCGCTTAATAGGTACAAAACTTATACATACTTAATTTTTATCATAATTTTCTAGGCCATTATGACGGGGGCACAACAAGAGATAGTGCTGGTGTTTCTATAATCTCAGTTGGGAAAACAAAATCGATAAAATACCATTACCATGGTATCCCAAGACTTTTACCTCTATACACTTTTTAGTTTATCCTACTTGTTTCAATCTATATGTATTCTGTTTTGAGTTTAACTGTAGAGACTGCAAAGTGTTTGTAGTAGCCATGGACGGGGCGAGGCGAAGCCGAGCCAAGCATGCGTTAGCCACACTAAATCAAAAATCCGACACATGCATCAGGACGGGGCGAGGCGAAGCCGAGCCAAGCATGCGTTAGCCACACCAAATCAAAAATCCGACACATGCATCGGGACGGGGAGAGGCGAAGCCGAGCCAAGCATGCGTTAGCCATACCAAATAAAAATCTGACACATACATCAGGATGGGACGAGGCCATGCCAAGACACGACACCAAATAAAAATCACATCACACCAACCAAACATATGGCTAAAACTAAGAAAATGATAGTGGTTGTTTTTCTGGCCCGCCCGGTGCTTAGCACTGTAAACCTAATCTCTGTGATTGATGTGAATCCGATCCACACTAAATCAAATCGGGACGAGGCGAGACGAAACCGAGCTTTACCAAATAAAAAATATGAAAGAAAAAGATGCCCGGGTGTAGCACGGGCACAAAATCTAGTCTGGTATAAATCACCAAGATCAAGCATGCTTTCCCGCTACTCCATTTTATTTTATTTTGATACTAAATGAGAAATTTTATTGATTAATTCCTGCCATGAATTACAAGATCATCCTCAATCCATTGAGAAACATCAGGAGGATAATTTGAGACATAAGAGAAACTATTTGTTTCAATTCTAGCTTTCCTAGCTAACTCATGAGCAACACTATTACTCAACCTATGAACTGACTTGCAAAACCAAAATAAATTGTTTGAAATTTTTTTCTTAACTGAAAGACATAAATGGTGATTGAACCAGTGCACCTGGGAGACTTCACTGTTTATTGTATTCACCAGATTCTGACAATCATACTCAAAAACTACTTTAGTAAACCCATTTGCTTCAATCCATTCCACAGCTTTGATCTGAGCTTTGCATTCCAAGTGTTCTGCACCAATTTCAGCAGCTAACTCTTCTTCCAGATAAAATCCTTGAGATATTAGTGCATACCCTGCATTATTGCGAACAATTAGACCAATGCTACCATTCCTTGTATTATAAGTATAAGAAGCATCTATATTAACTTTTATATAATCTACTTCAGGGGGGAACCAAATTTTTGGAAAAAAATTTCTGTTTCCAATGAAACCAGCTGAGGCAGCAGCTAAATCACATTGGTTGATAAGATTATTAATCCTAGAGAGAGTGGTGTTTATATTTGATTTAATTTCCTGAAAAATCCAACTACATCTATCTTTCCATATGTACCACACTGCACACATCAACTTGAACACAAGAGAGTCATAGAAAACCTCAGAAGTGTTATGTGAATCCATATTAAACCAAGATATAATCCAATCCTACAGAGATGTAAAATTTTGCATAACATCTGAAATATTCACTTGTGTAAACGAGTCCCTGGCTCGGCAATGTGGTCGCTCCATGGATTTTTTCTTCTTTCGACATTTGGTTTCCCAAAATGTTATTTAATATCCCATCCAGACTGTGTAGACCAAATTTTCACTCAATATCCTAGTCCCTACGTATTTTTCTTGAGTTTCCAAACTTAGGTCAGCAGTTACCCTTAGATGAAATTTATGTCAATCGAAAACCATATTCCTTTTTAAACACAAAACTAGATTTTGTGCCTGTGCTACATACCAGACGGACCCTTAAACCCGTCATTTTTTACTTTGAACAATATTTTTGGTTTGGTGTAATGTTGTTTTGCCTCGCCCCGTTGTGCATTTTTATTTGGTGTCACGGGCTTCGCCCAACCCCGTCACTTAAGATTTTTGATTTTGTGTGGTTCAGTTTCGCCTCGCTCCGACGATTAGAATTTTTGATTTGGTAGGGCTCGGCTTCGCCTCTCCCTGTCCCAAAGCATTTTTTATTTGGTGTCGCGCGGCTTCGCCTCGCCCCGTCACGGTGCATTTTTTACTTGGTGTGGCTCAGCTTCGCCCCAGCCCCGTCACTTAGGATTTTTTATTTGGTGCATTTTTTCGTCACTTATGATTTTTTATTTGGTGCATTTTTTTCATATCTTTTTTTCAATAAAGCCAGAGTTCGAAAAGATGGTTAAAACAAAATAATGCACCTGTCGCTTAGGATTTTTTATCTAGTGCATTTTTTTATCTTTAACAAAACCCGTGTTGCGCAGCAAGTTTAATGAGAATTTTTGATTCGGTGTGGTGGGGCTTCCCCATCGCGATGCGTTTAACTTTGTTGCGGTCTTTATAATCAATAAATAATCTTGTAATCTTGTGTTGATAATCTTGTAAAATGAAAGGATCAAAAAAGTACATTAGAGTTTTTGTTTAGCTTACATTCCAAATTTTGGCTTAGAATTATTTTTTAACTTGCTTTTATTCCTCTGTAGGTTGAGTTGCTCTACCAATTGTTACCGACTTAGGTGGCCAAATGATAATACTTCTTCCAACACATATACATAATTTGGTCCAAACAAAACAGCCTCAGATGGAAAATTGATAATACTACCTCCAATACATACATACAACAAAATTAGGTGATCTAACTCATTCAACTGTACTTGTTATATAGATGTAATATAATCTGGTGTGGTAGCCTTTTCTCTAACAGAACTGGTCTGTAATAGAATCAGGTATATAGAGTTGTTTCCCATGCAAACACACCAACATCTAGAGCAGCTATACCACTCTCAAAACCCTGGATAGCAATAAAAAATTATATAAAAAACATTGTAGTGGAGACAATGCAATGTGAATCAAAGTGAACCAACATGTTTGTTCACCACGGACAAATTCTCATCCTTCTTATTAGATAAACCCATACCATTTTGTTCTGGTTCCGAGATGATTCGAACACACCTCTTGCAATGTCTGCATCTAGCCACAAAAACATCTTTCTTATTAGCTAAACCGAGACCAGTTTTTTCACCGCCTCCACCAGTGACACCCTTTTTTTTTAATGGTTCTTCTTCTTTTCACCGCCTCTGCCACTGCCACCGTCAGCGCCTGAATATATATTCATCACATTTAACTTAAAAAAAAGAAATCAAGGATACTCACAAATTAATACCTAAATTACTCATAGGAACGAAGTTAGTCGGTGCTTCTGCCAAGCTATACCTTTTCATGTGTACCCTCCAAGCGAGATTCGTTAATTTGCAATCCTTGCGCACACAGCCTTAAAAGCCAATTTTCTCTGAGGTTCGAGATACTTTACATGCTACACCATCAAGGTCACTAACACAGTGAATCCAAAAATGAGAAGGAATTCAAACACTTCTTCCAGCAATGAGATATTTTTCCAGCCGTATCTGCACCGGTACACTGGTCAAGCTGCCTTTGTTCGTGACTACCTACTACCTAAATCAGTTACAAAGTCAGATAATAACCCATTAATGTATTGGTTAAAAGATACCAATTAGGCGATACAGTTCACAAACTACTAAGCGAAAACTTATACAAAATGTTGCCAGTAGTGCATTGTGATATCGATGAGCCATACAGCTCAGTACATTATAATTTAGCGAAACGAATTATACAGATTGGTATACTCTAATTTAACCAATTGAACCTTTATTAATATTTGGTCAGTTCTATATGCACCACTATTGAATAGTTTAGATATTTGGACTTGTTGATGGTGGATTTTCAACAAAGGTCAAAACCGTAAAATCATGATACTGCATGTTTCCGATACGGCTTCAGGCATGTGACGATTTATATTTTATGAAGCCATGATGAACATGTCTTTCAAAAAGCCTCCACCAGCTGAGTGTTCGATCACTGGCATTTCATTGTGCCCTCTATGTAGAATAATAGAATTGGGCGGTCCTCCTACATAATTGTTTGTAGAGAGGGCTTAACGCCTTCAGGATGTCGGTGATGCTCACTGTTCCCTGACTACATGAGAGCGACCCCCTCTACATAGAAGAACGATTGGGCGGTTCTCCGTAAGATTGAGAGCAACAACGCCTTTAAGACAGTGACACTCGCTGATCCTGACTATGTAGAGCGACGTGTATAGACTCAGGCGTTCTCCGAAATATCTGAGAGCGCCTTCAGGATATTAGCCGTCTCCTGACTATGCACATAGATTAATTCTGCCATGATATTCACCACTGAATTCCCAGAATGATATATTATTGCTCATATTCCATGGTCGAATCCACGGCCTGATCCCATGGAATGGCAATAACAATTGCTCCTATTCCATGGTCGAATCCATGTCCTGATCCCATGGAATGGCAATAAAAATTGCTCATATCCCATGGTCGAACCCACGGTCTGATCCCATAGAATGACAATAACAATTGCTCATATTCCATGGTCGAATCCACGTCCGGATCTCATGGAATAGCAATAACAATTGCTTTGATTCAATGATCAAATACACGAATTGATCTCATAGAATGACAATAAGCAACTATGTTATCTCATTATTCCAATTTCATGATCGAATTCACTGCTAATCTCATGGAATGGTAATAGATAATTTTATTACTCCGATTCTATGGTAAAATCCATGATCCCATGGAATGGTAATACCTGTTTATTATTCCGGGTTCGTGGTCGAATCCATTGCCGATCCTATGAATTGATAATAAATGATTACTCATTTTACTGCTTCGTTTCATGAATTATTCTACACTGAATTTCATGGATTAGCAATAAATACTCAACAACCGGGCATCTGGACCATCCTGAGTAAGCCCCACGAAAAATGGTGTAAGTGTATTCGACAATGATGCACGCCTTAGCACTCGGATGCACGAACAAGCATCCAAAAAACATGAATAGATGAGGAATCCTACGCAAAACTGGAGAAAACAACAAATATTAAAAAAAAAAAGGAGCGCCCAGGGGCTGGGCCCACCGGCCGGCCGGCCATGCCCTAGCCGTGGCCGGTCCCCATGCTTCTTTCATTATTTTTCCCTATTTTGTTATTTTCATGAATTCATAAAAAAACTCCTTGATTTTAGCAACTTCCCTTGTTTTTGCAAAATTCATGAATTCTCCATAACTTCATGGATTCACGAAAAAATAATATTATAAAATAGGGAAAGGTGTGCGGGACCGGGCAACATAGCCGTCCGGCTATGCCCAAGCCGTGGCCGGCCCCACACCTCACAATCCCTAGCATTTTATAATTATTATTCGCTAAACTCATGAAACTCCTTCGTTTCAACAAAAACTCATGGATTCTCCATAACATCACGGATTCATGAAAAATAATATTATAAAATAGGGAAAGGAGTGCATGACCGGGCAACATAGCCGTCCGACCATGCCCTAGTCGTGGCTGGTCCCACACTCTGCAATCCCTAGTCTTTTATAATTATTATTTTCCTCAAATTCATGAAACTCCTTGGTTTGAGCAAAAGTCATGATTTCTTCATAACTTCTCGAATATTGCTCAAATCATGAAAATTCAAAAACCAACGTGGTCATATGACCGAATAGCCTCTCACGACAATTTTGGATGTTAAAATACTCTTATTTTAATATTTACAAAATATTGATTAATTGAGATTACATGCTCATTCCAACAAAAATCAAGAATTTCAGTCAAGATAACTCTTCTGAAAATTCACAATGTTGCTCAAACGCACATCAAAAAATACTGAAACTCTCAGTACGGAGACACGGATATTGTAGTAACACGTGCATGCCTTGATGACCAACCAGAGTCATTCCTAGTGCTTTCACAAAGCCGGTTCCATATGTTTTCATAATTCTGACCTAATTTGCTCAATTGCTCATATTGGGCCCAAACTCTCTCCAACCAACCTGGGGATTTCTCAAACGGACAACATCTAGTCTCGTGACCACCAATATCCGGTCCCATGCTCCCTTGGTCGGTTCCCCATCTTTCATATTTAGGTTTTTTCCTAATGTTGAACCCAACAGTAATTCAATAAATGATGAAACTGGCACTTAATCACCATTCTTTCACTAACTCTCCAAATGAGAACCCTGGTGTATGCTCACTCGAGCACTGGGAACCACATGGATGCCCATCATCCCATGTGGTCGGTCCCTCTATCACTCGACCAATTTTCAGCAATTCATCAATTTTTGAACAATTGCTCAAAAATTAGGGTTTCGAACAAACACTTCACGGAATCATCATTCTGAGCAAGTTCAAACACCAAATGAATTTATGTTGATCCACGGGGATTAATTATATAATATTTTGTAATCTACCAATATTTTAATATTTTATTGGGTTACGTTACCAATAAATATTTCGTCGAATTGAGCAACATTTGCTCAGTTGCTCAAATATTGGTCTAGATATCAATACTTAGTAATTTATCAGTAATTTGTCGAATTGAGCAATACTTGCTCAATTGCATGTCAAATTATCAATATTCAGTATTTTGTCGAATTGAGAAATACTTGCTCAATTGCACGTCTAATTATTCATATTCAGTGTTTGTCGAATTGAGCAATACTTTCTCAATTGCACGTCAAATTCTCAATATTCAGTGATTCTTCGAATTGAGCAGTACTTGCTCAGTTGCTCGAATATTGACCCAACTATCAATATTCAGTAACTTATCAATATTTCGTCGAATCGAGCAATACTTGCTCAGTTGCTCGAATAATCCGCATATATTCGGTAACTCATCAATATTCAACAACTCGTCGAATTTATAATATTTTCTCAGATGAGCAACATTAACATTCATGAATCGCCGAGCATTTGTCAAATATGCTCGATTCAACAAAACCTAGGATCATTGTCTAATCAGTCAACAATTGACAAACTAAATACACGTCTGTCTAGCAGACTCCACGATTCGTGAGACATCGATCACGTCAAATTGGGGGATAACAACTAGGGTTTTGTTCTGGCGGCCTACAACACGTGGATTCATCCACGACGAGAAATGTGTGTAAGTTGTGTAAACGGATGAAGGAGTTAGCAAAGTAGTAGGTGCACGATTTTTCAAGTCTCCACACAACATGGAATCGACTTTACCATGATCTTCCACTCATGAAACCGTCACACTTACAGGGATCAAGGTGTTCATAACTCTGACAATATAAATAAGTCTCTGAATCCATGATTGAGGAAAATGAATGATCACTAGCTATCAGCAATCGTCCACACTGAATTTCTCGAGTAACTACTCTCAATAATTCATAAATCCATCAGAACTTATTCGAACTCAATAATTCACTAATTATTGCAGAAACCCACAATACATCCACAATCCTTGATCATCATTGATCCCACACAATCTCAGCTTCCCTCCTACAGATCAACCCATCTCCCTCTTTGCGACCGAATTGACTCTGGAATGTCCATTGACTTGGTTTAGGCCGGATTCCTACAGATTGATCTCTCGAATCTAACCACTCCATTTGCAGTGCATCTGTATGAGGTTGAGCAGTTTGCTCGGTTAAGGAGTCTCGGAAACTCGTCCGTCTCTTCACTTCTCTAGAAACCAGCAAATTATTTTTCCCCATCTATAGATTGGCGACCACGGTAGGAAATTAATCTCTCAGTTTCAATCTCATTTTTCACATAATGGTTGATCTTAGGTCAGGCTCAGTTACAAATCCTAACACAAACAACACTAGCACTAGCAACAATGGTGGTACTCCAGAAACTATTCATGTTCCCAACAACCGCACTGACAATACCACTCCTCTACAAACTAACACTGGAGGCAATCCCCTCTTCGGCAGGCATCCTGAGGAAATCAGAGAAAATCCACATATTATTGCTGATCTCATGAAGGTCCAGGAAGTTCTTACCAAAAATCAGACTGACATGGCTGCGACGCAGAAAGAGCTGTGCAATTACCTCAAGCCTCTTACTGACAAGATGTCATACAGAACTCAGGAGAATGGAAAATACAAGGAAACATCTCCAACTGTGGATCCCGAAGTCATCCCGGTCCTTGACGATGATGAAACCCACAAAGCTGCAGAACCTGAACCTACTAGTTTCATCACTCGTGAAGATTTGGAACCTTTTATGGAGATCCAGGGAAAGGGCCATGCACCATCAATCCACCGTCATCAACCTCCATATCCTGCTGCTACACAAATAATTACTCTCCCGAAGGTCTACACCTCTCCAACGTTCACACTGTACAACAGAACGAGAATGCTTGAGAACATGTCTCTCGATTCTTGGAAGCACTAGGTGAGCACGAAAATAACTATGTTATCCGTTTGAAGGAGTTTTCAAAATCTCCGATAGGACGAGCATATACCTGGTATAGCAACATTGCACCTGGGAGCATCTAGCAGAAATACTTCTTCATCTCAGAGCAGATTACTCTCTCCGACTTAGGAAGAATATCTCAAAAGAGAAACGAACGTCCGAATGATTATGTGAAGAAGTTCAGAGTCCAAGATTTGGATTGTCATGACTCGAATATCACTGAACAACAACTGGTGGACTTGTGCATCAACAGAATGAACCCAGTCTACAGAGCCTTCCTGGAAAATCTCCAGTTCTATACTTTCTCAGAGCTTCATGAAGTAGCCAAACGATCATCGACTACTGCACCTGCTTTACTGGAAAGAGCAGAGTCTGCAAAGTCGAGGAACCTCAAAGCAGCCGATGCCTAGTCAACAATCAGTACAATCTCCAGCCTTTAACAAACGTTGTTGCTGAAAGGAATGAATGGAAAGCCGAGACATAAAATCAGAACGTTTCTACAACATCCCAGGCTCCTCTGAAGGCGTATTGAAAAGATAACCAATCCTGAAATGCACAAACCTCGACCCGGCATCAATGAATGGGAAATGATCAAACGAGGACTCAAACTTCCCTCTTACCATTAAAGAAGTAATTGTGTTACTGGAAATCTGGGATCATGATGTAATCAAATTATCGTTCATCAGGAGAGAGCTGAAAAAAATGGAGAATCTCAGGAGTACGCAAGAATCCTCTCCCAATCAGAACCTTTACACTCTATGAACAACCAGTCAAAGAAGCAGTTCAATCGTTGATCGAACAAATCTGTGAAATTGCTCTATCTGTCTAAGACACAAAGGCAAGACATGTTCACGACATCGAATTACACTGTGTCAGACGTCTGTCCATCCTGGAAATACTCCTTGAACCTTCATCCATAGACAAGGAGATGCCTGGCTGGGGACTGCTTACCACCGTCCATCTCAGAGGAAATGATTTTGGAAAAATGTTGATCGATGCTGACACCGCAATCAATATCATTCCACTGAGAACCCTCAAAGCCGTAAGCATCACTCGACAAGAAGCTACTCATGATTCTATCTCAATCAGAAACCTTGAAGGAACACTCAGAAATACTTATGGAGACATCGCTCTCAAAGTGAACATAAGTTCAACTCGGACATAAACCAAGTTTCACATAATTAGGAAGATACATGATATGACATGTTCTTCAGACAAGTATGGATCGATGCTGAAAAGATGTCTACTGACAAATATCCTTTGGTTGCACATCTCTCCAACAAAAAAAGTTCTGATCCAGAAGATTTTGCGGACATTCCATCATCAGAGCACTTGGGGGAATTTTGAACTTTGATGAGGTTGAAGCAAGAGCCTGCAAAATATTCATAGACATTCATCAAGAGGTCTCGCACTCAGGAAAGTCTCATTCATTTCATGTCCGTGTCATTTATTTCCTCACATGTTATCCTAGCATGGGGACTCAATTCTGGTAGAAACTCTGCAAGACGTTATGAATGGTATCTTCACCACATTAATATTTTACCAAGTGGTTGAATCTGATATTTCTCCGAATCGAGCATTGAGACACTCATTACTGAGGTGATGTCTAAGCATGGGAAAGAACACTTTGGGCGATTATCCAAAGCCTTGCAGGAATGTCCATGTGTCCCACAAGATCAGAAAACTCTGATGTCTGCACAAGTGTTGAATCCCACTACCGCAACGAAAGGAATGTTGAATCAACAGAAGATACTCGGCATCAAGACGATCAAGCCCAAGACATTCAAAGCTTAAATGATACGACGCTTCAATGCTCAAGCATCTAAGAAGTCTTCAAATTGTACTCCCAATCAAAGAGTACACCTTCGATAATGACGCATCTGGCTTTAGCACAAACATCTCGGCGATGACACACTGAAAGTGAAACTGAACTACAATCGTTGAGTCTTCACTGTCTCCATGACAAGACTCCTGAAGAAGATGTAACATCAGTCATCCATCGATGGCACGAATTCCTTCAACATACACTGGGGACTTGATCTTACTATACAAGATTCAAGACATAGAAAATCATTGCAACCTGATGCGATGAAAAAAAATTATCAACAGAATCTCTCTACATCACGAACCTTGCATGACTAAGGAACATCTTTCTTCACTGATCACACCCGGAATGGAGACCGCTGATGTTATCTGCCGCAACAACGTCGACTCATTGACTAAGCCAGTTCATATTAATTCCATACTGATCAGGAGAATTCGGGTTGTACTCCCAGTATACTGATGCATGTCGTATGCGTCAAAAATAATTCACTTCCTCACTCAACTAAATATAAATATAGTATTCGATAAGAAAGAGTTCGTATCCACAGAGAGGCGATTGTTGTTATCCAATTTTCAGATTCTTAAGTAACCAATATAACCAAGAGTGTGTTTTGTTTTTATCAAAGTAATAAAACTAAATAAAGCAAATCAAATAATTGGAATAATCAATAAGGATAAGATATTGGTCACGGGATAATATCTTTAACAAACATGTATTTTTCATCAACGATTAAAATTGGTAATTTAATCTCGTAATTATCAAAAGTCATATAATATCTTGATCGCAAGAATATCCCGTTTATTTCCTGATTTTATCACAAACAACATTAAAAGATGCTATTGTGAAACCTTTTTAAAAAGCAACTTAAAGTGTAAAAGCACAATTAGGTTTAACTCCCTAAGAGCAATAAGTTCTATGAAATAAGACTAATTAATGCAAACAAACGTGTAAAAGCACTAATTCGTTTTAACAAAGGTTACGATTCATATGCGATTAAAAAGATGTATCAGTACAAGTAATAACCACAAGATGCTACTAGAAATCAGAGAAAACAACTTTTACGTATTGAAAACCCTAATATATCTATAGAGATGAAAACAAATCCAATTGATTCCGGACTCAACCAAACTAGCATTCAAATCATATGATAATAAAAACGATGAATCATAAACGATAGAATTGAGACAAAACTAATTCATAGAATCAAATAACATGCTTGAAGAAATCAACTTTTATCCCATAACCAATAATTGTATTTAGTTACTCATATTAATGGAGTTCATCATCATAATAATAAAAGAAAGAATATGAAACATAAAAGAAAACAAACCCTAGAAAATACTTTTCCAAAAATCCAAGAAAAAGAATAATAAAATTTTTATGTCCCAAAAGTTGTAGAAAACTTCCTTTTTATAGCTCTTCTTGTTCCAAAATTAGGTTTAGTCTTCAAAGTCCATTAGATAGAAATCCACCAAGCCCAAAAGTGAGAGAAACCCGTGTAGAAAATCTGTCCCGAAAACGCTCGCCGGAATACTGGATTTTGGCCGGAATCCGGCACCGGACCGAAGCTCAGGTGACCGACAAAGTCCACCCGGTCATCAGTCAAACGATCCAACTCGGGTCAACTGAGTCAACTCCGGGTCAGATAAATTAGGTTAGAGTCAGCTAACTGACTCAGATGAATGAGTTCTAAGCCACAGTTGCAAAGGTGTTACACAGGCCTGAGCTAGTGTTGCATCATGATTGCTAGCCATCCATGATGGCCATTCAAGCTTACATTCCTCCTACTCAATACAACACAACTGCAACTTCCATTCCATAGCCTCCTCATTCTCAGCTCAACCATTTCTCAAATCAGAAATCATGTTGAGCTCAGAATCACCACATGACTCACCCAACTGAGCTTGAACTCTGAGCATCAAACATAGCAAACCCATATTCCCCAATCTGATTTAACCACCTATTCCACGGTCGCAGCACAATACTCATCCAACTCCATAACACTATCACCTGCACTTACACAATCATTCATTTCCATGTAGCACCACCTCTGCTCCATACGTTATATCAATTCAGCCTTTTATGCATCCTTGAAACCAAAGAAACAACACCATTTGAGCCATCCAACTGCTGAATCATGGCAGCACACTGCAACACAGCCACTGTAATTCAACTTCTCACACAACTCCTTGAAGCGGCTACACACTATCCTCTAACTTCCCTAAGCATTCATCTAAACCATTGTGTTGCCACAAAAACACTCAAATCACCAGCAAATGCATTAATTCCAGCTGCTCTTGCACCCACCAGAACTGCAACAGCATCACTAACCCCTTGTGCAAAAATCCAGTGGCATCCATCACTATACAACAATCTCCAAGTCTTATGTTCCGCTGCAACTACTGCATCTGGAAATTTCAGTACCGCATACTCATTGCAAACCTGCACAACCATCATATCCATAACCACCTAAACTCAGCTGTCCATCTTGCCAATTTCTCCTTCTTGTAAACCCTAAAATCATCATAGAAAGCAACCACAACACACAGATTTATTATCTCATTCAATAACATACACAGTTGAGTGTTATCTTTTCTGTGTCTAGCTGAATCACAGCTTGAGCAGCATCATCTTCAAAAACACAACCAACGCCACCACCATCTGTATTTGAATTTCAATTTTAACTTCAACATCATCATACACCATATGTATCTTCATAGCTGCATGTACATCCAACACATGCCCATTCTTGGTTCAATTTATCTTCTTCTTCTTATATCTCAGAAACCCAACCTCAGCCTCACAATTTCATCTTCTCAAAATCCATCGAAACCCATTAAGTCG
This sequence comes from Papaver bracteatum, assembly GCA_023529315.1. Classification (NCBI taxonomy): domain Eukaryota; kingdom Viridiplantae; phylum Streptophyta; class Magnoliopsida; order Ranunculales; family Papaveraceae; genus Papaver; species Papaver bracteatum. Next base: position 2,725,267 of record JAJJWX010001287.1, read on the forward strand.
TCTACCAGATCAATTCGAATCATAGCAAACCCTAAAATCTTGTAAATGTAAGTGTAAATAAATTCTTCACAGTAATAATCAATACACATATCTGATTCTTCTTTTTCAATTCGTTCTCCGAATCTAAAACCAACCCATCAACAGTCTTCATCCCTTTTATTACAGCAGCAGAAGTTCATTTCAATCTTCCAGCATAAAATCATACCCATTAACTCTTTATTCTCGGTTTGAATACATCTCACATGAAACCCATCTCTCTATATACTCGAATTCTACCAACAGTTCATATCTTCTTCCATCGTTCTCATATTCGGACCAACAGTAGCAGACGCTGCTTTCTCGTCTCAATTTCAGCGTATAAATGATTAAGAGAAGATAGCCTTCTCGATTTTAGGTTTAGGTAATGATTTGGGCAGTATTTAGCCACCCCAACACTTGATATAAGGGTCAACCAGATGGTAACTCCCTTAACCTTGGATGGCTCCGGATAGTGTTCGTCCATGGCTTGACAATTTCTTTTGCTCTTTTTGCTCAAATTAGGAGATTTCTTCTTCTTTTTCTCCGTGTGACTCCACAGTAGCTATAAAACTCAAAACTCATGTAAAATACATAATTTACTAGAAAAATAGCAAAGAAAGCATAAACTCTATATAGTAAATACACCTATCGAATTTCCCCACACTTAGACTTTGCTAGTCCTCGAGCAAATCAAACTAAAAAAATACATACAACTCTGTGTCATCAAGGCTATGGTTAATTTTAGCATAAATAACAAGCCTTTGAACCCCTAGGTGTCCCTAGTGGATGAGTTATAGTCTCGTGAGGGATTACTAAAGATATACCCACAAAACCTACTCCAACTTCAAAGCGTTCCAGCGTCCCAAGCATCCAAAGATATATGAGGACATAGAATTTCTGCATGCTAGTAATAAGAAGTTAGAAATACCAAAGAACATATTCATTCTTAAATCTTGAGTGAGAAATAACCACACCATAATGAGAGAATGCGTGTTTGAGAACGATCAATAAGCATTTCGCCTCAACTTCTGCCTCACTTAAAAGGATTTTATGAAATTGCACTTAAAAAGACGGCTTTTTTATGGGTATCACATGTGCGCAGGTAGGAATGAAGAGAGAATTCCTACAACACGTTGAATGGTGGGAAGGACAACTTCCGAAATATTTTGAAAAACCCACATCTTTTAATATTTTGAAAAACCATTTTTCTGACGATCTCTAAGAAAGGAAATCAACCACTTATATCGAGGATGAGATTACTTACTCACCTTCACATCCGATTGCCAATTATGATAGCACCACTCTCACGGAATCCAATAGAAACGTCTTCCGCTCCTCGTCTTCATCTTCTTGGTCTTCGTCTTCAACTTCAACTCTTGAACTTTGTAAATCATTTACAATGAGTAACCTTTTTCCTTAAAATCCATGTCGCTTGAAACTTCCTTATAAATTTTCCTTCCCCACGGCTTATTCAATAAAAACAAAAACAATAATAGATATTTCTCTTGTCCCAATTTTTTTCTTTTTTTTTTCATAGACAAGAGAAACAAAATACAAAACAAAGTGAAAAATAAAACAACCATGGCCGTGGAAAAGTATTTTACCGCTTGATTCTTCACAACTTGTATCGTCTTGAAATCATAAACTTCAATAATTCTCACCTTTTTCTTTTCTTTTCTCTTGTAAATAAGTCCTCATACTTTAATATAAAATTCCACTTATTATATTGCTTTACTTGAATATGAAATTTGCTCTTTTCTTGTCCCATTGTTGCTTGCAAACCTTGAATGTCTTCAACTTTCCTTGTAGATTTTGATGTCACTCCTTGTTGATAATTGTGGTGTTTCTATGGACCCGTTATTGTCGAGAGAGAGAATGGTGCTAACTGTAAATAGAACTACAAGAAGGAGGCTTTCATCCATATACATCACCCTCATGATTGACAACAATTAGCACTCAAGATATCAAAAATAGTGCTGAAATTGGGTAGCTCACCATTTTACCCGGAATTAACTTACGGTGACACACACTCAAAAGAAACTCTTTAGTCATGGAAGAATTTCTGGTCGGTGCCTTGGTTGATATGAAAATGGATAGTCTCCACTAATGATTGATCAGCAGCTCTAATAATGCATTTCTCCTTGCACCTAATTTGCATCACCGGCATGATTAAATCCATTATTTAACCCTCCAATTCGTAAGAAATCCGAATGTAGTTCCCTAACACTTCCAAGTTCAGTTATGTCGGTCAGAATTCTCTATGTAAACATACCTAGAAGAATGCTAGTGACTCTAAAATCTCTACAAGTTGAAGGTTTTATGCAATTTTTTTTTTTAAATAAATGCTTAACCACTCCCCCACACTTAAAGTTTAAATTGTCCTCAATGTAATTGAATCATCCTAGTAAAGTCAAGGTAGGAAATCCTAATATGATATGGAACAAGAAAAATAAATAAACGAAACACAAAGAAAATAAAAGCAAAAGGATAAGAAATACAAAACTGGTGGGTTGCCTCCCACTTAGCGCATGGTTTAAAGTCGTCGGACCGACTTGCTCCATGTTTGCTAAGACTCCTCCAGAGGGAGTACTTCCACAAAGTTCACACCTTCCACAACTTTGGAAGTAAAGTTCTCATAATATGGTTTCAGTCGGTGTCCATTCACTTTAAACTCATTTCCTTTAGCTATGCTACGAATTTCTACTGCACCATGAGAAAACACATTAGTAACAATAAAAGTTCCAATCCAACGTGACCTTAATTTACCCGGAAATAATTGCAAGCGAGAATTAAACAAAAGAACTTTCTGCCCAACACAAAATTGTTTTATAGAAATCATAGTATCATGAAATGCCTTAGTTTTCTCCTTGTAAATGCGTGAGCTTTCAAATGCATCATTGCGAAGCTCCTCTAGATCTTGGAGTTGCAACTTCCTTTGTTTTCCAGCACCATCTAGCTCCATATTGCATTGCTTAATAGCCTAAAATGCCTTATGTTCAATCTCAATGGGTAGGTGACAAGGTTTACGATACACAATCCTAAAGGGAGACATCCCAATAGGTGTCTTATATGCGGTTCTATAAGCCCATAAAGCATCATTAAGTCGCATGCTCTAATCTTTCCTTGTTGGATTCACTGTCTTCTCTAGAATGGATTTCACCTCTCGGTTAGACACCTCGACTTGTCTATTGGTTTGGGGATGATAAGGTATTGTAATCTTGTGCGACACATTGTACTTCTTCAACAATCCTTGTAAGAACCTGTTTTTGAAGTGAGAACCCCCATCGCTAATTATGGCTCATGGAATTCCAAACCTTGCAAAAATGTTAGCTTGTACAAAATCTGAAACCACTTTAGAGTCATTAGTTGGGGTGGCCTGAGCTTCCACCCATTTCGAGTCATAATCAACAGCAAGTAAGATATAAAAATTCCCATGGGAATTGACAAAAGGACCCATAAAATCAATACCCCATCCATCAAAAACTTCAATAAATTGAATAAAAGTTTGTGGCATTTGATTTCGAGCACCTAGATTGCATGTCCTTTGGCACCTATCACAAGTTGTGCAAAATGTATATGCATCTTTAAACAAGGTTGGCCAATAGAAACCGCTTTCAAGTATACCTTGTGAGCGGTTCTCTTACTCCCAAAATGTCCTCTGCAAGCATAGGAGTGACAAAATGACAAGATAGAATTAAATTCAGATTCGGGAATGCACCTTCGTATCACTTGGTCGTTGCCATGTTTCCATAAGTATGGATCATCCCATATATATTGGTTCCCTAGCCTTTTAAGTTTGTACCTCTCAGCACGAGACAAGTTCTTTGGGATTTGTTTAGTTACCAAGTAATTCACAATATCAGCATACCATGGTTCTCCAAATGCAATTGAGAATAGTTGCTCATCCGGAAAACTTTCACGCAATGGGATAGGTTCCTTGTACACAGCAAGATGGCTCAAATGATATGCAACGGTATTCTCAATTCCTTTCTTGTCCTTGATTTCAATATCAAACTCTTGCAAGAGTAAAATCCATCGTATGAGCCTCGTTTTCGCCTCTTTCTTTGTAAGCAAGTACCTAAGTATTGCATGGTCAGAAAAGACAACAACTTTTGTACCAATTAGATAAGAGCGAAAATTTTCCAAAGCAAAAGCAAAAACAATAGCTAATAACTTTTTTCAGTGGTTGTGTAGTTATGTTGGGCTTCATTTAACGTTCTAAAAGCATAGTAAATGGCATGAGGTAACTTCCCCACACGCTGCCCAAGCACCGCACCAATCGCATAATCACTTGCATCACACATGAGATTAAAAGACTTTCTCCAATCCGGTGGTTTAATGATATGGGATGAAATCAAGAGTTCTTTCAAACGATTGAATGCCGCCATACATTTTTCATCAAAGTTAAAAACCACATCTTTTTGCAATAAGTTACAAAGTGGTGATGCTATCTTGGAAAAATCCTTGATGAATCTATGATAAAAACCTGCATGACCAAGAAAAGAATGTATCTCCCTCACCGTAGTGGGAGGGGTTAGAGCACAAATAAGGTATATCTTAGATTTATCAACTTCCAAGCCTTTAGAAGATATTATATGGCCTAAAACTATGCCATGAGTTACCATGAAATGGCACTTCTCCCAATTCAGCACAAGATTTGTTTCTACACATCGTTCAAGGATTAGTGACAAATTGTTCAAACAAAGGTCAAATGAATCACCAAAGATACTAAAGTTGTCCATGAATACTTCAATTATGTTTTCAATATATTCTGAAAGTATACTTACCATACACCTTTGAAAGGTAGCTTGAGCATTGCACAAGCCAAAAGGCATCCTTCTATAAGCAAAAGTACCAAAAGGACAAGTGAAAGTGGTTTTCTCTTGATCCTCCGGTGCTATCACAATCTGATTGTAACCTGAATATCCATCAAGAAAGCAATAATAAGAGTGTCCAGCTAAACGTTCAAGCATTTGATCAATAAAAGGTAATGGAAAGTGATCTTTTCTAGTGGTGGCATTCAATTTCCCGTAATCAATACAAACCCTCCAACCGGTTTGCACACAAGTTGGGACAAGTTCATTTTTATCATTCTCCACCACGGTCACACCTGATTTTTTTGGTACAACTTGTACCGGGCTTACCCACTTGCTGTCGGATATAGGGTAGATAACACCCACTTCCAAAAGATTGAGTATCTCCTTTTTCATAACTTCCATCATTGGGGGGTTGAAATGACGATGTGCTTCCCTTGTAGGATTTGCATCATCCTACAAACGGATCTTGTGCATACAAACGGCAGGGCTTATACCCATGATATCGTCAATTGTCCATCCTATGGCCGTCTTGTACTTCCTTAGAAGTTTTTGCTCCTATAATTCACTAAGATCTTTAGAAACAATCACAGGTAACTCTTCATTGTCACCCAAGTACAAGTACTTTAAGTGACTTGGAAGATGTTTCAATTCTAACTTTAGAGATTTAACAATAGAAGGTAAAAGTTTTTCATCACTGCATGGTAAAGAAATAAAAGAGATATTATGAGTTTCCGGGCATCCTTGTAGTGAGTTGAGATCACCAAGGGCTTCTTTGACTTCATTACCACACTCTACACCATTATCAATGGATGTAGTTAGAATGGTTTCCAAAGCATTATCACCATTCAATTCAAACATTTGTTGTGCCAATGTATCCATAACATCAATGGAGAAGCAAGAGTGGACATCACTAGGAAATCTCATCGTCTCGAAAATGTTGAAACATATTACTTCTCCATCAAACTCCATAGTCAGCGTTCCCTTGTCTACATCAATAATGGTTTTTGCCGTTTTCATGAAGGGACGCCCAAGTAGCAATGGAAGAGATGAGTCCGGTGAACCTTCATCCATCTCTAAGACACAAAAATCTGCTGGAAATACTAGTTGATTAACCTGCACAAGAACATCCTCAACAATACCCATTGGGTAGACATTAGAACGATCGGATAATTACAACACAATTTCAACCCTTTTAAAAATACCAAGATCTAGTGAATTGTATATTGACGCAGGCATAACATTAACGGATGCACCTAAATCCAACATAGCTTTGTTAAATGTAGTGTTACCAATTTTGACGGGAATTACAAAGCTACCCAGGTCCTTGCATTTCATTGGGAGTTTGTGTTGTAAGATTGTCGAAGCATTTTCCCCCACACTTAGCACTTCGTTACCTTTGAGCTTTTGCTTATTGGTACACAAATCTTTCAATACCTTTGCATACTTTGGAACTTTCTTTATAGCATCTATGAGTGGTATGTATACATGGATCTTCTTAAAGAACGTCTAAAATCTCCTTTTCTAGTGCCTCCTTCTTGGAATTTGCAAATCTGCGAGGGAAAGGTAAAGGAGGAACATATGTAGAAACCAGAGTTTTAGAGTTAGGAATAGGTACCTCCGAAGTTTGGGGAGAATCCTCATTCTTCTCCCCCAAAACAGGTTCCTTTGGTATTTCTACCTTACCCGAATCAGTAACTTCGGGTTGCACAAGTTGTGTACCACTTCTCAATGTAATTGCATTGACACCCTCCTTTGGATTAATAGGTTGATAAGGGAGTTTCCCACCAATTTATGCCTTTACTTGGTTCAACTCAGTAGCCATGGAACCCATTTATGTCTGCAACTCCTTGATCGCACTCTTGGTCTCTTGTTGGCTATCTTAAAACATAGTAGAAATTCCTTGCATCATTGTTTGAAGCTTTGAATCGATATCAGAACCTTGATTTTGCATTGATTGTTGTGGTTGCTGAAATTGTTGTTGTTGCGGCTGGAATTATTGTTGTTGTGGTTGAAATCCACTCGAACGGTTGAAAGTAGGTTGTTGAACCGCTCCTTGCTTGTTCGCATAGCTAAAATTTGGGTGATCTCTCCATCCCGAATTGTAAGTGTTTGAATATGGATCATACCATCTTTGCTCATTTGGAAAGATCACGTTAGCTTGTTCATTGGTTTCTTCATACCCTTGATGAGAACTTGGTATCACCGCGGCTGAAACTTGTTGAAGCATTGCTGTTATGTTACCCATTTATTGACGAAGTTCCTCCACCTCGCTTACTTCATTCACTCTCCTAAGAATCACCTTTGAACACGACTCAATAATTATTGGGAGTTCGCTGCCATGTTCTCAATCAACTCTCTAGCTTGTGCCACCGTCTTGCTCACTAGTGCACCACCACCCGTAGCGTCAAGAAGATTCATATCACTTGATTGGAGTCCTTCATAGAAGTATTGGATGATCATAGCGTCGTTGAATTGGTGATGAGGGCAGCTTGCCACCAATCTCTTGTATCGTTCCCAACAATTATATAAGGATTCTCCCACATTTTGCTTCATTCCGCAAATCTCCTTGCGAATTTGAGTAGCCTTAGATGCAGGAAAATATCTCTCTAAAAAGAGTTTCTTCAACCCATTCCAAGTTGTGACACTTCCGGGAGGCAAGTAATATAACCAATCCTTAGCACTATCCGCCAAAAAGAATAAAAAAACTTTCAACGTTGCACCATCGGCCTCCATATTCGCTAGAAGCATGGCCGTGACAATGGTGTGGAAGTCCATAAGATGCTTGTTTGGATATTCATTCACCATGCCATGGAACTTTGGTAATTCTCTAAGAAATCCCGGCTTTATCTCAAAAGTAGAGTCTGTTTGAATACAACCCCGTTGTGTATCCAGCTTGTGTGAAGCAAAGTCCTTCAGTGTACGATTTGCATCACCCATTGCTTCTTATTCTTCTTCTTCAAAAGGAATCTCGTGTTCTACTTCCAAGTTTTGTTCTTCCGTTGTGCCTTGCCTTGGTTGGAGTATTGTACCTTTTCGAGTAGCTATCCCGCACCTTGGATAATTCCAATCTTTAGAAGCCAGGGATTAGGTTCCTGAAAAACAATTCTCGCAAACAAGTGAGAAACAAGACAAGAAACGTAAAGCAAATATGCAAGCAGAAATAATTAAAAAAAAAACTAAAAACTATATAACAAGCTGAATGCCTCCTCGGCAACGACGCCAAAATTTGATGTGTGTCGTATGCGTCAAAAATAATTCACTTCTTCACTCAACTAAATATAAATATAGTATTCGATAAGAAAGAGTTCGTATCCATAGAGAGGCGATTGTTGTTATGCAATTTTTAAATTCTTAAGTAACCAAAATAACCAAGAGTGTGTTTTGTTTTTATCAAAGTAATACAACTAAATAAAGCAAATCAAATAATTGGAATAATCAATAAGGATAAGATATTGGTCATGGGATAGTATCATTCACAAACATGTATTTTTCATCAACGATTAGAATTGGTAATTTAATCTCGTAATTATCAAAAGTCATAGAATATCTTGATCTCAAGAATATCTCGTTTATTTCCTGATTTTATCACAAACAACATTAAAAGATGCTATTGTGAAACCTTTTTAAAAAGCAACCTAAAGTGTAAAAGCACAATTAGGTTTAAATCCCTAAGAGCAATAAGTTATATGAAATAAGACTAATCAATGCAAACACACGTGTAAAAGAACTAATTCGTTTTAACAAAGGTTACGATTCATATGCGATTAAAAAGATGTATCACTACAAGTAATAACCACAAGATGCTACTAGAAATCAGAGAAAACAACTTTTACGTATTGAAAACCCTAATATAGCTATAGAGATGAAAACAAATCCAATTGATTCTGGACTCAACCAAACTAGCATTCAAATCATATGATAATAAAAACGATGAATCATAAACGATAGAATTGAGACAAAACTAATTCATAGAATCAAATAACATGCTTGAAGAAATCAACTTTTATCCCATAACCAATAATTGTATTTAGTTACTCATATTAATGGAGTTCATCATCATAATAATCAAAGAAAGAAGATGAAACATAAAAGAAAACAAAACTCCAAGAAAAAGAATAATAAAAGTGTTATGTCCCAAAAGTTATAGAAAACTTCTTTTTTATAGCTCTTATTGTTCCAAAATTAGGTTGTCTTTAAAGTCCATTAGATAGAAATCCACCAATCCCACAAGTGAGAGAAACCCGTGTAGAAAATCTGTCCCAAAAACGTTCGCCGGAAAACATGGATTTTGTCCGGAATCCGGCACCGGACCGAAGCTCAGGTCACCAGTCAAACGATCCAACTCGGGTCAACTGAGTCAACTCCGGGTCAGATGAATTAGGTCAGAGTCAGCTAACTGACTCAGCTGAATGAGTTCTAAGCCACAGTTGCAAAGGTGTTGCACAGGCCTGAGCTAGTGTTGCACCATGATTTCCCTTCGCCAATGCATATCCAGCCATGATGGCCATTCATGCTTACATTCCTCCTACTCAATACAACACAGCTGCAACTTCCATTCTATAGCCTCCTCATTCTCATCTCAACCATTACCCAAATTAGAAATCATGTTGAGCTCAGAATCACAACCTGACTCACCCAACTGAGCTTGAACTCTGAGCATCAAACATAGCAAACCCATATTCTCCGATCTGATTTAACCACCTATTCCATGGACACATCACAATACTCATCCAACTCCATAACACTATCACCTGCACTTACACAATCATGCATTTCCCTGTAGCACCACCTCTATGCATCCTTGAAACCAAAGAAACAACACCATTTGAGCCATCCAACTGCTGAATCATGGAAGCACACTGCAACACAGCCACTGTAATTCAGCTTCTCACACAACTCCTTGAAGCAGCTGCACACTATCCTGTAACTTCCCTAAGCATTCATCTAAACTATTGTGTTGCCACAAAAACACTCAAATCACCAACAACTGCATTAATTACAGCTTCTCTTGCACCTACCAGAACTGCAACAGCATCACTAACCCCTTATGCAAAAATCCAGTGGCATCCATCACTGAACAACAATCTCCAAGACTTAAGTTCCGCTGCAACTACTGCATCTGTAAATTTCAGTACTACAGACTCATTACAAACCTGCATAACCATCATCTCCATAACCACCTAAACTTAGTTGTCCATCTTGCCAATTTCTCCTTCTTGTAAACCCTAAAATCATCATAGCAAGCAACCACAACACATAGATTCATTAGCTCATTCAATAACATACACAGTTGAGTGTTATCTTTTCTGTGTCTAGATGAATCACAGCTTGAGCAGCATCATCTTCAAAAACACAACCAACGCTACCACCATATGTATCTGAATTTCAATTTCAACTTCAACATCATCATACACCATCTGTATCTTCATAGCTGCATGTACATCCAACACATACCCATTCTTGGTTCAATTTCTCTTCTTCTTCTTAGATATCAGAAACCCATTCTCAGCCTCACAATTTCATCTTCTCAAAATCCATCGAAACCTATTAAGTCGTCTACCAGATCAATTCGAATCACAAAAAACCCTAAAATCTTGTAAATGTAAGTGTAAATAAATTCTTCACAGTAATAATCAGTACCCATCTCCGATTCTTCTTCTTCAATTCATTCTCCGAATCTAAAACCAACCCATCAACAGTCTTCATCCATTTTATTACAGCAACAGAAGTTCATTTCAATCTTTCAGCACAACCTCATACCCATTAACTCTTTCTTCTCTGTTTGAATACATTTCACATGAAACCCATATCTCTATATTCTCGAATTCGACCAACAGTTCATATCTACTTCCATCGTTCTCAGATTCGGACTAACAGTAGCAGATGCTTCTTTCTCGTCTCAATTTCAGCGTATAAATGATTAAGTGAAGATAGCCTTCTCGATTTTAGGTTTAGGTAATGATTTAGGAAGGATTTAGGCACCCCAACACTTGAGATAAGGGTCACCCAGATGGTAACCCCCTTAACCTTGGATGGCTCCGGATAGTGTTCGTCCATGTCTTGACAATTTCTTTTGCTCTTTTTGCTCAAATTAGGTGATTTCTTCTTCTTTTCCTCTGTGTGACTCCTGAGTAGCTATAAAACTCAAAACACACGTAAAATACATAATTTACTAGAAAAATAACAAAGAAAGCATAAACTCTAAATAGTAAATTAAGGTGTATTCTACACCTATCATACACCTGCATCTTAGCAACTCTGACCAAAGTATCGGCATCAACAAGGATACGTGGAGGAACTCCATTCATGGTCTCAGCATCAACAAGAATTTCTGAAGAGAATTAAATCGTGATCTCAGCATCAGCAACAGTCTCAGACATGAAAATATGTTCACATGAAAGTCTTTCCAAAGCTTTCATGACTGGTAGGCACAAGCCAAATACTTCTACAAGATGTTCTCATCACCTCTGCAAATGAGATACAGCACACTTTAGGCCATGGGTTTACAAAAACGTACCAATGGGTGAGGAATTGGATAATGCTTCCTTAATGAAAGATGTTCTTCTATGTCTCTTCTACAACATACCAAAAGGGCACATCAATCGGACATACGAGTTGAAAGATATGGCCTTTGCCGTCAGGTCTACGAAATCTAAAAGTTTGTACGGGATTAAAAATTACAAATGTGCATTCTTCGTTTACTGACCTATACAACTCCAAATTGAGTGATTCTTATCTCATGTGATAACTCAGTCTCTTGGCTTCAAAAATTTGGGTCAAGCATCGAATTCCGACGTCGTATGAGGTTCCTACAGCTTCTAGAGCATACAACATGCAAGCAACAATCCTTAGACGGGATTCATAACTTCCACAGTCGATCAGTGTCCACCAGGTCTTTCCACTAAGTACTTCATTAAGGTACCTCCAACTTCGACCACCTTGGTTTTTACATCAATTTTTCTACCTGGGTCCTCTATCCAAGTCTTGCCAGAAGAAGAGAAAACGAAAGGAGAGATTTAACAAAATATTGGGGACTGACAGTCCACTGATCATGACGATCAGTTTCACAGTTCAAGACCCGTGGAACCAGAATCTCATGTTCTCATCATTCATCATAAAAGGAATGCTACCACCGGGACATGAAACCATGGTCATTACACCACCCCCTCTTGAGAGCAACCTCAGTTATGGTCCCGTGACCAGGGTTTCAGAAGTGATGATTCTACTACTGACAGAAGATGGCACTGCAAGCACCACCATGATCATGTATCAATCAAGGGGTCCTGATCTCAAATGAATCAATGACATTGAAATCCCTCACAAACTGTTCAAGACACAAGCGAATGGTCAAAAGACACAACAAGAGTGTTTTACAACAAGCTCGTCTGAGATGATTTTACACTGTCCCGCACAAAGAAGCGAGCTGGGAGAAATTGGTGAAGAATCTAGGGATGGATCATATACCATTCTCTTTATATTGATATCCTATACAACATATCCAAAATCCACAACAATTGGAGAACCGAGCGAAGAGTTGTGGCCAAAACATTGAACCACATGCCAGCTGAAAATTTTCTGAAGGGCTCCTGGAAGTTCACTGTTTCATCGATTTCGACCCATAAACATGTTCAAAACTTAAAAGTATTCTTTGATAAAGCTTGGAAATTTCCTGGGCATAAGGATACATGGGTAGATCGCGAAAATCTAACATCGGATGAAGATTTTACGGCGTTTTTGCTAAAAGGCTGAGTTCTGAATTTTCTGGTGACGTATTTCGGTAAAACTTTTCACTTATTCATGAGAATCTTCATTCATTCATCAACAAATCAGAAATTTCATACTTCTATGAAGAAAATATACGATAGGTACTTACTGGAGTAGTCCCTAAAGTTCTCAAAGGACCGGAATTGCAAACATCACCATTAGAAACATCATTGCTTTCACTCGGTTACAAAATCCGGGGTTTTCTTCTTCACCATCCTCCGAAGACAAAGGGGAATCTTCAGTAATCCCTCACTCCATGGAAATCTCCTCCTGAATACATCAACTACAATTAGCGGTATTTCATTCAAGGAGTGCCATGAACGATTATACGAAGAGGTACTTACATCGAATTCTTTTTTGGCGCTCGATTCAGAAATTATTTGTTCAGCAACAATGAATTGAAAACCGTCAAGACTCGATGGAGCAAAAGTTTTGAAACAAAGTAACAAACATTGGTTTCATGATCCTAATTGCACGGACAAGAAAAATCCATGATATAAGGAGCGCTAACAACTCACCAAAGAGACATCCGGGCACTTTACAATGATCGATGTCATTCTATGATCCTTATTTCTGGATTCTCCACTCTGAAGACTTACTGCTATTTCTAGGTAATCCACATCAATCAAACAAGGAACTATTTGTCGACCTTCTCTCGATGTTATATTCCTCCATCAGATACTTCCCGTGCATTACTAATACTAAGTAATCAGGAGTACAACTCAGTGTGAAAGATCTCTCACCATCACTCAGAGGTCCCAGAAGCACCATTTCTTGAATTTGAATCTGTAGAAATATCATCTCTGGAAGTATCATCTTTAGAAGAATCATTATGGGAACCAGTCATTCTTGCAAAGTTGTTGTGACGTCCATACAATGTTCCTACTTTAGTATATCATCCGTAGATGCAGATTTCATCAAAGCAGTGGAATTAAAGCACAACAAAAATAATTAGGATGCTCACATCGCCGTCTACAAAAATGGTAATTCTCAACTCTTACATATTTACGATTTCACGAACTTAGTGATAATAACGTAGAACTTTGAAAACTTGCTCACACCTTCAACAAACCTGTGAAGACGAGCAAAATCCATCATTCAAGAGTCGACACTGACTTTTCATGAAATTATGAATAATTCACATAACCCTTCATGTAAATATTCATTGATTTTCTACCGTGTGTGCATACACTATGAAATCATGAAATTCATGGAAACATTGTTTGCTTTCAACAATTTCTCATAAATCAAAATTTGATTTTCTTTTAAAAACAAAATCGTGAACAGGTCACGCATTTCTTTTCTTTTTTTTAAAAAAAAAAAATCGTGAGTTTAATAACTCACACAATTTTTTTTTTTTTTTGCTCAAACGAGCATTCGTCTACGAAACCAGGGTCTTTTCTATCTTTGTAAAAGTCCACATGTTCCAAACAAATTTTTTAAAGTTTACAAATAAACTTTATCATGAACTCCAGGTCTTTTCAAAATTTCCTTTAACCCTAAGGATAAATATTTACTACTTTTGTTGCGAACAATCCTACGTTCTTAAAAGTATTTGCAAAGTCCATGCTTTGAAAACAAACTTGGGTTTTCATGAAACCTAATAAACAAAACTTTTACTACTGCAACTATACCATGTCTATGCAAAATTTTATGTATCTCTTCCATATTAGGGATTTTTGTTCGTTTCCTAAACTAACGAAAAACGGGCATTCATATGTTTTCTAAAACAAACTTTTCATAAATCCAACACATGCTTGCAACTAGGGGATTTTCTGTTTTGTGAACAACTCATGAAATCATAAAACACACAAAAAAATAAAAAAATAAAAATGAGCGGACTTACCTGTCGGTGCCGGCCGGAATTTGGCCGGACGGTGTTGGAATTCGGCAAACTTCCTGCTCATGTTGTTGCTCGCGTGGTGATAAAGAGTGGGAGGTACACGATTGATCAAGAAAAAAAAGTAGGGCTTCACCCTTTTATATTAATTTTATTTTCAAAACCTAATAAAACACGGGTTTTCTTTTTTGGGCTCGGGCCCGAAAATCCTAAATCGACCAAAACCAGGCTTTTAACTGACCAAATCAGAAACACTTCACCTCTCCGTATCCACAAAATAACACTCTATCACATCATCAGGGTCCTCAACTGAACATTTGCTCGTACATGACACCATTGGAGCAAGTCGAGGATTCTGACACTACCTTTGTAGATTGAGTTCAACCGCGATCTCGTCAACTAAAAATCACCATCTAATGCTTACTGCGGAACGTGACTGTTCCTCACTAAGCAGGGGACTTAATGTTGATGGTGGATTTTCAACAAAGGTCAAAACCGTAAAATCATGATACTGCATGTTTCTGATACGTCTTCAGGCATGTGACGATTCATATTTTACGAAGCCATGATGAACATGTCTTTAGAAAAGCCTCCACTAGCTGAGCGTTCGATCTCTGGCATTTTATTGTGCCCTCTATGTAGAATAATAGAATTGGGCGGTCCTCCTAAATAATTGTTTGTTGAGAGGGCTTAATGCCTTCAGGACGTCGGTGATGCTCACTGTTCCCTGACTACATGAGAGCGACCCCCCTCTACATAGAAGAACGATTGGGCGGTTTAAGATTGAGAGCAACAATGCCTTCAGGATAGTGACACTCATTGATCCTGACTATGTAAAGCGACACGTATAGACTCAGGCATTCTCCGAAAGATCTGAGAGCGCCTTCAGGATATTAGACGTCTCCTGACTATGCACATAGATTAATTTTTCCATGATATTCACCACTGAATTCCCAGAATGATCTATTATTGCTCATATTCCATGGTCAAATCCACAGCCTGATCCCATGGAATGGCAATAACAATTGCTCCTATCCCATGGTCGAATCCACGGCCTGATCCCATGGAAAGGAAATAATAATTTCTCATATCCCATGGTCGAATCCACGGCCTTATCCCATGGAATGGCAATAAAAATTGCTTCTATTCCATGGTCGAATCCACGGCCCGATCGCATGGAATGGCGATAACAATTGCTCTGATTCTATGATCGAATCCAAGAGTTGATCTAATAGAATGGCAATAAGCAACTATGTTATCTAATTATTCCAATTTCATGATCGAATTCACTGCTAATCTCATGAAATGGTAATAGATAATTTTATTACTCTGATTCTATGGTCGAATCCATGATCCCATGGAATGGTAAGGCCTGTTTTATTATTCCGAGTTCGTGGTCGAATCCATTGCCGATCCTATGAATTGATAATAAATGATTACTAATGACCAATTTTCAGCAATTCATCAATTGTTGAACAATTGCTCAAAAATTAGGGTTTCGAACAAACGCTTCACGGAATCATCATTCTGGGCAAGTTCAAACACCAAATGAATTTATGTTGATCCACGGGGATTAATTATATAACATTTGGTCATCTACCAATATTTTAATATTTTATTGGGCTACGTTACCAATAAATATTTCGTCGAATTGAGCAACATTTGCTCAGTTGCTCAAATATTGGTCCAGCTATCAATATTTAGTAATTTATCAGTAATTTGTCGAATTGAGAAATACTTGCTCAATTGCACGTCAAATTATCAATATTCAGTATTTTGTCGAATTGAGCAATACTTGCTCAATTGCACGTCAAATTATTCATATTCAGTGTTTGTCGAATTGAGCAATACTTGCTCAATTGTACGTCAAATTCTCAATATTCATTGCTTCGTCGAATTGAGAAGTACTTGCTCAGTTGCTCGAATATTGACCCAACTATCAATATTTAGTAACTTATTAGTATTTCGTCGAATCGAGCAATACTTGCCCAGTTACTCGAATAATCCGCATATATTCGGTAACTCATCAATATTCAATAACTCGTCGAATTTACAATATTTTCTTAGATGAGAAACATTAACATTCATGAATTGCTGAGCATTTGTCAAATATACTCGATTCAACAAAACCTAGGCTCATTTCTAATCAGTCAACAACTGACAAACTAAATACACGTCTGTCATGCAGACTCCACGATTCATGAGATATCGATCACGTCAAATTGGGGGATAACAACTAGGGTTTTGTTCTGGCGGCCTACAGCACGTGGATTCATCCACGACGAGAAATGTGCGTAAGTTGTGTAAACGGTTGAAGGAGTTAGCAAAGTAGTGGGTGCACGATCTGTCAAGTCTCCACACGACATGGAACCGACTTTACCACGATCTTCCACTTATCCACTCATGAAACCGTCACACTTACAGGGATCAAGGTGTTCACAACTCTGACAATATAAATAAGTCTCTGAATCCATGATTGAGGCCAACGAATGATCACTATCTATCAGCAATCGTCCACACATAATTTCTCGAGTAACTACTCTCAAGAATTCATTAATCCATCAGAACTTATTCGAACTCAACAGTTCACCAATTATTGCAGAAACCCACAATACATCCACAATCCTTGATCACCATTGATCCCACACAATTCTCAACTTCCCTCCTACAGATCAACCCATCTCCCTTTTTGCGACCGAATTGACTCTAGAACGGCCATTGACTTGGTTTAGGCCGGAGTCGTATAGATTGATCTCTCGAATATAAGCACTCCCTTTGCAGTGCATCTGAGTGAGGTTGAGCAGTTTTCTCGTTTGAGGAGTCTCGGCAACTCGTTCGTCTCTTCACTTCCCTAAAAACCAGCAAATCGTTTTTCCCCATCTACATGACTCAACAATTATTTTATTGCATGATAAGGTCGATGGGAGAAAGGGCCACTTCCTGTATAATTGTAGTACGAAATACCTTACAAGGGTATGGCTGATAAACTGATAGGGACCCGTGAGACTTAATATGTCAATCAGGGTACATAAAATGCTGAAACTGGCTAGGATTATAGTTGTGATACTCTGATGGTACTT
Organism: Papaver bracteatum; assembly: GCA_023529315.1. Classification (NCBI taxonomy): domain Eukaryota; kingdom Viridiplantae; phylum Streptophyta; class Magnoliopsida; order Ranunculales; family Papaveraceae; genus Papaver; species Papaver bracteatum. Next base: position 2,742,786 of record JAJJWX010001287.1, read on the forward strand.
GTGCATCTCAAAAACCTATTTAATTAGGAGTACGTTTAGTCTCAAATATATGCAAAGAAATACTGCAATATGTGAGTGGAAACAAACGCATACCTTAGAAGTCCAATAGACAGAATATGCTGGCAGCAAGCTCCGAGTTGTCCGTGATGTCAGCTTTGCCCAATCCTCCGGACTTTTAAAAAAAAACTTATACCCATTTCAGTTGTAAAGAAGATGACTGGCTGTTGTAATAAGAGAAAGATCACCGACACCGTCCCTGAAAATTTTAAGTAAGTAGAATTCAACAATCTACCGTCCCTTTAATCAGAAAAATCATATCAGAAATAAATTCATTAGAGCATGAGCAGGGATTAGAAGATCATAAAGAGATTAACATATTTTGAACGCCAGACTCACTGCCACGGAACTACAGACTCGTATGAGATAGCACACATGCATTCATCAATTTTCTTGTATATAAACACACATATTTTGGGTAATCATCAACATGATAGCAGGATAATCTTCCTTTACATGTCGCGTTAAAATTGAGGTATTTAAGATGCAAAGGGAAAAATAAAGAGGTCAAAGCATGTAAAAAGAGAAGTATACTTCTAAACCATGCGGCAGCATCGACGCATAGTAAGAGTTTTAGCAGCGGCTTCCTGCACTTTGGGAAGTAAGTGAATGGCATACCCATATATTACAAATGTTAATTTTTTTTAATTTTTGTTTTGTTTCTGCTGCAAATCACAAATATTACTAATCTGGCGATACCCTTTATGTATTGAAAAATGAAAAAAAAAAAAAAAAAGTACAGTTATAACGGTCATAACTATAAAAATACTTTACACCAGAGAAGAAATAAAATATCTCCATTAATACGTTAAGGGCCAGTCATTTGGTATTGGCAAGAATATCATATACTCAAATAAACTTGATGTTAACAAAGTCATCAAGTACCTAATGTCATTCAAGAAAGAGAGCTTCTGAGTGAGATACAAAAAATTTAAAAATTAGGTCTTTTTGTAGTTTGAAGTTAGTATGCATTCTTGCATTTGGAAAATATCCCCTCTGACAGAGATTATGAGTTAAAATTCTTATGCATATAAATAGAAGTAATAAAACTTCAAATATATATATAAAGATACCTGGAAAGGTTGTTTTTTATACAACAGTTTTGAATCAATCCCATTTTCATCTCTGAGTACTTCATCAGCTGCAACATCTAATCTTTCGATGCTTTCCGAGTCGTCATCATCGTGACTGGAATTGAAAATTAAAGTGGGAATGTTATAAACACCCCTACTATCCATGGGTCTTTCATAAATACCCTTATTCATTTATGTATGTAACCCTGATGGCATAATTGAAATTTTATCTGCAATCATAATTTTGTAATTTCCTCTTTTAATCTTCCTATCCAATTTTGGTTCTTATTTACTTCGAACACAGCGAAAAAAAATCCTCCCTCAACCAACGTCATCTTCATCGCTCCCACCACCATTACAAATATCAATCGCCTCCACTGCAACCAACATCATCAACTTCGTCACGTCCGCCACTACTATCAGATAGTGAATAATAGTTTTTCGATTTCAAATCGATTTGTAAGGTTTCAGAAAACCTATTTTTGTCGATTTCATATTGATTTTTCTAACTTGAATCATGATTAAAGCATAGATATGTAACTATCTCTTCTTATTATCTTTATTCTAGCTGGTGATTTCCGAAGGAGATGGTGCAGTGGTGGAGGAGAAGGATTATTTGAAATTGTAGAGATATCGAATATAATAGCAAACAAAAATTAATTTAGGGTTCCTCAAATTTAAATTCAATCCCTCGGGTTTTATTGAAGCTCAAAGAGTAATGATGATGATGTGGTGGTAGTGGTCGCGGTGGTGGAGGAGGTATGTATTTCGATCTAATTGGTATTTTCATTTTGAGATTTGGGTTATTTAGTTCTTTGAAGAAAAATGCATTCACGAATCTAGTGTTTTACCTATGTTTACTAGTAAAGACACATGTGCGATGCACATGCTTGAATTTTTACTCATCCAACAATACTAAATTTGAGAGTCATGAAAAACAATTCTAAAACAAAAATTTACTATTTTTATTTATACTCATTACGTAGATGATTGAAAGAGCTTTTCAAATATATAAATTTTAAAATAATCCGGTGTATATTTTGAAAGATATTAAGTTTTTAAAAATTTTGATCTATTTTTAAAACAATGGTATTTATGTAAATATGTAAAATATAGGGACAACTAAGTAATTTAGGGGGTCTCCTACCAAAAAGAGCTCTTTTCTTTATATTAGTATAAGATAAGATGATAATATACAGTGAACTTTTTATCTTTTGGATGTTGCAGCTTTGGATGTTGTGTTAATGGTTGTTGATGTTGTGGTGGCAGACAATTTTGCAGTGGAAGTAATGCTGGTGGTTATTGTGAAGGTGTTGGTGGATAAATTTGGTGGAAATGGTTGTTGTGAAGGCAAGAAAACATACTAATTACTTTTTAGATTCAGTTAACAGGGTATGATATTTTGTTATTCAAATAATTGCATCTTACCACTAGCAGTTGCAGTAGTGTTTCGCAACTTCATCGGTTTATTTTTTCGGAAAAAACCTTGTTTTGAGTCTAGATGATGCAAACAAAGGCTTGGATGCTATCAGTTCAATAGGAAATGTAAAGACTATTGGACATGAAGATTAATGCCAAAAATGAGTTAATGCCAAAAATATAAAGACTAGTGGACATGAACGGTAGTAAGTCATAAAGTGAGTTAATGCCAAAAATGAGTCGGAATAATAGCAAACATCCTTTACCTTTAATCTGGAGCGTTTTAGATCTCGGCTATTTGAATTTATGTAGCAATAACGTTCTGAAAATGTATTTTTGCATTTTCTTCTGTAGGTGTTGTTGTGGAGGCCAAAGCACAACTAGTTGGAATTCGTGACCGTAAGAAATGATGGTGACGGACTCCAGCCCCCTATATCATCTCAAAGAGACTCCACAAGTGTAGTTCATGCGGAAGGAAAACGTGTGGTTACTGCAACCAATCCATATGCCAAGGATGCGGCAGATCGATTGAGGTACTTGTGTGTTATTGCGAGATGAGTTGGTTGCAAAGTTGCTGGTTTTTAAACCTGTACTATCCCTCTTTTGAATATCTATTCAAGTTACTACATCTTAACTTATAATTTGTGTAAGTATTCAATTCCTCCCTTTGCACGAGTCATCAAAATTAGAAATGTCTTTTCCTAGGTTGATTAACATGTAGTTATTATTTATGCATAGTGCATATATCATACGGAGGGGTCCAATACATTTCTGATTTTTTAAATGGCAACAACTATCCTCCAAATACTAGAGATATTAAAAGGGAAAGGAAAATGGTTGTTACTTTCTATTAACTTTGTTCTAAACACCCACGGATATTAACCAATTCACTAGCTCTATATGGTATACTAAAGTCGTGATATTTTGTAGAGATTGCTGATTTTTATTAGTCGAATCATGCGACCAATTTTGTTACAACCATGATTTCATTCAGTAACATAGTTTCCGATGGGTGTCGTTGTTGCTTTAGTATGTGATTTTGAACTGCAGAAACATCAAGTCTGTGTATGTAGTATTTTTTTTTTTTTGTGATTTTCTTCTTGCAGGGGGATTTCAAGTTATGAAGGAGATAATTTTAGGTTGTTTGTTGGTTGACATGTTTGGTCATTGTATTGATGTGGTGCAATGGTAGCACAACTGAATATATGTCAGAAGATGTTTGTTCGACTCAAGCCAGGTTCACGCATTTGTGTATATGTTTTTATTATAGAGACAACTTGTGCTAGTTACCTCCATATATGAAGACAACTTGTGCTAGCTGCATCCAAATTTGGAGACAACTTGAACAAGTTGCCTCTACATTTGGTTACAACTTGGTATAGTCGCCTTCATATTTGGAGACAACTAGGGCTAGTTGCTTTCGCTTTCAGATTTTGAGACAACTTGTGTTAGTTTCCTCTAGATATTGAGTAGTTGTGATCGTTAAATATATCTTAGGAAAAGTTGCCTCCAGACAACATATATATGTTTTCCTCAATATATAGTTTTTGTTGGACACTACTTGTGCTAGTTGAGGGCTAGTTAGCTTCATTTTGTTTTAATAACTTCACATTGTTTTAGTAGCTTGTTCTTATATATATAATATATATCTGTTAGGTTTTAGGTTTTGCGTTATTCATTTTTGGGTTGTGTTTTGTTCTATATGATAATGTTGTTGTGGTTATGTTTTTTTGGCTTCAGATTTGGAGACAACTTAGTCAAGTTATTTCCACATTTGGAGACAACTTGTGTTAGTTGCTTCCATTTATGGAGACAACTTGTGCTAGTTGCTTCTATTTATGGAGACAAATTGCATTAGTTGTTTCATTTTTGTAAGTTCAAATATTCTTTTACTCACTCACTTGTATATATTATTTTTATTTATTTTCTCACAGAGACTTTTCCAGCTGCATTTGTAGTTGTTCCTAGTTAAGATGGTGATAATTAACGTTGGATTATGAATATTTTGAATGAAATACTCAATATTTGGAGACTAAATGTTGTTTGATACCGCAGTTACCTTGAAGGGGTTCGCAAGAATATGAAGTGTGGTCAATGTGGAATGCTTGCACATCACAATCATCAAACATGCCAGAGACCTCCATTGGCTGCTCGTGCACTAACATTCCGAAAGCGGGTGAAAACTTCAAATATCTGGAGGAATATTTTCCATGAAGCTTTGTTATGCTTCTGTCTGTCTTTGTTTTTATTTTTATTTTCAGTCTTTGTTTTCAGAGCTAGTTTGTTGCAGTTATTCTAAACAATTTTTTTCTAGGTTTTTATGAATTGAATTTTCTTTTTTGTTTTTGTTTTGTTGTTTTTCCATGTAAAATTGTCTATTACAGGCTCTAATTTTTTTGGGTAGGAAAATGATGTTGGTCTGGCTCCAACTTTGGAGACAACTTGTTCTAGTTGCTCCTAGGTTTCGAGCCAACTTTAAGCAAGTTGCTTTCAGTTTTGGAGACAACTTGAATAAGTTAATTCCGTCTTTGCAACCAACTTGAGGAAAGTTGCTTTCAGTTTTAGAGCCTGTTCGTATTTTTATCTACCTACTCTCAGTAATGTGTACCTGCAATCATACAACCATACTATATAATGTTTACATATAAATATTCATTGAAAAATGATATTGTATTAAGAGTGCAGATTTATCTATTTACATCTAAATGAATGTTTAGATTTTCTGCAGATTTAAATCACTATGAAGAGTGCTACAGCCTAGCTTTCATCCAAACTCACATTTGTTTCTTTCTGAAGCTTCCATTCATCAGTTGCACACTTGCACTTATAAGATACATAAGCCATCTTGACCATTTTCTTGTTTACTTTAGCATCCATTTATTCTTCGCTCACTTTCATTATACATCAACATCTCTTATGTTCCCCTCATCAATGTTACTCCAAGTAAATCTTTATTAGTAATGCAACCTTCGGTTTTCTTTTATTGCAGATTCATCTCCTTTGGATATGGAAGATTTCATGAGCATCTGCAACATCACATCAATTTTGTAAAAAAAAAAAACAAAACATACCACAATGAGTCAAGCTTAAGTAAGTTCATTGTCATATCTGGAGCAAACTTAAAACTAGTTGTTTCCAACATTGGAGGCAACTTGAGCAAGTTGCTTCCAACATTGGAGACAACTTGTACTAGTTGCTTCCAACATTGGAGACAACTTGTACTAGTTGCTTCCAATATTGGAGATAACTTGAGCAAGTTGCTTCCAAAATGAGATTTTCAAACATGAACAACTTGAGCAAGTAGCCTATACTTTTGTAGACAATTTTAACAAGTTTCTTCCAAATATGGGAGCAACTAGAACATGCACGTTGTCTCTACATTTGTTTTAATTATGTTTCGTTCATGAGTACAATTATCGTAGCAGCGTTCCAAAGCATACAAGGTAACCTAATTCACTTCAATTATAACATGAAATTTACATTAACCAAGTGAAAATTAAAACTACAACCACACACACACACAAAATAACAGACTAAAGACAGTGCTTCTACTTATGTTCTTGATCCCCGGTTTCTAAACAGAGTCCTAGCCTCTAAATGCTATTCTAAACAAATATTAACCACACTCTCTAGGTCATGGTTCTGATTCATGATATTCATTCATAAGTATTTCATAGATGGAGTATGAAGGGGTACCACACAATTAACACACAAATTGTACATAAAAAAAACACAAGTGGCATACACTAATCTGGGTGAAAATATGACAATAAGCTAAATAAAAGCAGATATAACGACACAAACCTCATATACAGTCATATTTGTTTCTTTCTGAAACTTCCGCACTCGTCAGTCGTATTGAAGATGTGAAACGCCATCTTGATTCTTTTCTAGTTTACTTTAGAATCAACCTCTTCATGGCTCACTTCCATTAGACGACAACAACTTAATGTCTTCGTATACAAACACACGTCTTCATAACGGCTACGACTGTTATGTTTTAAACAAGAGAAATAGTTAGTATTCAATCATTTTGCTTATGTACTGAAATCTAGCACAAGTTTTCTAAGGAAAATATGATAAACTAGATCAAGTTGCTTCCAACTATGAGAGAAACTAGCAGAAGTTGTTTCCACATCTGAACCAACTTTTAAGAAGTTGTCTCCAAATACGATAGAAACTAGTAGAAGTTGCCTCTAGAAATGGAGCCAAATAACTAGCACAGGTTGTCTCCATGTCTAGGCCTCTAATTGAAACAAATTTTGCACTGGAAACTGGGATTCCATGTCAAAAGATTATGCACCTTATATGTGCGCCTCATCGCTCTATCATTTTCATATCCAACACCTCGGAAAACACTAGTTAATGTTGATTAGAATAATAAAAGGAAGCATTAGAAGTTAAAACCACATAATACGTGGTAACCACGATAGAACGCCAATAAGATAAGATATGAAATTGCACAATTGCTCATAATCTATTCGCTATCTCTCGACCCTAATCAGGTAGAAGAAAGACAATTTTATTCATCCATTATACTAGATATGTATTATACTTTACACACTCTGAGTGATGCTACTCCATACTATATGACATTCGGGTATACCGAAATCTCAAAGCATCACATTTTCAGAATTAAGATATCAAAAATAAGAAACATGTTCAACATTTCTTCAAAAATTAGAAAAGTAACTTATCTACCAAAAAACATCAACATCATATTACTTGTTGCAACGTAACAACCCAAAAGCCATATTACATGTCTTCAGTAAATTCCATTAGGAAGACAAAACCTTCAGTTCTATTACAATTGTAGTTGCAGGATTTCCTACACTACACCCTTGTCAAGAATCTATGAAAACTAAGTCATAATTGTGAATAAACAACAACACTTTTATTAATTCACTTTCAGAAAGATTTACAAGAGATATTAAAACTCAGAAGTACAACTTTCTTTCTGGAGTTTCTCTCTCCTCAAAATTCTCTCAGCTCTCAAAAATGCATCATCCTTTTCTGGATCTATCGTGCTCTTTATATAGGAAAATATATAGTGGAAGACAGCTAATATTTCCCCTTAATTCGGATCTACTCTGCGATCTTATCGCGATTGTTATAATAATTCTCTATCGCAAACATGATGACCATCGCAGGATCAGTCTTATTCTTCTTTTACTTCTTCCATCGTTAGTTTCTTTTAGTTTTTCTGTAACACTCGTGAAATGTCATTGAATAATCGTCAGTGACGCTCGTAGAAATGTTGTTAATATCGCAGGAATAGTGTTGTAGCGATATTCTGGTACTACATCTTGCCTCTTCTCATGTCTTTTCTGAGAAGAAGAGAAGATATGAGAATCTAAAATGCCATAATTGCTTATCTTTTCAGATTTCTTCGTCCTTTGCCAGCTGTTTTCACGAATCTTTTCTTCTAATAAATTTTTGACACGTATTTTGTAACCGCTGCGATCTGACCACCCACATCTCTTCTTTGCATTAATTGCTTTCATCTTCTCCGAGAAATTTCTTCTTCTATAAATACTCTTCTCATTCCTTTCCTTTTTCTCTTTTACTTTCTTCTTTCTTCTCTCCGTATTCTCTCTGCAATTTTTACTATTCTTTCGCGAATTGCGCTTCTATAACAACTGTGATTTATTCCTTCTTTTCAACTTTTTCCTTCATTCCCATACTCAAAATGGTTGCTGCTGGTGCTAAAAACTTGAAGGCCTTCAATAGAATGCGCGAGAAACTCAGACTTAAAGGTTTTAACTTATCTTTGATTCCAGATCAAGATTCCAAATCAGAACTTTCCCTTAAACTATTTACTGACGACCAATGTTCTCGCGAGAAAATCATAGTATCGCTAGGACAACTTGAAGCTGGTCTTCCCATCCCTCTTTATGATCCTGAGGCTTCTCATGGTGCTGGTAAAGGAACTCGCTACCCCGAGGCTCCAAAGAATCCTTTGTTCAAAGATGTTCCCATTGTTTCTTGCAATTATACTGTGGACAACTTTTTTGTAAACTATAGAATTGTCCCTATGAAGAGGGATAGTACATGTTGGGGTGTTCGTTTGAAGAAAGATAAGGTCACTGGTGACAATGCTCTTATGATGGATATTGACTTTCATACATCTACTAACCAAGGTCCTCGTCATTCTAGCGACGATAAGTGGTTCATCTTCCCATTAAGTCTTGAAGGTCCTTATATATCTGGTTCTCACGAACTTCCCACGAATCTCGCAGAATATCAACCCTGGGTTTTCAACTGGCCTGAATGATCTAAAGAAGTATATTCTCTCAACTTTTCATTTTATTATTATTTATTGTCTTCTTTATATTCTCGCTAACTTTTTTGATTTTCTCAGATTGATAGAATGAAACTCAGCTATCAAACTCTTAGGAAACCCAACATTCTCTTGGCTCTGAGATCTTTTATAGATGAAGTAAGAAATATTTCTTCATAAATTTTAACAATATATTGTTGCCCATATTTCTTATCTTCATCTGTGCTCGCAGGAAATCGAAGAATTAGAACCACTGCCTCCTCCAAAAATCAAGGAGAAATCTCCAAAGGAACCATCTGGAAAATCTATAAAGGAGAAGCCTACTACTTATTCTAGGGGGAGATCTTCTGCCCCTCGCAATGATGAATCTAGCGATCCTCCGCTAAAGAAGTTAAAAACTCAACCTTCTTCTTCTTCAACTCCTCAAACAATTCCAGAGAATCCCAGTGTTGTTCTTGATAAGGATATTGACGAGGAGTTTAATGTTGGCGGTTTTCCTTCAATAAGAAATTCTTCTTCTTCTGATTCTTCAATGACTCATCTATCTAGGATTTTTAGTGATATCTCCCACAGCATGACTTCTAATGAAGAGGATGAAATAATTGAAAAGATATCCCAAGCCCTTGCTCAAGTTTGCGATGCTCCTATTTTAGTGGATAATGATTCTCTCCAAGGAATCTCAAGATCGCTGACTCCCAGTCTCTTGAATTCTCTTGGTGCCTTGGTATGTTTTCATTTCTTCAATTTGTTCATATTTTCTCTATCGCTAGATTTTAATTTATTTCTTTTCTTCGCAGGTTGGAAGAGCTTCTTTTGTTTGTTGCTTGACTTAGATAAAAGATGCGTCAACGCTGAAGAAAAAGCAGCTAAAGTTCGCCAAGATAAGGAAAGACTAGAGTCTGAAAATATAGAGCTTCGCAAGAAGAATAAACAATTGGAGACAGAATCTTCTGTTAATAAGCAAAAGATGATTAATCTTGATAGAGCTAACCAACAACTCTATGGTATGACTGATTTCCCCTCTCTTAATTCCTTTTATTTTATCGCAGCTTATTCAAGCAATCACTTTTAACTTGCATATATTTATGGTCTTACTGACGAGGCTATAATATTTCAAACTTTCCCTGAACCTGTAGATGATCATACTCTTCTCGGTAGTCTTAATAATTTCTTGAGTAACTTCTCAGATGATAATATTAACTCCCTCTCCATAGATGAACTTAGATCCAAGTTTAATCTCTTAAAACTTGAACACAGATTCAATTTAGGCTTGACTGACAAATATAGGCGCCTTTATTTTGATTCAAAGAAAGAAATAGATAAATTAAGGCATAAGAATAGCGATCTTATTGACGAGAAGGATCTCGCCATAAAAAAGGGATCTAAAACCTTAGCATATTTTCATAAAACTCTCCTTGAAGTTCAAATGGTTAGAGATAGACTTATCCGCGAGAATGAAGATCTTCTTGCGAGGGAGACACAAATTCGATCTCGTCTCCTTATTAATAGCGATGATGAGTTTGCCTGGGCTGCGAAGGTTCTTGACAATGCCAGAAATGATTTAGGTGTAAATGTTAGCCTTCAAGTCGAATAGGCGGCTCTAATTAGAGATATGATTTCTAACAAAGAAGGTTATTGGCTACTCTTCTTCTCGCTAATTTCTTGTTTTCATTATTCTCTTTTATAAAATTTCTAACTTGTTGTTATATTCTTGTAGAAGCTGAAAAAGGATATCTTGAAAGAATCAAGGAGCTTGAACAAAAGAAAAATCAGCTCGCGAACACTCTTGCTACTCGCAATTACAAATATTCACAACTGAAGAAGCAGTTTGGCATCACCACCGCGAACTTCACTAGATATCTCATTGTCGTTCGCAATGATTCTGTTAAATTGGTCTGCGATGACCATGGAATTTCTCCTTCTGTATACCCTGATCTTGCGAAAGAAGTACCCGCAGTAATTTCAAGTCTTGACATCTCTGATAGTGAGGCTGAAAATTCTGATGAGGATGAAAATGATAGTGATGACGAAGGTGAAAAGTCTAGTGGAGAAGAAAATAATGATGATAATGATAAAGGGGAAGAATTTGGCGATGAAGAGAAGTCTGATAAGGAGGATCGCGATGGATCTAACTAGTTCTTCTTTTTCTTTCTCCTTTTTCTGTAATATTGCCGTTAATTTGTAAATTTCTTTTGCCTCTTTTGTTTCTACCTATAAGAATCAGAAAACAATTCTTTTTATGCAATTTAATCAATCAATATAACTATTATTCTTTTAATTATCTTCGTGCTTGTATCTATGCAATTTTTATATGATAGATGAATAATAATTTCATCGTTCTCATGCATTCCCATACTTGCCTCTATTATTCGTCTGCAATATAAAAATTGATTAAAGATTAAATAAAAATCAAAATTTACCTTAATATTGGCGATCTTACCTTCAATAATAGTTGCGTGAAATCGCAATTCTTATAACATCTGCGAGTATTATCGCAGTAATCTTGTGGTCTTATTGTGCCTTCCTAATTAAAGGTCTTATTTTGCCACGCTTCTTCTTTCTGCGACAAAATCGCAGGACGTCTTTACATTTGCATGTATTGACCCATTGATCTTGCCTTAACTTTATTCTTTGATTATATTGCGATAATATGACAAGTCTAAGTTCTCTCGCAAGATCAAAGCCTCGTGACATTATCGTCTTGCGATGAAATCGCAGGACGTCTTTACACTTTCATGTAAAAACCCATTGATCTCATCTTAACATTTTTCTCGTGGCTTGTTGCCTCTGCATCATTTACGTCACGCGACAATGTGACAGGCCTAAATTTTCTTGCGATCATAAAGCCCCATGACATTGCCGTCTTAAGACACTTATCATCTCCCTAATGGAGGGTGTCGCCCTTATCTTCCCCCTGGTTGCCCCTTCAAGGAGGGCACATCGTCCATACAAGACTAGCTCCTCCCATCCAGATTTACCAACAACCAGCTGTTTTGTGACCTCTTGTCCTTTATGCCTATATGGCTTATAGTTACAAGACTGCACCCTAGTTGGGGTTTTCTTCAGGCCAAGTGCATTGTAGCCAAGACTTACCAAGGATGGCAAGAGAGTTTAGTACGCTCCGGGCACCCTTAGCTCAACCGTGTACCTCGGCGCCTTGGTCATACTTTGCACTTCTTGGAAGAGATTCTCAGTCGTCCAACCAGGGTATAATTATATATAGTTGGAAATCCAAGATCTCTCTCCCGGATAGGTTTTCTTTAACCCCATCGTCTGCATGACTCATGTTCTAGCAGCGGTATAACCTTATCGCTGAGTCATGTCCAGAGATACCCCTTTTATGACGCGCTATTAAGTCTTACATTTTCCCCTTGCGAAATTTTATTCGCGAACTAGGGTGCACGCCATGAAAGTTCGTCCCATTCTTATGTCTCTGCGAAATTTTATTCGCGTTGCTCGCGAGTATTGTAACTTTGATAGAATTTGATAACTTTAATCATTTTGGTAAAGTTTTGCGATTCTTTCAAGCATAATATCTTGTTCAATTACATATTTTTCAAGCAAATTATTCGCAGAGTTCTATAAAGTTCATCATTTTACCTCTTTACTTATTATTTTCTGATTCTGCTTTTCTGCTACGTTTTGCTGTTGTCTCTTTTTCTGCGAGACGCTCGTCATCAGCTTTCACATCTTCTTTTCGTTCTATTGCATCAATCATTAATTAACCTTTCATATTTCTGTCATTGCTTAATTTTTCACTTCCAATTGCCATTCTTTTCATCTCTTTCTTTGCAAGACTTCATATCGATTTCATAACATTTCTTGCTTTCTCCCCAATCTCCTTTAATAACTCCGACACATTTTGGATGAGGAAATTTGATACACTGGTGATAAGTAGATGCTACACCCAATATCCCGTGTAACCATGGTCATCCTATCAAGGCATTGTAAGGTGATTCGATGTCCACAACACATAATAATATTTTTGAAGATATTCCTTTTAACGGTATCTGCATTTCAATTTCCCCCTTTGGTTTGTTAGCTGTTCCATTAAAACCATAAATTTTGTATGTTGATGGAATTAGATCTTCGCCTTTTCCTCCCATGGTTTTAAAGGTATGATAAAATAAGATATCAACAGAACTCCCTGTATCTATTAAGACTTTGTTGATGGCCCAAGAATCTTCAACTTTACTATCATTCTCTTCATCTTCTTCTTGCATTTATTTTGGATTAATCTCTAATCGTACGACCAGTGGATTATCGTGATGCTCGCCAACCTCGGGTACATCTTGCGAAGTGAAATATAGAGTTTGCTTCTGCCACTCCTCTAATGGCGAGGATCTCGCGATATTCAATATCTCTCTTCCATCTGTGTCTCTCGCGAAGACCCTGCTTAAAATATTGTCATGGAAATCCTCTATAGTTCTGCGTGAATGTACAATAGAATTACAAAAAAAATTCTTTGCTTTGGCTCCAAATTCTATCACGAATGTTTCTGCTCCTTTTACAGCATTCACTCTGCGAGTTTCTGGTGCAGGCGGTAATTGCTGAGATTGTGGATTTCCTACTAGAAAATGATTTAACTTTCCCTGATCAATCATTCTCAAGATTATTATCTTCACATTCCTACAATCGTTTACTGAGTGACCATGAAAATGATGATAATGACAGAATTCTTGACTTCGATTGTTTGGATGGGGTTCTTTTCCCATGTTCCACGGAGAGGGTATATTTTCCATTAAAATGATAGCTTCCCAAATCTTTTCTATGCTAGTATTGAGAGCGGGCATCTTAATTTCTTCCCAGATTATCCTCTGATTACCTTGTCCTTTAAAATTATTCTGCCTTTGTCCACCATAAGTTTCTTGAGGTTGATTGAGTCTTTGAATCTTATTATTACCACCGCGATTATAATAATTCTTCTCCCTTTCATATTCTTCCTGATATCGACTTCCCATCGCTACTAATTTCTGTTGGTTATCAATCAACACTTTCTCTTGTTGTGTCTGTGAGGTTCTCGCCACATTATTTATCATTTTAGGAAGAAAATTTCCACTTGCCGCTAGCGAGCTGGTGTTCACAATTGGATATGATTCCATCTCATTTTTTTTTCTCCTCCAAAGAAAAATATTATTCCTGTAGCTCTCGCAATTCTGTCATGGTAATTGTATTTTTGATTCTGAAAATTTGAATGTACAGCAAATTAGTCGCAAACATTGCATTAATGAAGGATAGGATCAGGTATCTTTCATCCACCCTTCCAGCCATCTCACTGCACATTGATTTCCACCTTATGGTTAAGTGCTTCAGACTCTTTCCAACTCTTTGTTTTATCCCAAACACATCTTCAATACCCGGCCGCGATGAATTGTTGCTGATGTACGCTCCTAAGAATGTAGCTTGTAAATGATCAAAAGAAGTTATAGTATTTTTTGGTAATCCCTCAAACCATTTCAACGCCTCGCCAGTTAAGCTAGATGCAAAATACCTGCATAGCACAGCATCATGATTCTCCCACTGTAGCATACATCTAACATAAGCTTTAACGTGTTGAACGGCACAAGTAGCCCCATCAAAAATGCTGGTTAATGCTGGTAAATTGCATTTTGGAGGTATTCCTATTAACTGTACTTCTTGAGTAAATGGAGTCCTTGCAGCTTCTTCGATAGCTTCATCAAGTTACCTTCTACCTCCTTCTCTTCTATTGCTTATCATTCCTCGCATTTCTGCTAACTCTCTCAGAATTTGCTCATTCTCAACTGAGTTTTGTTCCATTGGTATTTTTAATGCAGCTTCCCTTCTTCTGCGTTCTTGTCTTTCATGTCTTGCGAGATTTTGCGTATCTCCTTCTTCATCATCATCCTGTATTTCTCTGCGATTTTCTCTTTCACCATCCTCTTGAAATCGCAGTTGCATATCTTCTTCTCTGCGAATTTCTTCATTTCTCCTCATTTCTCTTCGCTGTCTCTCTATTCTTCTTTGTATCCTATCATACTCCTCTTGAATATTATCATTATAATGATTTTGTGTACGTCTTCTTTCTCGAATTTCATGGTTATTTTGTCGTACTGCCTCTCGAAATTCTTGCTCTTCTACTTCTGCTCTTAATATTTCTCTTTCGCAAGCCAGGCGTGCTTGTTCAGTATAGTATCTTTCAATTTCTTCTTCAATTATTCTTTGATTCCTTTGATTCTCTCGCCCATGAAATATCCTCATACCTTCCTCTGGATTCTCTTCTTCAATTTGGTTGTTTCTTCCCTCTTGATTTCTATTGTCACGCAGATTATAACGATCGCCAATTATCTATTCTTCTCTATGACGTTGCTCTCCATTTAAATTTTGTACTTCTTCTCTAACATTTCTCATTGGGGAATTTCGCCTTGGTTCTTCCCTGAATGATCTTGAATTTGATCTTACAGTACTTCTTGACATCCTTCTTTGTAACCTCAAATTTTCCATTCTTAGCTCATGATTTTGTCTTGTTAGATTCGCACGTTCCTCCGCCTCTAATCTCCTTTCTTCCTGTGTTCTTTGCCTCAGATCATCTACTGTCCCATTTTCACGTCCCACGTGAACTAATTCTCTATCCATTCTTTGATTTCTTTCTCCTTCTTCTTCATTTCTTAATTATCGATTTTCTGCTTCTTTCATTGAATCCGACCTCCAAGTGTGTACGCTCACTCTATCATAATCCACATCCCTATTTTGCGATTGTGCTTGTTGATTCGGTTGTTGATTTGAATTTTCTACTTCATTTCTTGTTCTATTTCATCCTGATCTTATTCTTAAAGATTCTTCTAATTCACCTGTTCCTTCACCTGCAAGTCTTTTACTCCTCCTCACAGTTGTTGGTAGTTCTGATGTATTTCTTCTCCTTCTAGCCATTTCTCAAATTCTAACAATTTTTTCGAATCTTCAAGTTGCAATTTGAGATTTCTTAGATTGATTCTCCCTATTTCTGGGCGCCAAAATGTAGTTGCAGGATTTCCTACACTACACCCTTGTCAAGAATCTATGAAAACTAAGTCATAATTGTGAATAAACAACAACATTTTTATTAATTCAATTTCAGAAAGATTTACAAGAGATATTAAAACTCAGAAGTACAACTTTCTTTCTGGAGTTTCCCTCTCCTCAAAATTCTCTCAGCTCTCAAAAATGCATCATCCTTTTCTGGATCTATCGTGCTCTTTATATAGGAAAATATATAGTGGAAGACAGCTAAGATTTCCCCTTAATTCGGATCTACTCTGCGATCGTTACAATATTTCTCTATCGCAAGCATGATGACCATCGCAGGATCAGTCTTATTCTTCTTTTACTTCTTCCATCGTTAGTTTCTTTTAGTTGTTCTGTAACACTCGTGAAATGTCGTTGAAGAATCGTCAGTGACGCTCGTAGAAATGTTGTTAATATCGCAGGAATAGTGTTGTAGCGATATTCTGGTACTACAACAATTAAACTGTAATTCAATAGTAAAGAAATTAAACAGAAACAAGTAAACCAAGCAAGTTACCTTTACTAATTTATTTAACACTAACAAAAGTTGTAGATTTTGTTGTTTTTGATCACTCTTCAAAGTACGAAATCATCTACGAAACCCTAAAAATTGAAATCATGTACGAAACCATAAAAATTGAAACAAAATCATTTACGAAACCTAAAAATTAAAATCAAATACCATTTAAACTGAATTGAGACATAAAATCGCTGTTTACCTTCGATCTGATCTCTTTTCAAACTGTTGTTGTAGGTACCGAATATCACAAGACATTAGCTTACGAACATCGTAATAAATATAAGAGGAAAGATCTACAAAACAATGCGATGATAGAGGAAGCACGGGGAAGTATGAAAGATTTGCGAGCATAAAATAATCTTGCGAAGATATGTTGCGATACTTCGCAACACATATATAGTTGTACAAATTTTACTATAAATAGGAGTTCAAATGTAAAATTCGGGAGGTTCTTTTAATGAGTGTGAGAAAATATCTTAGGAAAGAGAATAGAGAAAGTTGTAACTATTCTAGTTCCATTTAGATACTTCTTTGTAATCAATTGAGAGAATTAATAAGAAAATTGTCATTCATCATCAAGAACTTCTTAAGTTTTACAAATTATACTGAGGGTGTAGTTGTAGGTTATTCTGCAACTACATAATTGGCGCTAGAAACAGGGACCTGAAGAATTTTGCATCAGAGAAATGGCAAGAAGAAGAAATATATCAGAACCATTAACTACAATAAGAAGAAGTGTAAGACTCGCAGGAGGAGAAGCAAATATAACAAGAGAACCTAGTAGGAGAGGGAGTAATCGAAGAAATCAAGCTCAACAAACAATAGATCATGATCGAGTGAGTATACACACTTGGAGAACTGATACACCAGCAGAAGAATATAGAGAACCACAAATCAGAGAAAATGGGAGATTGATGGGAGGAACAATTCGTGAAAGAGAAAGGGAGGTATTAGAAACATTGAGACAAGGAATTCAAGAAGAACGAAGGTTTGAAGCTGAAGAACGTGCTAATATAACAAGACAAAATCAAGAATTGAGGAGGGAAAATGAGATGTTACAAAGGAGGAAATCTCAAAGTGTTGCAAGATCAAATGTTAGACCAAAAAGAGAAGGACAAAATTCACCAACAATCAATAATGAAAGTACTATGCAAGGACAAGCACAGAATCAAGTTGAAAGAAATCAAGAGAATCGCTTCATTTTAATACCAAACCACGAACAAAACAGGGAAAATTTACGAACCAGGCCAAATCCTAGAGAAAACAATCAGAATGGTGAAGAAAATCGAGAGAAAGAGCAGCAACTTGTGGAAGAAACTGAGAGACAACAAGCAGTACATCAGATCAATTACGAGAATGGAGTAAGAAGACGTGAAGAGGCTCGTAACAATCAAAATATTGAGTATGAAAGAATTCAGAGAAGAATTGGAAATCAACGAACATAAATAGCGAGGAATGAACCAAACTTTCGAACCAGAATACAAGAAAATCAAGAAGAAATAAATCACAGAAGGAGGAGAAATGAAGAAGAAGAAATTCCTGATATTCGCATGAGAAGGATGAGAAGAATAGAAATGGAAGAACAAGAATTTCAAGATGCTCTGCAACAAAACAATTGTGATAATTTAGAAAGAAGATATTTGCAAAATTGTGCAAATGAAAACATTAATGAAGAATATGATAGAATGCGAAGGATCGCAAGAGAAGAGGCGCAAGAACGTAGAAGAATAGAAGCTGCGTTGAAGAGGCCAATGGATGAGAATTCTGAGGCAAATGCACGGATTTTTCGAGAATTAGCGGAAATGAGAGGGATGATAAACAAAAGAATGGGAGGAGATAGAAGGCAATTAGATGAAGCAATAGAAGAAGCTGCGAGGACTCCATTTGTTAGAGAAGTACAATTGGGAGGGATTCCACCAAATTGCAATTTGCTTACACATACCAGTATCTTTGACAGGACTTCATGTGCTATTCAGCACATTAAAGCATATATAAGATGCATGTTACAATGGGAGAATCACGATGCTGTATTATGCAAGTACTTCGCATCAAGCTTAACAGGAGAAGCTCTAAAGTGGTTCGAAGGACTTCCTAAGAACACTATTACATCATTTAATCATTTACAAGCAACTTTCCTTGGAGCATATATCACAAATCATTCCTCACGGCTTGGTATTGAAGATGTGTTTGGTTTAAAACAAAGAATTGGTGAAAGTTTGAAGCATTTAGTAAGAAGATGGAAGACTATGTGCAGTGATATGGCAGGGCGTGTGGATGAGAGATACTTGATTCCGTCTTTCATAAATTCCATGTTCGCAACTGAACAACTGTATGTTCAAATCTTCAGAAGAAAGAATTCCATAATGATGACAGAGTTACGAGAATTGCAAGAGGAGTACATTACATTAGAGGAAAAGCAAAACAAGATGGAGTCATATCCAGTAGCAAACACTAACAATCAAGATACATGAGAAAATTTACTTCCTAAAGTAATCAATGTCGTAGCAGGTACTTCGCAAACATCCTCGCAAACTTGTTCGCAAATTTCAGAAGAAAATAAAATCAATAATAGCCAGCCAAAAATGCTAGCAATGGGTAGCAAAGATCAAGAAGAGTATGATAGAGAAAGGAATTTCTATAATCGAGGAGGAAATAACCAGATCCCAAGATTATATCAATAGCAGGAAAATTATGGGGGACAAAGGAAAAATTATTTTGGACAAGGGAATCATAGACAAAATTATAACAATGGTCAAGGAGGTCAAAGAATTATAAGAGAAGAAATAAAGTTGCCACCTTTGAATACAAGTGTAGAGAAGATATGGCATGCAATTATTCTGATAGAACATATACCAACTCCATGGAATATGGGGAAGGAACCACCAATGGGTCCAAGAAGTCATGAATTTTGTTCGTATCATCATTTTCATGGACATTCTACAAATAACTGCAATAATATCAAGAGGATTATCTTGCGAATGATTGATCAAGGAAAACTGGATCACTTTTTACTTAAGCAAACACAGTCGCAACAATTACCACATGCTCCAATCATAACTCGCAGGGAGAACACAGTACAAGAAAAGGGAAAAGAAACTCTACATATAGAAGTGGGATCAAAAGCAAGGAATGTTTTCTGTAATTCTATTATTTACTCATATAAAACCATAGAGGATTTTCATGATAATGTGTTAAGCAGGGTATATGCAAGGGATGGTGAAGGAAAGTAAATAATGAACATCGCAAAAATTTCGCGACTTGAAGATTGGCAGAAGCGTGAAATTTCTTTTGAAGCTACTGAAATTCCAGAAGGTTGTGAAGTACATGATAACCCATTGGTAGTAAGGTTAGCAATTTGCATGAATATGGAAGAAAGCGAAGATGATATGGAGGAAGAATCAATTGGTCTTAATAGAATTTTGATTGATACGTGAAGTTATGTCAATATCCTCTTCTATTCTGCTTACAAAAATATGGGGGGAAAAGACGCAGATCTAATACCTTCTACCTATAGGATTTATGGTTTTAATGGAACTGCTAATAAACCTAAAGGAGAAGTAAGCATGCGAATTCCCTTAAGTGGAATGCGAACTGAAATTTTGTTTTGCGTTGTTGATGTCGAATCACCGTATAATGCTTTGATAGGAAGACCCTGGCTTCATGGAATTCTAGGCGTAGCTTCCACTCTACATCAATGCATAAAGTTTCCTCATATAAAGGGTGTTGGAGTTATCAAGGGTGATTGGGCTGAAGGGAAGAAATGTTACGATACAGAGGTAGAAGTTTGCGAAGGAAAAGCTACTGAAAAGGAAAATTGGAGAAAAAGAGCAAAGGCTGTGAAAAGAAGTGAAAATTTAATGGCAGAGGATTAAGACATGAAAGCATAAAATTACAATGTTAATCATACAGGAAATTTATGATGGTAACAAAGGGTTGTGATTTGCGAAGAAAGAAGAAAGAAGGTAATGAAAAAAGAAGGTAATCAATATGGTTGCTCGTAAAAGATGTACGATGAGAAACAAGAAGTTGAAATGAGGTATTTTGAAACACAAAAAAAAATGTGATAAAATTTTACGAATTAAAACAATTTATTGCGATTAAATTTCATGGAAGAAAGACGCAAACATTAATTTGCGAATAAAAGACCGCAATTTGTGATCAGCTTTCAAAAAAAAAAAAAAGTCGCAGAAATATTACACAGGCAAACCTTTGTGGCGTACACCCTAGTTCGCGAAGCAACATTTCGTAAGAGGCAAAGTCCTAAAGTGCGTTATTTAAGGGGGTACCTATAACCATGGCTCAGGGACACCGGAACATCACCAAGGAACCTGAGTACATGGAACTTTACGGGGTACAACCCAATAACGGGGTACCTATCCGGGTTAGACACCTTGGATTCTCAACCTAATCTTGCGATGTAACATGATTTAGGTTGGGCGACTAAGGCATATTGTCTTTCTCAAGAAGTGCAGAAAACGATCAAGGCGCCGAGGTACACGGTTGAGTCAAGAGTGCCGGGTGGGATTGAAGCACATCTTCCATTCTTGACAAGTCTTGTCAAATGATGCATTTGGCCCAAAGATACCCCAAAGGGTGCAACCTCGTAACTATAAGCCCTATAGGAAAAAAGGATAAGAGGTTGCGATCAAAAGCTGGTTGTTTGCAGAACCGGATGGGAAGAGCTAACCTTATATGGTCGATGTACGCTTCCTTGAAGGGGAAACCAAGGGGAAGATAAAGGGAAGCACCCTCCATTAGGGAGATGATACGTGCTATAAGACGCAAATGTCACGAGGCTTTTTGTTTGCAAAAACATAAAGGCTTGTCATATTTGTGCAGAAACTGAATTTCTGCGAGCAAAAAAAAAAAAAAAAAAAAAAGAAGAGATAAAATATACAGAAAAAGAGAACTCGCAGAACATAACAAAGAAGTTAAGATGAGATCAATGGGTTATTACATGAAAGTGTAAAAACGTCCTGAGATTTCATCGCAAGACGATAATGTCACGAGGTTGTATATTCGCAAGAATGTTCATACTTGTCATATTATCGCAAATACAAAAATATTATCACAAAAGAGGTGGCAAAATAAGACCTTTACTTAGGAAGGCATGATAAGACCACAGCAATTAATGAAACTTATTCCATCAGTATCATTGGAGAATTTTTACAAGAATATATATCATGAAGTCCTAATAAAGAAGGCAATTCCATCAATATCATTGAAGAATTTTTACAAGAATATATATATCACGAAGACATAACAAAATATGCGATTTCATTCGCAATCAAAAACAGATAGTTCGTATTCATTAAATTTTACGAAAATTACATACTTCTTATACTTCTTCATATATTGAATATTTTTCCACAATTTGAATACTTCTTATAATTCTTCAAGAACGTCTCATATTTATTATACTTCTTCAACGGATATTTCATGTTTATTAAATTTTGCGAAGGTTAAATACTTGATATAATTTTTCATACATTGAATAATTCTTCACGGATTGAATAATTCTTATACTTCTTCATACATTGGATAATTCTTCACGGATTGAATACTTCTAATACTTCTTCAAAGATATTTTATACTTCTTATACTTCTTAAGGATATTTCATACCTCGTATTTCTTATATTTCAAAGGGAGAATTTCTTATTCACAATTGCAACAAGTTGAAGCTTCGCAAATTAAATTGAGGCAGATATTCTAATACTTCCAACAATATTTGATCATCTGAAGAGCAATAATAGGGGGAAAGGATATACTAAGCTAAGTCTTTAAGATATATTATTTCTCTCCACATGATCAAGTTATGCGAATAAGGGAAACACTCAATCAAAGAAAGATCAATTCATCATCGCAAAATTAAGACATTAATACTAGTTAAGCTTCAAAAAGAAATTGTTGGTTGATCAAAAGTGCAGGAAAGAATAAAGTATTGTATGAAAAGAACTAGAGCAGATATACAAAAAAGAGTAAAGCTATTTTTCGGGTGATTTATTCCCATCAAAATGATCTTCTTTTTCTTCTTCAGCGAGATCATCTTCAACTTCACTATCAGAGATTTCCAGATATAGGGTATCCTCAGGAATTTCTTCAGAAAGGAGCGTCTGGTACTTCTTGAGAGGAATTTGATTGTCTTCACAAATCTTGCGAGTCATCTTAACTCGGAAACGCTTGATATATAAGCTATGGTTGTTCTGGGAAATTAGAAGTTGAGACCTTAAATCAGAAATCTTCTTCCGGGTTACGACTAAGCAAGAATAGTTTCAGATCATCATTCATCTTCGCATAATTTTCTGCAGTAAGGGAAGAAATTAAGAAATAGGTTAGCAAGTTACGAAGGAAAAGTAATCAAAATACTTACCATTATTAAGAATTTACCTTCTAATTGCTTCTTATCATTACGAAGAGAAGAGTTTTCAAGCTTTAGTTGATTATTCTCCTCAAGAAGAGAAGAACTTTCAGTTGCGATGCTCGCAGATTGTGGATTATCTCCGTGATGAGATGTTAATTCTGCATTATCAATACTTAAATCCTCTACTTTCTGACGAAGTTTTGAATTTTCAACCTCTAATTTCTTACAACGGCTTAAAGTCTTCTTCTAAGCAATGGAATGACGTCTTTCCCAATCAGAAGCAGCTGTGCAGCTGACTCTTCCAACCTGAAAAAATAAAAAGGGTTAGGAATTAATGAAATAAGGGAAACAAACAAGGAATAGAAAAGAAACTTACCATACTCCCTAAAGCATATAATGTAGCAGGAGAGACGAATCTTGAAATTCCATTAAGAGAGTTGTTATTGAGTACAGTAGGAAATTTACAAGCCTTCGCAATAAGCTTACGAGCATTCGCAGTAGGAAAAAAAAGTATATAAGAGTGTTTCTTACCTCATTTGAAAATAAGTTGAAGAATAACAAGAAGATAAGGAGATGGAGATACATACATTTTTATCTTTGCTAAGCCAAGAAAAGACCCAGGTTTGATAATTACGATCACGAAGGTTCGCAGGAAGATCTAATATCCCAGAAATATAAGAACCCGATAATGCTAGAGGGTAGTTATACCAATCTTCATCATTAGAACGACGAGGTGTTTTATTATTTCCCGAGGCATAATCAATGTTGTTCATGAGAAGATCATCTGCTGCGATATTAGATTTACGATGAAGACGAACACCCCAACGTTTATCTTCCTTCTTCGCAGGAATTAATGTGTAATTTTTGAAGAAACTCTCAACTATATAGTCTGCAGCGATAATCTCCATATCTCGAAATCCAGGTTTCCTAAGATCAACTGAATACAAAGATTTTCCCGATGTGAGACGAGTTGCGAATTCAACAGAATGCGAATGCAATCACCAGTCAATTGATAAATGGCACATGAAAAATTGGGGTGGGAAATAATTTCATAGAATAAAGGAAGATTGACATCATAAAGAGGAAGAGGAAGACCTGCGAGGATTTGACCTCGTGAGATTAAAACTTTCTGATCATTCCAAGTAAGATCAGTAAAGATCTCCATATAGAGAGAAGATTTATTGTCATGACCATCAATTTCAGAAAGAATGAGGTCCCTATCAGCAAGGTCTGCATTAATTTGTTCAATAGTTTTCTTCTTTGGAGCCATTGGATGTAGGATAGAAAATAGGAAGGAAAAGAAGTGAAAGAGATAAGAAATCGTAGTAGCAGAAAAAGGGAATAAATTGCAAAGGCAGAAGTGATGAGGAAGATGAATAGGATAAGAGAATAAAAAGAAGAACAAAAGATAATATTTATAAAAAAGAGAGAGTTCGATGAAGATAGAAACTCATCAATGCGATTAGACGTGAACGGTTGAAAAGAACGGTTACGAAGAAACGTGTCAAACATTTAAAGAAAAAGAAAAATACGTGTCGCGAATGTAATAGGTAGTGATAACTATATTAAATTTACGAGAATAGAGGTTCTCATGACATTCCTTCTTCGTAGAATTGACATGAGAAGAGGCAAGATGTTGGTACCGAATATCACAAGACATTAGCTTACGAACATCGTAATAAATATAAGAGGAAAGAGCTACAAAACAATGCGATGATAGAGGAAGCATGGGGAAGTATGAAAGATTTGCGAGCATAAAATAATTTTGCGAAGATATGTTGCGATACTTCGCAACACATATACAGTTGTACAAATTTTACTATAAATAGGAGTTCAAATGTAAAATTCGGGAGGTTCTTTTAATGAGTGTGAGAAAATATCTTAGGAAAGAGAATAGAGAAAGTTGTAACTATTCTAGTTCCATTTAGATACTTCTTTGTAATCAATTGAGAGAATTAATAAGAAAATTGTCATTCATCATCAAGAACTTCTTAAGTTTTACAAATTCTACTAAGGGTGTAGTTGTAGGTTATTCTGCAACTACAGTTGTTGTTGAAGATACACAGTAAATCGATTCTGAAACCTAATTTTCTTGTGTTTCAGTTAGATTTGATCATCTAGATCATACAATAGAACAGATCTACTGATTTGTGTGTTTTATTTGGTGTTTAATCTGATTTTGTCCGGTTTTCTTCGATATCTTTTGATTTTTCTTGGTTTTATGTCTAGAGAGAGGGGGAGAGGAATAAAAACTAAATGAAATGAAATTATTGTTGGATATTTGTATTTATCTAGGGATATTTTAGTAAATTACTAATCCGGGTTTGGGCTTTTTGAAGGTTAGGGGTATAATTTAAGTTGATAAGGGTATATTTCAATGGGCTTCATAATAGGGGTATATAGATAATGTTCCCAAAATTAAACTTAGGATAATGTAATATAATTAAAATTCTGCACTAAGCATAAGACAATGTGACAGATTTTCACTAAGAATAAGAATAAGTGATTATGTTTTTAACTATTTGTACATGGTAATTAAAAGGATAATGCATTATTGTGTACTTTATATGAAACACACAAAAAATCCAACAAATCTATAGTGAAAAATCTTCTACTTCATAACACTAAAAATCTAATCAGTTTCAAAGTAGAATGAAATTTGTATACAATACAAACAAAAAAAATAAAGCCCCCATTGTAACTTGCCCACAAAATAGAGAGAAAGAATAATATTAACAGAAGTAGCGGCTTTCTTTCGCTTGTCATAAGACAATCCAAACCCATTGCAAACATGATGGAACTAAACTGGTTGTTCAGGCATTTTGTCAAACACCTTATTTGCAACCTGATGGTTTTGTTGTTAATGAAAAACCCTCTTTATTGCAAACCTTATTTGACAGCCATGAATCAATGCCACTAATCCATTGAATTCCTCTAAAATCGAATTGGATTGAAACCCAATAACTCATATTACTCATTAGTCTCACGAAACTCATCTCAAACATTCACCAAATTAACCACAGAATATCTAACCAAAAACTTCATCAAAATTAAAATCAAAACCCAACTTTATGTTCATAGATGTTGATAATAATTGCATAAGCGGTTTAGAGGAATTCGTGTACCTTTTTCGCTAATACCAGCAGCTAGCTCCAAGAAAAAATTTCATAGATGTCAATCACGGATTGTTGCCACAACTTGAACTAAGAAGAATAACTCATGTAGCTTTAGTGGAATAAAGACCACTTTTTTTTACTATGAATAAAAAACGAATAGCTACTGTATCTCCTTTTCTTAGTGATTGATTTGATGAACACCTCCACAACACCTCTGTGTGAACATGGAAAGGAGGAAGAAGAAAATAGTTGGGCCTTCAAAGAGTTAGGTCTTCATAGAGTTAAGTTTGACGGATGTAGTATTTACCTAACAGTCGTTAATAACGTCTAGTTAAGTATTCGGTGTTAACAGAGTGTAACAAATTATTTAGGCACAAATTCAGATGAAAGTATTGTATACCCACGTTTTTGCTAACGGGGTTACAAACGGCCAGTTAAATGCAGGGTGTAAAAAAAGTGTAATCTAAATTTTAATATCCTGACCAATAGAATCTCTCCAAGTGTCCTCTCCAGAATTACAAATGCCCAAAGCTTTTATCTAATTTAATTTGAGGTGACGGGGGAGGGGGGAGGGTGTCACACTCACCGTGCGACGTGGGAGCTCATATGACTTAGCATTTTAAAGGAAGTGATGAGATGGTTAGTATTTATCTTGTCCCTGTTTATTCCAGGAGGGGTGTCCCTCACCTCTACGTGGTGACTTTCAGATGATAGCCTTATTTTTATGGGATAATTTCTAAAGTACCCCCGCTTTTTTGGGGTCATTTTTTTCATGCCCCCGTTATTTGCACATTTTTAAAAGTGCCCCCAAAGTTATAAAAACGGGAAGTCATCCACACTGGTTAGTCAAACCCGTTTTACCCGGTCAAAAAATGCTACAAAGTTACGAAACGGCCCCTAATCCTTATCTAAACCTAAAGAGATACAAAGAGAGAGAAAAATGTGTCATTTTCTTCTCTAGTTCAGTGAAGATGAAAGCAGTTTCATCTTCAATCAATAGTAATCAGTTGTAAACTTTGTAGTTTTTGATTTTGTTTATTAAAGACTCATCTTAAGCATTTCTTGATGGAGGAAAAACATGAGGTCATCTCCAGGTAACATTTTAGAAACCCTAAATTTGTTTTTGGTTTAGATCTGTACTTGCATGCTCTGTTAAAATTGATTTGAATGCTTTTTCTTATATAAAGTGTTTTGATATGTCACTTTCCATGAGCTTTCTATTTTTTCTTTGTTGTCCTTGAAGAATCAATCTGAAAAAAATGGGTTTTTTTATACACGCAAACAAATGGGTTTCTTTGTTTTAATATATATAAATACTAGTTGGTACCCATAAAAAGACAGTACCCATAAACAAACAAATTTCAGTACCCATAAAAATACACGCAATTTGGTTCCCCTGTTCTTTTTCGTCGATATCTTTTCTGTTCTTTTTCATTCTTCTACCTTCTTCTCTTATTTTCTTCTCCTCTGCCGATTCTATGATCATTCTGAGATCGATATATGAAGGGAAAGGTCATGGAACAGTCGGTGTTGGTGGTATTTTTTTAGTAGTTGATTTAGAATTCAACCAAAAGGGTTTTCTGAGTTGCAGGGGAAATTTGATTTAGGTGATGATTAAGGTATAAAATGGAGTCGGCTTAGTTGATTGAAATAAGTGTATTTGTTCAATTGATAATCTGAAGTGGTTTGATGTAAACTGAGAAGCTAGGGTTTCATAAGAATAAATCAGAGTACAACAGATGAAATTGAAGATGAAAAAGATGAGAATGAGGAGAATAGAAGATGGGTTGACACAAATTAGGTTTATGCTGATGTTGGAAGTGATTATAGTTCCAGTATAATTGCTTTGATGAAATGGGTAAGTTTATATATATTGATTGATTGGTAAACTGATTAATGTTGTATGATAAATTGATATGTAAAATTGATATGTGAATTGATATGGATGAATGTTAGGATAGCACAACAGATTTGGTCAATTGATATGGAAATATTGATATGGTGGTTGATAATTAGGTCAATTGCCTGTTGTAAATATTGATCTTTGTTTTTAATGAATTACATAGTAGTTGCATAGTAGTGGCAAATGAATTTGAGGTGGTAGTAATAGTTAGAACTGAGCTTTCTTAGAGCTGCAGTTTCAGGTAAGCTAATTTATCAGTTGTATATGAATTATGAAGTTTAATTTGTGAATTGTTGTATTGTTTTGGTTGTAATGTGAGTTGAATATTATGCGTGTAATGAACTGAGTTTTACTTGTAATGTGAGTTGTATATTTCAGTGGCAACATTGATAAGTGGAAAGTGAAGTTTAGAGACATAAGCTGCTACTGTATTGAGAGTAAATTTGAATTTGTATTGAAACATATAGATAGAGACAAAGTCATTCTAAAGATGTTTGAGCAAATGGTTCATGGAAGGTTGTGTCTTGAAGATACAGATATAGTTAGCTTATTATAGGTGTCAGAGAATGGAAATCCTTAGAAATTAAAGAATGATCATTCTTTTTTCTGGTTTTGGGAGAAAGCTAAACTAAATGGCAAAGGTTGTATAGAGTTGGTTATTAAAATTGATATGCAATGGGGTATGGATAAGGATCAGCCAGTGATGAGCACACCAAAGAAAATAGTATCAAAGTCACCTGCAGTGAGAAGAAGCCCAAGATTTGCAGATGCTGGACAGAACAAAAGTGCTGATGTTTCTACTGCTAAGAAGTTGTTTGGGAAAGAATGTTCAGAAGGTGCTCAGCCAAGTGTTGTTGGTGACAATTCAATAGGAGGATCAAGCAGTAAACCAGTTGTAGTTGATGTAGAACCACCAGTAGAAGAAGATGATATGTTTGATCCAGAATATTGGATTAACAAATGTAAAGAAAATGATGAATTTGCATTTCAACTTGAAAACCTTGAAGTGGATGAGTGTCATCCTGTAGAAGACCCATAAGCTGCAGCTGCTTATATTACTGAAGATGACGAAGATGATACCAACACAGATGAAGGTATTAATATTTTTACCTTTATTTTCTGGTTTTGTACTTTTATATATAATAATACTTATAATTGTACTAACACTTCAATGCTGCATATTGTGATGATTCAAGTGATGATGGTACACAAAAGGATGACCAAGGTACTGTCAAATACTATTATTGTTGCTACATTTTTAATGTTGTTATTTTGTTGTAGTTGTAGTATTAATAACACACTGTTTGTGGTTGTTATTGTTTAGGTGGTGATGTTAAAAACCCTGAGTGGTACAAAAAATGGAGACAAGATAATCCAGATGTAGATGATGGTGAAAATGAAACTTGTGAGTTGTTTGATGATGGAGATGAAGTTGAACCAGTGGATCCTTCACAGATGGTTGTAGGTACAACATTTCCTGATAAGTTATCATATAAAAATCATCTTAAGAATTTCTGTGTATTGAATGAATGTGAGTATAAGGTTGAAAAGAGTGACAAAAAAAGGCTTAGGGTTTGGTGTGCCAATAGGTTTAACCTTAGAGGAACTGTTATGTGTAAATGGTTTGTTTTTGCTTCTAAACTTCCAAATCAGTCTACATTTAAGGTTAGGCAGATGAAGTTGAAGCACAAGTGTAAGGGAAGTAAGGATAGTCGAAATGGAACTGCAAACCCTTTATTTGTAGCTGACATTGTAATGGATAAGATGAAGAATAGCTCAATGAAAGTCATACCAAAAGCTAGACAAATTTGTAATGATTTCGAGGCTTCTCACCTCATTAAAATTTCTTACCAAACTGCATGGAAGGCTAGGAATTTAGTATTAGAAAAACTACATGCGATTTATGAAGACAGTTTCAAAGATATTCCACAGTTTTGTAATATGGTCACTGATACCAACCCTGGTTCAGTTGAAAACTTCTCATATTGCCATACTGACATGAGGTTTGAGTCAGTGACCATCAGTTTTGCTGAAGCTATAAAAGGATGGCAGGAAGGGTGTAGATCAGTTGTTGGGCTTGATGCTTGCCATCTGAATGGTAAATGTGGTGGTGTGTTGATGGATGCAACCGGATTAGATGGTCAAAATGGATAAGTAACATTAGGAATAGGGGTTTTCAGCTCTGAGAAAATTAAGAATTAGATAATGTTTCTCACTGACTTGAGAGATAAACTTAATGAACATCCAATGCCTCTGACCTTCATTTCAGACAGGCAGAAAGGGATACTTGAAGGTGTTCAAGCTGTGTTCCCAGAAGCACATCACAGATATTGTTGGAGGTTTGTTTATTGTTCTTATACATTATAATTTTAGTTGCTTTGAACTGAAATATTTTGGTTTGAGATCTGACTTAATACTTGTTTTTGATTTCAGGCACTTATATTCGAATTTCAAGAAACACTACAAGGGACAAAAACTGTATGCCTCACTATGGAATGCAGCAAAATGTTACAAACTGAAGCATTTCCGGGTAAATATGTTACTTATATATATAATGTTATATTGTATGTTCTTTTGTTACGTATCTTATATTAGTATCTTATATGTAGAAACACATGGAAGGGATGAGGCAGGAAAATTCCTTGGCTGTGAAGTACCTAGAAGATGCTGGTGTTGAGTCTTGGTCTAGGTCTTTCTTTGATGACACTAGTAAATGTGAACACCTAAACAATAACTTTAGTGAG
The DNA here is from genome assembly GCA_023529315.1 of Papaver bracteatum. Classification (NCBI taxonomy): domain Eukaryota; kingdom Viridiplantae; phylum Streptophyta; class Magnoliopsida; order Ranunculales; family Papaveraceae; genus Papaver; species Papaver bracteatum. The sequence continues at coordinate 2,773,262 of JAJJWX010001287.1, forward strand.
TCCTTCAATTCCATGGCAAAAAATCTTAGGGACAAACCAATATGTAAATTATTAGAACTTTACAATCAGTTGGTTATGGGTCTTTTTCATAAGAGAAGAACAGAGAGTGCAACATGGAATCCTAAAAAATTGGTTCCAAAAGCAATGAAATTGATTGGGAAGATGTTAAATCTAGTTGGTGCATTTGATGTTCTACCATCTGTTTTGGGAAAATTATATGAGGTTACAAATGTAGGTAGCAAAGCAGTTTTTGTTGTTAACTTGGAAACAAAACAGTGTAGTTGTCTTCAATGGAAAATGAGAGGTTTTGTTTGCCAACATGCAGTTTTTTGTTTGAAGTCATTGAGACCAGATTGGACAAGGTAAGTTAACTTCAATATTTCTTGTTTGTAAACTTTAACATTTGGAGTTATTTCTCTACCTAACCATTTGTGTGCTTATGTGTTGGCAGGTACTGCTCTCACTATTATAGTGTTGCTGCATACATGGCCACATATGCACCAGAAATTGCTCCATTTATTGGAAAATATGACTGTCCTGAGGTACAAATTTGAATAATGCATTTTAACTAGTTATTTGTGACATATTTTAAATTAATTTACATTGCTTCCTTTAGGGTTATTTCTTTATCTGATACTTTGTTGTTCTTTAGTTGGAGGAACATGAAAAGATAGAGTTGCAGCCTGCTCTCAAGATCAGGAAAACAGGAATACCTAGAGTTAAGAGAAGAAGAGCATGGGATGAACCTAAATCTCATAGCAGGACTTATTCGTGTAGCATTTGTGGTTCTAATGGTCATAACAAATCAACATGTGCAGGTGGTGATGTTGGTCAGAATCCTAAGGCAAAGAGGCCAATAACTCAAGTAGATGGTGCTACCTTCACCAGTAGTCAAACACCTGCACCCATTTCTGCAAAAGGTAAAGTTAAGAAAAACAAGACAAGTTGGAATGGGGAATAATCTCAAGCATCTGCAAATGAAGCTCCATCTACTACAAAGACGAAATGATGATAATCTGCAGCAATTTACTTGTGTCTTGTTGAATTGCAATTTCCTTTTGAATGGTTTTTGGATGAAAACTCTTAGTGATGCAGTTTCATCAGGCTTTTATATGAACAATAGTGTTGTGTTGTGTGATTTTGGAACATCTATAAATGAAGTACTTTCACAATCAGGTATTGTACAGGTGTGAATTTTTATCACAGCAGTGAGTTGACTCACTGAGTTGACTGTGACCGATTCTAACCTGTTCAAATTAGAGGGGCTTTTAAGACTTTATGCAGGTGCTACGTGGAGCTTAACAACTCTAACATTCTGTTTCCTGTTTTAATGAAAAAAATGTCAAACCTGGGGTACTTTAGAAAATGTATAAAAAACGGGGGTACTTTTGAAATGTAAATTTCAAAACAGGGGTACTTAATAAAAATTCCCTATTTTTATCCTTTTTTCCACACAGTGGTTTTACTACTTCTTACCACTTCTTGCGAGATTATGGGGAATTTTTAGTAGTTAAATATTTTCGAGTACAAGCTTAAAATGTTTCTGACTGATTCGTTACACCTGAAATATCCGAAATAATGGTAAAAAAAATTGATTAATCATATAATATACAGGGTTGATACATTTGCACGATATTCCATAGCCCTTTACTACCGCAGACTATATTTAGTTTTTTTTAGTTTGCATTTTTAGGTTTAAGGTTCGTTCTTTCTATACAAGATTGTTTCGCACGTGCATAAGCATGTGCAATCTGGAAATGGAGCCCATCACTTTTGTGGGCATACCGGGATTTACTACTGTTTGTAATTGTATGTTGAAGTTTAAAATGAAAAATTACTGATATACCCTCACTTTTATTTTGGTACATAATTTGTGTGGACATGACAAAAATGTAATTTTGGAAATCCAATTTTTGCAGCTTCAAAACATTGTTCATGAACAATGCCTAAGAGGGTCTTCCCTTTATTATAATATAGAATTAAATTTTAAAAGGTTACCCTTTGGGGGTTCGCTTGATTTGCAGATGAATTTTTGCACGTGACTTTTTCGGTGATCTGTGATATTGAAAAAGTGGGGGTCTAATAACCTCACCTAATATTTCGATTAGCAATCTGTATGGACAACTCCGAGTTGTTTTCTAGAGAATCAACTAGACTCAATCAATAGAAAATACTCAAGGAGTTATTATCTCAATCTCTCGATTTGATTTAATCAAGCAAATATGATTCGCGAGTCTAATCAAAGAGAGATAACTTGAATGGTACCAAAGACCAATATCCAAGTGTCAATCAATTTAAATCAACAACCAATATGGTCGGATATTCTAATTGATTGAACAACGCACAACCTGTATTATTTCAATTAAATAACAAAATATAATGCGGTAAAGAAATAACACAGATACCAGAATTTTGTTAACGGGGAAACCGCAAATGCAGAAAAACCCCGGGACCTAGTCCAGATTAAACATACACTATATTAAGACGCTACAAACATTAGACTACTCCAAATTAACTTCGGTTTGGACTGTAGTTGAACCCCAATCAATCTCACACTGATCTGAGGTACAGTTATGCTCCTACGCCTCTGATCCCAGCAGGATAATGCCCACTTAATTCCCTTAGATGATCTCACCCACAACCAAGAGTTGCTACGACCCAAAGTCGAATATTTTAGCAAACAAATCTGTCTCACGCAGAAAAGTCTACAAGATAGATAAATTCGTCTCCCATGAATAAACCTATGAGTTTTGTTCCGTCTTTTGATAAATCAATGTGAAGAGGAACCAATCAATAAAACCAGACTTATATTCCCGAAGAACGGCTCAGTTTTATCAATCACCTCACAATAGTCTTAATCGACGCTGCAAAAAAAGATATTGTGGAATCACAAACGATGAGACGAAGATGTTTGTGATTACTTTTATATCTTGCCTATCGGAGATAGAAATATCAAGCCAATTATTACAATTGTACTCGTACGATAGAAACAACAAGATCAGATCACACAACTACAAGAAAAGTAGTATCGGTCTGGCTTCACAATCCCAATGAAGTCTCTAAGTCGTTAACCTGGTTTTAGAAGAAGAAAACCAAAGGTTAAAGGAGAATCGACTCTAGCTTTGCAAACTAGTATCACACAGAATGTGTGGGGATTAGGTTTCCCAGTTGCTAGAGTTCTCCCTTATATAGTCTTTCAAATCAGGGTTTGCAATCAATGTTACCTTAGTAACAAAGCATTCAATATTCACCGTTAGATGAAAATCTGATTAGATACAAGCTAATATCTCTCAACCGTTAGATCGAAAACTTAGCTTTCCATACACACATGTACTTGATGATTTTGGGTTTGTGTAACCGTACCCAAACGTGTACAATAGTTGGTTTAATATTAGCCAACCAAATGGTTAGCCAAATGATAACTTTCATATCAACCATATTCTTCTTCACCATAACTAGTCCAAATGAACTAGTTAGAGAGTTGTTCAATTGCTATGAGATCATATGTACTACACAAGACACAATTGAAGCAAAAACGATGTGATTCACTGGAATCGATTCATGAACTATAAAGCCACGGTTTGCAATAGCATTCCTAAGTTAATTTAAATAAGTTCACGAACATCATCTTTAGACATAACCACTCAAGTTCGTGGTCTGGGTTCGCGGAATCAAGTTAACCGGTTGGAGTTCACAAACTCCAGCAGAAATTCTCGGTTTCGAGAACTTCCGTTAGTTCGCGGACTGAAACCGAGCTACAACTCCAGCATAAATTCTCGGGTTCGAGAACTACGCACGTTCGCGGACTGGGTTGACTGCTTAAGTTTCGGTTTCACTTGATCAACAAAGTTCGCAAACTTCGGTTCAAGTGCTAAGGACTTATACATATATGTGTTACCATAACAATGTTTATATCCCCCAGTAGTTATATTGTCTAAACTTTCATTTCAATCATTGAAACATTCTCAGAGGACGTCATATAGTTGTTATTCACAAACTAGTTTTCGTCAGACCAATTTCCAAAGTGATTAAAACATAACATGACTTTCGTCACTAGGAAAAGATGAACTTGGCTAAAGCTAAAGCTTTACCAACACACATTTTGAGAAATAGATAAGCGAGATATACTTAGCTCGAAATGTCACATGTGTATATTCTTAGTCTATATAGTAATACGACTTTTGTCTCAAGATATGAGATAGAGTAGATAGACTTTTGAGTGATAGATTAGTTCAAGTCTCCACATACCTTTTAGTCGACGAAGATCCACTGGTTCCTTGAGTAGTCTTTCGTCTTGTATGATGATTGCCATGGATTTCTTGATCTCAAATACACTTTCTATCCTAGTCCGAGACCTTAGCTATAGTAAACTAGAAATCAAGACTTTATAGTTTTGATCACTAACATTGAAATATATGCTTGAGATAGCAACGCCTGCGAGTTCTACCGAGCAATTCTCTAACAATCTCCCCTTTTGTCAATTTTAGTGGCAAAACTATTAATATATATGGAATACAAAAAATATATAAATAAACTTTGTAGCTCCTATTCCACATATCTAATCTTCAACAATACTCAAAATCTTCGTCACTTCCAAGTAGTCCAATGATCCCAAATTGTAAGTTTAGCATCATCGTTGTTGAAAATCCATAGCTATAACAATGAGAAAAGCATCGGTTCTCAATCATTGTTATACAGTGTCATAGTATTATGACACAGCGTCAAAGTCCAATTGCATCACAACTTCAACAAAAATACTATGGTGATACTTCACTCCCCCTTAGTCAATACTCCATCTCACATGGAAACCACTCTGCCTTACATAATGATCCGAAAACCATATGTATTTGTAGTATGAACTACATATTAATTCTCCCCCTTTTTGTCAATAAAATTAGCAAAGGTACAAGAACGGGATCCTAATGAAATTTCCATAAGAGACATTTCATGACCAAAGGTAAATGTGTATCATTTTGTTTAGATGCAATCATAAAGCCGAAGCTAAATGCATTCATCAAGGAGTTTATAAATACGCAAGATAACCCCTCTAATATTCCACATCCGCACTCCCCACAAAGATTTGGAAATTAAGCACAAGTTCAAAAGAACTCTCCCCCATAATATGTCATTCCCTAAGGAACAACAAGAGCGACCTTAATTTCAAAAGGAAAAAAAAGGATTTCTTTAGACTCAACAAATTACATACAAGTATGAATTTGGAATCCAACAAGAAATATTCAATCAAATTAACCAAAGCGAACCAAGATTAATTTGACTAAATATGCTCAACACAAGTAAACTTATGGAGACTTAATAAATCAATTAGATTAATCACAAGAAAACTCGCAAATAATCTAATTGCCATACTCAACCAAAATAATTACAAGATTAATCAATTTAATTGGCCACACTCGACATAAGAACTTCTATGGAGCAGTGACTAAGTTAATCATGAATAATCAACCCAGTCGAAGAGATGCTCAACATAAGAAAGCTTACGAAGTGATAACTAAATAATCACACAAGATGATTAATTTAGTCCAAAATACTCGACGTAAAGTGACTTACGGAATATAACTAAGCTAATCACAAAATAATCAACTTTGGTTGTCTAATGCTCAACATAAGTCACAATACGGAGTCTCAGTAATACACAAAATTAGAACATGGAAGCTTAATTACTGCGGAATTCACAAGGATTCATTCTATGTTTCCATCATTATTTGCACAATGACACACAATAGACATAATACTTGAATCACAAAAGATTTTAACCTATCTTATATCAAAGATTGACAATATAGGCTTAACTTTTGTGTTTGTCAAAAGTCTATTCATCCTTTTATCAATATTTGCATATCAATTCACGAACGACTTTACTTTTGACAAAATATGGGACAATCAAGTTCACGGACACATATCCCAGCAAAATATTGCAACATATAAAACCATAAAGATTAATACTGCAACCATCATCTTCCAAACAAGTTTAGAATTTTTTAAACCAAAAAATCTAAAAAAAAGAAGATGAAAAACATTGGATATAGCTATGTGTAATCACAATAATGGTCATTCCAAAACACTAGTTATTCTTCTAAACAAAAGAGAAACAATAGAAGATTTACTGGACAATCTGAACTTGATTTGCAACTAAAGATCGAAAAACAAGTTAAGTTCATCGAGATGCTTTCTTCAGTTCATCCTTTAGAAACTCAAGATTCCTTGTTGCTATTCCGAGATGTTCACGAACGACTTCAAAATCATGAAGAAGATTTCCTACCAATTGTGAAGACATCTGAACGGGTAGGTTGTTTTCATGATCAATAGCTTGATGACAGATTATGAAAACGGGGTCTTCATGAAACTCAATATCCTTCTCCTCCATAATCACCTTTTTGTTGCTTCTCTCCATTGTGCCAAGAATCCAGAAGAATCTTTTTATCCTTATAGAATAAAGTGTCAAATAATGACATATATATAAGGGGGTTCATATAAAACCCTGGGCACAAGGATGTCCGTGCGGTTATTGTGAACGTGCACAAGTGTTCATAGATGACCAAAACATGGAGGACCAAGCAAGAAGAGGAGGAAGAGTTCAACAAGGAATTTTCATCCAAAAAAAAAACATCCTACAAAAAGAGCTCAAAATAAAATTTGACACACATACACCTTTGATAGTTTTCTCAAGAAACTTTCTTGAGAACCTACAACATCCTTCTTATTCTGAAGAAGAATGCTATAGAAAGTAGTTATGGTATGTTAGGATGAGAATTTTGCTCATCATCGCTGACTTCCCCTTCTTCTCCTTTACAGGAATGTAGAGACAAATCTCTCAACAATACTGAAGAACTTTTACTAGTAGGGGAACTAGGGGTACCTGAGTTAGCTGCTTTCCAAGTTTTGGAGACGCCTCATTTGAGTCTGTTTATACTTGTCTTAAGTTCTGAGACTCGATTATTTATGTGGAGAAAATCTGGGAGAGAATTCTTGGATTTACAGTCTTCCATGGAACTTGAACTCTTTTTCTTTCTCCTGTGCCTTTTTCTCTTTTTAGGGTTGTTTGTTACCCATTTGTTGTTCTTCCTTCTACCTTGATTCATATTTTGTATTCCAAAGTCATGAATACGAGATGACTTGTCAAGGTAGTCTTTTTGATTGTTGAATTTTCCTTTTACTCCAACAATATGAGAAACAGGTTTAATCATATCCTTAGACACAATATAAGAACGTCGTGAAGTTTTTTATTTCTTAACCGAAAACGACATTTTCGCTCAGAATGTCCTTTATTTCGCGATAATAGCTTAGATTGAAGGAATTATTCTTAAATGTTCTCTTGTGAGTAAATTTGGGAGACGTCCCTTCCTTAGGCACATTGCAGGATGCAACCGTTTTCTCACATGAAAAATTATCAACTGGTTTGACGAAATTGATCTTACTAGTTTTTGGAGTGTCTATTCCTTTATAGCCCAGACCACGTGTATCACGATGTTCTTTACATGCTCCAATCATAGAAGTCAATTTCGTTGATCTAGTATTGAATCTTCTCAGACTCTCTTCTAGTGATTTTACCGTATCAAGAGCAGCTGCAAGATCAGTCTACAATGACTTTTCTTTAGTAGGAAGTCTGAGTTATTTGTCATTAAAACATTTATGTTGAGAGTCATATCTTGCTTCAGTATCTGCAAGTCTTTCTTTCAACACATAGATATTTCGGAGAAGATTGTCACATTTATATTTTTTTGTGCAGATATCTTCTTCACGATCTTTAATGATAGATTTTAGGATATTATAGCCACAATCATAACCTTTAAAAAGTTTTCTCAATTTTCTGTTTTCTTGACAAAGAGTAGCCATGTATTTACTCAGGCAAGTTGTTGACCTTTTTTCTTTCAATGCATGATCAAACATCTTGATATATTGAGAGACTTCCTCATCAATACTCGGTCCTTCGTCTGAATCACTATCATCTGAAAGGTCATCCAATTTCTCATCAAGATATTTTTCCCAGTCAAATGCAAATTCAGCCAAGGGATGAGTAATAGAGTTTTTCTCAGAAGCTTCAAGACATTGAGCCTTACCTGAGTGGCTTTGAACTAGTGTTGCGTTATCAGAGATACTACTCTTGTCCATAGAGTCAGATCGCTACAAATACAGAGTTGTAAGGTCTTGAACGTGTTTGCCTGCTCTGACACCAATTCAAAAAGCGGGGGTCTAACAACCTCACCCAATATTTCGATTAGCAATCTGTATGGACAACTTCGAGTTATTTTCTAAAGAATCAACTAGACTCAATCAATAGAAAATAATCAAGGAGATATTATCTCAATCTGTCGATTTAATTTACTCAAGCAAATATGATTCGCGAGTCTAATCAAAGAGAGATAACTTGGATGGTACCAAAGACCAATATCCAACTGTCAATCAATTTAAATCAACAAACAATAAGGTCGGATATTCTAATTGATTGAACAACGCACAACTTGTATTATTTCAATTATATAACAAAATATAATGCGGAAAATAAATAACAAAGACACCAAAATTTTGTTAACGAGGAAACCGCAAATGCAGAAAAACCCCGGGACCTAGTCAAGATTAAACATACATTGTATTAAGCCGCTAGTCGGTTTGGACTGTAGTTGAACCCCAATCAATCTCATACTGATCCAAGGTACAATTATGCTCCTACGCCTATGATCCCAGCAGGATACTGCGCACTTGATTCCCTTAGCTGATCTCACCCATAACCAAGAGTTGCTACGACCCAAAGTAGAAGACTTTAGCAAACAAATCTGTCTCACACAGAAAAGTCTACAAGATAGATAAATTCGTCTCCCACGAATAAACCTATGAGTTTTGTTCCGTATTTTGATAAATCAAGGTGAACATGAACCAATCAATAAAACCATACTTATATTCATGAAGAACATATCAGCTTTATCAATCACCTCACAATAGTCTTAATCGATGTAACGAAAAAAGATATTGTGGAATCACAAACGATGAGACGAAGATGTTTGTGATTACTTTTATATCTTGCCTATCGGAGATAGAAATCTCAAGCCAATTATTAAAATTATACTCGTACTATATAAACAGCAAGATCAGATCACACAACTATAAGAAAAGTGGTATCGGTCTGGCTTCACAATCCCAATGAAGTCTCTAAGTCGTTAACCTGGTTTTAGAAGAGGAAAACCAATGGTTAAAGGAAAATCGACTCTAGCTTAGCAAACTAGTATCACACAGAATGTGTGGGGATTAGGTTTCCCAGTTGCTAGAGTTCTCCCTTATATAGTCTTTTAAATCAGGGTTTGCAATCAATGTTAGCTTAGTAACAAAGCATTCAATATTCACCGTTAGATGAAAACCTGATTAGATACAAGCTAATATCTCTCAACCGTAAGATCGAAAACTAAGCTAGCCATACACAAGACACAATTGAAGCATTCAATATGAGATCTTATGTACTACACAAGACACAATTGAAGCAAAAAAGATGTGATTCACTCGAATCGATTCATGAACTATAAAGCCACGGTTTGCAATAGTATTCCTTAGATAATTCAAATAAATTCACGAACATCGTTTTTAGACATAACCACTCAAGTTCGCGTACTGGGTTCGCGGACTCAAGTTAACCGGTTGGAGTTCACAAACTCCAGCAGAAATTCTCGGGTTCAAGAAATTCCGTCAGTTCGCGGAGTGAGTTCGTGACATAATGACATGGTAGTATCCGTGGCACGCCAGTGGCCGTGGCATATTGACATGCTTGTAGCTGTGGCATGGTGGCATGCCAGTAGCTATGGCATGGTGGCATGTCAGTGGCATGGCCACGCCTGTAGTATTTAGCATGGCCAAAGTTAAGATTTGGCTCCGTGACTAAAGTTAAGACTTGGCGGCATGGACAAGGTTAGGGCTTGGCGCCGTGGCCAAGGCTAGGGTTTGGCATTGTGGCCGAAATTAGTCACCGTGGACAAACTGGAATTTGATGTCGTGGCCAAAGTTTAGGGTTTGGCAGCATGGTCTCCCAAAAGTTGCCACAAGCCTGTTAGTTTGGTGGCGAACTTGGATAACTGAGATTGCATCTCAGGAGGAAAGGTAGTCTTCGATCATGGCTACCTTTAATTGGCAGTGGCGCCTTTAACTTGTGCTAGCGGTATTGCGGCGTGGCTGGTATGGCTGGCATGGCTCGTGCATTCCTTTAGCACAGTTGCGCGCGTAGCCATAGCCATTGAAATTTTGGCACGTTGGTGTGGAAATCTTGCATAAATTAGGGTTTGGCTTGTCGAAACCGTAATTAGCCTATATGGAACGTCGCATGGGGTGAGTGTCCATGTTTGGCGCGTTTGGCATGTGTTCCTGGTATGTGCGTTTTTGGGAAGCCAAATGGATTTGCGTCCATCTGGTGCAGTTTCCTTCTTTTCAACACTGTGGCGAGTTTAAGGTAACCTGGTTGGTTAATATAAGAGGGCCGGCCAGACATGGGCATGGCTACACTTCTGTGAGAGTGTTGCAATTTTAGAGTGACCTGACTGGTCGATGGGAAGTGGGGCCGGAAAGCTAGGGCATGGCCACACTTCCAGTGCGTTGTGGCGGATTTAAAGCGACCTGATTGGTCGAGGGAGATAGGACCGGATTAGGATGGGTCATGGCCAATGGCAAGTGGCACCAGCTGGCCTAAGGAGTTAATATCTCTATCTCTCGATTTGATCTATAGTCAAGCAAATAGAAATCTGCGAGTCTTTATCTAATACAAGAGATATAAACTTAGATGGTACCAAAGACCAATATCCAAGGATCAATCAATTTCCAATCAACAACCAAAGTTTGGATTTCACAATTGATCGATACAACGCACTACCTGTGATATTTCAATTATATAACAAAATATAATGCGGAATAGAAATAACACAGACACCGGAAATTTTGTTAACGAGAAAACCGCAAATACAGGAAAAACCCTGAGACCTAGTCCAGATTGAACACCACACTGTATTAAGCCGCTACAAACTCTATCATACTACAAACTAACTTTGGTCTGGACTGTAGTTGAAACCTAATCAATATTACACTGATTCAAGGTACAGTTGCGCTCCTTACATCTCTGATCCCAGCAAGATACTACGTACTTGATTCCCTTATCTGATCTCACATACACCCAAGATTTGCTATGACCCAAAGTCAAAGAATTGAATAAACCAATCTGTATCACACAGAAAAATATACGATAATAGATAAATCTGTCTCCCACGGATAAACCTATGAGTTTTGTTCCTTCTTTTGATAAAATCAAGGTGAACAGGAACCAATCAATAACCCAGACTTATATTCCCGAAGAACAGCCTAGAATTATTAATCACCTCACAATAATCTAAATCATATGGTAGCGAAACTAGATATTGCGGAATCACAAACGATGAGACGAAGATGTTTGTGATTTATTTATATCTTACTCTATCGGAGATATAATCTCAAGACAATTATTCAATTGAACTCGTATGATAGAAAATATCAAGATCGGATCGCTCAACTACAAGAGAAGTAGTTTCGTCTGGCTTTATAATCCCAATGAATTCTGTAAGTCATTAATCGACAGGGTCTCGAGAATAAACCTACGATTAAACAAGAATCGACTCTAGCAAAATAACTAGTATCACACAGGAGACCTTAGCTATAGTAGACTAGAAATCAATATTTTATAGTTTTGATCACTAACATTGACAAACATGCTTGAGATAGCAACGCATGCGAGTTCGACGGAGCAATGCTCTAACAGATATGATGGATTAAAACTGAACATGGATTCTCATCTTTTGATATACAATGGGTTATCACAAAGAACAATTGTTAGTCTGTTTCTAATTTTTCCTGTTGCGACACTAGGCACACACACTTAATGTTGGTGACAAGGTTCCTAATTTTTTTCCCCGCAACATGAAAGTTTGTCATGCATGTGTACGTTTGATTGGAATGATGATCTGCCCTCTGTAACATGAAGGTTTGCGCAGGGCTATTCTTAATTAAAATAATAAATTTTCCTCCACAACATGAAGGTTGTTGTGCAAGACCATGTGTCCACCATGACATGTAGCTTTGTCTCATTGGACTTTGTTTAATGATAACATACCTTGAACGGCATGAAGGTTTATCTCGCAGGTTTATGGTTAATTGATTTTCCATGAATGAAAAATTGGATTAGATAGTCAAGCGTAATATCCTTATCTAGTGAATATTCATTGTGGACTAGGTTTCAGGGAGTTTCTTCTAGTCAGTAGTGTTGATAGGTAAAAACGATTTACTGGCTAAAGTGTAAAGTTGTGGAGTGGGCAGATACTCTATCAAGCAAATCGTCTAAAACCTTTAATAGATGCAACGCAGGGGAGTACTTTGAGTACGGGAGATCAATCTGTAAGACTCTAGTTTAAACAAAAAAAAATGGTCATTCCAGTTTCAATTGAGTCACAAAGGAAGGAGAAAGGTTGATCTGTAGGGAGAAAAGCTAAGAATGTGTGAGATCAATGATGATTTATTTATTGAGGATGTGTTGAGCTTCTTTGAAGAAGATTTATTTGTGTTGGACCGAGAGAAAGATTCTGTGTGATAATGATAGACTGTCATAAGTTGGATTACGTTAAGTGCTGCTAAGTTGTTCATACCATAGGTCGAGGACCTATTTGTAGTAGAGGTAATTAATACATTGATCTCCAGTAAGCGTGGCAGTTGAAGAGGAGTGGAGGATTAGGGAAGTGGAAAATTGTGGTTGAACCAATTCCGTATTGCAAGGAGACTTCGATGATTGTCGAGCAATTACTTCAATTGCCAGCAGACTTACTCATATTTCTCATCATGGATGTATTGCTACATCGCACATGATGCAAGAAGATGAAAACCATAGTGAATTTTCCCCTCACATAACATGATTGATGTCTCATGTGAAGTCTGCTCTGCTTTGTAGACGAGTATTTATTTGATCAATCATTGACTTAGCTAGAATATGAGCATTAGCTTGATGATTCAAACATAATTTTCAATGACGAATATGACATGCCTTGTGATTCATCATTATAATGAATTGTGCATAAGGTGTCTGCTTGTACAAAAATGATACTTAGACATTGAGCCTGATGGATTATTGATAATTGTGACATATCATTGTGCCAGATGAGGCATCAATGATACTCGAATAATTTGGTCTGATGAGATTGCTGGATAGATCATGGATTAATATGTATTTTGATGTGTCAAGAATTTGACAGGAATCACGTGAAGATGAATAATGTTGAGTCGCTTGTTGAATATCCATCATCGATCCACCATGTCATGAGTAGTCCGAATAACAAAGCAGAGATTATGATATTAAAATATTGGTAGACGGTCCAAAGAAATATTGGATGGTCGACCATTAAAAATATTGATAGCAAAACCGAATTATTTAATTAAATTATTGGTCGCTAGATCAACATAAAAATCATTGATGCTCAGACCTAGTTAGAATTATGCTTTGCAGAGAATCAAATATGAAACCCTTATTTGACAAGTAATTGATCCATGAGATGGACGACCGACCAATGGATATGAGGATTGGGCATTGGAAGTGGGACCGGCTAGGCTATATGGATGATTGTACAATTGATGTAAGAAGGATATACCAAAATAGATCCAGAGGATTAATTGGATGATTAATCATCATGTGTAATGGACCGGCCATGGTGAAAAGAGGGATCGACCAGGACCGGACATGGTAGTGCATGGGCCACCATGTTGATGACTGACCATTCTTGAGAATTTTGGTATTTTTTGGTGGTTATTCGAGCATTATTTTGTATTTTCAGAAGAGTTTGATCTTGACTAAAACTTTTGATTTGATCAGAAGACGAAGTAGGATTTTTCTTTAAATACCAATATTTGAAAATATTAATATTTCAATATATTATATGGTGTAAAGACCTAATGGTTGTGGGACCACTTGCTTTGTTAACCATATGGTGAATTGAGCAATATTTGTCAATATATGGAAAAGTTTGCTTGAATGTGGAAGTCATGGATTAAGGAAATAATAATAATAATAAAATAAAATAATGTAAAAAAACGGGGTGGGGGTACCGGCCACGACACCGGCGGCATGGCCGGACGGGTCTCGCACATCTTTTATTTATTTATATTATATTATTATTTTCTCTCTCTCCTTATTTGAAGGGTTTTTCATATCCTCGTTTGTCCATGTTTTGGGCACTCGTTTAAGCATTATTACTAAATATTCCGGCACTATTTTCTCGGAGCTTACTCAGTAGTGGTCCGTACTCCAAAAATGCGAATATTCATTATAATCCATGGGATTCAGCTGAGAAAAGTCGTGAATTGATATACTAAATTATTATGGTGAAAATATAATATTTTCTAGGAATTCAATTGATGAATATAACACTCGAACTAATAAATTAGTCTCTCTAGCAAGCAATCTTTCTATGAGCATTAGATTGATTCGAAAATTGAGGTATGAGATGGTAGAAGTATCATACTCGTACTGAATATTTATTCTGTATAATCAGGGAATACCTGGGGGAATAATATGACCTATACCAGCGACATCCTGAAGACATTGTTGCTCAATATTAGTGGTTAATCCATCTAGGATCTATTCAATCATTCTCAATTATATACAAAAGTGGATACTGAATTGCATAGTCTAAATGATGAAATAACGCAGAATGTTGAAAGTTCATCAAAGAGATTCTGAAAAGACGAGGGTACCCAAATACACTACAATCTTTTATTATCAACTTATAAATCCTCTACCGAATGTGATCGTCTATGGACAGAGTCGATACAATACGATAATTCGGTTCACACTTTGTGTGATCGTCTATGGATATGAGATCAAGACAATAGAACAACAAGATCACTTGTGTGATTGAAAATGGATATAAGATCGAGACAGTACGACAACAAATTTTGTACTTGATAATAGGTTCGGAAATAACCGAAAGGATCAATATCAAATATTACGGAGTTAACGTACAAGTTTAATTTACTTTAATTATAATAAAACAATTATAATTCGGAAAAGTAAAGTAAATGTTTTAGAGCATAGCTCGGTTTAACCCACCAAGTGTTGGTATGTCAAGTAACTCAAGTTTGGTTGTCATATTTTAGTGAGTCAAAACTCATCCAAGAGTCGCTTGATTATGTACTAGAGACAACTTTGTTTAGCTTATACTAGAAAGTCCAGGAATGTTGAGACATACAAGTATTACTCGAAGACCTGAAGAACGTGAAGAAGTAACGAGCTACAACGACGACATCATCCTTCCTCTTGAGGATGGTAATATTGACTTGAACTGTTTCATTCCTAGCGTATCTTTCAAGTCGTGTTATATTGAAAATATAATTGCGAAGTTATGTATGGATATATTACTCTAGTAGTTAGACTTGATCACATGATCATAGTATTAGGAATTAGACTACAAAGTATAACCCTTTTCTTTTGAACTTCATAGATATGACATCGACATAATCTTATGAATGTTGTTATGATTATGTGAATAGGTAAAGGTGAAGATTTCATCCTAAGAAACAATGTTTTACATTTTTTTAAAGGAAGTACATTCATGAACTTGTTTTATGAATCGAAAGGGAAATCGCTAGGCTTATTAGTACGGATATTCATTGCAAATCTTTGGATTACTAATATGTGTGAGATGGTATAACCTATCGTAACTTTGTTATGTATCTTGGTACAACTAATCACAATGCCTAACTTATGATTTTGGCATGACTAGTTTTAATTAATTAGTGTAACCGATCCTAAGTAATCACCTGACATGGTATGATTGATATTTGTGATTGGTATGACCGATCCTAGTAATTGGTGTGACCGATCACATAGAAGTTGTGTAATCAATCCTTGTAATTGGTGTAACTAGTCCTAGTAATTGGTGTAACTGATCCTGGTAATCGGCGTAACCGATCCTAGTGACTGGTATGACCGATCACGAGAAATAACAGGTGTATATGGTAACCCCTCCTGGTAAATGATGTAACCAATCCTGGTAACTGATGTAATCAGTCCTGGTAATTTGTGTGACAGATTACTAGTGCTTCCATATTAGGGTATAACCAATCCTAGTGATTGGTAGAACCAATCGAACCCATGGATGTGATTTGATATTTGATCAATCACATAGTTGTCTTGGAATACTATGAACCAATTATAAACTTGTTTGAAAGTATGGTATAATCGATTCCAAGATTGTAAATATAAA
Organism: Papaver bracteatum; assembly: GCA_023529315.1. NCBI lineage: Eukaryota > Viridiplantae > Streptophyta > Magnoliopsida > Ranunculales > Papaveraceae > Papaver > Papaver bracteatum. The sequence goes on from JAJJWX010001287.1 coordinate 2,789,527, forward strand.
AAAGGATTTACAAAGAAGAGATGTCAACATACTTTGAACACGAACAATAACTCTTATCTTTTATTGTTCAAAGATGTCCCTTAGTACTCAAGGAGATCCTTGAAAATGCGGGCATCTAACAACCATACCCAACAATTCGTTTGGAAATCTGAGAGGACTTACTCCAATATACTTTCTAGAGAATCAACTGGACAGTCAGACTCAATCTAGAGAAAAGTATATATTAGAGTTTAATATCTCTGTTTCATAATGTAATCAGCAAATCAAACAGATAGAAATCCATGAGCCTGATTATTATGTGAAATAACTTGAACGGTACCAAAGACCAATGTTCAAGTGTCAATCAATTTAAATCAACAACCAAAGGTTTGATTACCTAATGATAGATCTTAACGCACAACCTGTGATATTTAAATTATATAACAAAATATGATGCAGAAAAGAAATAACACAGCACCAGAAGTTTTGTTAACAAGGAAACCGCAAATGCAAAAAAACCCCGGGACCTAGTCCAGTTTGAACACCACACTGTAGTAAGCCGCTACATACTCTAGACTACTACCAATGAACTTCAGACCGGACTGTAGTTGAACCCTAATCAATCTCACACTGATTCAAGGTATAGTTGCGTTCCTTACGTCTCTGATCAAGTTATGCGAATAAGGGAAACACTCAATCAAAGAAAGGTCAATTCATCATCGCAAAATTAAGACATTAGTACTAGTTAAGCTTCAAAAAGAAATTGTTGGTTGATCAAAAGTGCAGGAAAGAATAAAGTATTGTATGAAAAGAACTAGAGCAGATATACAAAAAAGAGTAAAGCTATTTTTCGGGTGATTTATTCCCATCAAAATGATCTTCTTTTTCTTCTTCAGAGAGATCATCTTCAACTTCACTATCAGAGATTTCCAGATATGGGGTATCCTCAGGAATTTCTTCAGAAAGGAGCGTCTGGTACTTCTTGAGAGGAATTTGATTGTCTTCACAAATCTTGCAAGTCATCTTAACTCGGAAACGCTTGATATATAAGCTATGGTTGTTCTGGGAAATTAGAAGTTGATACCTTAAATCAGAAATCTTCTGGTTACGACCGGCAAGAATAGTTTCCAGATCATCATTCATCTTCGCATAATTTTCTGCAGTAAGGGAAGAAATTAAGAAATAGGTTAGCAAGTTACGAAGGAAAAGTAATCAAAATACTTACCATTATTAAGAATTTATCTTCTAATTGCTTCTTATCATTACGAAGAGAAGAGTTTTCAAGCTTTAGTTGATTATTTTCCTCAAGAAGAGAAGAACTTTCAGTTGCGATGCTCGCAGATTGTGGATTATCTCCGTGACGAGATGTTAATTCTGCATTATCAATACTTAAATCCTCTACTTTCTGATGAAGTTTTGAATTTTCAACCTCTAACTTCTTACAACGGCTTAAAGTCTTCTTCTAAGCAATGGAATGACGTCTTTCCCAATCAGAAGCAGTTGTGCAGCTGACTCTTCCAACCTGAACAAATAAAAAGGGTTAGGAATTAATGAAATAAGGGAAACAAACAAGGAATAGAAAAGAAACTTACCATACTCCATAAAGCATATAATGTAGCAGGAGAGACGAATCTTGAAATTCCATTAAGAGAGTTGTTATTGAGTACAGTAGGAACTTTACAAGCCTTCGTAATAAGCTTACGAGCATTCGCAGTAGGAGAATTTCCTAACCCACGAGAAGAGTGGAGAAAAGCTTCAGATACTTGAATCATTACAGATTCAAAAGTTTCTGCATTACTATAATCTTCGTCTTCTTCATCATTGTCATCATCATATCCCTTATCAGAAATGGTATCAGAATTAGAACCAAGATCCTTCTCAGGAAATTTGTCACTTTCATCATTTTGTTCTTCATCAACGTTCTTGCTAGAAGAGATCATATTGGAGTAAGCATTGGTCGAGAGTTTCTTCTTCTTCCTCTCAAAAACAACATCCTCAAGTTTCCTTTTTCCTTTGCGAAGAGCATCATCTTGACTACTAGAAGTTTGGGTATTCTTCGCATATCGAAGTTTTTTTTGTCTCGTAGTTAACCTTTTGGAAAAAAGTAGAGTTCTTGTTTTCACTCGCAACAACCTCAGGAAGAACCTACAAATTCATATAAGGATAAGAAACAGAGGCAACAATATATTGTTTAAAAAAAAGTATATAAGAGTGTTTCTTACCTCATTTGAAAATAAGTTGAAGAATAACAAGAAGATAAGGATATGGAGATACATACATTTTTATCTTTGCTAAGCCAAGAAAAGACCCAAGTTTGATAGTTACGATCACGAAGGTTCGCAGGAAGATCTAATATCCCAGAAATATAAGAACCCGATAATGCTAGAGGGTAGTTATACCAATATTCATCATTAGAATGATGAGGTGTTTTATTATTTCCCGAGGCATAATCAATATCGTTCATGAGAAGATCATCTGCTGCGATATTAGATTTACGATGAAGACGAACACCCCAACGTTTATCTTCCTTCTTCGCAGGAATTAATGTGTAATTTTTGAAGAAACTCTCAACTATATAGTCCGCAGCGATAATCTCCATATCTCGAAATCCAGGTTTCCTAAGATCAACTGAATACAAAGATTTTCCAGTAGCAGCACGAGTTGCGAATTCAACCAGAATGCGAATGCAATCACCAGTCAATTGATAAATGGCACATAAAAAATTGGGGTGGGAAATAATTTCATAGAATAAAGGAAGATTGACATCATAAAGAGGAAGAGGAAGACCTGCGAGGATTTGACCTCGTGAGATTAAAACTTTCTGATCATTCCAAGTAAGATCAGTAAAGATCTCCATATAGAGAGAAGATTTATTGTCATGACCATCAATTTCAGAAAGAATGAGGTCCCTATCAGCAAGCTCTGCATTAATTTGTTCAATAGTTTTCTTCTTTGGAGCCATTGGATGTAGGATAGAAAATAGGAAGGAAAAGAAGTGAAAGAGATAAGAAATCGTAGTAGCAGAAAAAGGGAATAAATTGCAAAGGCAGAAGTGATGAGGAAGATGAATATGATAAGAGAATAAAAAGAAGAACAAAAGATAATATTTATAAAGAAGAGAGATTTCGATGAAGATAGAAACTCATCAATGCGATTAGACGTGAACGGTTGAAAAGAACGGTTACGAAGAAACGTGTCAAAAATTTAAAGAAAAAGAAAAATACGTGTCGCGAATGTAATAGGTAGTGATAACTATATTAAATTTACGAGAATAGAGGTTCTCATGACATTCCTTCTTCGTAGAATTGACATGAGAAGAGGCAAGATGTAGGTACCGAATATCACAAGACATTAGCTTACGAACATCGTAATAAATATAAGAGGAAAGAGCTACAAAACAATGCGATGATAGAGGAAGCACGGGGAAGTATGAAAGATTTGCGAGCATAAAATAATCTTGCGAAGATATGTTGCGATACTTCGCAACACATATACAGTTGTACAAATTTTACTATAAATAGGAGTTCAAATGTAAAATTCGGGAGGTTCTTTTAATGAGTGTGAGAAAATATCTTAGGAAAGAGAATAGAGAAAGTTGTAACTATTCTAGTTCCATTTAGATACTTCTTTGTAATCAATTGAGAGAATTAATAAGAAAATTGTCATTCATCATCAAGAACTTCTTAAGTTTTACAAATTCTACTAAGGGTGTAGTTGTAGGTTATTCTGCAACTACAGTTGTTGTTGAAGATACACAGTAAATCGATTCTAAAACCTAATTTTCTTGTGTTTCAGTTAGATTTGATCATCTAGATCATACAATAGAACAGATCTACTGATTTGTGTGTTTTATTTGGTGTTTAATCTGATTTTGTCCGGTTTTCTTCGATATCTTTTGATTTTTCTTGGTTTTATGTCTAGAGAGAGGAGGAGAGGAATAAAAACTAAATGAAATGAAAATACTGTTGGATATTTGTATTTATCTAGGGATATTTTAGTAAATTACTAATCCGGGTTTGGGCTTTTTGAAGGTTAGGGGTATAATTTAAGTTGATAAGGGTATATTTCAATGGGTTTCATAATAGGGGTATATAGATAATGTTCCCAAAATTAAACTTAGGATAATGTAATATAATTAAAATTCTGCACTAAGCATAAGACAATGTGACAGATTTTCACTAAGAATAAGAATAAGTGATTATGTTTTTAACTATTCGTACATGGTAATTAAAAGGATAATGCATTATTGTGTACTTTATATGAAACTCACAAAAAATCCAACAAACCTATAGTGAAAAATATTCTACTTCATAACACTAAAAATCTAATTAGTTTCAAAGTAGAATGAAATTTGTATACAATACAAACAAAAAAAATAAAGCCCCCATTGTAACTTGCCCACAAAATAGAGAGAAAGAATAATATTAACAGAGGTAGCGGCTTTGCTGCTTCGCAAGACAATCCAAACCCATTGCAAACATGATGGAACTAAACTGGTTGTTCAGGCATTTTGTCAAACACCTTATTTGCAACCTGATGGTTTTGCTGTTAATGAAAAACCCTCTTTATTGCAAACCTTATTTGACAGCCATGAATCAATGCCACTAATCCATTGAATTCCTCTAAAATCGAATTGGATTGAAACCCAATAACTCATATTACTCATTAGTCTCACGAAACTCATCTCAAACATTCACCAAATTAACCACAGAATATCTAACCAAAAACTTCATCAAAATTAAAATCAAAACCCAACTTTATGTTCATAGATGTTGATAATAATTGCATAAGCGGTTTAGAGGAATTCGTGTACCTTTTTCGCTAATACCAGCAGCTAGCTCCAAGAAAAAATTTCATAGATGTCAATCACGGATTGTTGCCACAACTTGAACAAAGAAGAATAACTCATGTAGCTTTAGTGGAACAAAGACCACTTTTTTTTACTATGAATAAAAAACGAATAGCTACTGTATCTCCTTTTCTTAGTGATTGATTTGATGAACACCTCCACAACACCTCTGTGTGAACACGGAAAGGAGGAAGAAGAAAATAGTTGGGCCTTCAAAGAGTTAGGTCTTCATAGAGTTAAGTTTGACGGATGTAGTATTTACCTAACAGTCGTTAATAACGTCTAGTTAAGTATTCGGTGTTAACAGAGTGTAACAAATTATTTAGGCACAAATTCAGATGAATGTATTGTATACCCACGTTTTTGCTAACGGGGTTACAAACGTCCAGTTAAATGCAGGGTGTAAAAAAAGTGTAATCTAAATTTTAATATCCTGACCAATAGAATCTCGCCAAGTGTCCTCTCCAGAATTACTAATGCCCAAAGCTTTTATCTAATTTAATTTGAGGTGACGGGGGAGGGGGGAGGGTGTCACACTCACCGTGCGACGTGGGAGCTCATATGACTTAGCATTTTAAAGGAAGTGATGAGATGGTTAGTATTTATCTTGTCCATGTTTATTCCAGGAGGGGTGTCCCTCACCTCTACGTGGTGACTTTCAGATGATAGCCTTATTTTTATGGGATAATTTCTAAAGTACCCCCGCTTTTTTGGGGTCATTTTTTTCATGCCCCCGTTATTTGCACATTTTTTAAAGTGCCCCCAAAGTTATAAAAACGGGAAGTCATCCACACTGGTTAGTCAAACCCGTTTTACCCGGTCAAAAAATGCTACAAAGTTACGAAACGGCCCCTAATCCTTATCTAAACCTAAAGAGATACAAAGAGAGAGAAAAATGTGTCATTTTCTTCTCTAGTTCAGTGAAGATGAAAGAAGTTTCATCTTCAATCAATAGTAATCAGTTGTAAACTTTGTAGTTTTTGATTTTGTTTATTAAAGACTCATCTTAAGCATTTCTTGATGGAGGAAAAACATGAGGTCATCTCCAGGTAACATTTTAGAAACCCTAAATTTGTTTTTGGTTTAGATCTGTACTTGCATGCTCTGTTAAAATTGATTTGAATGCTTTTTCTTATATAAAGTGTTTTGATATGTCACTTTCCATGAGCTTTCTATTTTTTCTTTGTTGTCCTTGAAGAATCAATCTGAAAAAAATGGGATTTTTTATACACGCAAACAAATGGGTTTCTTTGTTTTAATATATATAAATACTAGTTGGTACCCATAAACAAACAAATTTCAGTACCCATAAAAATACACGCAATTTGGTTCCCCTGTTCTTTTTCGTCGATATCTTTTCTGTTCTTTTTCATTCTTCTACCTTCTTCTCTTATTTTCTTCTCCTCTGCCGATTCTATGATCATTCTGAGATCGATATATGAAGGGAAAGGTCATGGAACAGTCGGTGTTGGTGGTATTTTTTTAGTAGTTGATTTAGAATTCAACCAAAAGGGTTTTCTGAGTTGCAGGGGAAATTTGATTTAGGTGATGATTAAGGTATAAAATGGAGTCGGTTTAGTTGATTGAAATAAGTGTATTTGTTCAATTGATAATCTGAAGTGGTTTGATGTAAACTGAGAAGCTAGGGTTTCATAAGAATAAATCAGAGTACAACAGATGAAATTGAAGATGAAAAAGATGATAATGAGGAGAATAGAAGATGGGTTGACACAAATTAGGTTTATGCTGATGTTGGAAGTGATTATAGGTCCAGTATAATTACTTTGATGAAATGGGTAAGTTTATATATATTGATTGATTGGTAAACTGATTAATGTTGTATGATAAATTGATATGTAAAATTGATATGTGAATTGATATGGATGAATGTTAGGATAGCACAACAGATTTGGTCAATTGATCTGGTGGTTGATAATTAGGTCAATTGCCTGTTGTAAATATTGATCTTTATTTTTAATGAATTACATAGTAGTTGCATAGTAGTGGCAAATGAATTTGAGGTGGTAGTAATAGTTAGAACTGAGCTTTCTTAGAGCTGCAGTTGCAGGTAATCTAATTTATCAGTTGTATATGAATTATGAAGTTTAATTTGTGAATTGTTGTATTGTTTTGGTTGTAATGTGAGTTGAATATTATGCGTGTAATGAACTGAGTTTTACTTGTAATGTGAGTTGTATATTTCAGTGGCAACATTGATAAGGGGAAATTGAAGTTTAGAGACATTAGCTGCTACTGTATTGAGAGTAAATTTGAATTTGTATTGAAACATATAGATAGAGACAAAGTCAGTCTAAAGATGTTTGAGCAAATGGTTCATGGAAGGTTGTGTCTTGAAGATACAGATATAGTTAGCTTATTATAGGTGTCAGAGAATGGAAATCCTTAGAAATTAAAGAATGATCATTCTTTTTTATGGTTTTGGGAGAAAGCTAAACTAAATGGCAAAGGTTGTATAGAGTTGGTTATTAAAATTGATATGCAATGGGGTATGGATAAGGATCAGCCAGTGATGAGCACACCAAAGAAAACAGTATCAAAGTCACCTGCAGTGAGAAGAAGCCCAAGATTTGCAGATGCTGGACAGAACAAAAGTGCTGCTGTTTCTACTGCTAAGAAGTTGTTTGGGCAAGAATGTTCAGAAGGTGCTCAGCCAAGTGTTGTTGGTGACAATTCAATAGGAGGATCAAGCAGTAAACCAGTTGTAGTTGATGTAAAACCACCAGTAGAAGAAGATGATATGTTTGATCCAGAATATTGGATTAATAAATGTAAAGAAAATGATGAATTTGTATTTCAACTTGAAAACCTTGAAGTGGATGAGTGTCATCCTGTAGAAGACCCAGAAGCTGCAGCTGCTTATATTACTGATGAAGACATTGAAGATGACGAAGATGATACCAACACAGATGAAGGTATTAATATTTTTACCTTTATTTTCTGGTTTTGTACTTTTATATATAATAATACTTATAATTGTACTAACACTTCAATGATGCATATTGTGATGATTCAAGTGATGATGGTACACAAAAGGATGACCAAGGTACTGTCAAATACTATTATTGTTGCTACATTTTTAATGTTGTTATTTTGTTGTAGTTGTAGTATTAATATAACACACTGTTTGTGGTTGTTATTGTTTAGGTGGTGATGTTAAAGACCCTGAGTGGTACAAAAAAATGGAGACAAGATAATCCAGATGTAGATGATGGTGAAAATGAAACTTGTGAGTTGTTTGATGATGGAGATGAAGTTGAACCAGTGGATCCTTCACAGATGGTTGTAGGTACAACATTTCCTGATAAGTTATCATATAAAAATCATCTTAAGAATTTCTGTGTATTGAATGAATGTGAGTATAAGGTTGAAAAGAGTGACAAAAAAAGGCTTAGGGTTTGGTGTGCCAATAGGTTTAACCTTAGAGGAACTGTTGTGTGTAAATGGTTTGTTTTTGCTTCTAAACTTCCAAATCAGTCTACATTTAAGGTTAGGCAGATGAAGTTGAAGCACAAGTGTAAGGGAAGTAAGGATAGTCGAAATAGAACTGCAGACCCTTTATTTGTAGCTGACATTGTAATGGATAAGATGAAGAATAGCTCAATGAAAGTCATACCAAAATCTAGACAAATTTGTAATGATTTCGAGGCTTCTCACCTCATTAAAATTTCTTACCAAACTGCATGGAAGGCTAGGAATTTAGTATTAGAAAAACTACATGCGATTTATGAAGACAGTTTCAAAGATATTCCACAGTTTTGTAAGATGGTCACTGATACCAACCCTGGTTCAGTTGCAAACTTCTCATATTGCCATACTGACATGAGGTGTAGATCAGTTGTTGGGCTTGATGCTTGCCATCTGAATGGTAAATATGGTGGTGTGTTGATGGATGCAACCGGATTAGATGGTCAAAATGGATTAGTAACATTATGAATAGGGGTTTTCAGCTCTGAGACAATTAAGAATTAGATAATGTTTCTCACTGACTTGAGAGATAAACTTAATGAACATCCAATGCCTCTGACCTTCATTTCAGACAGGCAGAAAGGGATACTTGAAGGTGTTCAAGATGTGTTCCCAGAAGCACATCACAGATATTGTTGGAGGTTTGTTTATTGTTCTTATACATTATAATTTTAGTTGCTTTGAACTGAAATATTTTGGTTTGAGATCTGACTTAATACTTGTTTTTGATTTCAGGCACTTATATTCGAATTTCAAGAAACACTACAAGGGACAAAAAACTGTATGCCTCACTATGGAATGCAGCAAAATGTTACAAACTGAAGCATTTCCGGGTAAATATGTTACTTATATATATAATGTTATATTGTATGTTCTTTTGTTACGTATTTTATATTAGTATCTTATATGTAGAAACACATGAAAGAGATGAGGCAGGAAAATTCCTTGGCTGTGAAGTACCTAGAAGATGCTGGTGTTGAGTCTTGGTCTAGGGCTTTCTTTGATGACACTAGTAAATGTGAACACCTAAACAATAACTTTAGTGAGTCCTTCAATTCCATGGCAAAAAATCTTAGGGACAAACCAATATGTAAATTATTAGAACTTTACAATCAGTTGGTTATGGGTCTTTTTCATAAGAGAAGAACAGAGAGTGCAACATGGAATCCTAAAAAATTGGTTCCAAAAGCAATGAAATTGATTGGGAAGATGTTAAATCTAGTTGGTGCATTTGATGTTCTACCATCTGTTTTGGGAAAATTATATGAGGTTACAAATGTAGGTAGCAAAGCAGTTTTTGTTGTTAACTTGGAAACAAAATAGTGTAGTTGTCTTCAATGGCAAATGAGAGGTTTTGTTTGCCAACATGCAGTTTGCTGTTTGAAGTCATTGAGACCAGATTGGACAAGGTAAGTTAACTTCAATATTTCTTGTTTGTAAACTTTAACATTTGGAGTTATTTCTCTACCTAACCATTTGTGTGCTTATGTGTTGGCAGGTACTGCTCTCACTATTATAGTGTTGCTGCATACATGGCCACATATGCACCAGAAATTGCTCCATTTATTGGAAAATATGACTGTCCTGAGGTACAAATTTGAATAATGCATTTTAACTAGTTATTTGTGACATATTTTAAATTAATTTGAATTGCTTCCTTTAGGGTTATTTCTTTATCTGATACTTTGTTGTTCTTTAGTTGGAGGAACATGAAAAGATAGAGTTGCAGCCTGCTCTCAAGATCAGGAAAACAGGAAGACCTAGAGTTAAGAGAAGAAGAGCATGGGATGAACCTAAATCTCATAGCAGGACTTATTCGTGTAGCATTTGTGGTTCTAATGGTCATAACAAATCAACATGTGCAGGTGGTGATGTTGGTCACAATCCTAAGGCAAAGAGGCCAATAACTCAAGTAGATGGTGCTACCTTCACCAGTAGTCAAACACCTGCACCCATTTCTGCAAAAGGTAAAGTTAAGAAAAACAAGACAAGTTGGAAGGGGGAATAATCTCAAGCATCTGCAAATGAAGCTCCATCTACTACAAAGACGAAATGATGATAATATGCAGCAATTTACTTGTGTCTTGTTGAATTTCAATTTCCTTTTGAATGGTTTTTGGATGAAAACTCTTAGTGATGCAGTTTCACCAGGCTTTTATATGAACAATATTGTTGTGTTGTGTGATTTTGGAACATCTATAAATGAAGTACTTTCACAATCAGGTATTGTACAGGTGTGAATTTTTATCACAGCAGTGAGTTGACTCACTGAATTGACTGTGACCGATTCTAACCTGTTCAAATTAGAGGGGCTTTTAAGACTTTATGCAGGTGCTACGTGGATCTTAACAACTCTAACATTCTGTTTCATGTTTTAATGAAAAAAATGTCAAACCTGGGGTACTTTAGAAAATGTATAAAAAACGGGGGTACTTTTGAAATGTAAATTTCAAAACAGGGGTACTTAATAAAAATTCCCTATTTTTATCCTTTTTTCCACACAGTGGTTTTACTACTTCTTACCACTTCTTGCGAGATTATGGGGAATTTTTAGTAGTTAAATATTTTCGAGTACAAGCTTAAAATGTTTCTGACTGATTCGTTACACCTGAAATATCCGAAATAATGGTAAAAAAAATTGATTAATCATATAATATACAGGGTTGATACATTTGCACGATATTCCATAGCCCTTTACTGCCGCAGACTATATTTAGTTTTTTTTAGTTTGCATTTTTAGGTTTAAGGTTTGTTCTTTCTATACAAGATTGTTTCGCACGTGCATAAGCATGTGCAATCTGGAAATGGAGCCCATCACTTTTGTGGGCATACCGGGATTTACTACTGTTTGTAATTGTATGTTGAAGTTTAAAATGAAAAATTACTGATATACCCTCACTTTTATTTTGGTACATAATTTGTGTGGGCATGACAAAAATGTAATTTTGGAAATCCAATTTTTGCAGCTTCAAAACATTGTTCATGAACAATGCCTAAGAGGGTCTTCCCTTTATTATAATATAGAATTAAATTTTAAAAGGTTACCCTTTGGGGGTTCGTTAGATTTGCAGATGAATTTTTGCACGTGACTTTTTCGGTGATCTGTGATATTGAAAAAGTGGGGGTCTAATAACCTCACCTAATATTTCGATTAGCAATCTGTATGGACAACTCCGAGTTGTTTTCTAGAGAATCAACTAGACTCAATCAATAGAAAATACTCAAGGAGTTATTATCTCAATCTCTCGATTTGATTTAATCAAGCAAATATGATTCGCGAGTCTAATCAAAGAGAGATAACTTGAATGGTACCAAAGACCAATATCCAAGTGTCAATCAATTTAAATCAAAAACCAATATGGTCGGATATTCTAATTGATTGAACAACGCACAACCTGTATTATTTCAATTATATAACAAAATATAATGCGGTAAAGAAATAACACAGATACCAGAATTTTGTTAACGGGGAAACCGCAAATGAAGAAAAACCACGGGACCTAGTCCAGATTAAACATACACTATATTAAGACGCTACAAACATTAGACTACTCCAAATTAACTTCGGTTTGGACTGTAGTTGAACCCCAATCAATCTCACACTGATCTGAGGTACATTTATGCTCCTACGCCTCTGATCCCAGCAGGATAATGCCCACTTGATTCCCTTAGATGATCTCACCCACAACCAAGAGTTGCTACGACCCAAAGTCGAATATTTTAGCAAACAAATCTGTCTCACGCAGAAAAGTCTACAAGATAGATAAATTCGTCTCCCATGAATAAACCTATGAGTTTTGTTCCATATTTTGATAAATCAATGTGAAGAGGAACCAATCAATAAAACCAAACTTATATTCCCGAAGAACGGCTCATTTTTATCAATCACCTCACAATAGTCTTAATCGACGCTGCAAAAAAAGATATTGTGGAATCACAAACGATGAGACGAAGATGTTTGTGATTACTTTTATATCTTGCCTATCGGAGATAGAAATATCAAGCCAATTATTACAATTGTACTCGTACGATAGAAACAACAAGATCAGATCACACAACTACAAGAAAAGTAGTATCGGTCTGGCTTCACAATCCCAATGAAGTCTCTAAGTCGTTAACCTGGTTTTAGAAGAAGAAAACCAAAGGTTAAAGGAGAATCGACTCTAGCTTTGCAAAATAGTATCACACAGAATGTGTGGGGATTAGGTTTCCCAGTTGCTAGAGTTCTCCCTTATATAGTCTTTCAAATCAGGGTTTGCAATCAATGTTACCTTAGTAACAAAGCATTCAATATTCACCGTTAGATGAAAACCTGATTAGATACAAGCTAATATCTCTCAACTGTTAGATCGAAAACTTAGCTTTCCATACACACATGTACTTGATGATTTTAGGTTTGTGTAACCGTACCCAAACGTGTACAATAGTTGGTTTAATATTAGCCAACCAAATGGTTAGCCAAATGATAACTTTCATATCAACCATATTCTTCTTCACCATAACTAGTCCAAATGACTCAAATGAAATAGTTAGAGAGTTGTTCAATTGCTATGTGATCATATGTACTACACAAGACACAATTGAAGCAAAAACGATGTGATTCACTGGAATCGATTCATGAACTATAAAGCCACGGTTTGCAATAGCATTCCTAAGTTAATTTAAATAAGTTCACGAATATCATTTTTAGACATAACCACTCAAGTTAGTGGTCTGGGTTCGCGGACTCAAGTTAACCGGTTGGAGTTCACAAACTCCAGCAGAAATTCTCGGGTTCGAGAACTTCCGTTAGTTCGTGTACTGAAACCGAGCTACAACTCCAGCATAAATTCTCGGGTTCGAGAACTACGCACGTTCGCGGACTGGGTTGACTGCTTAAGTTTCGGTTTCACTTGATCAACAAAGTTCGCAAACTTTGGTTCAAGTGCTAAGGACTTATACATATATGTGTTACCATAACAATGTTTATATCCCCCAGTAGTTATATTGTCTAAACTTTCATTTCAATCATTGAAACATTCTCAGAGGACGTCATATAGTTGTTATTCACAAACTAGTTTTCGTCAGACCAATTTCCAAAGTGATTAAAACATAACATGACTTTCGTCACTAGGAAAAGATGAACTTGGCTAAAGCTAAAGCTTTACCAACACACATTTTGAGAAATAGATAAGCGAGATATACTTAGCTCGAAATGTCACATGTGTATATTCTTAGTCTATATAGGAATACGACTTTTGTCTCAAGATAGGAGATAGAGTAGATAGACTTTTGAGTGATAGATTAGTTCAAGTCTCCACATACCTTTTAGTCGACGAAGATCCACTGGTTCCTTGAGTAGTCTTTCGTCTTGTATGATGATTGCCATGGATTTCTTGAGCTCAAATACACTTTCTATCCTAGTCCGAGACCTTATCTATAGTAAACTAGAAATCAAGACTTTATAGTTTTGATCACTAACATTGAAATATATGCTTGAGATAGCAACGCCTGCGAGTTCGACCGAGCAATTCTCTAACAATCTCCCCTTTTGTCAATTTTAGTGGCAAAACTATTAATATATATGGAATACAAAAAATATATAAATAAACTTTGTAGCTCCTATTCCACATATCTAATCTTCAACAATACTCAAAATCTTCGTCACTTCCAAGTAGTCCAATGATCCCAAATTGTAAGTTTAGCATCATCGTTGTTGAAAATCCATAGCTATAACAATGAGAAAAGCATCGGTTCTCAATCATTGTTATACAATGTCATAGTATTATGACACAGCGTCAAAGTCCAATTGCATCACAACTTCAACAAAAATACTATGGTGATACTTCACTCCCCCTTAGTCAATACTCCATCTCACATGGAAACCACTCCGCCTTAACCAAAGCGAACCAAGATTAATTTGACTAAATATGCTCAACACAAGTAAACTTATGGAGACTTAATAAATCAATTAGATTAATCACAAGAAAACTCGCAAATAATCTAATTGCCATACTCAACCAAACTAATTACAAGATTAATCAATTTAATTGGCCACACTCGACATAAGAACTTCTATGGAGCAGTGACTAAGTTAATCATGAATAATCAACCCAGTCGAAGAGATGCTCAACATAAGAAAGCTTACGAAGTGATAACTAAATAATCACACAAGATGATTAATTTAGTCCAAAATACTCGACGTAAAGTGACTTACGGAATACAACTAAGCTAATCACAAAATAATCAACTTTGGTTGTCTAATGCTCAACATAAGTCACAATACGGAGTCTCAGTAATACACAAAATTAGAACATGGAAGCTTAATTACTGCGGAATTCACAAGGATTCATTCTATGTTTCCATCATTATTTGCACAATGACACACAATAGACATAATACTTGAATCACAAAAGATTTTAACCTATCTTATATCAAAGATTGACAATATAGGCTTAACTTTTGTGTTTGTCAAAAGTCTATTCATCCTTTTATCAATATTTGCATATCAATTCACGAACGACTTTACTTTTGACAAAATATGGGACAATCAAGTTCACGGACACATATCCCAGCAAAATATTGCAACATATAAAACCATAAAGATTAATACTGTAACCATCATCTTCCAAAAAAGTTTAGAATTTTTTAAACCAAAAAATCTAAAAACAAGAAGATGAAAAACATTCGATATAGCTATGTGTAATCACAATAATGGTCATTCCAAAACACTAGTTATTCTTCTAAACAAAAGAGAAACAATATAAGATTTACTGGACAATCTGAACTTGATTTGCAACTAAAGATCGAAAAACAGTAAGTTCATCAGATGCTTTCTTCAGTTCATCCTTTAGAAACTCAAGATTCCTTGTTGCTATTCCGAGATGTCCACGAACGACTTCAAAATCATGAAGAAGATTTCCTACCAATTGTGAAGACATCTGAACGGGTAGGTTGTTTTCATGATCAATAGCTTGATGACAGATTATGAAAACGGGGTCTTCATGAAACTCAATATCCTTCTCCTCCATAATCACCTTTTTGTTGCTTCTCTCCATTGTGCCAAGAATCCAGAAGAATCTTTTTATCCTTATAGAATAAAGTGTCAAATAATGACATATATATAAGGGGGTTCATATAAAACCCTGGGCACAAGGATGTCCGTGCGGTTATTGTGAACGTGCACAAGTGTTCATAGATGACCAAAACATGGAGGACCAAGCAAGAAGAGGAGGAAGAGTTCAACGAGGAATTTTCACCCAAAAAAAAACATCCTACAAAAAGAGCTCAAAATAAAATTTGACACACATACACCTTTGACAGTTTTCTCAAGAAACTTTCTTGAGAACCTACAACATCCTTCTTATTCTGAAGAAGAATGCTATAGAAAGTATTTATGGTGTGTTAGGATGAGCATTTTTCTCATCATCGCTGACTTCCCCTTCTTCTCCTTTACAGGAATGTAGAGACAAATCTCTCAACAATACTGAAGAACTTTTACTAGTAGGGGAACTAGGGGTACCTGAGTTAGCTGCTTTCCAAGTTTTGGAGACGCCTCATTTGAGTCTGTTTATACTTGTCTTAAGTTCTTAGACTCGATTATTTATGTGGAGAAAATCTGGGAGAGAATTCTTGGATTCACAGTCTTCCATGGAACTTGAACTTTTTTTCTTTCTCCTGTGCCTTTTTATCTTTTTAGGGTTGTTTGTTACCCATTTGTTGTTCTTTCTTCTACCTTGATTCATATTTTGTATTCCAAAGTCATGAATACGAGATGACTTGTCAAGGTAGTCTTTTTGATTGTTGAATTTGCCTTTTACTCCAACAATATGAGAAACAGGTTTAATCATATCCTTAGACACAATATAAGAACGTCGTGAAGTTTTTTATTTCTTAACCGAAAACGACATTTTCGCTCAGAATGTCCTTTATTTCCGCAGTAATAGCAGTTGAAGGAATTATTCTTAAATGTTCTCTTGTGAGTAAATTTGGGAG
Organism: Papaver bracteatum; assembly: GCA_023529315.1. NCBI lineage: Eukaryota > Viridiplantae > Streptophyta > Magnoliopsida > Ranunculales > Papaveraceae > Papaver > Papaver bracteatum. The sequence continues at coordinate 2,805,815 of JAJJWX010001287.1, forward strand.
ACGTCCCTTCCTTAGGAACATTGCAGGATGCAACCGTTTTCTCACATGAAAAATTATCAACTGGTTTGACGAAATTGATCTTACTAGTTTTTGGAGTGTCTATTCCTTTATAGCCCAGACCACGTGTATCACGATGTTCTTTACATGCTCCAATCATAGAAGTCAATTTCGTTGAGCTAGTATTGAATCTTCTCAGACTCTCATCTAGTGATTTTACCATATCAAGAGCAGCTGCAAGATCAGTCTACAATGACTTTTCTTTAGTAGAAAGTCTGAGTTATTTGTCATTAAAACATTTATGTTGAGAGTCATATCTTGCTTCAGTATCTGCAAGTCTTTCTTTCAACACATAGATATTTCGGAGAAGATTGTCACATTTATATTTTTTTGTGCAGATATCTTCTTCACGATCTTTAATGATAGATTTTAGGATATTATAGCCACAATCATAACCTTTAAAAAAATTTCTCAATTTTTTGTTTTCTTGACAAAGAGTAGCCATGTATTTACTCAGGCAAGTTGTTGACCTTTTTTCTTTCAATGCATGATCAAACATCTTGATATATTGAGAGACTTCCTCATCAATACTCGGTCCTTCGTATGAATCACTATCATCTGAAAGGTCATCCAATTTCTCATCAAGATATTTTTCCCAGTCAAATGCAAATTCAGCCAAGGGATGAGTAATAGAGTTTTTCTCAGAAGCTTCAAGACATTGAGCCTTACCTGAGTGGCTTTGAACTAGTGTTGCGTTATCAGAGATACTACTCTTGTCCATAGAGTCAGATCGCTACAAATACAGACTTGTAAGGTCTTGAACGTGTTTGCCTGCTCTGACACCAATTCAAAAAGCGGGGGTCTAACAACCTCACCCAATATTTCGATTAGCAATTTGTATGGACAACTTCGAGTTATTTTCTAAAGAATCAACTAGACTCAATCAATAGAAAATAATCAAGGAGATATTATCTCAATCTTTCGATTTAATTTACTCAAGCAAATATGATTCGCGAGTCTAATCAAAGAGAGATAACTTGGATGGTACCAAAGACCAATATCCAACTGTCAATCAATTTAAATCAACAAACAATAAGGTCGGATATTCTAATTGATTGAACAACGCACAACTTGTATTATTTCAATTATATAACAAAATATAATGCGGAAAATAAATAACAAAGACACCAGAATTTTGTTAACGAGGAAACCGCAAATGCAGAAAAACCCCGGGACCTAGTCAAGATTAAACATACATTGTATTAAGCTGCTACAGACACTAGCCTACTCCAAATTAACTTCGGTTTGGACTGTAGTTGAACCCCAATCAATCTCATACTTATCTAAGGTACAATTATGCTCCTACGCCTATGATCCCAGCAGGATACTGCGCACTTGATTCCCTTAGCTGATTTCACCCATAACCAAGAGTTGCTACGACCCAAAGTAGATGACTTTAGCAAACAAATCTGTCTCACACAGAAAAGTCTACAAGATAGATAAATTCGTCTCCCACGAATAAACCTATGAGTTTTGTTCCGTATTTTGATAAATCAAGGTGAACATGAACCAATCAATAAAACCATACTTATATTCATGAAGAACATATCAGCTTTATCAATCACCTCACAATAGTCTTAATCGATGTAACGAAAAAAGATATTGTGGAATCACAAACGATGAGACGAAGATGTTTGTGATTACTTTTATATCTTGCCTATCGGAGATAGAAATCTCAAGCCAATTATTAAAATTATACTCGTACGATATAAACAGCAAGATCAGATCACACAACTATAAGAAAATTAGTATCGGTCTAGCTTCACAATCCCAATGAAGTCTCTAAGTCGTTAACCTGGTTTTAGAAGAGGAAAACCAATGGTTAAAGGAAAATCGACTCTAGCTTAGCAAACTAGTATCACACAGAATGTGTGGGGATTAGGTTTCCCAGTTTCTAGAGTTCTCCCTTATATAGTCTTTTAAATCAGGGTTTGCAATAAATGTTAGGTTAGTAACAAAGCATTCAATATTCACCGTTAGATGAAAACCTGATTAGATACAAGCTAATATCTCTCAACCGTAAGATCGAAAACTAAGCTAGCCATACACAAGACACAATTGAAGCATTCAATATGAGATCTTATGTACTACACAAGACACAATTGAAGCAAAAACGATGTGATTCACTCGAATCGATTCATGAACTATAAAGCCACGGTTTGCAATAGTATTCCTTAGATAATTCAAATAAATTCACGAACATCGTTTTTAGACATAACCACTCAAGTTCGCGGACTGGGTTTGCGGACTCAAGTTAACCGGTTGGAGTTCACAAACTCCAGCAGAAATTATCGGGTTCAAGAACTTCCGTCAGTTCACGGAGTGAGTTAGTGACATAATGACATGGTAGTAGTCGTGGCACGCCAGTGGCCATGGCACATTGACATGCTAGTAGCTGTGGCATGGTGGCATGCCAGTAGCTATGGCATGGTGACATGTCAGTGGCATGGCCACGCCTGTAGTATTTAGCATGGCCAAAGTTAAGATTTGGCTCCGTGACTAAAGTTAAGACTTGGCGACATGGACAAGGTTAGGGCTTGGCCCCGTGGCCAAGGCTAGGGTTTGTCATTGTGGACGAAATTAGGCACCGTGGACAAACTGGAATTTGATGTCGTGGCCAAAGTTTAGGGTTTGGCAGCATGATCGCCCAAAAGTTGCCACAAGCCTGTTAGTTTGGTGGCGAACTTGGATGGCTGAGATTGCATCTCAGGAGGAAAGGTAGTCGTCTATCATGGCTACCTTTAATTGGCAGTGGCGCCTTTAACTTGTGCTAGCGGTATTGCGGCGTGGCTGGTATGGCTGGCATGGCTCGTGCATGCCTTTAGCACAGTTGCACGCGTAGCCATAGCCATTGAAATTTTGGCACGTTGGTGTGGAAATCTTGCATAAATTAGGGTTTGGCTTGTCGAAACCGTAATTAGCCTATATGGCACGTCGCATGGGGTGAGTGTCCATGTTTGGCGCGTTTGGCATGTGTATCTGGCATGTGTTCCTGGTATGTGCGTTTTTGGGAAGCCAAATGGATTTGCGTCCATCTGGCGCGGTTTCCTTCTTTTCAACACTGTGGAGAGTTTAAGGTAACCTGGTTGGTTAATATAAGAGGGCCGTCCAGACATGGGCATGGCTACACTTCTGTGAGAGTGTTGCAATTTTAGAGTGACCTGACTGGTCGATGGGAAGTGGGGCCGGCAAGCTAGGGCATGGCCACACTTCCAGTGCGTTGGGGCGGATTTAAAGCGACCTGATTGGTCGAGGGAGATAGGACCGGATTAGGATGGGGCATGGCCAATGGAAAGTGGCACCAGCTGGCCTAAGGAGTTAATATCTCTATCTCTCGATTTGATCTATAGTCAAGCAAATATAAATCTGCGAGTCTTTATCTAATACAAGAGATATAAACTTAGATGGTACCAAAGACCAATATCCAAGGATCAATCAATTTCCAATCAACAACCAAAGTTTGGATTTCACAATTGATCGATACAACGCACTACCTGTGATATTTCAATTATACAACAAAATATAATGCGGAATAGAAATAACACAGACACCGGAAATTTTGTTAACGAGAAAACCGCAAATACAGGAAAAACCCCGGGACCTAGTCCAGATTGAACACCACACTGTATTAAGCCGCTACAAACTCTATCCTACTACAAACTAACTTTGGTCTGGACTGTAGTTGAAACCTAATCAATATTACACTGATTCAAGGTACAGTTGCGCTCCTTACATCTCTGATCCCAGCAAGATACTACGTACTTGATTCCCTTAGCTGATCTCACCTACACCCAAGAGTTGCTATGACCCAAAGTCAAAGAATTGAATAAACCAATCTGTATCACACAGAAAAATCTACGATAATAGATAAATCTGTCTCCCACGGATAAACCTATGAGTTTTGTTCCTTCTTTTGATAAAATCAAGGTGAACAGGAACCAATCAATAACCCGAACTTATATTCCCGAAGAACAGCCTAGAATTATTAATCACCTCACAATAATCTAAATCATATGGTAGCGAAACTAGATATTGCGGAATCACAAACGATGAGACGAAGATGTTTGTGATTTATTTATATCTTACTCTATCGGAGATATAATCTCAAGACAATTATTCAATTGAACTCGTATGATACAAAATATCAAGATCGGATCGCTCAACTACAAGAGAAGTAGTTTCGTCTGGCTTTATAATCCCAATGAATTCTGTAAGTCATTAATCGACAGGGTCTCGAGAATAAACCTACGATTAAACAAGAATCGACTCTAGAAAACTAACTAGTATCACACAGGAGACCTTAGCTATAGTAGACTAGAAATCAATACTTTATAGTTTTGATCACTAACATTGAAAAACATGCTTGAGATAGCAACGCATGCGAGTTCGACGGAGCAATGCTCTAACAGATATGATGGATTAAAACTGAACATGGATTCTCATCTTTTGATATCCAATGGGTTATCACAAAGAACAATTGTTAGTCTGTTTCTAATTTTTCCTGTTGCGACACTAGGCACACACACTTAATGTTGGTGACAAGGTTCCTAATTTTTTTCCCCGCAACATGAAAGTTTGTCATGCATGTGTACGTTTGATTGGAATGATGATCTGCCCTCTGTAACATGAAGGTTTGCGCAGGGCTATTCTTAATTAAAATAATAAATTTTCCTCCACAACATGAAGGTTGTTGTGCAAGACCATGTGTCCACCACGACATGTATCTTTGTCTCATTGGACTTCGTTTAATGATAACATACATTGAATGGCATGAAGGTTTATCTCGCAGGTTTATGGTTAATTGATTTTCCACGAATGAAAAATTGGATTAGATAGTCAAGCGTAATCTCCTTATCTAGTGAATATTCATTGTGGACTAGGTTTCAGGGAGTTTCTTCTAGTCAGTAGTTTTGATAGGTAAAAACGATTTACTGGCTAAAGTGTAAAGTTGTGGAGTGGGTATATACTCGATCAAGCAAATCGTCTAAAACCTTTAATAGATGCACCGCAGGGGAGTACTTTGAGTACGGGAGATCAATCTGTAAGACTCTGGTTTAAACAAAAAAAAATGGTCATTCCAGTTTCAATTGAGTCACAAAGGAAGGAGAAAGGTTGATCTGTAGGGAGAAAAGCTAAGAATGTGTGAGATCAATGATGATTTATTTATTGAGGATGTGTTGAGCTTCTTTGAAGAAGATTTATTTGTGTTGGACCGAGAGAAAGATTCTGTGTGATAATGATAGACTGTCATAAGTTGGATTACGTTAAGTGATGCTAAGTTGTTCATACCATAGGTCGAGGACCTATTTGTAGTAGAGGTAATTAATACATTGATCTCCAGTAAGCGTGGCAGTTGAAGAGGAGTGGAGGATTAGGGAAGTGGAAAATTGTGGTTGAACCAATTCTTTATTGCAAGGAGACTTCGATGATTGTCGAGCAATTACTTCAATTGCCAGCAGACTTACTCATATTTCTCATCATGGATGTATTGCTACATCGCACATGATGCAAGAAGATGAAAACCATAGTGAATTTTCCCCTCACATAACATGATTGATATCTCATGTGAAGTCTGCTCTGCTTTATAGACGAGTATTTATTTGATCAATCATTGACTTAGCTAGAATATGAGCATTAGCTTGATGATTCAAACATAATTTTCAATGACGAATATGACATGCCTTGTGATTCATCATTATAATGAATTGTGCATAAGGTGTCTGCTTGTACAACAATGATACTTAGACATTGAGTCTGATGGATTATTGATAATTGTGACATATCATTGTGCCAGATGAGGCATCAATGATACTCGAATAATTTGGTCTAATGAGATTGCTGGATAGATCATGGATTAATATGTATTTTGATGTGTCAAGCATTTGACAGGAATCACGTGAAGATGAATAATGTTGAGTCGCTTGTTGAATATCCATCATCGATCCACCATGTCATGAGTAGTCCGAATAACAAAGCAGAGATTATGATATTAAAATATTGGTAGACGGGCCAAAGAAATATTGGATGGTCGACCATTAAAAATATTGATAGCAAAACCGAATTATTTAATTAAATTATTGGTCGCTAGATCAACATAAAAATCATTGATGCTCAGACCTAGTTAGAATTATGCTTTGCAGAGAATCAAATATGAAACCCTTATTTGACAAGTAATTGATCCATGAGATGGACGACCGACCAATGGATATGAGGATTGGGCATTGGCAGTGGGACCGGCTAGGATATATGGATGATTGTACAATTGATGTAAGAAGGATATACCAAAATAGATCCAGAGGATTAATTGGATGATTAATCATCATGTGTAATGGACCGGCCATGGTGAAAAGAGGGATCGACCAGGACCGGACATGGTAGTGCATGGACCACCATGTTGATGACTGACCATTCTTGAGAATTTTGGTATTTTTTGGTGGTTATTCGAGCATTATTTTGTATTTTCAGAAGAGTTTGATCTTCACTAAAACTTTTGATTTGATCAGAAGACGAAGTAGGATTTTTCTTTAAATACCAATATTTGAAAATATTAATATTTCAATATATTATATGGTGTAAAGACCTAATGGTTGTGGGACCACTTGCTTTGTTAACCATATGGTGAATTGAGCAATATTTGTCAATATATGGAAAAGTTTGCTTGAATGTGGAAGTCATGGATTAAGGAAATAATAATAATAATAATAAAATAAAATAATGTAAAAAAACGGGGTGGGGGTACCGGCCACGACACCGGCGGCATGGCCGGACGGGTCTCGCACATCTTTTATTTATTTATATTATATTATTATTTTCTCTCTCTCCTTATTTGAAGGGTTTTTCATATCCTCGTTTGTCCATGTATTGGGCACTCGTTTAAGCATTATTACTAAATATTCCTGCACTATTTTCTCGGAGCTTACTCGGTAGTGGTCCGTACTCCAAAAATGCGAATATTCATTATAATCCATGGGATTCAGCTGAGAAAAGTCGTGAATTGATATACTAAATTATTATGGTGAAAATAGAATATTTTCTAGGAATTCAATTGATGAATATAACACTCGAACTAATAAATTAGTCTCTCTAGCAGGCAATCTTTCTATGAGCATTAGATTGATTCGAAAATTGAGGTATGAGATGGTAGAAGTATCATACTCGTACTGAATATTTATTCTGTATAATCAGGGAATACCTGGGGGAATAATATGACCTATACCAGCGACATCTTGAAGACATTGTTGCTCAATATTAGTGGTTAATCCATCTAGGATCTATTCAATCATTCTCAATTCTATACAAAAGTGGATACTGAATTGCATAGTCTAAATGATGAAATAACGCAGAATGTTGAAAGTTCATCAAAGAGATTCTGAAAAGACGAGGGTACCCAAATACACTACAATCTTTTATTATCAACTTATAAATCCTCTACCGAATGTGATCGTCTATGGACAGAGTCGATACAATACGATAATTCGGTTCACACTTTGTGTGATCGTCTATGGATATGAGATCAAGACAATAGAACAACAAGATCACTTGTGTGATTGACAATGGATATAAGATCGAGACAGTACGACAACAAATTTTGTACTTGATAATAGGTTCGGAAATAACCGAAAGGATCAATATCAAATATTACGGAGTTAACGTACAAGTGTAATTTACTTTAATTATAATAAAACAATTATAATTTCGGAAAAGTAAAGTAAATGTTTTAGAGCATAGCTCGGTTTAACCCACCAAGTGTTGGTATGTCAAGTAACTCAAGTTTGGTTGTCATATTTTAGTGAGTCAAAACTCATCCAAGAGTCGCTTGATTATGTACTGGAGACAACTTTGTTTAGCTTATACTAGAAAGTCCAGGAATGTTGAGACATACAAGTATTACTCGAAGACCTGAAGAACGTGAATAAGTAACGAGCTACAACGACGACATCATCCTTCCTCTTGAGGATGGTAATATTGACTTGAATTGTTTCATTCCTAACGTATCTTTCAAGTCGTGTTATATTGAAAATATAATTGCGAAGTTATGTATGGATATATTACTCTAGTAGTTAGACTTGATCACATGATCATAGTATTAGGAATTAGACTACAAAGTATAACGCTTTTCTTTTGAACTTCATAGATATGACATCGACATAATATTATGAATGTTGTTATGATTATGTGAATAGGTAAAGGTGAAGATTTCATCCTAATAAACAATGTTTTACATTTTTTTAAAGGAAGTACATTCATGAACTTGTTTTATGAATCGAAAGGGAAATCGCTAGGCTTATTAGTACGGATATTCATTGCAAATCTTTGGATTACTAATATGTGTGAGATGGTATAACCTATCGTAACTTTTTTATGTATCTTGGTACAACTAATCACAATGCCTGACTTATGATTTTGGCATGACTAGTTTTAATTAATTAGTGTAACCGATCCTAAGTAATCACCTGACATGGTATGATTGATATTTGTGATTGGTATGACCGATCCTAGTAATTGGTGTGACCGATCACATAGAAGTTGTGTAATCAATCCTTGTAATTGGTGTAACTGGTCCTAGTAATTGGTGTAACTGATCCTGGTAATCGGCGTAACCGATCCTAGTGACTGGTGTGACCGATCACAAGCAATAACATGTGTATATGGTAACCCCTCCTGGTAAATGATGTAACCAATCCTGGTAACTGATGTAATCAGTCCTGGTAATTTGTGTGACAGATTACTAGTGCTTCCATATTAGGGTATAACCAATCCTAGTGATTGGTAGAACCAATCGAACCCATGGATGTGATTTGATATTTGATCAATCACATAGTTGTCTTGGAATACTATGAACCAATTATAAACTTGTTTGAAAGTATGGTATAATCGATTCCAATATTGTAAATATGAAAAAAAGGATTTACAAAGAAGAGATGTCAACATACTTTGAACACGAACAATAACTCTTATCTTTTATTGTTCAAAGATGTCCCTTAGTACTCAAGGAGATCCTTGAAAATGCGGGCGTCTAACAACCATACCCAACAATTCGTTTGGAAATCTGAGAGGACTTACTCCAATATACTTTCTAGAGAATCAATAGGACAGTCAGACTCAATCTAGAGAAAAGTATATATTAGAGTTTAATATCTCTGTTTCACAATGTAATCAGCAAATCAAACAGATAAAAATCCATGAGCCTGATTATTATGTGAAATAACTTGAATGGTACCAAAGACCAATGTTCAAGTGTCAATCAATTTAAATCAACAACCAAAGGTTTGATTACCTGATGATAGATCTTAATGCACAACCTGTGATATTTAAATTACATAACAAAATATGATGCGGAAAAGAAATAACACAGCACCAGAAGTTTTGTTAACAAGGAAACCGCAAATGCAAAAAAACCCCGGGACCTAGTCCAGTTTGAACACCACACTGTAGTAAGCCGCTACATACTCTAGACTACTACCAATGAACTTCGGACCGGACTATAGTTGAACCCTAATCAATCTCACACTGATTCAAGGTATAGTTGCATTCCTTACGTCTCTGATCCCAGCAGGATACTACACATTTGATTCCCTTAGATGATCTCACCCACAACTAAGAGTTGCTACGATCCAAAGTCGAAGACTTGATAAACAAATATGTCACACACAGAAAAGTCTATAAAATGAATAAATTTGTCTCCCACAGAAATACCCAAGAGTTTTTGTTCCGTCTTTTGATAAATTAAGGTGAACAAGAACCAATTGATAAACCGGTCTTATATTCCCGAACAACATCCTAGTATTATCAATCACCTCACAATAATCTAAATTGTATGATGGTGAAACTAGATACTGTGGAATCACAAACGATAATACGAAGGTGTTTGTGATTACTTGTTATCTTTCCTATCGGAGATTAAATCTCGAGCAAATCTTAGAGAAGATAATACTCAAACGATAGAATCGGGCAAGATCAGAACATGCAACTACAAATAAAATAGTTGGGTATGGCTTCACAATCCCAATGAAGTCTTTTAAGTCATTAACTTACAGGGTCTCGATAGAAAGATAAGGTTAAAGGATAATCGACTCTAGTTGATGCAACTAGTAACATACAGGAGGTGTGGGGATTAGGTTTCCCAGTTGCGAGAGTTATCCTTTATATAGTTTTCAAATCAGGGTTTGCAATCCAAGTTACCTTGGTAACAAAGCATTCAATATTCACTGTTAGATGAAAAACCTGATTCAACCAAGCTAATATCTTTCAACCGTTAGATCGAACTTAGCTTGTTATACACAAATGAAATGTACCCTCATTTAGGTTTATGTAATTGTACCCAAACGTGTACATCATGTTGGCTCGACAATAGTTAACCGAAGTTAGCCATATGATTACTCTCATATCAACCTTATTCATCTTAACCATAACTAGTTCAAATGACTCCAATGAAACTAGTTAAAGAGCCGTTCAATTGCTATATTCTCATAGAATTATACAAGAACACAATTGAATCAAAATCGGTTTGATTCGCTCGAATCAATTCTTGAACATTATATCCACGGTTTGCTAAGATTGCATTCCTTATTTTTATAAATGTTTAAGTTCATGTACAACCGATTTTAGAAAGTAACCAACTCAAGTATGCAAACGGGTACGCATACTTAAGTAGCCGGACCGAGTTTGGTGTTTGTACCCAAAATTACTTTTGGGAACGAAACACGATGAATTGATAGTTTGATGAGTATTTTGGGTTAGGGGTAGATTTGAAGAACAAAAATAAAGACAGAGGTTTAATGTGGTTTGGCATTGTTTGCCTACGTCCACGGACGAATCCCCTTGGGGAGTGATTTTGTATTGATAGTAAAATTACATTGTACATTTTCCCCCCTCTTCGCTACCCTCCTTTTCTTATCAGGACGTCACTATTTATACCTCTCCATAATTAATTTCGGATTAAACTTAAATAACATTAAAGTGCCAGCATGCCTCCTTAACTCTGCATGAAACTTCATGTATGCTTCTTTAACTCCGCATGAAACTGCCCATTCATGCCTCCTCTTTAACTCTGCATTAAACTGCTCATTCATGCCTCCTCTTTAACTTTACATGAAAACTGCTCATTCATGTCTCCTATTAATTCTGCATAATGGATGGACTGGCTGACAGCATAATGGGCTGACAGACTGGATGGAGGCTGGCTGGCAGCATGGTTAGCAGTGCGGAAGAGTTTTTGGCTAGGAATTGGTTAGCAGCATTGCTGGATACAAGGCTAAAAATTGGCTAGGGGTGCGACTGACTTCGATAGTTGACCGACGGTTGACTTTGACTATTAACCGGCCGTTAACTTTGTCCATTAACCTTGACCAAGCGTTGACTTTGACAGTTGACCAGACTTTGACCATTGACCGGTCATTGAATTTATGTAATACTGGGCAGACTGGTGGGCTGCCTCAGTTGACTGGTTAACGGGCTTGGATGAGGACCAAAAGATGATTCAAGTATCAATTGGGCCCATTAAGTGGTATTTTTACTTATGGTACAAACATCGCCCCCTCTTAACCTCCAACTTGTTGGGGGTTAAGAAAATTTCGTTTTCCTTAGTCAATGATAGAATTCTCCCCCAAGTGTGGATTATTGAAGTTGAGGTGATTGGCGAACTTCCCTTGTTGTCTGCAGAAATCACAATCAAGTTGCCCCCATGTGAGGCTATTGTGACTGGGAGATCGGCGGGAAAAAATTGGGTATGAACCGTTGTTGTATGTAAAAACTGGAGTGAATGCTGAACTAGACTACAACGAAAGCGTGATACTAGAGCGGAGTGGTGTTGAAAGTGAAATGTAACTGTTGATGTAAAACTGAACTGTGGTATTTACGAGCGAAAGGGTGTGACCCTTTAGTTGTTGAGATGGTAACAAACTTTGTGTGTTGTTGGACCTCCAATGGTCTTGATAGTGCAACTGGATTGTAGTGGTTTTGGTAAACTTGACTTCGATGGCGAAAAAAACTGTCCTCTGCAATAATGAGCAAAATTGGGTAGTAACAGCATTGAGAAAAAATGGTATGCAGCAGCTTCGATCAGCTGGCCTGTAACAGCAACGAGTAAAACTGTACTGCAGCAGCTACGATCAGTTGGACTGCAGGATTTGTGAACCTGGCTGGGCTGCAGCAACTTCGATCAGCTGGACTGCAATAGCAACGAGCAAAATTTAATTGCATCAGCTACGATCAGCTGGACTACAGGAGATGCGAACATAGCCGTACTGCAGCAGCTGCGATCAGCTGAAATGCAGCAGCGACGAGTAAAGTTGAACTGCAGCAGCTTCGATCAGCTGAACTGCAGGAGCGACAAGATATGATACACTGCATCATATTCGATCGGCTGGAATGCAGCAGCGATGAACAGAGCTGTACTGCTGCAACTTCGGCACCTTCGATCAGCTGTCCCGCAGCAACATCGAACAGAGATGGATTGTAGCAGCCTCAATCAGATGGCATGCAGCATCGACGAGCAAAGTTGAACTGCAACAACTGCGATCAGCTGGAATGCAGCAACGACGATCAAGATTGAACTGCAGCAGCTTCGGTCAGCTGGACTGCAGGAACGACGAGCTATGCTAGACTGCAGGAACGACGAGCCTCACTGCAACAGCTACGGTTAGCTGGACTGCAGGAACGACGAACAGAGCTGGACTGCAGCAGCTTCGATCAGCCGGTCTGCAGCATCAACGAGCAAAGTTGAACTGCGACAGCTGCGATTAGCTAGATTACAGCAATGACGAGAAACACTGCAGCATATGCGGTCAGCTGGACTGCAGGAACGACGAAAAGAGCTGGACTGCAGCATCTTCGATCATCTGGTCTACAGTAGCGATGAGCAAAGTTGAACTGCAACATCTGCGATCAGCTGGAATGCAGCAGTAACGAACAAAGCTACACTGCAGAAGCTGTGATCAGCTGGACTGTAGGAACTGCGAGCATAGCTGGACTACATCAGCTGCGAGCAGCTGGAATGCAGCAGCAATGGATAAAGCTGCACTGCAGCAACTGTGATCAGCTGGACTGCAGGAACTGCGAGCATAGCTAGACTGCATCAGCTGGAATGCATCATCTGCTGAAGGACTGGGATTTTAAACAGTTCAATAAATCTAGGTGTAACAGATACAAATAAAACTAGATTGCATCAGTTGCGTCCAACTAAGTACAGAATTGATGAGCCAAACTAGACTGCATCAGTTGCGTCCAACTGAGTGCAGCAGTTGCTTTTGAACTGGATTACAACAATTAGATAAAATTAACAGTAGCAGTTTAACATTGTTGATTGTAATAATTGCGTCAAAATATTTGGGTGTATGCTCGCCCCCTCTTAATCCTATAACTCATTGGAGGATTAAGAAGTTTGGGTTACCTGAAATTTCGATTTTCAGAAGTTGAATTCCGTATTGCAATTAGGTGTTGTGTAACTCTCCCCCAAGCGTATGGAGTGTTACGCAGCTCGCCCCAAAAGAGTTATTTCAGACCATGAGGTGTTACATATTTCGCCCACAAGTGATTGTCAGTCACGTTGAAGTGATATGCAACTCACCCCCAGAAAATAGTGATTGACATATTGCTCAATGCTCGCACAAGGGTGCACTACCTTGCTGCATTTTTCTCGCGCATGGGATTTTGAAGACGTCTGCTATTTGGAATCCGCGTGGGGGGCCAATCCCACTATTCCATATGCGCGTAGAATTGAAATGTGTGCATCTCCTGATGAGAAAATGCTCGCCACATTACAGGTGTCTCATTGAACAAAAATATGCATGATTATATGAAAAGTTGCAAAAATATGTAAGCTGCATACTTACCATATTGAAAATGTTATTGCGACTTTGTTTATGAAGTAATTAGGATGCCCACTGGATATGTTGGTGTTTTCCAGCGATAATTACTAGAATAGTTGCCTTAGCATCTCGTCTCGACTTAGTAAATTGATTTGTCTGTGGGGCCGGAATGCACCAGTTAAGTCCAAACTAGATTGAAAATGGTTGTCATAGAACTGTATTTCAGCAGCTGCGATCAGCTATACTGTAACAGTTATACATAAAAATGGACTGAAGCAGTTGTGTGGAAAACTGTTTTGAAACAGTTTTGGGGTAAATCGGACTACAGTAGTTCGACCGACTGGACTGTAAGAATTAAAAAGGACTACGGCTGTTCGATCAACTGGCTAGCAGTTATTGCTGTTACAGTAGTTCGATCAACTGACAGTAGTAGTTATGTGGAAAAGGAATGCAGCAGTTGGATCAACTGGACTGCAGTATATTCGGTGGTGATTTAATGTGACCGTTTCTGTTGGATCTAATCGGGCCGAAAATCACTCAATTTGGATGCACGAAGAATAAGTTATCGAAGAAACAAAATTGGTTGGTTAGCGCCTTGCTCCAAACATATTGATGACGTGATTGTACCCAAACAATATTATTCTCCAATTGCAAAATTTTACCTTCATGTCGTAGTATATTGAAATGCGATCGCAACGAGCCAAAAATCATCCAATTCTGACGTGAGACGAAGAAGATATCAACGAAACAAATTTTTAGACCAAGTCCAAGTGGGTGCACATATCCGCAAGGCAAGAGAAATGGGGCGGAATCATCCAAGGGCCACGGAATTAAACTGCGTCGCGCCACACCGAATCGGGACTATGAAAATAAGCTGCAGCATGGTACACTGAAACAGAAACATTTAACTTCCGATTAATCCCCAAGATTAATCTCCGATTAATCGCCGAGTAATCTCCCCGATTGCCGCTCGCAGCAGCCGCCGGCTCTGGTCACCGGGTAACCGCCGCCTGCAATGATGACATGTCAATCATTGCTGACGTGGAGGTTGACATGGTGCCATTGAGCTAGCGTGGCTCTCTGACTGGACCTCACTTGGCTGATGTGTCATGCCATGGTTGGTCTGATTCTGCTGATGTGGCACTTGGATGCTGATGTAGCACAAGGATGACGTGGCGGGCCATGGTTGGTTGGATTCTGCTGATTTGGCACCGGATAAGCTGACTGGGATGCTGACGTGGTAATTGGGTATGACGTGGCAGTCGCCGACTGGACCTTCTTTCAAAATTTTGATGTAACGGTGAACATCGAAGTTTGATGTACCACAGGTCATCAACGGTTGGTACTAGCCGATCATCGAAGTTTGATGAAACTCGAAGCATCGAATATTTCCTTCGTGCTGACGGAAGTAGGTGAACAAAACTTTCGCTGAAGTGGCTGAACTGTTTTCTACCTCCCGATTAATCTCCATCTACAATTAAGCTCCGATTAGTCGCCGATTAAACGCCTACGCGTCGTCCCGATTTCCGCTCGGCTTGGCTGCAATTTTTTTTTTTTTTTTGGTGACAGTTTTGCGAAACTATGATCTTTATGCCGAACATTTGGTGACAGTTTTTGGGAACTGTTGTCTTTCCTCATGCCTTCTTGCAACGGCCGGTTAAAGTATTATCTTTGTTGTCTTCTCCTTTGTAACAGTTTTGAGTACTGTTGTCCTTTCTCCTTGAACTTTCTGTAACATTTTTTGTAACGGTTATTTAGATGCGTGTGTGGACCTTTTTCAGGAAAATTTTGTGATGCTTTTCTGGAGGTTTTTCCTTAGGGTTTTTGCCTCATGTGTTTGTCGTATATGCAGCTGGTGCAGGTAGCTACATCCTTGGAACTCGGTCATGGTGGAGGTGATTTTGACAAGCCACGAACTCGAATAGATGGAAGTTGTGTTATTTGAGAAGTAAATTTTTTTTTCGAACTTTGGACTTGAACATGCTGTGGATCGAACATCCTGACAACAATCTTGGTGATTTTTG
This sequence comes from Papaver bracteatum, assembly GCA_023529315.1. Classification (NCBI taxonomy): domain Eukaryota; kingdom Viridiplantae; phylum Streptophyta; class Magnoliopsida; order Ranunculales; family Papaveraceae; genus Papaver; species Papaver bracteatum. Next base: position 2,821,704 of record JAJJWX010001287.1, read on the forward strand.
CAGTGAATCAGTTTTGGTGGCTTCCGACTGCGATGCTAGACTGCAGAAATTGCGATCAACTGGACTTCAATAAATGTAATTAACTGGTCTGCAGCAGCTGTAATCATCTGGATTGCAACGATTGAAAACAAATCTGGAGCAATCCATGTTGCATATCGAACATCCAGCAACAATTTTGATGATATTTTTTTCGCCATCTTTCACCGTGGACCGAACGTTCTTGCGGGGGTTTCATCGGATTTAATAGTGATGCAATTTCAGTGATTTCAGAAGGTAATAGCTCCAGCAATTTTCGATCCACAATTCGGGATTGCAGCAGTTGCGATCAACTAGACTGCATTAACCGCGACTAACTGGTATGCTGCAATTGTGATCAAGACTGGGTTGCAGCAGTTACGATCAACTGGACTACAATAACTATAATTTTCTGGATTGCTGCAATTGTGATCAAAACTGGACTGCAGCAATTACGATCAACTGGTCTGCAGCAGTGATTTTTCAAGACGTTCAAATTGCCTTTTCACGGACAAAATCTTGAAGCATTTTGTACAACTTTTCTCAATGGGAAAACACGATCATTTTTCTCGTTATCCCCTTAGTTGGCGCCAATGTTTGTACCCAAAATCACTTTTAGGTACGAAACACGATGAATGGATAGTTTGATAAGTATTTTGGGTTAGGGATCGATTTGAAGAACAAAAAGAAAGACAGAGGTTTAACGTGGTTCGGCATTGTTTGCCTATGTCCACGGAAGAATCCCCTTGGGGAGTGATTTTGTATTGATAATAAAATTACATTGCACATGTCCCCCCCTCTTCGCTACCCTCCTTTTCCTATCAGGACGTCACTATTTATACCTCTCCATAATTAATTTCGGATTAAACTTAAATAACATTAAAGTGCCAGCATGCCTCCTTAACTCTGCATGAAACTGCCTGCATGCTTCTTTAACTCCGCATGAAACTGCCCATTCATGCCTCCTCTTTAACTCTGCATGAAACTGCTCATTCATGCCTCCTCTTTAACTCTACATGAAAACTGCTCATTCATGTCTCCTATTAATTCTGCATAATGGATGGACTGGTTGACAGCATAATAGGCTGGCAGACTGGATGGAGGCTGGCTGGCAGCATGGTTGGAGACTGGTTGGCAATGCGGAAGAGTTTTTTGCTAGGAATTGGTTAGCAGCATTGCTGGCTACAAGGCTGAAAATTGGCTAGGGGTGCGACTGACTTCGATAGTTGACCGATGGTTGACTTTGACTATTAACCGGCCGTTGACTTTGTCCATTGACCTTGGCCAGACGTTGAATTTGACAGTTGACCTGACTTTGACCATTGACCGGTCATTAAATTTATGTAATACTGGGCAGACTGGTGGGCTGCCTCGGTTGACTGGTTAGCGGGCTTGGATGAGGACCAAAAGATGATTCAAGTATCAATTGGGCCCATTAAGTGGTATTTTTACTTATGGTACAAACATGGTTACGCCAGTAGGCATACGGTTGCGCATACCAATTCACACTTCCAAACTCCAGCATAAATTCACGGGCGTGAGACTTCCTCCAGTATGCGTACTGGTACGTATACTTGCCCAGACATCCAACAACCGCCAGTACACGTACGGGTACGCATACTTCAGGTTCCCGGTTTTGGACTTATACACAAATGTGAGAGCACACTATGTTTATATCCAAACATGGTTACATGATTCTAAGCTCTTTATTTCAATCATTGAAACTTTCTGAGAGGGTGACAATAGCCGTTTTGACACACTATTAGCATCAAAGCAATTTTCAAGATATTGAAATAATCATAAAGAAACATTCCAAGTCTACACCAAATGATTGTATCACACAAACCATGTAAGATGTTACTCGGTAATTTTCACATGATCATATTCTGACTTTCGTCAAGAATATAAGATTAACTTGGTCGAAGAGAAAGCTTGCCAACACATATTTCGAGAAATATGTAAGCGAGATAAACTTAGCTCGAAATCTCAAATGTGTATAATAGAAAACTATATCGTAATACGACTTATGTCTCAATATAGGAGATAGAGTAGAAATAAACTTTCCAAGTGATAGATGAGTTTCAGTCTCCACATACCTTTTGTTGATGAAGTTCCACAAGATCCCCTTAGTAGTTCTTCGTCTTCAAATGATGAACGCCGTGAAGTCTAATGCTCAACTACACAATCTATGTCCTAGTCCGAGACATCTATAAATAGGATAGAAATAAAGACTTATAGTTTTGATCACTAACATTGACAAACATGCTTGAGATAGCAACGCATGCGAGTTCGACCGAGCAGTGCTCTAACAATCCTGCTCCAAAATAAATTAAATTTTTTTTAATTAAGGTTATTAGTTTTATATGCTTTAATTACAAGCAATTAAATGCACATATCTAGAGAATAAAAATTAGTAATATACATTTACTAATTGAGAGATTTCAGGAAATATTGGAAAAAGCATTTACTGGAATTATGAAAACCGAATGGGTATTTATTGCATATCTTGAGAATACTTTCGGTTTTGGAAATTCCTTGGTGTCCAAACATCCTTGGTATATAAATACCTAAATTTGAATTTCTAGCAAACTATTCAAAGATCCAGGCAAACTTCATCTTTTTGTTATTTCTGGTGGAGCCGTCTAATCGGAGAGGAAAGTAACCTAATTAGGCAAAATATCTTACGGACGCTCGTTTAAGACTTCTGTGGGATCAAGAACCTGTGATATTTCAATTATATAAAAAAAATATAATGCGGAATAGAAATAACACAGACACCAGAAATTTTGTTAACGAGGACACCGCAAATGCAGAAAAACCCCGGGACCTAGTCCATATTGAATACCATACTGTATTAAGCCGCTACAAACACTAGCCTACTACAAACTAACTTCGGTCTGGACTTTAGTTGAACCCTAATCAATATCACATTGATTCAAGGTAAAGTTGCGCTCCTTACGTCTCTGATCTTAGCAGGATACTACGTACTTGATTCCCTTAGCTGATCTCACCCACTACCAATAGTTGCTACGACCCAAAGTCGAAGACTTGAATTAAAAAAAATTGTATCACACAAAAAAGTCTACGAAAATAGATAAATGTGTCTCCCACGGATAAACCTACGAGTTTTGTTTCGTCTTTTGATAAAATCAAGGTGAACAGGAACCAATCAATAACCCGGACTTATATTCCCGAAGAACAGCCTAGAATTATTGATCACCTCACAATAATCTAAATCGTATGGTAGCGAAACTAGATATTGCGGAATCACAAATGATGAGACGAAGATGTTTGTGATTTCTTTATATCTTGCTCCATCGGAGATATAATCTCAAGCCAATTATTCAATTGAACTCGTACGATAGAATATAGCAAGATCTGATCGCTCAACTATAAGAGAAGTAATTTCGTCTGGCTTCACAATCCCAATGAATTCTGTAAGTCGTTAATCGACAGGGTCTCGAGAATAAACCTACGATTAAAGAAGAATCGACTCTAGCAAACTAACTAGTATCACACAAGAGGTGTGGGGATTAGTTTTTCCAATTGCTAGATGTCTCCTTTATATAGTTTTCAAATCATAGCTTGCAATCTAAGTTTCCTTGGTAACAGAGCATTCAATATTCATCGTTAGATGAAAAAACTGATTTATCCAAGCTAATATCTTTCAACCGTTAGATCAAAACTTAGCCTGTCACACACATACACGAAATGTATTTCATTTAGGTTTGAATAAACGTACCTAAACATGTACATTTGGTTGGTTCACAATTGGTTGACCAATGGTTAGCCATATGGGTACTTTCATACCAACTGTATTCATCTTTCTCATAACTAGTTCAATTGACTCATAAGAACTAGTTCAAGAGTTGCTCAATTGCAAGGAAATCTTATGTAACTACACAAGACACAATTGAAGCAAAATCGGTTTGATTCACTTGAATCAATTCATGAACAATATAGCCACGATTTGCAAAGATTGCATTCCTTATTGATTTATTGTTTAAGTTCATGAGCTAACCGATTTGAGATATAACCAGCTTGGGTACGCGTACGGGTACGTGTACTCTAGCTTTACCGGAATTGGGTTTGAGAACCCAGCAGAAATTTTCGGTCGGAAAACTTCTGTGGGTACACGTACGGGTAGCGTACCTAAGGTGATTGGTTTGTAATTTCGTAAACTCCAAACTTCGTAACAATATAGCCACGATTTGCAAAGATTGCATTACTTATTGATTTATTGTTTAAGTTCATGAGCTAACCGATTTGAGATATCACCAGCTTGGGTACGCGTACGGGTACGTGTACTCTAGCTTTACCGGAATTGGGTTTGAGAACCCAGCTGAAATTTTTGGTCGGAAAACTTCCGTGGGTACACGTACGGGTAGCCTACCTAAGGTGACTGGTTTGTAAGTTCGTAAACTCCAAACTTCAGCAGAAATTCTCGGTACAAGAACTTCCGCCAGTACGCGTACCCAACCTGTCTCCTTCACCAATACCGCATGCACACATATGCATGCACTTGGTTTCATGTACATGGATTTATACACTAATGTGCGAATACACTATATGCTTATATCCATAGGTGGTTATGTAATCTCAACTCTACATTTCAATCCTTGAAACATTCTTCTATAATTTTATAATAGTCGTTAGACATAAAGAATCGATTATCGTCATCAAAACCATTTTCAAGATTGAAACGTCATCATGACTTTCGTCATAGATAAAGATGAAACGTGGTTAAAGCGAAATCTTACCAACACATATTTCGAGAAAAATATAGGCAAGTAAACTCGGCTCGAAATATCAAATGTGTATGTATGAAAGCTATCATATTATACAACTTTTGTCTCAATAGTAGGAGATAGAGTAGATAGACTTTTCAGTGCTAGATTGGTTCAAGTATCCACATACCTTTTTGGTCGGATGAAGTTCCACTGGTTTCTTGGGTAGTTCTTCGTCTTCGTAAGATAATCGCCATGGAGTCTGGAGCTCAACTATACTTAAGTATCCTAGACCGAGACTTAGTCATAAGTAAACTAGAAATCAAGACGTATAGTTTTGATCACTAATATTGACAAACATGCTTGAGATAGCAACGCATGCGAGTTCGACCGAGCAATGCTCTAACAGTAACAACAACTTTATGTCTAAATCGTTAAGAGCGCCAATTTACACGTTGGGTGTTTAATGAAAATATTAAAAAAAAATTCCAATCACTTGTAATTTGACAAGTACTCAACATCATGCATTTTTCTGCAACTTAAATTTTGTTTCGCTTATCTTTTGAACTTCGTAAACACGACATCAACATAATTTATGCATTTGGTTACTTGATTATGTGTGGGGTATAAGTGTGATTTCATCCTAGAAAACTATGTATTATTACATTGGTTTAAGGAAGTAGATGTATGAACTTGTTTCATAATCGAAAGGGAAATCATAAGTGTGTTGGTACGGTTTTTCATTGAATAATATTTGGATGACAAGGTAAAACCTATCTTAACTTATGTTGAGAATCAAGGTAGAACCGGTCATATACTATATTGTATGAAAATGTAGAACCGATCCTAACTAGTTTTGGGAAGTAAGGTATAACCGGTCATAATATATATCCAGTGACTTGGTATAATCGGTCCTTAATAGTTTTGGGAAGCATTGTATAACCGGTCATAACCTATATTGGGAAGCATGGTATAACCGATCCTAACTTAGTTTGGGAGTCATGGTATATCTGGTCCCAAGAGAAAAACCGACACTACACCAAAACCAGGATTTTCTCACAGTGTAACCTGTCACAGTTTATTTTTCAGTCACTGATACACCCGTGATAAGTCCAGCAACAATTATAACTGTTGCTAAATTTTGTAATCGTGATAATGAATCTGAATATTTAACTTTTTTACTAGTCACAATTATATTTGTTGACAATTATCCAGACAATCATAATTATAATCTGAAATGATGTTTCCACCCAAAAATTCCACCACATCTAAAACAATCACGAATTAATCACTCTTACAATTTTGGTTGTCACTACTTTCTCAACAGTTATACAACATAACAATTTTATTTAATTTCTAAATATCAAAATTTATTTTTATTTTATTTTTTAATTTTCTTAATATTAGAAAAAATGATCAAGACCAAGTCAACAAGCCATGACTTTGCAGGACATTTGACTTGGACAAATACCAACCTTTTCTCTCGATTTTCTCGACAAAACCACAACAAAAATATATGCTTCTTCCGAAGACTGTGAAAATGACCAAACTACCCTTATCGGAATAAGTGCAATAAAAATTTGAAGACTGTGAAAATGACCATATTACCCTTATTGGACATAAGTGCAATAAATATTATGGAGACTGTGAAAATGACCAGAATACCCTTTTTGAAAATCAGTAAAGTAAATATTACGGACTGTGAAAATGACCATATTACCCTTATTGGAAAAAAGTGCAATAAATATTATGGAGACTGTGAAAATGACCAGACTACCCTTATTGAAAATAAGTAAAAGTAAATACTTTGAAAATGACCATATTACCCTTATTAAAAAAAGTGCAATAAATATTACGGAGACTGTGAAAATGACCATACTACCCTTATCAGAAATAAGTAAAGTAATTCTTACAGACTGTGAAAATAACCATATTACCCTTATTGGAAAAAAAGTCCAATAAATATTATGGAGACTGTGAAAATGACCATACTACCCTTATCGGAAATAAGTAAAGTAATTCTTACAGACTATAAAAATGACCATATTACCCTTATTAGAAAAAAGTGCAATAAATAGTATGGAGACTGTAAAAAAACCAAACTACCCTTATCGAAAATAAGTAAAGTAAATACTTGAAAATGACCATATTACCCTTATTGAAAAAAATGCGATAAATATTATGGAGACTGTGAAAATGACCATACTACTACGCTTATCAGAAATAAGTAAAGTAATTCTTACAGACTGTGAAAATGACCATATTACCCTTATTAAAAATAAGTGCAATAAATATTATGGAGACTGTGAAAATGACCATACTACCCTTATCGGAAATTATTAAGTAAATGTTACAGACTGTGAAAATGACCATATTGCCCTTATTGGAAAAAAAGTGCAATAAATATTATGGAGTCTATGAAAATGATCATACTACCCTTGTAGGAAACAAGTAAAATAATTCTTACATACTGTAAAAATGACCATATTACCCTTATTGGAAAAAAGTGCAATAAATATTATGGAGACTGTGAAAATGACCATATTATCCTTATTGAAAATAAGTAAAGTAATTCTTACAGACTGTGAAAATGACCAAATTACCCTTATTGGAAAAAGTGCAATAAATATTATGGAGACTGTGAAAATGACCATGTTACCCTTATTGGAGAAAAAAAAATGGAATAAGTATTACGGAGACTATGAAAATGACCTTACTACCCTTATAGGAAATAAGTAAAGTAATTCTTACAGACTATGAAAATGACCATATTACCCTTATTGGAAAAAAGTGCAATAAATATTATGGAGACTGTGAAAATGACCAGACTACCCTTATCGAAAATAAGTAAAAGTAAATACTTTGAAAATGACCATATTACTCTTATTGAAAAAAATGTTATAAATATTATGGAGACTGTGAAAATGACCATACAACCCTTATCAGAAATAAGTAAAGTAATTCTTACAGACTGTGAAAATGACCATATTACCCTTATTGGAAAAAAAAGTCCAATAAATATTATGGAGACTGTGACGTGTCATCTGGTGACATGGCATGAAGCTTGCTGACATCGCAGCGGGGTGACGTGGCACACAAACTTTGTTGACGTGGCGAAGCTGACTAGGCAGAACCTGTCGACGTGGTAGCTGGTTAGACTACTTGAGACACGTGTCTTATTTGTATTGGTGATCTCGTTGTCTAGGTTCTTTGAACTGAAAGTCGGATCTGTCACCCACAGATCCTATGGACAGGATCTCCTGAATCTGACGGTGAAGATTCGCTCGATCTGGAGTTGTACTTGAGGTTGGATGAAGATTAGCTTTTGGCAACGCTTGCTTCAACCCTTTGTCACGGTTTCTTTAACAATTTCGCAACAGTTTCTTCAAGCTCGCAATAGTATCTTCATCCTTGTAACGATTTCATTAACTGTTCGTAACAGTTTCTTCAACTGTTTCGCAACAGTTTCATCAATCTTGTAACGGTTTCTTTAACCTCGCAACGGTTCGTGCATCGCTTTGTAACAGTTTCTTTAACTTCGCAACAATTACGTAAGAATTCTATTTTTCTTTTCTTTTCTTCTTCGCTGATTTTTGCATGGAAATCCGTGCAATTTTTCTTCGGGACTTCTCTCAACAGTAAAACACGATCGTTTTACTCGAATCCCCTTAGTCGGCGCCAAAAGATGTTGGTGCAAAATTAATCACCCCAACAATCTTCGAGATGTGTGTATGATGATCAAATCGTCGCCGTTGATGAAGAATCTCCAAACAATTGATCAAAAAAGGTGGGGGGTACCTGCAAAAACACTCCGATGCTAAAATCAGCGGATGTTCTATGCAAGTAGGTTGTTAGGAAAAGGAAAGAAGTTGTGTACCTTTTGTGTTGAGATTTAGCCTCTATATGTAGGCAGAAATAGATGTAGCTTTAGGGTTTTGATAGTTATCCTAATAACTACCATCATCTGTATAAATCCCAAAACACGTCCAGATTCATGATAAACCCTAATATTTATCATAATCCTTATTTATCTTGAATAATTATTAATATTTAAGATAATTATCCCTTTAATTTAGGATCCTGTATTTATCTCAAACAATATTAATAATTATAAATAAATATTCGAGACTCCTGGGCTTCAATAATAAGCCTAGTGGGTTTCCACAATAAACCCACTGGTTTCCCTAACAACCCAAATCCAGGCTTCCACAATAAGCCATGTGGGTTTCCACAATAAATCCACCGGTTTCCACAATAAACCGTACTAGGCTTCCACAATAAGCCATGTGGGTCTCCACAATAGACCCACCGGTTTCCACAATAAAACGTACTATGCCCATTCCGAATAGCTTGTGCGACACGCACGTACACTATTTATATAGGGTACAAACATTACCCTTATTAAAAAAAAGTGCAATAAATAGTATGGAGTGTGAAAATGACCAAACTACCCTTATCGAAAATAAGTAAAGTAAATACTTGATAAATGACCATATTACCCTTATTGGAAAAAAAATGCGATAAATATTATGGAGACTGTGAAAATGACCATACTACTACGCTTATCAGAAATAAGTAAAGTAATTCTTTCAGACTGTGAAAATAACCATATTACCCTTATTAAAAATAAGTGCAATAAATATTATAGAGACTGTGAAAATGACTATACTACCCTTATCGGAAATAATTAAGTAAATGTTACAGACTATGAAAATGACCATATTGCCCTTATTGGAAAAAAGTGCAATAAATATTATGGAGACTATGAAAATGACCATATGTAAAATAATTTTTACATACTGTAAAAATGACCATATTACCCTTATTGGAAAAAGTGCAATAAATATTATGGAGACTGTGAAAATGACCATGTTACCCTTATTGGAAAAAAGTGCAATAAGTATTATGGAGACTATGAAAATGACCTTGCTACCCTTATAGGAAATAAGTAAAGTAATTCTTACAGACTATGAAAATGACCATATTACCCGTATTGGAAAAAAGTGCAATAAATATTATGGGGACTATGAAAATGACCAGACTACCCTTATCGAAAATAAGTAAAAGTAAATACTTTGAAAATGACCATATTACTCTTATTGAAAAAAAAATGTTATAAATATTATGGAGACTGTGAAAATGACCATACTACCCTTATCAGAAATAAGTAAAGTAATTCTTACAGACTGTGAAAATGACCATATTACCCTTATTGGAAAAAAAAAGTGCAATAAATATTATGGAGACTGTGAAAATGACCATACTACCCTAATCGGAAATAATTAAGTAAATGTTACAGACTTTGAAAATGACCATATTGCCCTTATTGGAAAAAAGTGCAATAAATATTATGAATACTGTGAAAATGACCATACTACCCTTATCGGAAATAATTAACGTAATTCTGACAGACTGTGAAAATGACCATATTACCCTTATTGGAAAAAAGTGCAATAAATATTATGGAGACTGTGAAATTGACCAGACTACCCTTATCGAAAATAAGTAAAAGTAAATACTTTAAAAATGACCATATTACCCTTATTGGAAAAAAGTGCAATAAATGTTATGGAGACTGTGAAAATGACCATACTACCCTTACCGGAAATAATTAAGTAATTCTTACAGACAGTGAAAATGACCATATTACCCTTATTGAAAAAAGGGCAATAAATATTATGGATACTGTGAAAATGACCATACTACCCTTATCGGAAATAAGTAAAGTAATTCTTACAGACTGTGAAAATGACCATATTACCCTTATTGGAAAAAAGTGCAATAAATATTATGGGGACTGTGAAAATGACCAGATTACCCTTATCGAAAATAAGTAAAAGTAAATACTTTGAAAATGACCATATTACTCTTATTGAAAAAAAATGTTATAAATATTATGGAGACTGTGAAAATGACCATACTACCCTTATCAGAAATAAGTAAAGTAATTCTTACAGACTATGAAAATGACCATATTACCCTTATTGGAAAAAAAATACAATAAATATTATGGAGACTGTGAAAATGACCATACTACCTTAATCGGAAATAATTAAGTAAATGTTACAGACTTTGAAAATGACCATATTGCCCTTATTTGAAAAAAGTGCAATAAATATTATGAATACTGTGAAAATGACCATACTACCCTTATCGGAAATAAGTAAAGTAATTCTTACAGCTCTGAAAATGACCATATTACCCTTATTGGAAAAAAGTGCAATAAATATTATGGAGACTGTGAAAATGACCAGACTACCCTTATCGAAATTAAGTAAAATTAAATACTTTGAAAATGACCATATTACCCTTATTGGAAAAAAAGTGCAATATATATTATTGAGACTGTGAAAATGACCATACTACCCTTATCAGAAATAAGTAAAGTAATTCTTACGGACTGTGAAAATGACCATATTACCCTTATTGAAAAAAGGGCAATAAATATTATGGATACTGTGAAAATGACCATACTACCCTTATCGGAAATAAGTAAAGTAATTCTTACAGACTGTGAAAATGACCATGTTACCCTTTGGGAAAAAGTGCAATAAGTATTATGAAGACTGTAAAAATGACCATATTACCCTTATTAGAAAAAAGTGCAATAAATAGTATGGATATTGTGAAAATGACCAAACTACCCTTATCGAAAATAAGTAAAGTAAATACTTTGAAAATGACCATATTACCCTTATTAGAAAAAAGTGCAATAAATAGTATGGAGATTATGAAAATGACCAAACTACCCTTATCGAAAATAAGTAAAGTAAATACTTTGAAAATGACCATATTACCCTTATTGGAAAAAAGTGCAATAAATATTATTGAGACTGTGAAAATGACCATACTACCCTTATCAGAAATAAGTAAAGTAATTCTTACGGACTGTGAAAATGACCATATTACCCTTATTAGAAAAAAGTGCAATAAATATTATGGAGACTGTGAAAATGACCATACTAGCCTTATTGGAAATAAGTAAAGCATTTCTTACAGACTGTGAAAATGACCATATTACCCTTATTTGCAATAAATATCATGGGGACTGTGAAAATGACCATACTACCCTTATCAGAAATAAGTAAAGTAATTCTTAGAAAATGTGAAAATGACCATATTACCCTTATTGGAAAAAAGTGCAATAAATATTATGGAGACGGTGAAAATGACCATACTACCCTTATCGGAAATAAGTAAAGTAATTATGATATACTTCGTCTCCAGTTCATCCGAATCAGAAACTCATGTCTAACTCTGGTAATCCTTGAACCTATGATGTTCAATTCTGATATATTTCGTCTCCAATTCATCCAAATCAGAAACTCATGCATAACTTTGGTAATATTCGAACCTGTGATATTCAATTCTGATATATTTCGTCTCCAGTTCATTCGAATCAGAAACTCAGGTCTAACTCTAGTAATCCTTGAACCTGTGATGTTTAATTCTGATATATTTCGTCTACAGTTTATCCGAATCAGAAACTCAGGTATAACTTTGGTAATATTTGAACCTGTGATGTTCAATTCTGATATATTTCGTCTCCAGCTCATCCGAATCAGAAACTCAGGTCTAACTCTAGTCATCCTTGAACCCGTGATGTTTAATTCTGATATATTTCGTCTACAGTTCATCCGAATCAGAAACTCAGTTATAACTTTGGTAATATTTGAACTTGTGATGTTCAATTCGGATATATTTCGTCTCCAGTTCATCCGAATCAGAAACTCAGGTATAACTCTGGTAATCCTTGAACATGTGATGTTCAGTTCTGATATATTTCGTCTCCAGGTCATCTGAATCAGAAACTCATGTCTAACTCTGGTAATCCTTGAACCTGTGATGTTCAATTCTGATATATTTCGTCTACAGTTCATCCGAATCAGAAACTCAGGTATAACTATGGTAATCCTTGAACCTGTGATGTTCAATTCTGATATATTTCGTCTCTAGTTCATCCGAATCAGAAACTCAAGTCTAACTCTGGTAATCCTTGAACCTGTGATGTTCAATTCTGATATATTTCGTCTACAGTTCATCCGAATCAGAAACTCGGGTATAACTCTGGTAATCCTTGAACCTGTGATGTTCAGTTGTGATATATTTCGTCTCCAGTTCATCCGAATCAGAAACTCGGGTATAACTCTGGTAATCCTTGAACCTGTGATGTTCAGTTGTGATATATTTCGTCTCCAGTTCATCCGAATCAGAAACTCAGGTAATCCTTGAACTTGTTGTTCAATTTTGATATATTTCGTCTCCAGTTCATCCGAATCAGAAACTCAGGTCTAACTTTGGTAATCCTTGAACCTGTGATGTTCAATTATGATATATTTCGTCTAAAGTTCATCCGAATCAGAAACTCAGGTATAACTCTGGTAATCCTTGAACCTGTGATGTTCAGTTCTGATATATTTCGTCTCCAGGTCATCCGAATCAGAAACTCAGGTCTAACTCTGGTAATCCTTGAACCCGTGATGTTCAATTCTGATATATTTCGTCTCCAGTTCATCTGAATCAGAAACTCAGGTCTAACTCTAGTAATCTTTGAACCTGTGATGTTCAATTATGATATATTTCGTCCTCTATTCGTATTCTTCTGGTTCGTTTTCGTCATTCGGAATTAATCTAATTCTTATATTATATTTGGATTCGTTGTAGTATACGCATTAAAATAAATGTGAATTACTAGATTTTTCTTCCCAAAGTTATGAATCCCTATGTTATGATGTCACACGATTCGGTAAGTGATAAAATGCACCACCTAATTTAACCTGACATATTTAGAGGCGGCCGCGACCCCAACGCAATTAGGGGCGACACTAAAAGACAAAATAGGTTGAAAATACTTATATGCCCCTTCATAATTAGGAGGTTAATCCATAATCGGTAGTTTGTGGCAACTCTATATTCAGTAGTTATATGAATAATTTTGCTACCGATTATAGGCTCAACCAAATTAGAAAAATAGAGGATTTTTGCAAAACCTCATTTTCGGGTTACTCTATATTCGGTAGTTATATGAAATATTTTTGCTACCGTTTATAGGCTCAACCAAAATTAAAAAAAAAAGATGATTTTCGAAAAATTTCATTTTGGGGCCACTCTATATTCGGTAGTTATATGTGTTGGACATTTTCAAGATTGTTTGCCGCTATCCGGGGGGGCGTAGCCCCTCCCGGCTGTGTTCGACCTATTCGATTAATGATAAAACCTATTCGGTTTTCCAGAAATTTTCACAAAACGTGTATGTTCCCATAGGGTTTATTCATTATCGGAAGTCATGATAACTCTGTTCCCATATCGATTATGACCTATTTTGTCATTTTGTGTCGCCCCTAAAAGTGCTAGGTAATTTAAAACATGGAGAACCATCCAATGAATTTGTTTGTGACACGTGGTTAGAAGTTGACCATTAGATTTTTGGAACCAATCATATGGGTGTCGAAGAGAATTTTCGTCCAGCTCTACTGCACATTAATTAGGGTGGTCTATATTATGGTTAGGTGAGAGAGAAAATGAAAACTAAAACCTAACATGTCTCTCCTTCTCCTTCTCCGCCTTTGCCTCCCTTCTTCTCTGTTCGAGTGAAACCCTAACACAGTAACTTTTCGACTGAAAACCTAACACACCAAATCGAAATCGAGTGAAACCCTAACACAATCGAAGTAGAGTTATTGCTCTCGATCTAGTTTTCTTCGAATCTCTTTTTAATTTCATGAAATTATTATTGTATTCTCTGAATACTTTCATGAAATTAGTTGAAGATGAAGAAGAGAATTGGAAACTTCATCACCAAATCTCGAGTTTTTCAGAATCAACAACAAATCAACAAAACCCATCCAAACCTAAAAGGACTTTTATTTTCCATCTCCTACATATTCAGATAATTGAATCTAGTAACTTAGATTTATGTTTCAGTGGTTTTTTTAAATTGATTACGATTTGTTTTTTGAGATAATAATTATAATTTGTTTTTCTGTGTAATTTTATCAGGTCTTTTTTTTTGAGAAGAATGGGAAGAGGAGAAACCCTAAATTTTTCAGCAAGAACAGATGAATTCTAGTTTCTAGTTTCAAATAAAAAATGGGTTAATCATTTTACTTATTGAATATAATTATTCGAGTTGGTTTTCCTCTCTCGCTATCTCTTTGTACATCACCCTTATCTTCCTCTCAAACCCCAGCCTTACACATCTATTACTAATTCGATTTTTTTCGGGTTCTCATAGAGAAAAACCATGATATCTGTAAATCCTTTGGTTCTCAATAACCCTGGGGTTTATTACATGTTATTTTTGTGTTTGTCCTGTTTATTTTCTTGATATTTTTGTTTTATCATTTAAAATCTGAAATTAGGAGGTCCTTTTTCTTTCTCAGTCTCTATTTGTATAGCACACCCATTTGATCTTATTGCTTGTCAGACCTTAGATTACACAGCTCTTATGAAGGTAATGGTAGTGATGGTATGGGTTGATAGCTTCTCTAAAAGAAAATTTTAAAGTTCAGATCTTTGAAGTTTTCTTACAAGCCCCCTCTTTGTACTGTACCCTTAAGTTCAGATCTTTGAAGTTTGATTTGATTATTGATCTGACTTAGTGTATTGGTTTTACTCCATCGACCTATTTTTGTACTGCACCCTTGATCTCACTTCCCCTTTGATCTTATTGCTCCTCAAACCCTTGATTACACAGCTGTTACTACTGAGAAAAGCCCCTATTATTTATAAATCCCTTGGTTCTCAATAATTCTGGGGTTTCTTACTTGTTTTATGTTTGTTTTTGTTTCATTTTTTTGGTTTTGACAGTTTTTTCTTGTTTTGTGCAGATTAGTGATATGGAAGTGCTTGAAATGTTAAATGTTACTTGCGGAATATGATTTGGAATCAAAATAGGTTTGGGAATCTTTGAGTTAGGTTTTTGTTATTGCTAGTATTTTCGTTAGTCGTATGGATGAATTACTGTATGTGTGATTTCTGTTTGTGTGCTTTTATTGTAGGGTTATGATTATGAAGAGAAGTAAGTGGTGGAGGGAAATGAGGAAAAGAGTACGAAAAAAATCAATAGTGAGTTTGATTCTAGGTGGTAGTGGTTGTGTTGCTGTTGTTTTTGGTGGTATTAGTGGTATTGGATTGGTTGACTGACTGGTTATATCGTGTGTGTTGGTCTTGGACTTGTGATTTTGTTGGTGGTGATGTTGGACTTGGTGGTAGTGGTACTTGTTGGAATGGTTGAGCTATCATAGTAGGTGGATGTGTATTTATGTTGTTGTGCTGGGTTAGTGGTCAACTTAGTGTAAGGTGTGTAAATTTACATCAGTACCAACACAGACAGTACCACAACTACACATTAATAAGCTTAGATGAGAGACTGTGGAGTTAAATTTTGTCTATATTTTCTTAATTTGTTTCAGGCTGATAAGTCTGTTGTATTCATTTGTTTCAGGCTGATAAGTCTGTTGAACACGAAGAAGAAGGTGAACAAAATAAATTGAAGGTAGTTACATCATTATCTGTTGTATGTCGCTTTGAATGTATGGAAAGAGGTGTATGCAATCAATACAACTTTGCTCATCTGTGGTTTGGTATGCAACATAATAGGTTCAAGTTTCTTTTGGTTATGGAGTTGCACCATATCTTGAGGTCACATGGCAACCCAAAGAGAGGTCTCTGGGGCAAATGAATGGATAATGAGGAGACTGCTGGAAGATCTAAGACGTATGGCTTGATTTTTATTTTTATTTTCATGTATTTCTTATGGATGTTATAAGTTCTGTGATGTGAACTAACCTCTCTGACTGTTTTCTGCAGGAATCATGAAGAGTAGAATGAAATCTCAAAAGTACGAACTTTATTGAGCTTATATCAAGGTATACTTGCTCAATCCAAATAGTTTTCTATTTGGGGATATGGTCTTGTGAGTTGGCAGTAGTTTTTGATACTTGTAGGCAGGTTCATGTAAGATAAGTTGAGCTTTATTACGTGTTCCCTAATTCCAGAGATAAACATGACGAACGGTTTTAGCAAATGATGTTAATGTTGTTGTGTCTATCCTGCCATGTGTAGATTATCCTGTCATAGAAAATAGACTGATAAAGCTAGTATGAGAATCATGTATTGTAGAATATCTCTTTTAGATATTATTATGTACACTTTACTTCAGTTTTTTAAGTAATATGTTTATGTATCAAGTTAAGTATATAACATGTGGTGATTCATACGACTTTTCCGGATATTATTAACACCTACGTTCAACTTTGTGCATATAAAATACAAGTTATTGATTGTGTTATGTGCACGGGGATTTGAGTTACTTTTTTATTGCTGTAATTATCCATGCTCTCCATCATAAAATGACCTGTCAGATTTTGTGGTGCAGGTTTAGTTCTGTAAAATGGGGGATTGACTTAATCTGCTGGAAACGTTATAGATGTGACTGATCCAAATGCACAATCTGCAGAAATTGGTAATCTCATCGAAGTATTTTCTTTTAGAATGTTGTATATGTTGCTGTATGAATATTCTGTATCTTTAATCCCTTGGTATCTATTGCTCGCTATAGTCTAAAATGTGTACAATAAGAATGGGTGGGTGAAATGCTCAGCAGTCTTTAACCATGAGAAGTTCAGTGTCTGGTACAAATATTATATTGGCAGGGTGTATCCAGTGAAGAAGCAGCTTCTTTTATTTGGTTACAGCTCACGAGCACTAGCTTTGACTGTTTTTGGTTGGATTTCATAATGAATTGAATAGTCTTTTCTTACTTGTGTTTCTGTAAGGAATATATGAATGGTAAAATTATGTAATGTATGTATGAAATGATAAAATTGTGTGTAAATTGAAAAATGAGAAACTGCAGGCTTGTTGGCTGTTGTTATCTAGGTTTATTGAATTGTAGGCATGTAACCTGGAAGCCCAGGTCCATGAGAATGACCTGGACTATCCTTTTTTTTTTTTAATTGTAATTGAAAAAATTGTCACAGATTTAACTGTGAAGAAAAACAACACGTGTCATCATCTTAATGCTGTTACAAATGAGAGTAACAGTTTAAACGTTACAGTAATAGTGCCAAAAGATGACAGGTGTCCATAAGGAATTTGTTGCAAAAAGTATGCAACAGTTATATGTGTTATTCTAATCGTTAGAAAAAGTGACACGTGGAAAAACTAAATCGATGCCTACGTGGCGATGTAACACACGTGGCATCACCGAACTGTTGCAAAGTTAGAATCACAATTATTTCTGTTATAATTACTGTGACAAATAAGCCACGTGTCGCTTCAATAAAATTAGGTTAACTGTTACTATTAAATAATGTAACAGTTTATAAATGTGACGGTAACCGAATTCTGTCACAGTGAAAAGTGTTACAAAAAAAAAACAATTAATATCACAGCATTTCTCTAACGGCCTATATCTGTTACAAATTTTTTTAGTAACAAATATACCATGTGACAAAATCCAGGATTTGGTATAGTGCGAGTTTCCTATATTAACACATTTCTTTATGTTATGTGTATTTGGAATTAGGGTTTACTAAGATAAGAAACTTCTAGATGTCGATATTATTTGAACATCTGCATAACTCTTATTATTAATTATTCAAAGATATTCCTTGATGCTCAAGGTGATCCCAAGCTGAAATATTGAAAAGCAATTAATAATGATTTTCAATTTATATGTTTTAATTACCAGCAATTAAAGCATAACATCTGAAAAAGGATTATTAGTTTAATAATAAAAAAAGTTTAAGAGAGATTTCAGAAATATTGTTTGACATTTATTGGAAATGGGAAAACTGAAATTAGGTACTTTAATGCATATCTTGAGAATATTTTCGGTTTTGTAATTTCCTTGTTGTCCAAACAACCTTGGTCCATAAATACTTGAGTTTGCATTTCTTGAAAACTATCTTAAGAGCCAGGCAAACTTCATTCTTGTTGTTTCTGGTAGAGCCGTATATTCGGAGAGGAAAGTTCCCTAATTTGGCGAAATCTCTTATGACCGCTCATTTAAATACTTCCGTGGGATCAAGAAGCTCTACGAGTACTGTTGGTGGGAAGATAGATAATTGCATTGTTATTTTAGTTTTCGATTATTGATTTGATTAACTAACGGTTGTTGAACCTTTGATTGCACCGAGTTTGATTATTCTTGAGAGTATTCTCTTCTGACATAAGGGTCACTCAAACTAGATCAAAGTATCGACGAGATCTTTCGAGCTATTTGTAGATCTAAAGACATCTTGTGATAATCCATTGTTAACAGACTCCGTTTTGTGTGTGATTGATCACAAGAGGATTCAAGTTTGTGTTGTGCATGTTATTAAGAAGGCAATTGAATATTTGAATACGAAGAAGATTTTCTTATCTTGTGAATTTGTGTACACATCTTGATCGGATGGGAACCAACTAGATCTTGTTTATCTTTGACAGGCTTGTGATTATCCAGTTGTTAAGATTGGCATCACTTTATAGTTACTCTTTGAGTTCTATATTGTTTGATTGTAAATCCGGGAATTGATTATTTCGGTAATTAAGTTTCGGATGATTTAAACAGACAAAGGAGTTTATTATATTAAACATAATAGGCTTTGTTGACAACTCAAGCATATATTTCACCAAAGATTGAATAGAGTGGTTACCAAATAGTTTGATTCCTTTGCTGCTTGGAATACGATCAAAAGGAGTAAAGCAACTTAAGATAGTGATTTATGTCTTGAGATTCACGTGCGTGACCAAAAGGTCAAATACGCATGGATATTGAGGAAACTAAGTAACTAGGGGTAGTTTACTTGGTCTCAACTATACGAAGTTGGATTTGTTATTTGTATAACAACTTAATTCTGAGAGTATTCTAAACTGGACTAGGTCCCGTGGTTTTTCTGCATTTGTGGTTTCCTCGCTAAAAAAATCTTGTGTTGTGTTATTTACTTTACTTCCGCATTATAATTATTTTATAATAATAAAGTAAATACACTTGTGCGATAATCCTAATCAAGTGAATATCTATAAGTTGTATTGTCTCGACTTTTTCCATAGACGATCACTTAAGATATCAGACTTATAGGTTGAAATTAAAAGATTGTGGTGTATTTGGGTACCATAGTCTTTTCAACCCTGTCGTAAACCTCTTTCAGTACCAAAAAAACCCATACGGTGAGTCGTTGATCATAACATAAAACCGAGTATTAAAGATACAAATAAAAACCCAATTAATAAACTCATTAGGGAAGCCAAAAAAATACATAGTCTTGGTGATATCATCCTAACTAACGGAATCGTAGGCCTTGTGAAGATCAATTTTTATTTGTACATCTAGATGCACCATTTTTCCTATGATAGTTTTGTTAGAGCATTTTTCGGTCGAACTCGCATGCGTTGCTATCTCAAGCATGTTTGTCAATATTAGTGACCAAAACTATACGTCTTGATTTCTAGTTTTCTTATGACTAAGTCTCGGTCAAGGATAATTAAGTATAGTTGATCTCCAGACTCCATGGCGATTATCTTACGAAGACGAATAACTAATCAAGGAACTAGTGGAACTTCATCCGACCAAAAGGTATGTGGAGACTTGAACTTATCTAGCATTCAAAAGTCTATTTATCTCCTACTCTTGAGACAACGGTCGTATAGGTATGATAGTTTTCATACATAAATATTTGTTATTTTGATCCGAGTTTACTCACCTATCTTTTTCTCGAAATATGTGTTGGTAAGCTTTCACTTTAACCACTTTTCATCTTTACTCGTGACGGAAGTCATGAAGACGTTTCAATCTTGAAAATAGCTTTGATGATGATAGTCGATTCTTATGTCTAACGACTATTATAACATTATAGAAGAATGTTTCAATGATTAAAATATAGAGTTGATATTACGTAACCATCTATGGATATAAGCATATATAGTGTATTCGCACATTAGTGTATAAATCCATGTACCAAAAACCAAGTGCGTGCATATGTGTGCATGCGGTATTGGTGAAGGAGACAGGTTGGGTACGCGTACCCATACACGTACTGGAGGAATTTTTCGAACCGAGAATTTATGCTGAGTTTGTAGTTTGCAAACTAGTAAACCAGTCACCTTAGGTATGCTTACCCGTACGTGTACCCACAGAAGTTTTCGAACCGAATTGTTTTGCTGAGTTTGTAAACTCAAATCTGGTAGCTAAGGTACGCATACCCGTACACGTACCCAAGCTGGTTATATTTCTCAAATTGGTAGCTCATGAACTTAAACAATAAATCAATAAGGAATGCAATCCTTGCAAACCGTGGATATATTGTTCATGAATTGATTCGAGTGAATCAAACCAATTTTGTTTCAATTGTGTCTATGTATAAAGATCTAAGCAATTGAACAACTCTTCAACTAGTTCTTTTGAGTCATTTGAACGAGTTGTGAAGAAGATGAATATGGTTGATATGAAAGTGCTCATATGTATAACCATTAGTTAACTATTTGTGAACCAACCAAATGGACACATTTAGGTACGGTTACTCAAACTTAAATAAAATACATTTCATTTGTGTGTGACAAGCTAAGTTTCGATCTGACGATCGAAAGATATTAGCTTGGATAAATCAGGTTTTTCATCTAATGGTGAATATTGAATGCTTTGTTACCAAGGTAACTTGGATTGCAAACCCTGATTTGAAAACTATATAAAGGATAAGTCTCGCAACTGGGAAACCTAATCCCCACACCTCCTGTGTGTTACTAGTTGCATCAACTATAGTCGATTATCCTTTAACCTTATCTTTCTATCGAGACCCTGTAAGTTAATGACTTAAAATACTTCATTGGGATTGTGAATCCATACCCAACTATTTTATTTGTAGTTGCATGTTCTGATCTTGCCCGATTCTATCGTCTGAATACTATATTCTCTAAGATTTGCTCGAGATTTAATCGCCAATAGGAAAGATAAAAAGTAATCACAAACACTTTCGTATTATCGTTTGTGATTCCACAATATCTAGTTTCGCCATCATACAATTTAGATTATTGTGAGGTGATTGATAATACTAGGTTGTTGTTTGGGAATATAAGACCAGTTTATCAATTGGTTCTTGTTCACCTTAATTTATCGAAAGACGGAACAAAAACTCTTGGGTATTTCTGTGGGAGACAAATTTATTCATTCTATATACTTTTCTGTGTGAGACAGATTTGTTTATCAAGTCTTCGACTTTGGATCGTAACAACTCTTAGTTGTGGGTGAGCTCATCTAAGGGAATCAAGTGCGTAGTATCCTGCTGGGATCAGAGACGTAAGGAACACAACTATACCTTGAATCATTGTGAGATTGATTAGGGTTCAACTACAGTCCGGTCCGAAGTTCATTGGTAGTAGGCTAGAGTATTTAGCGGCTTACTACAGTGTGGTGTTCAAACTGGACTAGGTCCCGGGGTTTTTCTGCATTTGCGGTTTCCTTGTTAACAAAACTTATGGTGTCTGTGTTATTTCTTTTCCGCATTATATTTTGTTATATAATTTAAATATCACAGGTTGTGCGTTAAGATCAATCATTAGGTAATCAAACCTTTGGTTGTTGATTTAAATTGATTGACACTTGAACATTGTTCTTTGGTACCCGTTTAAGTTATTTCACATAATAATCAGGTTCACGGATTTTTATCTGTTTGATTTGCTGATTATATTGTGAAACAGAGATATTAAACTCTAATATATACTTTTCTCTAGATTGAGTCTGACTGTCTAGTTGATTCTCTAGAAAGTATATTGAAGTAAGTCCTCTCAGATTTCCAAATGAATTGTTGGGTATGGTTGTTATACGCCCGCATTTTTAAGGATCTCCTTGAGTACTAAGGGACATCTTTGAATAATAAAAGATAAGAGTTATTGTTCGTGTTCAAAGTATGTTGACATCTCTTCTTTGTAAATCCTCTTTCATATTTACAATCTTGGAATCGATTATACCACACTTTCAAACAAGTTTAGAATTGGTTCATATGTATTCCATGACAACTATATGATTGATCAAATATCAAATCACATCCATGGGTTTAATCGGTTCTACCAATCACTGGGATCGGTTATACCCTAATATGTAAGCACTAGTAATATGTCACACAAGTTACCAGGACTGATTACATCAGTTACCAGGAGGGGTTACCATATACACATGTTATTGCTTGTGATCGGTCACACCAGTCACTAGGATCGGTTACGCCGATTACTAGGATCAGTTACACCAATTACTAGTACCGGTTACACCAATTACAAGGATTGATTACACAACTTCTATATGATCGGTCACACCAATTACTAGGATCGGTCATACCAATCACAAATATCAATCATACCATGTCAGGTGATTACTTAGGATCGGTTACACTAATTAATCAAAACTAGTCATACCAAAATCATAAGTCAGGCATTGTGATTAGTTGTACCAAGATACATAACAAAGTTACGATAGGTTATACCATCTCACACATATTGGTAATCCAAAGATTTGCAATGAATATCCGTACCAATAAGCCTAGCGCTGATGACGCGTGGAAGATTTCCGTGAGAATAAAGGAGTAATGAGAAGATATTTTGGAGTTATGAGGAGTAATTTTTGGTTCTTTCGATTCATAAAACAAGTTCATGAATGTACTTCCTTTAAACAAATGTAAAGCATTGTTTCTTAGAATGAAATCTTCACCTTTACCTATTCACGTAATCATAACAACATTCATAAGATTACGTCGATGTCATATCTCATTGATATATACCATCATCATACCAATCACAAATATCAATCATAAGTTCAAAATAAAAGCGTTATACAAGATTAACAAAGTTACGATAGTAGCACTACACCAAAAATGGACTTGAAATCTTCACCTTTACCTATTCACGTAATCATAACAACATTCATAGCATGTCATATGCGTACACCAAAAATGGACTGTTATAAATCGGGGTTGCAACTGTACTAAGCTGTTGCGACAGGGGGCGACTCGAATTTTCGCAACAGAAATGTAGCAACAACGTAATAGCAGTTCATTTAATTCCAACAGCTGTTGCGACGCATAAATTTAGCAACATATTGGTGGAATCACAAACGGTAATACGAAAGTGTTTGTGATTACTTTTTATCTTTCCTATTGGCGCATAAATTTAGCACTACACCACTTTCGTCTGAGTACTATATTCTCTAGAGTGACATTTGACAATTACTACCAGTTCATTTAATTCCAACTTAAAATATGAGCAATTGAGATTTACGTTCTCGCAAGTGTCAAAAATGACTTCATAAGAGGGTCTGGAGCTTAGTCATGTAACCAAAGGGGTATGTTAAAATTTGTCTGCTAGGAGTGCATAATAATCTTAGGGTATTATTTCATATCAGGCCAGCTTAGCTCTTCTCACATAAATATCCATGTACTACTATTCCAATTGCTTTCTTAGAGAAAAAAGCAAGGAGAAATCTGCATTCTCCGTGTGATTACAAAATCAAAGAAACAATGAATCAACTTACCCTGTGTAATTTGAAAATCTCTCCATGCCAACAATTTCAATAGCTTCGTTGACATCCATACAAGGCAAGAAGAGTATGCCAATAATTAACTCTGGATTCATCATGAAACGGATCTCTTCCTACAAAATGCACATCAGTGTATAAGTATAAGTAAGAATCATAGTCTATACTGCTTGAAATTTTTCGAGAATGTACTGAATTAGAATTACCACGAAATCAAGATAAAGTCTAGCAACAAATATTAAGGCCAAACATTTTCCTACTGTAAATGGATTTTCATTAATATTTCACTGATAAGAACAAATATTTTCCTACGTACTTGTGAGGCAATGCGCAGCTCCTAGCCTATAACCTGACTGATTCAACTAAGCCTTATTAGTTTAAATGACTTTCATATAACTCGACAAAGCTTGCATTGATATAATCCTGTCCCGATGATCTGGTAACCTTGGATGACTTGAGCACAACCCTGTTTTCATCAACTGAAAATCAATGATAAAATGCATATATATTAATCATGTCCTCCTTACAAAAAGGAATATAGCAAGTACCAAGGCATTTGTTTCTTTGTGGATGGTGAATCAGTTCCAACTTCTGTACAAAAAAACTGGAGTGGGCAACACGATACATGGGATGACATCTGTGTAACAATTTTTGGACAAATTGACATTCTGAAGAGCTTCTCTACAGCTTTGTGTCACATCAATTTTCTTAAATCCGTTGGCCTGTGTCCAGGATATTTACAGATTTAGTGATGTAAGAAAATATGCATTAACGTTGGTAGATAAACTATAGCAAGGTAGAGTCCATATGTTAGAAAACATCCGGAAACACAAATTCACAGAAAAATACACAAACTATGGAAACGCGGAAAAGCTCTTTTCTTAATCAGTAGTCTAAAGTGTCTAACTGTGACAGATAATAAGACTCATGTTCCATTATGCTATCCCAAAAGAGAGTGATAGTAATTGGTACTCTAGTCCTATTGGCACCATCTTGATATTTCCTTGCACAGGTTTGTTCATACTTTTATTACTAGGCTGCTTAGGTTCCACTGAGTTCTCTCTATACTATAGTGTGCCACTCATTGATTAAACTATGTAAAATATTTAAAATCTATCAACCAACGGAAAGTAGAATGTCAGTGTTGTATGTGTGTGTACATTGTACTGGTAGAAGCTATCAACTTACATTTTTGAAAGTAGGTAGTTGCTTAACAAGCAATTTGAAGTACCCAAACTCTAAAGCAAGACTCTCCAAATTGCTTATGTAAATGGCTTGTAGTCACATAGCACAACAGAAAATGTAGTAGTCAAAGCTTCAAGATGAGAAATCTCTCTTACCAAGCATTACAAATCAATTCAACTTTGATGTTTATATACTCAAAAGGCATTAGCTATCATGAAAAACAAACAAACAATTTTCTAGCCAGAAATATTCAAAGTACCCAAAAAAAAAAGACTAAAATTTATTCCATCTTAAAAGTTGTTCAGTTTTACCTACACATAATTCCCCTTTTCATACATGTTTTCATTTCTCCATCCTTAATGTTGTTCAAAAATCTATTTAATCACAAATTCGCCATGCTAGAACGAGAGGAGGAAAGTGATTATACCTGCAAGCGATCGAATTCCTCCAAATCCAAATCCAGAAACTTAAATCCTAACACAAGAAGAAAAATAACCCCATTTTAAACAAAATAAAGAAAACCCTAGGTATCAATCTACCAAAATACACAAAAAGATACATCATCAATCGATTTGAACCAAAAGACACAAAACCCTAACTATCAATCTATAAAACCCTAACAAAAAATCATCACCAATCGATTTAACCAAAGAAATACCAAACCCTAATCATCATACATACCTAACTTCCTCCGGATTCAGTGGGGGAGAGATTCAATCGGGTATCATCTTCAGATCTATCTGAGAGAAGGAGAGAACTGAGAGGGATTTTTTCTAAGTATGAGTGGTTGTAATGAAATGAGAGGGATATTTTGTAAGGATAAATCGATTATGCACACATGAAATTCGCATGCTCAAGAAAAAAAAGTGTTTGCTGGTGTTTACTGCCACACGGGTAACTGGCATGCGCGAAAGAAAACTAATTGCGAATAGCAACTGACCGACAATAGTTGCAAAGTTAGCAACAGCGGAAGGATGTTGCGAATATTTAGCAACAGAAATTCGCAACTGAAAATTCGTAACAACTACATTTCCGTTGCGAACCTGAGTTGCTATATCCTGAATTTGGCGTAGTGTAGTCTAATTCCCTAATACTATGAACATGTGATCATTTCTCACTACTAGAGTAATATATCCATACACAACTTCGTAGTTATATTTTCAATATAACACGACTTGAAAGATACGCTAGGAATGAAACAGTTCAAGTCAATATTACTAGCCTCAAGAGGAAGGATGATGTCGTTGTTGTAGCTCGTTACTTCTTCACGTTCTTCAGGTCTTCGAGTAATACTTTTATGTCTCAACATTTCTGGACTTTCTAGTATAAGCTAAACAAAGTTGTCTCTATTACATAATCAAGCGACTCTTAGATGAGTTTTGACTCACTAAAATATGACAACCAAACTTGAGTTACTTGACATACCAACACTGGGTGGGTTCAACCGATCTATGCTCTAAAACATTTACTTTACTTTTCCGCATTATAATTATTTTATTATAATTAAAATAAATTACACTTGCATGTTAACTCCGTAATATTTGATATAAATCCTTTCGGTTATTTCCGAACCTATTATCAAGTACAAAATTTGTTGTCGTACCTTCTCTATCTTATATCCATTGTCAATCACACAAGTGATCTTGTTGTTATATTTTCTTGATCTCGTATCCAAAGATGATCACACAAAGTGTGAACCGAATTGTCGTATTGTCTCGGCTTTGTCCATAGACGATCACATTCGGTAGAGGATATATAAGTTGATAATAAAAGACTGTGGTGTATTTGGGTACCCTCGTCTTTTCAGAATCTCTTTGATGAACTTTCAACATTTTGCGTTATTTCATCATTTAGACTATGCAATTCAGTATCCACTTTTGTATAGAATCGAGAATGATTGAATAGCTCCTAGATGGATTAACCACTAATATTGAGAAATAATGTCTTCAGGATGTCGCTGGTATAGGTCATATTATTCCCCCAGGTATTCCCTGATTATACAGAATAAACATTCAGTACGAGTATGATACTTCTACCAACTCATACCTCAATTTTCGAATCAATCTAATGCTCCTAGAAAGATTGCCTGCTAGAGAGACTAATTTATTAGTTCGAGTGTTATATTCATCAATTGAATTCCTAGAAAATATTCTATTTTCACCATAATAATTTAGTATATCAATTCACGACTTTTCTCACCTGAATCCCATGGATTATAATGAATATTCGCATTTTGGGCGTACGGACCACTACCGAGTAAGCTCCGAGAAAATAGTGCGAGAATATTTAGTAATAATGCTTAAACGAGTGCCCAAAACATGGACAAACGAGGATATGAAAAACCCTTCAAAGAAGGAGAGAGACAAAATAATAAAATAATACAAATAAATAAAGGATGTGCGCCGGTACGTCCACCCCATTTTTTTACATTATTTTATTATTATTATTTCCTTAATCTATGACTTCCACATTCAAGCAAATTTTTCCATATATTGACAAATATTGCTCAATTCACCATATGGTTAACAAAGCAAGTGGTCCCACAACCATTAGATCTTTACACCATATAATATATTGAAATATTAATATTTTCAAATATTGGTCTTTAAAGAAAAATCCTACTTCGTCTTCCGAGCAAATCAAGAGTTTCAGTCAAGATCAAACTCTTCTGAAAATACAAAATAATGCTCGAATAACCACCAAAAAATACCAAAATTCCCAAGAATGGTCAGTCATCAACATGGTGGCCCGTACACTACCATGTCCGGTCCTGGTCGATCCCTCTTTTCACCATGGCCGGTCCATTACACATGATGATTAATCATCCAATTAATCCTCTGGATCTATTTTGGTATATCCTTCTTACATCAATTGTACAATCATCCATATATCCTAGCAGGTCCCACTGCCAATGCCCAATCCCCATATACATTGGTCGGTCGTCCATCTCATGGATCAATTACTTGCCAAATAAATGTTTCATATTTGATGCTCTGCCAAATAAATGTTTCATATTTGAGCATCAACGATTTTTATGTTGATCTAGCGACCAATAATTTAATTAAATAATTCGGTTTTTCTATCAATATTTTTAATGGTCGACCATCCAATATTTCTTTGGTACGTCTACCAATATTTGAATATCATAATCTCTACTTTGTTATTCGGACTACTCATGACATGGTGGATCGAGGATGGATATTCAACAAGCGACTCAACATTATTCATCTTCACGTGATTCCTTTCAAATGATTGACACATCAAAATACATATTGATCCATGATCTATCCAGCAATCTCATCAGAACAAATCATTCGAGTATCATTGATGCCTCAGCTGGCACGATGATATGTCACAATTATCAATAATCCATCAGACTCAATGTCTAAGTATCATTGTTGTACAAGCATACACCTTATGCACAATTCATTATAATGATGAATCACAAGGCATGTCATATTCGTCATTGAAAATTATGTTCGAATCATCAATCTAATACTCACATTCTAGCTAAGTCAATGATTGATCAAATAAATACTCGTCTACAAAGCAGACTTCACATGAGACATCAATCATGTCATGTGAGGGGAAAATTCACTAGGGTTTTCATCTTCTTGCAGCATGTGCGATGTAGCAATACATCCATGATGAGAAATATGAGTAAGTCTGCTAGCAATTAATTACCTCTCCTATGGTATGAACAACTTAGCTGAACTTAACGTAATCCAACTTATGTCAGTCTATCATTATCACACAGAAGCTTTCTCTCGGTCCAACACAGATAAATCTTCTTCAAAGAAGCTCAACACATCCCCAATCAATCAATCATCATTAATCTCACACATTCTTAGCTTTCCTCCCTACAGATCAACCCTTCTACTTTCTTTGTGACCCAATTAAAACTGGAATGACCATTTTTTTTTTAAACCAGAGAGATTGATCTCCCGTACTAAAAGTACTCCCCTGCGGTGCATCTGTTAAAGGTTTTAGACAATTTGCTTGATCGAGTATCTGCCCATTCCACAACTTTACACTTTAGCCAGTAAATCGTTTTTACCTATCAACACTACTGACTAGAAGAAACTCCCTGAAACCTAGTCCACAAAGAATATTCACTAGATAAGGAGATTACACTTGACTATCTAATCCAATTTTTCATTCGTGGAAAATCAATTAACCATAAACCTGCGAGATAAAAATTCATGCCTTTCAAGGTATGTTATCATTAAGCGAACTCCAACGAGACAAATCTACATGTCGCGATGGACGCATGGTCTTGCACAACAACCTTCATGTTGCGGTGGGAAAAATTAGGAACCTTGTCACCAACATTAAGTGTGTGTGTGCCTAGTGTCGCAACATGAAAAATTAGAAACAGACTAACAATTATTCTTTGTGATAACCCATTGTATATCAAAAGATGAGAATCCATGTTCAGTTTTAATCCATCATATTTGTTAGCGCATTGCTCCGTCGAACTCGCATGCGTTGCTATCTCAAGCATGTTTGTCAATGTTAGTGATCAAAACTATAAAGTATTGATTTCTAGTCTACTATAGCTAAGGTCTCCTATGTGATACTAGTTAGTTTGCCAGAGTCGATTCTTCTTTAATCGTAGGTTTATTCTTGAGACCCTGTCGATTAACGACTTACAGAATTCATTGGGATTGTGAAGCCAGACGAAACTACTTCTCTTGTAGTTGAGCGATCCGATCTTGTTATTTTGTATCATACGAGTTCAATTGAATAATTGGCTTGAGATTATATCTCCGATAGAGAAATATATAAAGAAATCACAAACATCTTCGTCTCATCGTTTGTGATTCCGTAATATCTAGTTTCGCTACCATACGATTTAGATTATTGTGAGGTGATCAATAATTCTAGGCTGTTCTTCGGGAATATAAGTCCGGGTTATTGATTGGTTCCTGTTCACCTTGATTTTATCAAAAGACAGAACAAAACTAGTAGGTTTATCCATGGGAGACAGATTTATCTATTATCGTAGAATTTTCTGTGTGATACAGATTTGTTTATTCAATTATTTGACTTTAGGTTGTAGCAACTCTTGGGTGTGGGTGAGATCCTCTAAGGGAATCAAGTACGTAGTATCTTGCTGGGATCAAAGACGTAAGGAGCGCAATTATACCTTGAATCAGTGTAATATTGATTAGGGTTCAACTACAGTTCAGACCGAAGTTAGTTTGTAGTAGGCTAGAGTCTGTAGCTGCTTAATACAGTGTGGTGTTCAATCTGGACTAGGTCCCGGGGTTTTTCCTGCATTTGTGGTTTCCTCGTTAACAAAATTTTCGGTGTCTGTGTTATTTCTATTCCGTATTATATTTTTTTATATAATTGAAATATCACAGGTAGTGCGTTGTATCGATCAATTGTGAAATCCAAACTTTGGTTGTTGATTGGATTGATCCTTGGATATTATTCTTTGGTACCATCCAAGTTTATATCTCTTGTATTAGATAAAGACTCGCAGATTTCTATTTGCTTGACTATAGATCAAATCAAGAGATATAGATATTAACTCCTTAGGCCAGCTGGCGCCACTTGCCATTGGACATGCCCCATCCTAATCCGTCCCTATCTTCCTCGACCAATCAGGTCGCTTTAAATCCGCCACAGCGCACTGGAAGTGTGGCCATACCCTAGCTTGCCGGCCCCACTTCCCATCGACCAGTCAGGTCGCTCTAAAATCGACATACTCACACAGAAGTGTAGCCATGCCCATGTCTAGCCGGCCCTCTAATATTAACTAACCAGGTTACCTTAAACTCGCCACAGTGTTGAAAAGAAGGAAATCGCGCCAGATGGCCGCAAAGCCAATTGGCTTCCCAAAAACGCACATACCAGGAACACATGCCAAACGCGCCAAACATGGCCACTCACCCCATGCGACGTGCCATATAGGATAATTACGGTTTCGACATGCCAAACCCTAATTTATGCAAGATTTCCACACCAACGTGCCAAAATTTCAATGGCCATGGCTACGCGCGCAACCGTGCTAAAGGCATGCACGAGCTATGCCAGCCATAGCAGCCACGCCGCAATACCGCTAGCACAAGTTAAAGGCGCCACTGCCAATTAAAGGTAGCCATGATCGACATCTACCTTTCCTCCTGAGATGCAATCTCAACCATCCAAGTTCGCCACCAAACTAACAGGCTTGTGGAAAATTTTGGGCGACCATGCCGCCAAACCCTAAACTTTGGCCACGACATCAAATCCCAGTTTGGCCACAGTGCCTAATTTCGGCCATAGTGCCAAACCCTAGCCTTGGCCACGGCGCCAAGCCCTAACCTTGGCCATGCCTCCAAGTCTTAACTTTAGTCACGGAGCCAAATCTTAACTTTGGCCATGCTAAATACTACATGCGTGGCCATGCCACTGACATGTTGTTATGCCACAGCCATTTTCATGCCACCCTGCCATAGCTACTGGCATGCCACCATTCCACGGCTACTAGCATGTCACTATGCCACGGGCACTGGCATGCCACCATGCCACATCTACTATCATGTCGCTATGCCACGGCCACTGGCATGCCATCATGCCACAACTACTAGCATGTCGCTATGCCACTGGCATGCCACCATGCCACGGCTACTAGCATGTCGCTATGCCACGGCTACTGGCATGCAACCATGCCACAGCTACTAGCATGTCGCTATTCCAAGGCCACTGGCATGCCACCATGCCACGGCTACTAGCATGTCACTATGCCACGGCCACTGGCGTTCTACCATGCCACAACTACTAGCATGCCACTATGCCACTGGCATGCCACTAGCATGTCGTTATGCCATGGATCCACCCGACGCTACTATGCTAATGGTGCCACTTCGTTAGACAACAAGATGCGGCCATAATCAATGGCCACTCTTCCTCATGAGATGCAATCTTAGCCATCCAAGTTCGACACCAAGCTGACAAACTTGTGGCAAGTTTTAGGCGGCCGACAAGCCTAATAACATCATATGCTATTTTCCTGTTGCGAAGTATCTTGACTTTGACTGGCCACACATAGCAACCTGCTGCATGTTTTCCACGAAAACACTCGAGACATCAAACATGTCACAAACTGGGGGATACTCATCAGGGTATTGGTCTGGCGGTTTACATCTCACGGCGTCCAATGCGTCTGTTACAAGAGAGTGTCATGAAGTAGGACAGTTAGTGGTGGTAAAAGTAACGGTGTAAACAATTCATTTCTTTCATCATGGAAGCGTAATAACTGATGGTTACACGAATTCACTTCCCTCATCATGGAAGCATAACGTCTGACGGTTACATGTTACTCCATTCTTCCACCACTCAATCGTTTCCACTTCCTACGAGACCAAGGTACATTTTTTCGCGACTTGTATAAATAGGTCTCACCTATTTCCGCCAAATAACAAGTTTTGTTCAGGAGAACAATACAACTTCCAGAAATCATCTGATAGCTTTTCATCCAGCTAGCCAGTTTAACTTTCTGATACAAGTCACGAAACACCCACACTTCCAGATTCAACTATTTTGGTCTCAACACTTTCTTCGTTTCCCTTCCTAAGACCAACCCTTCTCCTTCACTTTGTGATCGAAGCTAGCCTGGAACAGCCATTTCTTGGTTTAGGCCAGGATTGTACAGATTGATCTCTCGAATCAAAAGTACTCATGTGCAGTACATTTTTTAGGGTTTAGACTAGTTTCTCACCCACACAATAAATTCCTAAAATTAGCAGAAATGGTTTTCACCCACAAACAACTGCACAACCTTCTCCTTATACCCTTAATAGCATGACCAGTAACTTATTCCATAGCCATCTCATCACTTGAAAGTCTCACTCCTAGTTCTTTTAGCAACTTTCTTAGTCTATACTTCAACAATGACATTATTAGAAGTAAGAACAACTATAGGATTTCTTGGA
This sequence comes from Papaver bracteatum, assembly GCA_023529315.1. NCBI lineage: Eukaryota > Viridiplantae > Streptophyta > Magnoliopsida > Ranunculales > Papaveraceae > Papaver > Papaver bracteatum. The sequence goes on from JAJJWX010001287.1 coordinate 2,855,063, forward strand.
ACAACAGTATCCTTGGGGTTCTTACTACATCTTACAACAGAGTGGCCAAAAATGCAACAAAAATAACACCTGAGTAGTTTCTAGGGGAACTCCACAGGGATTTCAACTCTTTTACCACCAATAATAATTGGAATCATTAAAGGAAATTCATATTGAGCATCAATTTCAACACACACGAGCATAACTCATTTGTTGTCTGGATAGAGTGACTTAACAGACATCAAAGGTTTACCCAAATAACTTGCAATAATATCCAAACCTTTAGCATGCCACTTATGAATGGAAACTTTAAACAATTTTGCCTACACTGGGAGAGTTTTCATTTCTTCAATCTCTTTTTCTAAGAGAGGAGTCTAAGCGCTAACCAAAAAAAGTTGATCAGCAATATACCAAGATCCATGTTCATGAGCAGAAATTCGATCTTCCTCATTATCAAATTCAAACACATAAACAACATCACCATGAATGGTCATATAAAAATTACCTTTAAGCTTCCAAGCTTTTTGAACCGATTTATGAACTAGCATGAAAGGATGATGTTTACTAACAAAATAACCCATAACCAAACTTTCACACTGTTTAATATTAGAAGCTACATCACCATCTTCAACCACCATTACTCTTTCACCATCAACAACAGAGGAATCACGAAACTTCATTGGATCTGAAACCATAATCTCTGATTGTTGTTTACCTATAACAGAAGACCAATCCATAGTTCCAAACTTAGGAGGACCCAAAAATATTCTACCATGGAAGAAGCCCTAGGAAATTCATCAGAAGAATTACTAGAACCACCAATTTTAGTCGATTGAAAACCCCCACGATCATAAGAAGAATAAAATAAAATCATAAACGACCAAATCAAGAGAAAAGAAGGAAGAAAAGAACATAAAATCAAACAAAGATCATAAGAACCTTAAATTGCTTCAGAATAATCAAAATGGAAGGTCGAAATAGAAGAAAAAAAGGAAAATAAAACACTTAACTAAAAGTCAGCGTAACTTGAAAATCGCCCTAACAGTACTCTTGAATGACTTCTAATTTTTATTCAAATGTTAATAGCCTGTCTGGATAGCACATCAAAAGTAGCTTTTCGACTTCTAGAATTCGAAAAGTCATAAGTTAGTTTGGCTGTCAAATTTCAAAATGACTTATAGAAGTCGAAAAGTTAACTTTTTGTGAAGCAAAATAGTTTTGCTTCTGACTTTTGCTTCTGGAGAAGCAGAAGTCAGAAATAGATTTGTATCCAAACGCCCTAGTATACTAATAATATATGTAGGAAATACCAATAGGTCCTAGAAATAATATATTAGAGAGAGTTTGGTCCAGTTAACCCAATCAACTGTCTGTTTGGTCCTTTTATAAAATATATATTATTGTTTGGTCCTGCAAATTATGGTTTGGTCCTGGGATGACGTCATGGATGATGTAATTGTAATCTTGTAGTGGCAGAAATACCCTTTTGAGACCATTACATTATCCATGACGTCATCCTAGGAATATATACTCAATTATCAAGAGACATGAAATAATTTTCAAATTTACTTTCTCTCTCATCTTCTTTTCTTTTCCAGATCTTCTTTTTTCTCTGTCACTTTTTTTTCTTTTCTGCTGCATAGAAAAGATGAAGATTTAAATGAGTTTTTCTTGAAGATTTCTAGGTTTTTAATCTGCTACTACTGTTGAATTTCATCTTCATCGCTGCTGAAGATGTAAATAAGTTTTTCTTGAAGATTTGATCTGCTGTTGAAGATGTTGAAGACGACGATGAACCCAGTCTATTTGATGAAGACGACGACGAACTCATGTTGCTTCTATTGCTGCTCGTGTTGAAGATGAAGATGAACTCTGTTTTTAGGGTTTTTTCTGCTGCTGTCTTGATAAAGAAGATGATGAAGACGAAAAAAAAATTGTTGTTGTTATTGAAGACAGCGATGTTGTTAATATTGTTGAAGATGATGAAGAAGATGAAGAAGAAGAAGATTTGTGTTTTTTTCTCCTCTGTTGCTGCTACTGCTGTTGAAGATGATTAAGACGATGAAGATCTACAGGTTCACTGTGAAGGATGAACCGATATTGATGTTTGTTGTTGATGAAGATTGAGATAAAGAATTGAAGATGAAATCATATCTGAAATCAGGTTCATTGTGAAGGATGAACCGATATTTTTGATGTTTGTTGCTTGTGTTCATTGTGAAGATATTGATTTTTTATGTTGAAGATCTTGATTTTGATGACAATCTTGATTTTTTTTATGTTTGTTGCTCGTGTTGAAGATCTTGAGTTTGATGTTTTTCTGCTGGTGTTGAAGAATGATGAAGACGAAGTCAGGTGTTTATGGATTTTTTTGTGGGTTCATTTAAAGAATAAACTCTGATTTTTATGGATTTTTTTTGTGGGTTCATTTAAAGAATAAACTCTGTTTTTAGATCTTGAATTGTTAAGTGTTCATCTAAAGAATGAACTCAATTCTAGGTTGAATTAGTTAGTTTTTGATAGGTGTTCATTTTTTCGAATGAACTCTGTTTTTTATATAGGTTTATCAGGTGTTCATTTGAAAGAATGAACTCTATTTTCATATGTGATTAGTTTGGGTTTATTAGGTGTTCATTTGAAAGAATGAACTTCGGAGTTCGTCAGACAGAATGAACTGCTACATAAAACAAGTAAACCAATTTTTTTAGGTTTTTATTAGGTGTTCTTTTGAAGGAATGAACTCCGGAGTTCATCAGACAGAATGAACTGCTACAAAAAATAAGTAAGAATTATCACGGAAGGGTACTTTGGTCCATTTAATATTTTTCAATAATTATGGACCAAATGGAAAATGTGATTTCTAAAAGGACTAAACATACATGGGACCACCTAAAAAATGACCAAACGATATTTTCCCCATAATATATCCCGACAAATTCCCGAAAGAGAATGGGACCCACTTTAATCATTTATAATCCCAATAATAAACAGGCGGTCCAAACACCCCACGATTCCCTACCGAGTATTTTTGAGCTCTTTATCGGTGTGTCTAGATTAGTATCACCCCTAATTTAGTCATCGCGTCACTCTGCACGAAAAATCTACCACTTTTCATTCTAAGTCATGTTAGAGCTAGCACTATGGGAGAGGGCATCCCTTCCTTATCCCTCAAATAAAGGGAAGGGATATCACAAGGAAGCCAAACTCACTATGGTGCACTCCCATCCCTTACCTACACGAAACGGATACTCAGCAGCCGTATGAATAGTGCAAAATGGCTACAGAGTAGCCGTATAAGTCAACTCGTTGACTTGACCAATACGGAAACTGAGTATCCATTTTATAGGTTTAAGTCCTCAGAAGAGAGCTCGGGCTCAGCCACTTCTTCTTCTTCTCTAGTTTTTCACCCTTTCAAACCCCTCTTACCCCCTTTTGATTTTCATATATATCCATTGCGATTCGATGGCTTAAATTAAATGGGTTTGATCGTTAATCCAAGGGGAAACAAATCCATTCTTCAATTTCGAATTTCATCCAAAAATCATCTAAGGTGAGTGATTTTATTGTTAGGGTTTCAAATTAAGTTGATTTTGATTTCGATATTGATTTTGATGAAATTGTAGATATTAGGTTAGTTAGGTTTGTAGTATGCAATTGAATAATGTAATTAAAACATATATTTAGTGAAAAATCCATGATTAATTGTTGTGTTTCTTGATTTATGTTGAATGAAATGTTTGTAAACTAGCATATAAATGTAGAACATTGATTAACTTGTATTTATGTATGGTATACACAAATTTATACTATTTTTGTTGTTTGCAAAGGTGCATAATGAGTCTAATGCGTGCTTATGTGAGAGTTAAATATGGAATCTATTTGGATTCCTCTGGTGATGAAGAAGAGAAAGCTTTGCTAATATTTACACAACTATGTTTGGATGAACGATTGCGTATTATTAGACAACCTTTACCAAGGGAGGTACAGACACGTAGTGTAATAACGCGTGATTGAGTGTGGCATGATGCCAAAATGATGAATGATTATTTTACGCCTGGAACTAGTTATACCTCAAGACAATTCAAACAACGTCTAGGCATGAGGGAAGACTTATTCGAGAAATTGTTAGAAAAATTGCTTGAAGTTGATCCAGAATGGGAACAACGTCCAGATGCAACCGGTAATACGGGGCATTCTACGCATATGAAATTAGTTGTCATGATGAAATGTTTATGCAAAAGTTCAAAAGCTGATAGTGTTGATGATTACAGTCGTATGGGTGCTACCACAATATACTATTATCTAAAAAGATTTTGCCACACCGTTTGCATGACTTTTAGAGAAAGATATTTGCGTGAACCCACTCCTGAAGATGTTCAGAGGTTTCTAGATGAGAATACAGACCAAGGTTTTCCTGGAATGCTTGGTAGTGTTGATTGTATGCAATGGCCATGGAAGAATTGTCCGGTAGCTTGGAAAGGAAGTTACCGGGGTAAAGATAAAGATAGTAGTTTGGTATTAGAGGCGGTAACATCATACGATTTGTGGTTTTGGCATGAAACAATGATTTGAATGTGTTGGCACACTCAATCCTTTTTGATAACATGCTAAAGGTTGTAGCACTTCTATGCAATTATGTCATCAATGGTCACCACTACAATATGGGTGAAGCACTCCAAAAGCATGCTCGCCATCCTTTCTTTTAGCTTGATACTTGTTGAATCTCACATAGTCGGTAATGTCCAATATCTGAGAGAAAGCTTGTAAAGGTAAATTCATAATTATCAGATCTCCATATAAGTATTGGCAACAATCTGACTTGAACCTAATTATGAAATGTTGTCTTATTTTACACAACATGATTATCGAGCATGAACGTCGGGATCCGGATTGGGGCAGAGTTGTTCCTGTTCCGATTCTGGAACCTACCAATAATGGTCGTGTATATATGTCATCTCTGAAAAACCTTGAAATGCACCTACAACTAAGAAATGATCTTGTCAAGCACATTGCTGCGCGTACTGGTAGAGGAGGCCAAGAAGCGGACTTGTCTAGTTTGGAGGGTTCAGATATGGAATGCGTGGTACTTCCATCATCAGAAGGAGATTATGATGAGACTGACTTAGAAGAAGAAGTTGTTCCTGGTCAAAACTAGGATGGAGCATTTGATTATTATGGATATTACAACGACCAAATCCCAAATGACTTTGAACATGCAGTTGAACATGTTTATGCAGACTGACATGTGGGAGACGAATATGAACATGATGGAGATGACGATGAGGATTTTGGTGAGGAGGAGGATTATGACCATGATTAGGACGATGACGATGGGGAGGACGATGATGATGAGGATTCTGACGATGACGATGATGCTCCGTACGATGATGCGGGTATGTATGATGATGATGATGATGTTGAGGCATAGGATGTCTTTCACTGTTATGTTTTAAGATTTCGAATGTTACATGCATATGTAATAACAGACTTTTAATTATTTTTGGGCTTCAATTATGTATGCAAATGAATACGTTTATATTTTATGGCATATGGTTTACAATTAGGAAAATCAGTGAAATCATTTATGTCTCCTTGTACAGTATACGGATATGTATACATATCCGTGAAATCTCTTTCTACAGCATATGGATTAGTATACTTATCCGTAAAATCTCTTTCTACAGTGTATGGATATGTATACTGACCATGTAAAAAGGATTCACAATCTCTTTAGCAATGAACACATTAGTTCGACCAACTCTGTTCTCCATCTTAAAAAAAAACACTTATTTTTGTCCAAGTTATTATCCACAACACATTTTTTTGTTAATTATGGTGGGTTATATTCGGGAGGAAGACGAATTGATAGTTAGTTTATGGGTTGAAGTTCATCTAGAGAATGAAGAAGAAGATGAACAATTAAATAACACAAGCCTTTTGGAGAAGTTGCTGCAAAGGTTGACTATACATAACGGGAATCCGAATGAACGCACGGTTAAGTATCTGAAAACAAGGTTAAACGTTATAACTTCAGACGTGAAGGTATATGTAACGACACAAAGATCGTTATATTTATGGAGGGCTCCAGTACCTTTAGAAATCGTAAGAAACTTACCGGTTACCTATCCAACAATTTTTTGTGTATGTGTACTTAATTGTTCAATAATTTAATTGTAAATTGGTATTATTTTCTTTTGTTGTAGGAGCAATCTTCTATAGATAGTTACAAAAAAAGGTGGGGAAACCTTTTATATTTTTTAACTGCTATGTGATTTTGAAAAAAAGTTTCTCAGAATATAACCCTTCCCCCTTTGAAGATTCATCCTCCGAATCATCAGATGATGGGTAAAGAACTTAAATAAAGATAGGTTTTGTGGGTGTATCTCTCTGTAAACCCTCACGAGACATAACTCGTCCAATAGGGTCGCCTATTGGTTTAAAGCTTGTTGCATGTGCTTAATGTAATCGTTAATCATATGAATATGAAAATAACTATTCTTATTTATCGTTGAAGCATATTACATCATGGTCATCACATTTAAACTCCAACACATACTAATTATAAAATAGCACATTACATCAATTGATATTCAAACTCTTGATTAAACTAAAGCATAACAACACTTATTCAGCCCATGCCACCGTTCCACACTCAAGGCATTTCCAGTAACGTTTTCCATATGATTTCTTTGCACTTGAACTGTGCATTTCCATAAAGAAATTACAATCCTCAGTTTCACAGGGAATCCCCTTGGTGCATTCAAACTCCACATTTCCTTTTAGTTTGAAGTTATTGCAGAGTTCTTCAACTTTTTGTTGTTTGATTGCATCTTTCATTGCATCCTCCAAACATTGTGCTTCTCCCGGACATTTAGCATACTCACATTACAAATACCTTATCTTCTCTTGTATCGACTCTTTTACCTTCCTCGTGCCGGTGCAACCTCATTGTGGACATTTTGTATAGAGCCATGGGCATTGAAGCAGACTATGATTATCCATGAAACAACATGGACAAACCTCTTTTGCTTCGACACATACTATTTGTTTTCCATTTCTACTCGAACCTCTAGGATACATAATTCAGGTTTATATCTGAGAATGAATTGGGATTGTTGTTGGTTAGAAAAAATGTTCTATATTTATATAAAGAAATAGAGTCGTTGGGAACGAGTTCTAACAAATAAAGTCGTTGGGAAAGAGATATAAGAAATAGAGCCGTTGGGCACGACTTAAGACAAATATAGCCGTCGGGAACGAGTTCTAAGAAATATAGACGTTGGGAACGAGTTTTAATAAATAGATCCGTTGGGAACGAGTTTTAATAAATAGAGTCGTTGGGAACGAATCCTATATAAGGAAGATAACCCATTCTTCTTTGCAGCATCAATCTACCCATTCTTCTTTTCGGTATTAATCTTTGAGGTGAAAATTAAAGTTAAACATCTATTCAATGGCAAATCAATAAACAACTACCAACTTAGTCGAAAAAATCCTTAGAAGATGCAAGCGAATCACTCGACCTATTGCTGCAATGGAAAAAGAGATATGCAAAAAAGGTCATCAAGCTACTAAGAACGTAACAACATCTTCATTGCCTACCAAATTAACTAATGTGATGGATGAAGTGTTAAGCAAACGAAAATCCACAAAAGAAACCAAATATTCATCAGCGGCTGCAAAAGAATACGAACAAAAACTCAAGGAATACAAAGAAAAACTTGAGGCAAAGAAACGAGGTCAAGAACAATTCCAACTGAGGGAAAGGTTAAAGGATGTTGAAGAAGAGATGGAATGGATTAGAAACTTTTACCTTCTCAAGGATGATTTTCCAGAAGATCCTAAAGATCAAACTATATTTTGGATTCAAGTTGGTTAGGGTCCTTACGTTAAACCGACGGGCAAGAAACCACGCTTTAATCATAAACCATCTGACATTTGTTCAAGGGTTAATCATGTTAGGAAATTATGCATCAAGTACAATGAGTTACTCGATAGGTACAGAAGGGACAGATCCGCTGCACAAGATGCATATAAAGCCTGGAGAGGAGAACAATTTTATCATATCGAAGCAGCATTGATCATTGAATCTCACATCAAGAAAAATAATAACATGTAATGTATTCAGACCAGTCGTGCACCATGTTAATAAACGAGGGAAGAGCGATACACGCTTTTAATCGAATGATCTGTTGTAATTTCTTTTTAAAGTTATTAATTTGAATATGAAAATTGTTTGGTTACAGCACATTGAAACATTTAATTAATTCAAACAACAATTTAAATTCATTAAGAGAACAGTTTTAAAATTAAATTAACAACAATACTAACTACAAATTTAGGACAACACTTTTAATTTAAACATGGACTATAAATTAAAAAACTAAACTCAATAAAAGATAAAATAATTAGAGATGGATTACATCTTCATCTTATGAATCTTCAACGCTGATTACATTGATCCCCTTCATAATCTCCTTTTGCTTGCGTCGATAAAAATTTTTTCGCTGGGAGCTAATCGACTAAGGTCCATAAACATTATTGCATTGTCTTGATCTAAATGCATTTGATTAGTCTATTGATGAAGCTTTTGCAAATTGAGTTGTTCTTCCATTTGATAACTCGGTTGTTGAGTATACTCCAAAATTGTTTTGTATTGGGATTCTTGTTCCATTTTCATTTTTTTCCTTCCTTGATCGTGTTTCCTTAAGGTACTCCAAAATAATAGCACTTTGTTGATAGATCCTATCTTCTTCCATCTTAACCGAAGATGTTCCCTCATCACCTTCTCTAAATATACCTTACTCACGATCCTTCTTCTGTCTGGCTAACATTTTTGCCTTTTTGGTTCCTATAGGACATGCATTATGCTTGTATTTCCAACGAGTCTCTCCATTAGGAAGAACTTCAGTACCATCTTCGTGTGATACAAAGTTACGATGATTATTAAACAACTCACTGTTTTGGCTCACAGTGAGTTCATAATTATATCCAGGGACCTTCTCTCTAAACAATTCATAACATGCATCATACTTGAATGGTTGTCCTGTTTGTTCCTGAAATTGCTCCCGACCATCTTTTGGCTGAATAATTATGCAAGAAACATTAAGTTTATTACTATTATCACCAACTAATTGGTTCTATTAACAAATTAATAGAACTTACCAAATCTTCGTGGCTCGCACCGCTTTTGCTTTGCCGATATATAATGTTAAGAATGGACACGAATTCTTTGACATCTTTTTTTATATTATTCATCTTGGTTTTTAAGGCTGTCCAATCTCTTTCATATGGATTGCCATTGCATTCGACAAAAATTTGGTGAATTCGTATCCAAAACATAGCGGTTTTTTGTCCCGAACCCACAATTTCGTCCATACTCACATAAATAGATGCAGTTGTAAGATCAATCTTTTCCCGTTGAACAAAATTATTAACCATTTTGAATAAAACTAAAATATAAAACTTGAGTAGCAGAAGATAAATATAAAAATCAGAGAGGTTTAGTAAGAAGAAGAGAAATAAGAAATCAATTGATGTAAGAAGAAGAAAAATAAGAAATCAATTGATTTGGTGTGGTTTGGGTAGAGAATTAGAGTGGTATTTATAGAGGATTTTGAAAAAATGGCTGTTGGGATCCTACAGTGGAGAAGATATAGCCGTTATTAATGATGGATGGTTAGGATCGGGTGTGAGAAAGGTGTAAATGAAAAAAGGTCAAACAAATATTTTTACGGAAACGGCTACTCAGTATCCGTAAAGCGTAAAAAAGATACGGCAACTGAGTAGCCGTGTGCTTTCCCTTCCCTACAAGCGAGATCAGATGTGATCCTCTAGATGGGAGACCATAGGAGATGGTTTTTGGAGAGTTTGAGGGATATAGAAGGGATGGTGCTTTCCATAGTGCTAGCTCCAAGAAGCTAATCGATCGGATCGGATTTGTTTGGAAACCAAATGACCAGTACAAAAACAAAAAGTAAATAATTATCTTACTATAATAAAGAAAAGATCCCCTTTTGGTGAAGCCTTTTTTGGTTGGTCACAAAAAAAACAAAATAGTTTGGTGTCACCTTGATATTACTAATATGACCTTAAATATCAATCATTACTATGCATATATATTTAAGGGTAAAAATGTATATTAAACCAATGATTATATATTTACATGAATGCCATTGTTTTAAAATTAGATCTAAAATTTTTAAAACTTGATATCTTTCAAAACCTGGCGAGATTGGGGTATACCCAGATTAATTGGGGTATACCCAATAAGACAAAATAAGGTCATTATGAAGTAAAACCAAGCTACCCCTTAACCTTGTATTTTCTAAATGGTTAAAATACCCTTGGTTAATTAACATTAAAATTCTGATTAGGTTAATTAATTGAGTTTAGATTAAAAATTTGAAATTATGAATTCACTAAATTAAACCTTTCATCCCACTTATGATTTCGATTTCGATCAAAAAAATTAGATTTTGAAAATACACAAGGCCGGCAAGGTTATAGTTTGAACAAAATGCCGGCTAAGATTTACCGGCAGGGTCCACTTTGAATAAGCTGCCGACTTTGGTCCGCCGGCATCAAAGTGGTCGGCATGATCTTCATCGTCAACCTTGCCGACTTTTGTTTTTTGACATACAGGAGATGACATAAAAAAAAATTGGCTGGCAAGGTATTCAAAAAATACCCTTCCGTCTGTTTTTGGCCGGCAAGGTATTCAAAAAATACCATTCCGTCTGTTTTTGGCCGACAAGGTATTCAAAAAATACCCTTCCGGCTGTGTTTCGGTCGGCAAGGTAGTTAGTTGAATATCATGCCGACCTTATAAATGTCGCATCCAGGTATGAAAGGTCGGCATGATATTTAACCTGGAACCGTGCCGGCCCAAAACCCGTATGATTCAAAAAAAAAATCTGTTTTTTTTATCTCTTTATGTATGATTAGAGTGAATAGAGTTTTTGGGAAAATAATTTGAATTTTTTTTAGGAAGGATTCAGCCGGCAAGGTTTGGGAGGGGGGCAATTTGGTCTTTCAATATCATTTAGACACCCCTTAGCACACTAGGTTGGATGGCTTTAAATTTGGTATACCCCAATCAAGCCAGGTTTCAAAATACATACCGGATTTTTGTAAAATTAATATATTCGGAAAGCTCTTTGATTTATCTACGTAATAAGTACAAATAAGAATATTTAAAAAAAAAATATGTGTTAATGGGAAACACACATGTGTTGACCTCACCGGGGTATCTCCTTTGGTAGGCATTGGACATGGCACCTTTACAGTCGGGCGAGCAGCGCTAAAGGCTGCCTCAGGTAAGATATCGAAGCATGAGAAAGCATGTGTTGACAATGGGCATGCTTTCGTCCCCTTTGCTTTTGATACTTTTGGCTATTTGGCTCCAAATGTTGGACTACTCAAGAGGGTCCGGAAAGTCATGCGCAAAGAATGTAATGACCCCTGACTCACGAGATTTTATTTTTAATAGGATAGGTTTTGCTATTCAAAAAGGGCTAGCGGCACAGCTTGTCGCTCGCTTGCCTAGTATGTAATTTTTAAAAAAATATTAAGATTTTTTTTTCATTACCATCAAATTTGGTGTTGTTAAAGCAATCAAAATTAATCATGTGCATCGCACATGTGGTCAGGGACGGAGCTATGTAGAGCTCAGGGGTGGACCCGCCCCCCTATTTTTGCTTAATTTATTAGTGATCCTTCAAAATTCTTACTAATTAATAGCAAAATCTCTTAATAAGCCCCTTCTAAATAATTTTTTTTGTCAATTAGCCTTCCCTATATGAAACTTCGGGCTCCGTCCCTGCATGTGGTCTTACTAGTTAATATAAAGGAATTTCTTAATGGTAGGCTGGTAGCTTTCCTTTGTTTTGGAACGAGTAATAACTAGCCGTTGGTTGTGTGGAAATTCACAACGTTCAAATTCTTTGAACCCCCTTTAAATCACTCCTCCTATTCACCTCTTTTACACCTCTAAATCTCATTTCGCTCTCTCTATCTGTCTCTCTCTCTCGCTAGGGTTTCTTGGAGATCTTTCCCAACCTGGTTCTTCAGAAAACCCTATTCTCTAGATCTCAGAAAAAAAGATGACTACTGCTACCATCAACCATCATCAGTATTCTGAAACTCAAGATAATACACCTTCTGCAATGGCGGCTCCTACAACTACTGTTACGGCTGCTTCTTCTAAACAACCTGTTTCTTTAACCAAGACGGTCGATACACAATCTGTTCTCAAAAGGTATAAATTTCTCATCCAAACTAGGGATTCTATTTTTATCGTTTTCAGCAAGTTCCTTCGATTTTTGTTTTTCCGAATTAGGGTTTTTAAATTTTGGATTTCACAATCGGATCCAACTGAAATTAGGGTTTTCAAAAGTTTGGAGTTTTCAATTGCATCTCCTAAAAACAATTTAGGTAATCTAAAATTTTGGGGATTCTTCAATTGATCTCTCTGGTGAATCCATCCAGTATGGGGTTTTATGTTTTCGATTACTAGGTTTATACTTGAGTAGCCTTTCCCGTGTTGATCCGTGGCGATGGGGGGTGGTTGTGTGTTGGTTGTCGACGCAGATCCAACTGTCACCCGCCCCTTACCACTACGAACACCAGCCGCGCACCACCACCACCACCATTGAGATATTGGGTTTTGAATGAGTCTTATATCTTATCTTATTGTTGTTGGATGAGTGCGGGATTAATTCAATTATTGTATAATAATGCTGATTGTCTAATATAATCATATTGCTGATTTCTTGAAAACAGGTTGCAATCTGAACTGATGTCTTTAATGGTAAGATCAGTCTTCCTAAGTCTGTTAATCCCAAGACTTATGAAGAGTCGTATGAATATCTATAGAACAAAATTGTAAAGCTCATCCGTTTATTTTTTGACATATCAGATGAGTGGAGCTCCAGGAATATCTGCTTTCCCCGAGGAAGACAACATATTCATTTGGAAAGGAACAATTTGTGGAAGCAAGGACACTGCATTCGAAGGGACCGAATACAAACTCTCTCTTCAATTCCCTGTTGATTACCCATTCAAATCTCCCAAAGTGAAGTTTGAAACAATGTGTTTTCATCCTAATGTGGATATGTGTGGGAACATTTGTTTGGACATACTACAGGTACATTATTACCCTGTGCTGCACAAACAACTTGTCATTCTTTTACTGTTTGAATAATGTTAACATGAGTATAATGTTGCTACTAGGGCATGCACTTCAGATGTTTGAGTTATATCTTTGAATCTGATGAAATAAAATCAGAATTTGATGATTGTTTTTGGTTTTAGGATAAATGGTCATCTGCATATGATGTGAGAACAATACTGCTATCTATCCAAAGTCTGCTTGGAGGTGACTACTACTTTTATATTTTAGTTTCTGTTTACTCCTATCTTAAGATCTACATTATATGTATATTAATCTAGGTTAAACTTTGGTTTTTGCAGAACCAAACACAAGTTCACCTCTCAACACTCAAGCAGCAGCACTTTGGACAAATCAAGAAGGTAATTAGACATTTAGACTAGCAAACAAACCTAATATTCATTTTGGGTTCTTATTCAAGTTCATTTAAGTTTCTGTTGAAGGTCCATTGTGTTGGTACTAACTTGGTTATTGATCTCTGGGCAATATGCAGAATACAGGAAGATGGTTCTGAAGACATACAAACCACCTTCTGCTTAGCTTTTCATATGGAGGGATTGTGCAGAATATAGGAAGATGGTGTGAAGACATAAAAATCACCTGCTAATTAGCATTTTCATGTGGAGGGGTGCGCAGAATATATGGTGCTGAAGACATATAAACCACCTGCTACTTAGCTTTTCACATGGAGAGGGATCTTTTAGCAGTTTGGATTATGCTGCATTTCCCTTTTTGTTTCTTCTGTCAAACATTCCATTTTCATTTTTCCCTGTGTCTTGTGTTTACTGAGTTCACATTTATAAAAGAAAGTCGGTTTATTTTACTGATCAGCAATTGGGTGATGCTATGTTGTGCACTCTCTTTTCATATGGAGGGATCTTTTAGCAGTTCGGATTATGCTGCATTGCCCTTTTTGTTTCTTCTGTCAAACATTCCATTTTCATTTTTCCTTGTGTGTAGGAGTGTTTACTGAGTTCACATTTATAAAAGAAAGTCGGTTTATTTTACTGATCAGCAATTGGGTAACACTATGTTGTGCTCTCTCTTTCCTTTTCTTCTAACTTCAGGTTTCCTCTATATGCTGCACCCAGTACTCTATCTATTTAGTGGAAAAGCCCGTGAAATGGAACCATAATGTATTTATTTTAAACTACATCACATGATTTCCCCACCAATTCTTCTTTTTTATCCTTTTCTATTCCTTGCTTCAAGTGGGTTTGATCCTAGTTGCTTTGTTCCTGCTTTGATCATTGTTGTCTTTATGGCTGCAGCAAAATTACACCTACGCCAGGCCACACTTCTTTGTCAAGGACCAAGGTGTTCTTAATACTTGTTTATTTTCCAGAAGCTTCATTTGGGTGGAGGGGGTACAGCCAACAGTTGCTTTCTGTACAAACTCAGTACAAATACAAGTGTTCTTTCGGTGAAAATTCGGAGAAAAATAACCGAGATTTCGGTAATTCTCTGCAGTTTTGATAGAGAAACTATCCAACTGACTTTGGACAGCTAACTGGTGTAGAAGACAGCTTGAATCTCCTAAGCTTTTGACAAGGGAAACCCCGAACTTAATTTTAATTTGTGTAACTATAGATTGTTGCATCATTTCAATTACAACTCATTGTAGCGCAAGAATCATGATCACAATCGTCTCCCAATTGCCTCCGGTCAAACCACCTAGTTAAAGTTTGAATATTCTAGCTCTCAATGGAGAACTTGCACTGTGTTTCCAAGCTATAGAAGCTACTAAGAATAAGAGGGTAGTTGTGACTGCATACAGAAATATTGAAAACTCTATCCTTGACAACCTTAATACCTTGCTCAAAGCTATCCAAATCCAGAGTAGTAGTGCACAGAGCTCACCACCTTAGCCGATAGAGGTTTAGGACTATTTATGCAACTACCGGGGAGTTATTACAGTAAAACATCTATAAAATAATAGGCTTGGAACCAACCAAATTCTATTATTTTAAAGAGATATTACTTAATCGATGAAATAATAATTTATTATTTTATATATATAATAATAAAATCTTAATTTAAAAAATAATTTTTAATTTAAAAAAATTTTGTGGAAAAAACGAGAAATTTCATATTAAAAAAATAAAAATGTATCTTACAATAACTACTAAAATAGATTTTTAAAAGTGAAAAATATAGAAAAAGATAAAAAAAACCTTAACAAGAATATTTTTAGAACGACATGCATTTGTTTTTACAGTAATAAATCTTATTAATTTCCATGAATAAAGATTTTTATACAAATTTTTTTTATATTTAACATACAAATTTACAATTCAGTTTAGTCACAAACAATACATGCTTCTAAATCACTAGGATGTCTTCTCATCTCAAAGGTGTATGAAAATTATTTTTTATTTTCTAATGAAATTATTATTTTATATAATATTTGGGACCTATTAATGTTAAAAAGGAACTTTTGAAATGTATTATATTATAATTTTATCGAATTTATTATTTTAGCACTAAGGGCCCGAGTCGGGACTGGAAAATTTTATTATTTTAGCGAAATTATTATATTATCGAGTATTATTTTTAAAAAGTTTTACTGTATAGTGAAACTTGGGTTTAAATATTTTGACCACAATTTTCTTTTGTGTGTAAGAACAGCTTTCCAAGCCTTAAGGTGGCGAGCCCTTAGACATGAGCAGATATTAAGAGAATTTCCATTGCAGACATTTGTTTTAATCCTTTCCTGTGAATGAACGTTGAATTATCCTACCAGCCACAGTAATTTCTGGGATCCAGTGTATTATCTTCTCAGCATTTAGTCTTTGAATCATCATCATCTAGACAAAGACTTGTCATTCTTTTCACAATTGAATAATGCACCCGAGGCACATGTGCAGGACTCTAAGATGCTTCTGAACATATTATTCCTGCCGCATAAGCTTTCTTAAAAGATTGAAAAGCCATGAGACTAGAACAACTCCTTTCAGTGCATCAAATTTGGAACCCATAGCACCAGTCAATTGAAATGGATGCTTTTTAATCCTTTTATAAGCATTCCTGAAACTAGTAGAAGTTTCGCAGAAATCCGCCAATAACGAAATCAATTTTTCACTAGATACCAAGTGCAAAAGCAGAAAAAACCCACAAAGAACCAGTTCAACTCTGATCTTTACTTCTTTTATTATTACCATCATTCTTTGAATTACAATTTAAATTATAAAAAAATAAATAAACAAAAGCAATGAACTCAAACCTCACATCGTCTTTCAAGGGTTCTTTTACTCTAACACTACCAAAACTTTCATTACACAACAATGAAGAAATGAGGCTGTACACATGAAGAAACTGAAAAAGGAAACAAGTATTGAATGATATCTGTATTTCTTTTTCTTTTTTGGAAGTTGAATTTGAGACTATCTCATTGTACAAAGGGATTGAATGAATGATAGTGATATGATCTCACAACACTTCGACAGCACGAGAACCAAGCTGAATAAATGAAAAACAAGCAGAAGTAAAATGCGAGTATGGGTTTTGGAGGTTCGGGCATGGTTTGGGGAAGACGGATTGAGAATATCCGAAAACGTATGAACAATCCCAATATGTGGAAGAAGAATGATTGGTATTCATAGATAAAGAGATATTGGAAAAACAGATGGGAGTAAAGGGAGATTCTTGAATTCCATCTAGGATTCCAGCGACAGTTATGTTTGTGCCCACAATGTTGGTCAATGTAATGAGACCTACGTATGGTAGAGCTTTAGGATCAAAACTATCATCAGGATGTGACCCATACTGACCTGTAGCTTCAACTGCATTGTGAATGTTTGCCATCTCCACGTCCAATATGAGTATGTTTTTCATGTAACCCCCTCTTCCTTTGGTAGTTTTGAATTTGATCCCGGTATATGAGTCATGAATGTGAAGGTTCTCTGCACGTATGTTAGAGATGCCACCTGACATTTCACTCCCGAATGCAAGACCAGAGCCTAAAGATGCTTCGAGGTGAACATCCCTGATCTGGACATTTGTGGTGGGTCTACCATATGCAATGCCGTATTGATCCCAACCACTCTTGAGCGAAATGGCATCATAACCAACACTAATGGTGCAGTTCTCAATGCATACACTATCAGAAGAATCTGAAAACAAAAGTTAGAGAGTGTCATGTAAGATATCAGACAAAAGTAGAGCTTTGCATAAAATAATATAATAGAAACCAAACCAAAAATTTCCTCCTAATAACCAATCAGAAGTCAAAACCACGAGTGTAATAATGAATCACACAATTATATTAAAAGTCAAACCTGGGACGATGCCATACGTATAAGGAGAATCGGATGGAGCATGGATTGTAATGTTATGAACTCGTACATTACTGCATTTTAGACAAACAGACAGAGATATTTAGATGTCAAATTCTTTTTTCAATCAAAACAACTTAAAAAAGGTTCAGTAGCCAGCAGAAAATAAAACTTATTACCTGCAATACACAGGATGGATGCTCCAAGCAGGAGAGTTTAAGAAGGTTAGGTTCGAGACTAAAATGTCATTGGAGTTGACTAGCTCCACAAGGTGAGGCCGGCTGTAATTCAAGTAATGTGAATTATACCATTCCCACCAAACAGAACCTTGGCCATCAATTGTTCCGTTATCACCTGTGGAGTTAATGGTTGCAAGCATTTTATGTGAGACAGGAGAGATAAGCTATTACACAGAAAAACGGAGGTTGAAAAGAAAAACAAAGAACATAGATTATCATTAAATCGTGAAAAACTAGAAATTAAGAGACATGTTATTGCTTGCCTGTTATAATCACATCCGTTAAATTGTATCCCGTTATCAAGCTGGTATATTTACCGCCTGGAAGTTCAACTCCTCGACCATATGAGGGGAATGGCTCAACAATACCCCAATGCAACAGGTCCTGCAGGAACAAGGATATTAACTGAATATAAGCAACAGATGTGCTTGCTCATAGTGACATGAAACTTAGAGACCAGCTTAACCAGAAACAAAGTCATCAGAAGAGATGGCTAACCACTCAATTGTGTGGTATGCTTGGAATTAATTAGGGAGGAACATAGTTTGTTCTATTGTCAATCCCATACCCACATATCAGGGGAATCACTGTTTTAGTGTGTACCCTTGAGGTTGAGAAAATTACTGGCCTAAGAAAAACATCACAAAAATTACTGTGGAGTAGCCTTGCCACTATGAATGGAATCTTATAACGTAACAGAGTACTACTCATTCGAGGGGTGGTGGAAACAAATACAAGCAAAAGGGAAAACGCGTGAACTAGAATAAGACAAAGACCTGTATTCCAAGGATGAAGGCACCTCTTTCCAAGAAGAGTGTTAGGTGGCTAGTAAGATTGAAGCTTCCAGTGAGCCATCTCCCAGATGGCACATAAAGTTGAGCACCACCCTTATCAGCAAACGACTTAGCATAAAAGATGGCATTTTGAAAAGCAATAGTATTCAGTGTTTTTCCATCCCCAACTGCTCCAAACTCCAAGATAGACACGCTGTGAGGTCTTGGCACTAAAGCCGTATTCAACTTGCAGTGCCCGTCATCCCGTTCTCCATTAATTCCAATAATGTTACTAAGTGCTAGAAGCAATAGAAATTTCACCTATAGTTCGAGACAAAAAGTAAGTATAAGACAACCACAAGATTGAATTCTAAGCAAACAAAAAACTATAATTACACATTAAGAAATGACTCAATTAAACCAATCTAAACATAAAGGAATACACACTCATAAATAGCAAATTCACAAACACTCATTCTTGGAATCTACCAAAAACACATAAAAACCGAAGCTTTGGAATTTATGGGAATCATTAAACAATCAGAAATGACAATTGAGATATAAAAATTGAATCTTCTTTATAAAATGAAATAAAACAACGTACTTACTAGCCTTGTTGTCACGATAGTATTTATTGATCTTCTTCTTCTCACCATCTTTTCAGCTAGTAATTTCAACAAACAACTGAAACTAAAATCAATATAAACATCAAATTGAATTCAGGAAAAAAAAAAAATCAATCAGATGATATGAATGAAATGATTAATAACGAAATTAACATCCATTACCAGTAATACTAATTTCTGATTCTTCTTTTTTTCCTTCTCTGTGTAATTTATCAAGTGATTAAGAAGAACATTTCCACACCTCTCTCTCAAAATCTAGAGAGAGAGAAGGTGAAGAGTTTTTAGAGCTGAAAACATGTATAGTTTTGTAGATCTACTCCGACTCAACATTCTATATTTTTCCACCCCAGATTATATTTTAAATGACAATAATATCCTTGTAACATATAGTTAAACATCTATAAAATAATAGGTTTGGGACCACCCAAATCCTATTATTTTAAAGAGATATTATTTAATCAATAAAATAATATTTTATTATTTTATATATATAATAATAATATATTAATATAAAGAATAATTCTTAATTTAAAAAAATTATTTGGAAAAAACAAAAAATTTCATATTAAAAAAATAAAAATAAAGTATCTTAAGATAAATATCGAAATAGATTTTTTAAAGTGGAAAATATAGAAAAAAATTAAAAAAAACATTAACGAACATATTTTTAAAATGACATGCATTTATTTTTAAAGTAATAAATCTTATTAATTTTCATGAAAAAAGAGTTTTATACACAATATTATTATTTGCACTTCAGAGAAAAACAAACCAACATTGAATAATATTTTAAGAAAATTTAATGTGTATGAAAATTATTTTTTATTTTCTAATAGAATTATTATTTTATATAATATTTGGGACCTATTAACGTTTAAGGGGAACTTTTAAAATGTATTATATTATTATTTTATTTTATTTTTAAAATTTAAATTAACACTATTATTACATGAAACTAGTTGGAAGCCTAACAAGCTAGGCTCCAACGACTTACTACTACATTAATTGAACAGGTTGTTGTGCTAGCCTACCAGCGAGCCTCATGGGTAACCTTGCCAAGGGGAGTCGAATGGAGGGGGCGAGATTGTGTCACAAGGGGGGCAAACTAACACTACCTTCCATGTTAATTCCTGCAATATTACGCCATTGGGGACTTGAACCTGGGACCTCCTGGAACGCATGAAACTTCGGGGAACGGGGATGACCAGCTGAGCTAGGGCCCGTTCTTATCACTAAGGGCCCGAGTATTATATTATCGAGTATTATTTTAAAAAGGTTTTACTGTAGTACTAAATGTGTAACTATGTAAATTTAAAGAAAGTGGTTAATTTTGTTTCAATGAAAGATTTTGTGTTGTGATCGTAAGAGTGAATTTAGTTGTTAATTGAGCGAAACAATTTTTTTCGTATTATTTTGGTGATCATTGTTATTATATTTTAATTTTTATGGGTTTTAAAATGATATTTTATGATTTAATTTATCGCGGTAAGGTCAAATATGAAAGTCTTCCAATAAATAACTATACACTACCACTAGTACAACCGTTGCCACGGTGGGAGGACCAACCGAAGAAGAATCTGAAGATGGGGTTTGTCCCCGACTACTTTCACATTGCGTTTCAGGAAAAATGATTTTTTCTCCCTGTTTCGAAAAAAGTGATACTTTCACCTCGTTTCAGAAAAAGTGACACTTTCGCCTCGTCTCAGAAAAAGTGATACTTTTTCCCAAAACGGAGCGAATGCATCACTTTTCCTGGCGAAAGTATCACTTTTCCTGAAACAGGGCGAAAGTATCACTTTTTCCCGAAACGGGGAGAAATGATCACTTTTTCTGAAACAAAATGTGAAAGTATTATTTTTTCCTGAAACGGAAAATTTGTCGATCCATAAACCAAAATATGGTTGCATTATGTGTGGTGGTTTGCATAATGACATGCATTCAATTTTCGTGAATTGCACCTAAAATGAAAGTATCACTTTTCTTGAAACGGAGGGAGTAGTTTTATTAGTTGCAACGGAAAATTAGTTGATGCATAAACCAAAATATGGCTACATAAAGTATTTTGTATCCTTTGTGGTGGTTTGCATAATGGATGTACATTTAATTTTCTAAATTTGTGACTAAAATGATAAATACCTCCGAATTTTTCGTAAAAACTCTAAATTTAATATTGTTGTTTGTACTCATTGCATAATTTTTTTATTACCTTTCTAACGAGATAAAATTTGTAAAATTTCAAGGCACGGATTTTTAGATATGTTATATTAAAGTTTGCCTTACAATTATACCTCTAAAAAATAGGATACATAATGAGTTATAGTAATTGGACTAAAAGGGAGGGATAATTGTGTCAAGTGAAAAAGACCAACCATGGACACCAAATCCAATCTTTTTGTATCAATTGATGACTTAGGATTTACAAATAAGTGGTCATATAAAGGTCCTCCCTCGCTTCTCTCGGTCGGCCCAATAATTAGAGCATTTGAATATCAAGTTTTGAAATTTAGAAAAAACAGGATGTTTAAATATCTAATATCATACGTAAGTTTTTAAACAAAATGTTTTTATGTCATATGGTGATGTGATTATAATTTTTGGATTAGATTTTTAAAATATAAAATTCACTTCTCGATCAATTCATAACCTAATATAGAGCATTTCTTTCTAAAGAAGAAAAACAAACTAAATGGTTGGAATTTAATTCCGATACCGATTTAATCGGATCTTATTCATACTTATATTTGTCTTACTCCGATAATCCTTCTCTTTTTCTGGTCGGATTTCTCGGTATTGTACTCTTACGGTATGTTTTTATTACTTTGTATTCTCTTATTTTCGATCTTAAACTCATTGTAACCTTGAAATCAAATTAATGAAAAGGTTCCTTGTTTATCAAAAAAAAAAAAAATACCTAAATATAAAATCATAATAAAAAGTATCACGAAAAAACTAGATATACAAAAATATGAAATAAAACATCGCCCTCGGCGAGTAACAATGGTATTGGAAAAATATTAGCTAGAATGGAAATATTCCCTTCCCATGTCAGATTTGCTTGCTGTCGCTTAAAAGAGCAATCTTGTTATAGGGGCGGCATGGTTTATTAGAGGGGCGACATTCTAATAGGACAAAAAAGGTCATTACATGATCATTCAAAGTGCCCCTTATAAAAAAAACTGGAAATGACAATTTAACCCTCATTATTGATAACCTAGTTTAGTGATGATAATCAAGTTTAGTGTTAATGATTAATTTCACTTATATTAACTCAAAATCAGATTTATAGAGTTAAAAAAAAAATCAAAAGAGAAGAAAAAGAAAACTTTTGTGATATTTGTGAAACCCTAGATTTTGATTCACTCAACCAAAATGAGTGATTCCAATGACCCTGTATACTTATTATTAGTTCCCATTAGCTTTTTCTCGCTCAAAATTATCTAAAGTAAGTAACAAAATCAAAACTTTTAAATTTTCAGAAGAACTTACGGTTGCAATTGTGCTCGTGACCAACCGTAACTCTTAGTTACGGTTCGTAAGTTATCGAATACCAACCGTAACTGGTTAAATTTGGGGAAGATCCAATCGTAAAACCAGTTACGATTGGTAATTAAATTTGGACAACAACCGTAACTAAATTACGGTTGGTAACTAATGAATCGAGACCAACCGTAACTACCCTACGGTTGCTAACAGTAATGCAATTACAAACCGTAAAAAGAAAATGAAAGTTACAGGACAAATTACGGTTGGTAACTTAAGTAACGATACCAACCGTAAGCTATTTACGGTTGCAAAAAAAAACGTGACTGAACATTGTATATCAAAATCAAGAACTTACGGTTGGTATTTGAGTTGCAATAAACCGTAACATCAACCAAATCTATAGTTACGGTTCCAATTGGAGTTATTACCAACCGTAACTCACATGCAACACATAAATTTCAATTTTTATTTTGATCCAAAACCCTAATTTTTGATACAAAACTAACTTAAATCTAACACAATAAACTAAACCCTAACTGGGTTTTTCCAAACGTTTTTCAAATTGCCAATTAATCAAAGACAATGAAATTTTCAGTTTTGATGGAGGTTACGGTTGATGGAGGAGAAGAGAAGATGAAGAAGAAGATGGAGAAAAAAACTGATTTGATTTTTTCTCATCCATTGGGTTAAAAAAAAACTGATTTAATTTTGGTTGTTTAAGGTGAAAAGGATAATCTAATCAATTTACATCCCTTTTAGGACATCCCCTAACCAACTAGAGGGACATTACTATCACAGTGCCGCCCCTCTAATAAACCATACCACCCATATAACAAGCTTGTAAAAGAGGGAACCACTCGCCCACATACCCGTAGAAAGGGTATTTTTGTCCAAAAATGACATTTCCTTTGTGCCATAATAGCGAATTTCAGTTATTAATGGAGGTGTGGAAACATCATTCTTAGAGAGAGAGTGAGCACATGTGGGTGACAGGAGGACTAATGTGTGGGACCCACATCCAATCATATCTTTTAAAAAATACTTTGCCAGCCTGGCTTCACTCAAACTCAGTCACTTGACAGAACACCGAACAACCCCAAGTCACCACCACCAACAACAAAAGACATAAACACAACTGGATTTGCCGCCATTTGTGTTGAAATGTCAGTAGTGTCCCTGACATAATCATATGGATATGTACGTATTTATCATTGGCGGTGGCTGACTCTAATGCTTATGAGATCGATAAGGCAGATATCCGAAGTAAAATTTTGAATCCATATTAGACTACTAGTTATCTGGTGGATATCCGATAAAAAAAAGAAGTGATTTGTTTCCCCGGGGATTAGGGGTATACCCAGATTAATTGGGGTATACCTAATGAGATGAAATCTGAGTCATTTTGAAGTAAAATATGACAACCCTTAACCTTGTATTTTCTAAATCGCTAATATATTCTTGTTTAATTAACACTAAAAAATCTGATTAGCTTAATTAATTGAGTTTAGATTAATTAATTGAGTATATTAAAACTTATGAATTTAAGTTATGAAATTTTGTGTTTGATTGAACTTATGTGGGAAGATTTTTGATGGAATTTTTTTGTTTTGAAGATATTTTTATCAACGGAAATGAAAGCACACTACCCAAATACTTCTAAAAAGGGGAATGCAAAGCTGTTGTATGAAATCATACTAAAAATTATAGAAGAAATCAACACTTTCAGTTCTGAAAGTATGAAAAGTTGGCAAGGTCGACGAATTAAGACCATGTCGACTAAAGTTGGATGGCATGCTTTTTTCTAAAAAACAATGCCGACTTTATTATTTTTGACACAAGAGACTGTTGTAAATGCCTCAGTAGTCGGCATCTTATTGATTTCCTACCTTGCCGGCTAACCTACAGTCGGCATCTAATTAATTTCTCACCTTGCCGGCTAATTAAGGTATAGTCGGCATTGTAATAATCTTACTACCTTGCCGACATTTGGCTATACCCAAAAGAAAACAGATTCTTGAAAGTTGTACTTCACTTTATTCATGCAATTTTTGTTACTACATTGATTGAAACATAAAATCTAACTCCTTTTCGTATGAATAACGGATGCACTTAGCACGTGCATCAAGCCTTTGAACCCCTAGGCGACCCTAGTGGACGAGTTATAGTCTCATGAGGTTTTACATAGTGATCTACCCACAAAACCTACACAAAAACTTCTAAAACCTTCAATCTTTGTCGGAGGAATCCCAGTCTGATCCACCCTCCATGAAGTCCGGGGCATACTCCGGGATTTTGTATATCATGAAGTGATAGCTTGCATCAAATGTGAATGCTTCCCCCTTTTCCTCCAAGTAGCGCGCTTTCGCGACTTCATGCTACAAAATCACGACACAAACTTACTTTGTTAGTGGTGTTTAATAGGAAGATCAAACAACTTGGATTACGTAAAATAAACCACAAAAATACTTACAAATTGTTCAATGGACAAGCTAAAGTGGCTAGCGTTCAAAATCCGTTTTTGGATGGCTAAAAAAGAAAGTATCGCATTTTCGATGACTAGGTGCCTAGTATGGATTTGTTGAACACTTCTTCCATTCGGATTCCCAAACTCTTGCCTATATTTTTTGAATACCTTTGCTCAAAAGGTTTCGACATCTACCCTTATGGATGACTGGTTTTTAACTCGAGTTTCGGCGTACCATGCTTTGGTGATGGATAGATCTTCATTTGAATCAAATGATTCCATTGTTGTATGTAGAGGTATTGGAAGAGTTAGAAAGATTAGATTCTGATATGAGCTTTGGAGAGTATATGCAAATAGGGGTGTGTTGTTTTGTAGAGAGAACTAGTGTATTTATAGGATGGTGTCCAAATTTTTCCATTGGGGTAGTCAATCAATGCAGTTGTACTTGTAAAAATTTGAATTTTGAACTCGCCGCCAATGTTTTTGTTTCCCAAATATGCCGACTAACATGCCGTCGGCAGGGTCATATTTTTCTTACCCTGCCGACTATAACAATTTTCATACACAGGAAACGTCATATTCTGCTGCATATGGTCGGCAAGGTATTTGTTTAATACAATGTCGACTAACAAATAGTTAACATGGTCGTAATTTTTTTACCTTGCCGACTTTATGATTTTGTAACACAAGAGAAGGTCATTTTCTGCTGCATATATTCGGCAGGGGAAATAATTCATTTGAGTGTCGACTGTTATACCGTCAGCAAAGTATTAATTTTCTTACCTTGCACCCTGGTAACTGCACCATTTCTACTGTCAGGGCCGGCAGTCTGCCAGTTCACAACCTTAACGGCCCTGGTTTAGTCGACACTGTAACTTAACAAAACATTCACTCAAGACCCTGCCGACTGAATTATTGAAACTTAACATAGCTAAACAAACCATTCATTCAACAACTACAAATCCAACATTTTTCCAACCATTAACCTTAACATTTGTCTACCACATAAAGAAATAAAATAGAAATGCATTCATTCACGACCACGACCCCGTTTAGAATTTTCACAACCACTACCACTACCACCACCATGGGTACGAGCCATCTGTTGTTTAGCATTCTTCTTGGCTTGTGCTTCCCTCTTTTGTTCAGCATTAGCTTACTGGAACATTTTGATGGCATCTTCATTGTAAACATTACTAGCATAGTCAATGTTCTTATTTTGCTCTTCAATCGCCAAAGTATCTCCTATTTCTCTCACGCAACACATCATCTTCACAAGGGTCTTCAAATGCTCCTTCTATTTTCAATTAAACACAAACAATTAATAGAATGGTTCGATAATGTAATCTTAAAAAAATAAGAGCAAGTCTAAAATACTTACAAAGTTCTTAAGACTTGTTGTTGGGTATTTCGGTGGCATCTTATTCTTACGAGCTGGTTGTTCAATAGTCTCTTTCCTAATCACATTAGGACAAGCAAAACCCAAGTACCGCGGCATGTAATTTTCATGAGCTTCATGACCTTCGGTCACCTCGTCCAAAAGACTCGTATCAATTTTACAGTCACTTCTTTCATCCCAATGAGAAATCTCTGGTGGTGGGGCGTAACAGACGTCAATAAGTTTTTGGGATGTGCTGCACTCATCCCTTACCACTTTAAAGAACAAATCATTACCGAGTTGGGGTTCTTCTTGGACGTAACCCACTTGTCGCATTACCCGATGTGGATCGTACATTGAAAATCCTTGGGGGTAAAACAAGGGACCGTAGTAGAATGCAAAATCATCTCTCCTTACGATTATACCTTCATTTCTATTATCTCGATAAGGATCAAATATTACCTCATTTGCAGTCATTTTGTCCAAGGCGACTCGCATGTTGATAAGCTAATGTGGCATATCCTTATCCTAAGCACCAGTAAAACTATATCGTTGTCCTCTTGGCTTGTAACTCGCAAGCTTAGTGTTCACTTTGATGTGAGGATTTCCTTTCACCAAAGAAGGGAAGTGCTCATATACCCAAACCTATGCAAAAACAAAGTTTAGTAAGAATCATATATTATAAGCATTTTGCAAATATAAATAATTTAGACAATTGAATTACATGGAAGAGACATAGATTTCCGTTAACTTGTTTAGTTAGTTCCTTTGAACCCTTTGTCAACTCTGCATTCAAGAAGGCAACCACCGCGGCACCCCGAGAATACTTATGCATATCATAAAAAGGATGCAATAGTTGAAGATACTTGCCGTCAACCAAGCTTCCGGCACTGTCAAGGAAGATACAGTTGCCCAAGATGTATAACAAATAAGCTTACACAGTATCATTGATTTGCACCATGGACACACTTCCTTCGTCATCATATATTTTATGGGTCCCAAAGTATGTGTCCTTCAACATCTTTAGACTTGACTTCTTGCTTATATAACCATCTTTCTTCAGAAAAAAAGATTTCGACTGCTTCTCATCCAAACCGAACAAGATCTTGGTCAATTTGAAGATTTTCTCCCAAGAAATGCCATATTCGTAGCCATCACTGAGTGCTTTTCTCTCAACCTTGAGGCCTAGAACTTGATGAGCATTATCGGGAGTTGCCATGTCACCGAATCAGAATAACATTGTATCAATTGTTAGAGAACTGCTCGGTCGAACTCGCATGCGTTTCTATCTCAAGCATGTTTGTCAATGTTAGTGATCAAAACTATAAAGTCTTGATTTCTAGTCTACTATAGCTAAGGTATCAGACTAGGATAGAAAATATAGTTGAGCTCAATAACTCCATGACGATCATCATACAAGACGAAGGACTACTCAAGGAACCAGTGGATCTTCATCGACTAAAAGGTATGTGGATACTTGAAGTTATTTATAACTCAAAAGTCTATCTACTATATCTCTTATCTTGACACAAAAGTCGTATTACTATATAAACAAAGATTATACCACATGAGGTATTTCAAGCTAAGTTTATCTCGCTTATCTATTTCTCGAAATATGTGTTGGTAAAGCTTTCGCTTTATCCAAGTTCATCTTTACCTAGTGATGAAAGTCATGTTATGTTTCAATCACTTTGAAAATCGCTCTGACTAAAAATAGTTTGTGAATAACAACTATATAACGCCCTCTGAGAATGTTTCAATGATTGAAATAAGAGTTTAGACAATATAACCATTTGAGGATAGAAGCATTGTTGTGGAAACACATATATGTATAAGTCCTTATTGCTTGAACCAAAGTTTGTGAACTTTGTTGATCAAGTGAAACCGGAGAAGTACGTGAGCTTCAGTCCACGAACTCAGTCTGCAAACTGGCGAAGTTCTCGAACCCGAGAATTTCTGCTAGAGTTTGTAA
The DNA here is from genome assembly GCA_023529315.1 of Papaver bracteatum. Taxonomy (NCBI): domain Eukaryota; kingdom Viridiplantae; phylum Streptophyta; class Magnoliopsida; order Ranunculales; family Papaveraceae; genus Papaver; species Papaver bracteatum. The sequence goes on from JAJJWX010001287.1 coordinate 2,883,422, forward strand.
ACTCCATCCGGGAACTTAAGTCCGCGAACTTGAGTAGGTTATGTCTAAAAACGATGTTCTTGAAATTATCTTAATAAACTAAGGAATGCTATTGCAAACCGTGGATATATAGTTCATGAATCGATTCGAGTGAATCACATCGTTTTTGCTTCGATTGTCTCTTGTGTAGTACATAAATATCTAAGCAATTGAACAACTCTTTAACTAGTTCATTTGAGTTATCTAGACTAGTTATGGTGAAGAAGAATATGGTTGATATGAAAGTTATCATATGGATAACCATTTGGTTAAATATTGTTGAACCAACTAATGTACAAGTTTGGGTACGGTTTTCACAAGCCTACAAATGTGCATTTCATGTGTGTGTAACAAGCTATGTTTTCGATCTAACGGTTGATAAATATTATCTTGAATCTAATCAGGTTTTCATCCAACGGTGAATATTGAATGCTTTGTTACTAAGCTAACATTGATTGCAAACCCTGATTTGAGAGACTATATGAGGGATAACTCTAGCAACTGGGAAACCTAATCCCTATACATTCTGTGTGACACTAGTTTGCTAAGCTAGAGTCGATTCTCCTTTAACCTTTGGTTTTCTGCTTCTAAAACCAAATTAACGACTTAAAGACTTCATTGGGATTGTGAAGCCAGACTGATACTACTTTTCTTGTAGTTGTGAGATCGGATCTTGTTGTTGCTATTGTACGAGTACAATTGTAATAATTGGATTGAGATTTCTATCTCCGATAGGAAAGATATAAAAGTAGTCACAAACTCTTCGTCTCATCGTTTGTGATTTAACAATATCTTTTTTCACTGAGTCGGTTAAGACTATTGTGAGGTGATTGATAAAGCTGAGCTGTTCTTCGGGAATATAAGTCTGGTATTATCAATTGGTTCTTGTTCACCTTAGGTTATCAAAATACAGAATAAAAACTTGTAGGTATATTCGTGGAAGACGGATTTATCTATTACTGTAGACTTTTCAGTGTTATGCAGATTTGTTTATTAAATTCTTCGACTTTGGGTTGTACAACTCTTGGTTGTGGGTGAGATCAGCAAGGGAATCAAGTGCGCAATATCCTGCTGGTATTAGAGGCGTAGGAACATAACTGTACCTTGGATCAATATGACATTGATTGGGGTTCAACTACAGTCCATACCGAAGTTAGCTTGGAGTAGGCTAGTGTCTGTAGCGGCTTAATACAGTGTATGTTTAATCTGGACTAGGTTCCAGGGTTTTTCTGCATTTGCGGTTTCCTCGTTAACAAAATTCTGGTGTCTGTGTTATTTCTTTTCCGCATTATATTTTGTTATATAATTGAAATAATACAGGTTATGCGTTATTCAATCAATTAGAATATCCGACCTTTTGGGTTGTTGATTTAAATTGATTGACACTTGTATATTGGTCTTTGGTACCATCCAAGTTATCTCCTTGAATTTGATAAAGACTCGCAGATTTCTGTTTGCTTGAGTGTAGATCAAATCAAGTGAGATTGAGATAATAACTCCTTTAGATATTTTTATCTAGATTGAGTCTGGCTATCTAGTTGATTCTCTAGAAATTAACTCAGAGTTTGTCCATACAGATTGCTAATCGAAATATTGGGTGAGGTTGTTAGACCCCCCGCTTTTTTAATTGGTATCAGAGCAGGCAAACACATTCAAGACCTTACAAGTCTGTGTTTGTGGCAATCTGAGTCTGAGGAAAAAATCTCATTCACGCCTACCAGGATGTCTTTTAAAGCTTTTGATTACGCTAAGTGTCTTGGAAATACCTCAAATTATTTCTCCTTAGTTGATTCTTCCGAATCCCGAGGTAGAAAGATTGTTCCAACAGATGTTGACATCTCTTCCTCTCATGAGGCATGTGACACTCTGGCAAAAGCTGAAAAGGAGCTCACCAGAATTTCAAAAAATACAGCTGAGATTATTGATTTTGAGGATCATGATCATCTTATTGATGAATTTGAAAAGTCTCTTGGTCGATAATGTGATCTCTATAGCATCATTGAGTCCTTCTCTAAGAATATTGAGAAACTTCTCCAAGAAACTACTCTTCAATGTGAAAAGATTAGTGCTCTTAAAGTTATTGTTAAGGAAGAATCAATTAGGGGAAAACGTTTGATTGAGACTCATTCATCATATCTTAACAGACTTCATGTCGAAAAAGAGAAATTAAGTGCATCTCTTACTCTAGCCCATGAACATTGCAAATCCTTGGAAAAGGAAAACTCTGTCTTAAGGAGAAAATCCTCTGTACAAACTAACTCTCGTGGTGTTCTGTACAAGACAAAACGTTCTCCAGAATAAGATTGTGTCAAGAAAGGTTTACATAACTTGCAATATTCTCATATGGCTATGAAGCTAAGACAGGTGCCAATTATTGCTTCTCCTTCATGAACCTATACTTTTTGTGGGAAAAAGAATCACTATGCTATACATTGTTTTGCAAGAAGAAAACAAATTTCTAAGCTTCATAATTTGCTTCTCTTCACTGTCAATGGAACAAATAGTCAGTCAACTAATGCAGTGAATCGCATGCCCACAAGAAACCAGAAACCTTATAAGAATGATCTCTATTCTAGAAATCATCACAGGGCTCAAGTGCATTCTGACATAAATTCTTGTGTTGCTAAAGAAAGCATTCCCTGTACTTATAAGAATGTTTATGGTAAATCTAAGTCTAGAAAATGGATTCCTATCTATTCTGATCCTCTTGAACCAATTGCAAGAGGTCCTAGACTTAGTCTTTATGACAAATTTTCTAATCAAGCAGTGTCTCACTTCTCTGGAATGAGCACATGTCAAAGACAGAAGGGAAAAGAAAAACTTTGTTTATTTAATTAGATAAAAGCTCATACTTGTGTACACTAATCACAAGGTTGATATCTCACATACAAAATCCTAGCTGTGAGAGCATTGAATAGGTATACTCTTGACAAAGTGACTTTGACTATCTAGATAATCTCTTATCGTTATTAGATGGATAGTTGGTCAAACACCGTTATAAGCGTATTTTTTTAATTTTTTAATTTTTTAGTTTTTCTTTGACTAAACTTGCTTGTGAAAAGTAAAAAACGTGAACTCTTCCGTGCAGAGCCTTGTGAACTCTCATCTTACGGGTACATGTACGGTTTCAGTGGATACTTGTAAACCTGTCTTGTAAACCCTAAATCTCATGAGGTTTGTTTATATATATACCTATACTATTGAGTTGAATCTTCTTACTCTAGGATTCATATTATCAATGGCTTCTTCTTCCTGCTCATGAGACTTGCCTAAAGATCTCGTTGATAATGCGGTATATTTCAAACTCAATAAAGAGAAGGGAACGTTTGAAGTTGAAGATTCCCTTCCTCAATCTCCTCATTTCTTTTCAATATAGAAGAGGTTGAAAAGATTTCATCAGATGTAGTTCTAGACTTCCTAAAGAAATTCGAGGAGGCAAAACAACAACTTGTTGATACAATGAAGTGTCTTGATATGGTAAGAACTGAGTTAAAATAGGTTAAGTCTGAACTTGTTCTCATAAAAACCCGTGTTAAAGAACTTCCCAATAAGGATATCCTCTTCAAAGGTGCAGAGGATGCTGTCGTTCACAAGATCCAAGACCTTAAGAATAAAGAAGGTCCCGAACTGTCTATTTGACACTAGTTCACTGTGACATGGAAGTGTTTTTCAGTTTTGTTTGCCTAGTAAATCTTCTATTTTTCTTGTTTTTTTAGAAGAATAACTAGTGGTTTGGAATAGCCATTATTGTGATTACACATAGCTATGTCCAACGTTTTTATCTTCTTATTTTTAGATTTATTGGTTTAAATTTTAAACTTGTTTGGAAGATGATTTTTGCAGTATTAATCTTTATGGCATTATATATTGCAATATTGTTATGGGATATGTTTATTTACGTCCGTGAACTTGGCTGTCTCATAATTTTTCAAAAGTAAAGTCGTTCGTGAATTAATATGCAAGTATTGATAAAAGAATGAATGGACTTTTGAAAAACACAACAGTTAAGCCTATATTGTCAATTATTGATGTAAGATAGGTTAAAATCTTTTGTGATTCAAGGATTATGTATATTGTATGTCATTGCGCAGATGGTGATGGGAAATAGAATGAATCCTTGATTATTCCACGATATAAGGTCGATCTCCGATCCACATTTGTGTGTGTAAATACTGTGTTGTTCCATAAAGTGTCTTATGTTGAGCACGTGAATAACGAAAGTTGATTATTTTGATTAGCTTAGTTGTTGTTCCGTAAGGTACTTTGTGATGAACATGGCCAATTAAATTGATTACTTTTGTGATTAATTAGGTTGTGTACTTCGATTAGATTAATTGTGGGTTCTCTTGTGATTAATCTAATTGATCTCTTAAGTCTCCATAAGTTTACTTGTGTTGAGCATATTTAGTTAAATTAATCTTAGGTTCGCTTACGGTTAATTTGATTGATAATTCTTTTTGGATTTCAAATTCATACTCGTATGTGATTTGTTGAATCCAAGAAATCCTTCTTTTTCTTTGAAATTAAGGTCGCTCTTGTTGTTCCCTTGGGAATGACATTTTATTAGGGAGAGTTCTTTTGAACTTGTACTTAATTGCCAAATCTTTGTGGGGAGTGTAGTTGTGGAATTTTATAGGGGTTATCTTGTATCTTTATAGACTCCTTGATGAATGCATTTAGCGTCGGCTTTATGATTGCATCTAAACAAGATGATATACATTTACCTTTGGTCATACACCGTCTCTTACGAAAATTTCATTAGGATCCCGTTCTTGAACCTTTGCCAATTTTATTGACAAAAAGGGGGAGAATTAATATGTACTTCACACTACAAATACATATGGTTTTTGGATCATTATGTAAGGGGAAGTGGTTTCCATGTGAGATGGAGTATTGACTAAGGGGGAGTGATGTATCACCATAGTATTGTTGTTAAAGTTGTGATGCAATTGGACTTTGACAATGTGTAATGATACTATGACACTGTATAACAATGATTGAGAACTCTTATTTTCTCGTTGTTATAGCTATGGATTTTCAACAACGATGATGCTAAACTTACAACCTTTGGGATAATTGGAGTACTTGGAAGTGACGAAGATTTCGAGTAATGTTGAAGATTAGACGACATGTGGAATAGGAGCTACAAAATTTATTTATATATCTTTTATATTCCATATGTATTAATAGTTTTGCCACTAAAATTGACACATGGGGAGATTGTTAAAGCACTGCTCGGTCGAACTCGCATACGTTGCTATCTCAAGCATGTTTGTCAATTAGTGATCAAAACTATAAAGTCTTGATTTCTAGTCTACTATATCTAAGGTTTCGGACTAGGATAGAAAGTGTAGTTGAGCTCAAGAACTCCAGAGCGATCATCATACAAGACGAAGGACTACTCAAGGATCCAGTGGATCTTCATTGAATAAAAGGTATGTGGATACTTGAACTTATCTATCACTCAAAAGTCTACCTACTTTATCTCTTCTCTTGAGACAAAAATCGTATTACTATATAGACTAAGATTATATCACATGAGGTATTTCGAGCTGAGTTTATCTCGCTTATCTATTTCTCGAAATATGTGTTGGTAAATCTTTTGCTTTAGCCAAGTTCATCTTTACCTAGTGAAGAAAGTCAAGTTATGTTTCAATCACTTTCAAAATCGCTTTGACGAAAAGTAGTTTGTGAATAACAACTATATAACGCCCTCTGATAATGTTTCAATGATTGAAATGAGAGTTTAGACAATATAACCATTTGAGGATATAAGCATTGTTTTGGAAACACATATATGTATAAGTCCTTATTGCTTGAACCAAAGTTTGCGAACTTTGTTGATCAAGTGAAACCGGAGAAGTACGTGAGCTTCAGTCCGCGAATTGGCGAATTTCTCAAACCCAATAATTTCTGCTGGAGTTTGTGAACTCCATACGGGAACTTAAGTCCGCGAACTTGAGTAGGTTATGTCTAAAAACGATGTTTGTGAACTTATCTTATTAAACTAAGAAATGCTATTTCAAACCATGGATTTATAGTTCATGAATCGATTCGAGTGAATCACATCGTTTTTGCTTCGATTGTATCTTGTGTTGTACATAAAGATCTAAGCAATTGAACAACTCTTTAACTAGTTCATTTGAGTTATTTGGACTAGTTATGGTGAAGAAGAATATGGTTGGTATGAAAGTTATCATATGGCTAACCATTTGGTTAACTATTGTTGAACCAACTAATGTACAAGTTTGGGTACGGTTTTCACAAGCCTACAAATGTTCATTTCATGTGTGTGTAACAAGCTATGTTTTCGATCTAATGGTTGATAAATATTAGCTTGAATCTAATCAAGTTTTCATCCAACGGTGAATATTGAATGCTTTGTTATTAAGCTAACATTGATTGCAAACCATGATTTGAGAGACTATATAAGGGAGAACTCTAGGAACTGGGAAACCTACACATTCTGTGTGATTTTAGTTTGCTAATCTAGAGTCGATTCTCCTTTCACCCTTTGGTTTTCTTCTTCTAAAACCAGGTTAACGACTTAAAGACTTCATTGGGATTATGAAGCCAGACCGATACTACTTTTCTTGTAGTTGTGTGATCTGATATTGTTGATTCTATCGTACGAGTACAATTGTAATAATTGGCTTGAGATTTCTATCTCCGATATGCAAGATATAAAAGTAGTCACAAACTCTTCGTCCCATCGTTTGTGATTCCACAATATCTTTTTTCGCTGCGTCGATTAAGACTATTATGAGGTGATTTATAAAGATGAGTTGTTCTTCGGGAATATAAGTCTGGTTTTATCAATTGGTTCCTGTTCACCTTGATTTATCAAAAGACGGAACAAAAACTTGTAGGTATATTCGTGGTAGACGGATTTATCTATTATTGTAGACTTTTTTATGTGATACAGATTTGTTTATTAAAGTCTTCGACTTTGGGTCATAGCAACTCTAGGTTGTTGGTGAGATCATCTAAGGTAATCTAGTGCGCAATATCTTGCTAGGATCAGAGGCCTAGGAACATAACTATACCTTGGATCAATGTGAGATTGATTGGGGTTAAACTACAGTCCAGACCGAAGTTATCTTAGAGTAGGCTAGTATCTGTAGCGGCTTAATACAGTGTATGTTTAATCTGGACTAGGTCCCGGGGTTTTTATGCATTTGCCGTTTCCTCGTTAACAAAATTCTGGTGTCCTTGTTATTTCTTTTCCGCATTATATTTTGTTATATAATTGAAATAATACAGGTTGTGCGTTGTTCAATCAATTAGAATATCCGACCTTTTTGGTTGTTGATTTAAATTGATTGACATTTGGATATTGGTCTTTGGTACTATCCAAGTTATCTCATTGAATTTGATAAAGACTCGCAGATTTCTGTTTGCTTGAGTATAGATCAAATCAAGTGAGATTGAGATAATAACTCCTTGAGATATTTTTATCTAGATTGAGTCTGACTGTCAAGTTGATTCTCTAGCAAGTAACTCGGAGTTTGTCCATACAGATTGCTAATCGAAATATTGGGTGTGGTTGTTAGACCCCCGCTTTTTCATCACTCTCTCGCAGAACCTCTCACAGAATGCAGATACGATAACTTTGTCATACTCAACAATCGAACTCTCGACCGTAGGCCACTGCCCGGAGTTCTTGACAATCGCTTATACCTCATCACATTCCTTGTCAGGTGTCCATAACGTCATCATATATTGCTTGAAGCTTGGTGCCTCATAAGACGGATGGCAAGCTTGTGATCCTAAGTACCAAAAACACAAAATTAAAACAAATACAAACACTTGAATTTTTTTTAAGATATATAGATAGATACACTTAACTAAAAACAAAGTTTTATTGAGATTACTTACGATAACACCATCGATTTCACATGACAATGAGTCTTTGTATCCAAAAAGAACATGTACACCATCTTCTGGGGTCCCTAATGGAGGCTGACATAGTTTCAATCTGACCTTTAAGTGAGGGGGAAGCATGTGGGAATCAGCTGGTTTAGTGATAACCCGCTTCGGTCTTCCGATTGCGGTTGGAGTTCCAGTTACAGTTTGAGTTTGTTGATCATTACCTGTTTTTTCTTCCTCTTCTTTATCCTCTCCCTCTTCTTTATCCTCTTCCTCTTCAACAATTTCACCTTGTCTATAATTATCTTTATCTCCATCATTTCTATCACCATCACCATTACTTCATCCAATAGGTGGCATGTCTTAATCATCACCATCTCCTCAAGTAGACGGAGTTCTTTCAACACCATCATGATCACTACCTCTTCCACTATATGGATTTGATTAGTCTTCATCTGGAGTTTTCATCTGAATCACTGGGTTCCGGTGGTGGTTGAGAATCATTCCGTTCACGGATCTTGAGAGTTCCCGGCTCAACTAATGCCCCTCGATGTGTTGCAGTCAAGAGTTGGTCACCAACATGAGGAGGTATTGAAGGAGGAGTAGCATTTTTCTTCTTTCCCTTTTGCAACCTAAACAAGAACAATTAAAAAAGTCGTCAGGGTCGACAACTATAATCTATGTCTACTAAGAAATAGTCGGCAGTGTCGATAACTATAAATCATGTCGTCTATACAGTAGTCGGCAGGGTCTTATTCAACTACCATGCCGGCTTATAACAAGTCTGAACTCAGGAAATTCAAAAGATTTTCAAACAATTATTCGGCATGGTCTGTAATCCATACATTGCGGCTAAAATGCAGTCGGCAGGGTGGTATTCAAATACCATGCCGACCTTATGATTTTAGGTATCAGGAAACACCAATATTTTTCAAGTATATCGTCGGCAGGGTAAAAATTTAAAATCCAACGACTAAAAGAAACACATTCTGCCGGTAAGGTGTTGGGGTTTAATACCTTGTCGACCCTATAAAAAGAGGTTACATATATTAACAGCCGGCATGATATTCAACCTAAGATATTTTTGACTAACCCTAAATATGAAAAGTCTGCAGGGTCGTCAATTAGAGATCCTGCCGTCTAAATAACTGCAGATTCACAAATTTGATTTTTCTGACATAATTTGACATGCAAACGTAAAATTGAAGTACTTGAGTGAGTTTAAGTAGGCCCTTACTTTCTCAACCGCGCCATTTCTTCGGTATCATAAGCGTTGATTTCTTTTTCTTCAACGGTTTTTTTACTCTGTTTGTGTTGAACTAAATTTGCAATTCCAAGGTTATATTGATTAGGTTTTTTATTTGTTTGTTTCATACGACTAGCCTTCGGTGGCTCCATGTTTGAAGATTAATCATAATTTTCGAATCGACGATTACGACGAGTTTTCGTTGGTGGGGGGTGGAGAAGCCGGTGAGGTAGAGGAGTAGAAGAAGAAGAGGAGAAGATGAAATTAAAATAATAACTGATTAGGGTAATATAAGAATTATAATGGGAAAGGGTAGTTTTTTAACTTCACCCATTAGGACACTCCCTTAGCCTTTAAAAAGAGTCCACTTAAATTTGCGTATACCCCAATCAATCTGGGTATACCCCTAATCCGACCAGATTTTTTTTCCCTAATATATATGACGACAGAATGGATGGAATACGCTAGTGTTATTTTTTTAGTTTTTGAAATGGGGGATCTCCCCGTTACCATGTGGAAATTTGGATTGAAATTGTCATAATGTTTTGAGGGAGAGTTTACAAGTTAGAAAAGCAAATATTCATGCGAAATGGATGGAATGGATACCCCAATTAATCTGGGTATACCACTAATCCGGACAGATTTTTTTCCCTAATATATATGACGACGGAATGGATGGAATATGATAGTGTTATTTTTTTAGTTTTCTAAATGGGGGATCTCCCCGTTACCATGTGGAAATTTGGATTGCAATTGTCATAATGTTTTGAGGGAGAGTCTACAAGTTAGAAAAGCAAATATTCATGCGAGAAAATAAAAATAAAATAATCATTCTCTCCATATCTTCACTCGTCGGGTCAGGGTATAACCAGATTAATTAGGGGATACTAATTGTAGTCCCATTTAGGATAATGATCCAAGGGGTGTCTAAAATTCGTTAATTTACTTCACTCTCACCTACCCTTAATAATAAACTTTATATTAGGATTAGGTTATCAAAACATTACTAACGATCAGAATCTCCCAAAACAGATCTCTAACGATCCAGAGAAATTATAGAATCTATTAAATCAAAGTTTAATCAGGAGAGAAAAAAAACTTTATTGTTGAAGAGGAATAAGAAGAATATGTGGAGGAAGGGGAACAAGAACATATTGAAAAAAATCCAATCTGATGAAGAAATAATGGCGCGACTGAAATAGAAAAAGCAAGTCAAACAAAAACCCATTCATCTTCTTTATCTGCTTAACGTATTGAATGATTTTTATTTTTTTTAAAACCCAAGGATACGCAAAAGAATTTATTTACAAATTTTGGGTCATCATGGTATATGCAGTTCACCCTTGGCGACCTTTCATGTTCTGGAAAAAAAATGGAGAACAACATGAAAATTCGTCATGGATGACGATTCTAGACCATAACGACTGTTCAAGGTGAAAGAACCTTTGTATTTTATTTATTTTTAAATATTGGTCATGGTTAATGAATGCAGATTGCAAAAACCAACATTCTCGTATAGAATTTGCTAATTGTCGAAACTTAATTCTTTGTCAGTTATTTTGTTACAGGTATATAATTTAAGGTGCTTTACTTTTTGGAATCAAGGTAAGGACTATTATATGAACGATAAAGATGAAGAGTCTAAACTGGTTATGCTAGGTGATTTTTTATTGAGCTATAATGTGTGTTGCTTATGATTCAGGTATGAGGTTTGCTATTAGAATACATGGAAAACTATTGCAACTGGTGTAATTAGGAAAATTCTCAAGTAGTAGATAATAATTCATGAACTTCACTGATTCATCTCGAAGTCTCAATTTTTTTGAATCAAACTGCGGTCTCGATTAAAAATATACATTGTGAATGTCGTCACCGTTATTTGTTCCGATATCATTGTTGTTTTCATATACTTTGCAAAAAAAATCTCATGGATTTTATTGAATTTGATCTTAGTTTATTTAGAGCGATGAAATGGAAATGCTTCTATATAAGTCATCAGATTCTGTCTATTGTTTTTGTTCATTTTGAAGTCCGCTGCGAAGTGCCTCTATATGTGGCGCTAGAATAACTGATGAATGAGATGATTTTTTTAATGTTCCTCCTTATAATTTATGCTCTTCTAAGTCTTTGGTGTGAATATGTGATGTTCCTGAAATGGGGTACTGATTTGTGTTTAGGTTCTATGATGTTGTTGTGAAGCTGTTGTCATTTGTATGCCTTATAATTTATGCTCTTCTGGGTTAGGTAGTATGATGTTGTTGAAATGGGGTACTGATTGTGTTTTGGTTCTTTAGTAAGACTTGAATTTTTTTGGATGAAAACCTTTATTCAGTTTAAAACTACACTACCAAATGGTCAATTTCATGCAAGTGCCTGACTTGTTTGGTTTCAGATATATTTATTTTCCCTGAATATTGAATATTATGTAAGTTCCCTAAATTGTAAAAAAAATCATGTTGTCCTAGCTGGGGCATCTATACAGGTCTCTTTGAACTTTCCCGCCAATAATGCATATGTATGATGTTAAATTAGTATAATTAGATTTAAAGGTTGATATCACAGAAGAGTTTGTTTACAGTTGTTTGAAACTGACGCCTTGAAGCACGCCTAAATATCTAAGTTGTATAATCTATTTCGTAAACAGTAGTGCATCTTTTATAATAATTTTAACTGATCTTGTATCATCTTTCTTTGTTTTCATTATAAAGTTGTGATGCACTATCGTGATCTTAAATAATCTCTGACTAATGATTTAAACCATTGTTTTAAATATTTATTGTCTTTTATATATCCCACTGGGTATTGTCTTTGTTGACTCCTATATCCGGGATGAGGTGCTTAGACCCTATGCTCAGCAATGGTTGTCCTACTTAAGATTTTTTTATCTTTAAATGGTATGTAGTTGTCTTCATAATAATAACATCACCTTTAAGATATTCTCTACTAATGTACATTGTTCTGTATTTTCTTTGCTCAGAACAATTGTAAAGAAATTCAGAGTCGTCATCACTACAGGAAAAATCTTCTTTTACGATTGTTGTTTTACGACATTTACTGCTTATGTCGTAATTTTTTTACTACCTTTATCCTATGAAACGTTGTAACTTATTATGATATATCCAACTCTTAGTAAAAAGAGTAGTAATGAAAATAAAATATGACTGCGTTTTGAAAAAGAGTAATGATTATAATGTATAACGATTTTTAAAAATAGATGTGAAATATTATGTTACTTTATTATATATAAAATATAAAAAGAAGTTATTGAGGTGGTTCGATCCAGGACATAATGGGTGGAATGCGAGAGCATCTACCATTTTTGAACTTGAAATTTTATTTGTTTGCAAGTTTTATTAAAATCATTATTATCAATTTTTTGCTCAACTCGCGCCCTACAGAACTCAAAAACCTTATCTGAAATCAACAACCAATACATAACATTCAAAAGAACAATTTATAGTAAGAATAATTGCTAAATGAGGATAGACATTCCTGCAAACTAGAACACGCAAGTATAATTTCATTTTACCAATAAAAACCACCATATACATATGAAAGTATAACCACTTCACAGAATCTCTGTAATTAGAACCCAAGGGTTTTCTAGATCAAACATAACATGTTACAGATGATAATAATAATAATAATAAATATTATAAATGAAGGGTGTTCTAATTTCATAAAGATGGCAAATACAAACCAGGCAAGCCCGTTATCGAGAAACTTGAATCAGTAAAAAACAACACATCTAAATCATTTTCCTTTTGTTGTTCTTTTTCTTGTTGTTCTTCTTTGATTGAGTCACTAGGATGTCTTCAGCATCTGTTCTTGCGTTGTCATCCATTGACTCACCAAGAGTTGAAGTATCTAATGGTTGACAATTTGCATCTTCCTTTTCATTGTATTCCTCTAATTCATGAAAACCCCTAGGCGGTGGTTTCAACACCACATACCACTTAGATTTATCCGACTCTCGACAATAGAACACTTGTCGGGATTTTGATGCTAAAATGAACGGATCATTCAGAAATTGATTCTTATACTGATGTAAGTTGACTATTGTAAATCCCTATACTACCTTGACACCAAAATTAGTGTTAGCCCATTCACATTTGAATATGGGTATTTGAACATATGGTGGTAGTCCAACACAATTTTTTGTTTGTAAAACACCATAAAAAGTATAACTGTTATTTTATGACTTCCCTACAATTAGAGTTTTTGATTTAATGGAAACACCATTGCATTGTGTAACTTTTTGGACATTATGAGTATGAAACCTAGTCTCATTGATGACCAAGCCTTTATATGACATGCAGTTTTCTAAAGGCTTCTTCGACAACCACTCTACCATGCTTGATATCGATTCACCTTGATGAATTTGCATATTAACATATAAGCACAAACTTAGTTAACAGAATATAAACGTCACAAAGAATCACGAATAAATAATGAGCCATAATTTGCATTGTAGCTACACGTTTTTCAACATCCAAACATAGGAAAGGATAATCAACCACATTCAATATAATTACTGGACAATTTTTTTCAAACATGACCACTTGGAAAATAGACAGACGAACGACTGAGTGAAAACTATTTCAATTAACACCACCTAACTCTGGCACTATTTCCTAAAAGTAAAAATAAATTTTACTTCCTTCTTTTGTCCCTAATTGTGTCATTATCTTTGTATCAAGATACAAGCATAATCATGAACCAAAAACACTTATTTGCTATTTTTCATTGCTATCATTGTGAGTAATTCCATATGAAAATGATGCCAATTCTTTAATACAGATGCACAGTGAAATCTTGTATCCAGTCTGCTACCAACACTCTAATAATGAAATGCAAAACTGCAAAAAAAAAATCACTGGTAATGGCATGACAACCTTACAAGGAGGATATTCTAGTTTAATCTGCTGAGTTTTTTCTAATATCATCTTACTCTTATCCTAGTAAGTTGTACAACATTCAATTCGTCTTTGCATTTTGCATGAATGTGTCTGCTTTTCACTATTTGTTTTTGAGATCATTAATTCTTTTAACTAAAGAAATTTGTGTGCTTTAATATACTGGAAGACATGATTTGCAGAAAGGGAATTATTTTCCCTAAATGTTCGAATTTCAATCCTTTTGTAGCAGATGCTGAAAAAAATAACGGTTCTAAAAAAATTCCCCATATGGTACCTACAAATAAGTACTACTACAGTTCATTGCCTCTTGAAACCAACTTGAGTTCACGGAGAATTCGTTGTCACTCGAGATTACGGTGTCCCCATTTGGAACACCAGTGTTATTGTCTACTGGTTGAGTATACCAGTAATACGAAGTCGAAATATTGGGAGTTAACATTGTTTAGACAAATGAAGTATTCGAATCTGGTTTGTTCAGTGTAATAAGACAAGAATTGACCATCTGATTGCATATAAGAAATCTGTGACAAAACAATTTTGGAGAAACCTACAATGCAAACGTCAGATCCAACCAGACTTATTGTTGATGTTTTAAAATACAACAGTTTTACTTAAAGAGAGAAGTCTAATGTGAAGGCAAAAGTCACACCCTTCGCTTACCATTGTGCTGATATCAGAGAAAGATGTCCAATCCGCGGTGTTAAGAGATAAAGCATTGGCTAAATTCATCGTATATGAATTGGTAGGAATTAGAGATCCGAATATTGTTTGAACCTCTCCTACAATTTGATTTTTCAAATAGTTACCAACATAATCATTAAGTTCAGCTATTTTAGACATAGTTTTATACAAAGATATTGAAAAAATGGGGGTCTAACAACCACACCCAATATTTCGATTAGCAATCTGTATGGACAAACTCCGAGTTACTTTCTAGAGAATCAACTAGACAGTCAGACTCAATCTAGATAAAAATATCTCAAGGAGTTATTATCTCAATCTCTATTGATTTGATATATACTCAAGCAAACAAATTTTTTAGAGTCTTTATCAAATTCAATGAGATAACTTGGATGGTACCAAAGACCAATATCCAAGTGTCAATCAATTTAAATCAACAACCAAAAAGGTCGGATATTCTAATTGATTGAACAACGCACAACCTGTATTATTTTAATTATATAACAAAATATAATGCGGAAAATAAATAACACAGACACCAGAATTTTATTAACGAGGAAATGACAAATGCAGAAAAACCCAGGGACCTAGTCCAGATTAAACATACACTGTATTAAGCCGCGACAGACACTAGCCTACTCTAAGCTAACTTCGGTCTGGACTGTAGTTTAACCCCAATCAATCTCATATTGATCCAAGGTACAGTTATGTTCCTAGGCCTCTGATCCCATCAAGAAATTGCGCACTTGATTCCCTTAGCTGATCTCACCAACAACCAAGAGTTGCTACGACCCAAAGTCGAAGAATTTAATAAACAAATCTGTAGCACACAAAAAAGTCTACAGTAATAGATAAATCCGTCTACCACGAATATACCTACAAGTTTTTGTTCCGTCTTTTGATAAATCAAGGTGAACAGGAACCAATTGATAAAACCATACTTATATTCCCGAAGAACATCTCATCTTTATAAATCACCTCATAATAGTCTTAATCGATGCAGCGAAAAAAGATATTGTGGAATCACAAACGATGGGACGAAGAGTTTGTGACTACTTTTATATCTTGCCTATCGGAGATAGAAATCTCAAGCCAATTATTACAATTGTAGTCATACTATAGAAACAACAATACCAGATCACACAACTACAAGAAAAGTAGTATCGGTCTGGCTTCATAATCCCAATGAAGTCTTTAAGTCGTTAACCTGGTTTTAGAAGAAGAAAACCAAAGGGTTAAAGGAGAATCGACTCTATCTTAGCAAACTAGTATCACACAGAATGTGTAGGTTTCCCAGTTGCTAGAGTTCTCCCTTATATAATCTCTCAAATCAGGGTTTGCAATCAATGTTAGCTTAGTAACAAAGCATTCAATATTCACCGTTGGATGAAAACCTGATTAGATTCAATCTAATATTTATCAACCGTTAGATCGAAAACATAGCCTGTTACATACACATGAAATGCACGTTTGTAGGCTTGTGAAAACTATACCCAAACTTTTACATTAGTTGGTTCAACAATAGTTAACCAAATGGTTAGCCATATGATAACTTTCATATCAACCATATTCTTCTTCTCCATAACTAGTCCAAATGACTCAAATGAACTATTTAAAGAGTTGTTTAATTGCTTAGATCTTTATGTACTACACAAGACACAATCGAAGCAGAAAGATGTGATTCACTCAAATCGATTCATGAACTATAAAGCCACGGTTTGCAATAATATTCCTTAGTTTATCAAGATAAGTTCACGAACATCGTTTTTACACATAACCTACTCAAGTTCGTGGACTGTGTTCTCGGACTTAAGTTCCCGGAAGGAGTTCACAAACTCCGACAGAAATTCTTGGTTTTGAGAACTTCGCCAGTTCGCAAACTGAGTTCGCGGACTGAAGCTCACGTACTTCTCCGGTTTCACTTGATGAACAAAGTTCGCAAACTTTGGTTCAAGCAATAAGGACTTATACATATATGTGTTTCCATAACAATGCTTATATCCTCAAATGGTTATATTGTCTAAACTCTCATTTCAATCATTGAAACATTCTCAGAGGGCGTTATATAGTTGTTATTCACAAACTATTTTTCATCAGAGCGATTTTCAAAGTGATTGAAACATAACATGAATTTCGTCACTAGGTAAAGATGAACTTGGCTAAAGCGAAAGCTTTACCAACACATATTTTGAGAAATAGATAAGCGAGATATACTCAGCTCGAAATACCTCATGTGGTATAATCTTAGTCTATATAGTAATACGACTTTTGTCTCAAGATAGGAGATAGAGTAGATAGACTTTTGAGTGATAGATAAGTTCAAGTCTCCACATACCTTTTAGTCGATGAAGATCCACTGGTTCCTTGAGTAGTCCTTCGTCTTGTATGATGATTTCCATGGAGTTCTTGTGCTCAACTACACTTTATATCCTAGTCTGAGACCTTAGATATAGTAGACTAGAAATCAAGACTTTATAGTTTTGATCACTAACATTGACAAACATGCTTGAGATAGCAACGCATGCGAGTTCGACCGAGCAGTGCTCTAACAATCTCCCCTTTGTCAATTTTAGTGGCAAAACTATTAATACATATGGAATACAAAAAATATATAAATAAACTTTGTAGCTCCTATTACACATGTCGTCTGATCTTTAACATTACTCGAAATCTTCGTCACTTCCAAGTACTCCAATGATCCCAAAGGTTGTAAGTTTAGCATCATCGTTGTTGAAAATCCATAGCTATACCAACGAGAAAACAAGAGTTCTCAATCATTATTATATAGTGTCATAGTATCATTACACATCATCAAAGTCCAATTGTATCACAACTTTAACAACAATACTATGGTGATACGTCACTCCCTCTTAGTCAATACTCCATCTCACATGAAAACCACTCCCCCTTACATAATGATCCGAAAACCATATGTATTTGTAGTGAGAACTACATATTAATTCTCCCCCTTTTTGTCAATAAAATTGGCAAAGGTACAAGAACGGGATCCTAATGAAATTTCCGTAAGAGACGGTTTATAACCAAAGGTAAATATATATCATCTTGTTTAGATGTAATTATAAATCCGAAGCTAAATGCATTCATCAAGGAGCTATAAAGATACAAGATAACCCCTATAAAATTCCACAGCCGCAATCTCCACAAACATTTGGCAATTAAGCACAAGTTCAAAAGAACTCTCCCCCATAAAATGTCATTCCCAAGGGAACAACAAGAGCGACCTTAATTTCAAAATAAAAGAAGGATTTCTTTGGACTCAACAAATCACATATGAGTATGAATTTGAAATCCAAAAAGAATATTCAATCAAATTAACCGTAAGCGAACCTAAGATTAATTTAACTAAATATGCTCAACATAAGTAAACTTATGGAGACTTAAGAAATCAATTAGATTAATCACAAGAGAAACCACAATTAATCTAATCGAAGTATACAACCAAATTAATCACAAAAGTAATTAATTTAATTGTCCATGTTCAACACAAAGTACCTTACGGAAAAACAACTAAGCTAATCAAAATAATCAACTTTCGTTATTCACGTGCTCAACATAAGACACTTTATGGAACAACATAGTATTTACACAAAAATTGTGGATCGGAGATCGACCTTATACCGTGGAATAATCAAGGATTCATTCTAATTCTCATCACCATTTGCACAATGGCACACAATAGACATAATCCTTGAATCACAAAAGATTTTAACCTATCTTACATCAATAATTGACAATATAGGCTTAACTTTTGTGTTTTTCAAAAGTCCATCATTCTTTTATCAATACTTGCATATTAATTCACGAACCACTTTACTTTTGACAAATTATGGGACAGCCAAGTTCACGAACGTAAACACACATATCCCATAGCAATATTGCAATATATAAAACCATAAAGATTAATACTGCAAAAATCATCTTCCAAACAAGTTTAGAATTTAAACCAATAAATCTAAAAATAAGAAGATGAAAACATTGTACATAGCTATGTGTAATCACAATAATGGCTATTCCAAACACTAGTTATTCTTCTAAACAAAACAAGAAAAATAGAAGATTTACTAGGAAAACATTTCACTTACTTTGAATACTCTTCTCATATTCTCTGTATTCGTCAAGCTCATCTTCGATCAGATAAATTCTAGATTCTCCATCTTTTCCTCAAGTCTCTTGAAAGAAGTTTCTAATTCACTTTTCAGGGAACGAACTTGTTCCAAGACTAGATTCATGGTCAATGAGAGCTTTTAAAAATGAGAAACATAGATGTTCCCATCCAAAGAGGAACCATGACTATCAGGGCTCATAACATTATATGAAGAATCAAATCGTATCTTCTTTGATGGAAAGAGAACAGTCCAAACATCACTTTCTTTGCTTGAAAGACTTGAAGAGGACATGATGGAAGAGTTAGATGAAATGCTTAGTAAGGAAAAACTTTACTTTAAAGTAAACTGAGGAAGGGAGATTTCCAAAAATAACTCTTGACCAATACCCTAACAGAAAGTTGATTATTCTCAAAACAAATATTAAGAACAAAAATATTTCATCACAACCCTCTTGAAGATTATGATTTTTCGTCTAAGAGGGATAGACAAAAAATCTTTAATGCAGCATTACACACTGTAAATGTTCCAATCCTTTCTAGGACTGGGTAACTTCCTTTAAGGGGATGAAGTATTTATACTTTGTTTCTCTCTTTCTTTTAAGGAAGAAGAGTTATGAACATCATTCTTTCTTTCCTTTAGCATAGATTTGAATATTTTGATTGTGGATTTTCGCAAACTATGTATCCTTTTGGAAATCTCTTTTACAAAGGCTATAGGTTTTGTATGAGATTTCTTCTTCTTCTTCTCTAAACAACTTCTTATAGAAGAGAGTTTATTCTGTCTCTTAGTGCCACAATTTTTATGATCCTGATAATCACACGAGAAATCCATAAGATTAGATACGTTCTCATGATTTTCTCTATTATCCTTATTGCCAAAGTGACTTAAGAATGATATAGAATCAGGAGAATTTTGCTGATAACTTTTTAACGAAATAATCGTAAAGTTCTGATTAGACAGTTGACATTCCAGATTTTCGATATTTTAATTAAAACTTCATTTTCTAGTTGACGAACTTCTGAGGAAGTAAGATTATTTATCATGGAATAGTCGGGACTGTTAGGAGGACATACATGATTTTTAGCAAACAGATTGAGCAACTCATCACAGATATTATCCTCGGGACAGTAGTCAAGAGTAGATATCCATGCTTTAGTTAACTCACTCTTCTCTGTATCAGGATATTTAGAAGTATCATGAACACTATTGTAGCACTTGAAGCAAGAATTATTAACATAGTTTTTTCTGAACCTTTTTCTTGATTGATTGACTTTTATTTTGAGACTTTCTTTTACTCTGTCTAAAAGATTTCTTAAGTTGTTGAATAAACAGTGACAAAGTTGAGTTAAAGCAATTCTCATTTCTTTTTTCAATCAAATTATAACGTCGAGACTTACGATCAGATGTAGCAACATGGTTGCTAGATAGATGACGTTTCTCTCTTTGTTTAAGTTCAAGATCGAAAATCTTCAACTTTCCAGCTAGAGAATTTCTGGAAAGTGTGTCAAGGTTA
The DNA here is from genome assembly GCA_023529315.1 of Papaver bracteatum. Classification (NCBI taxonomy): domain Eukaryota; kingdom Viridiplantae; phylum Streptophyta; class Magnoliopsida; order Ranunculales; family Papaveraceae; genus Papaver; species Papaver bracteatum. The sequence goes on from JAJJWX010001287.1 coordinate 2,903,795, forward strand.
TTTCCTTCAACGATGGCATGCTTATTATAATCTATAGTGGCTAAGATATCCCAAGCTTCTTGCGACTTAGTGCAATTAGACACATGGTGCTGAAGATTTAGGGTAATAGCATGTATGATAGTATTCAAACCGTCGGAGTTTTGCTTTGCATCAAGAACCTCAGCAGGGGTGTACTCACCAATATTCTTTAGAACATTTACATCTCTAACTGCCTCAACGGGAGCATCATAGTCATTAACAACATATACCCATGATTGAAAATCACGTGCTTGAAGAAAATCTCACATAGAAATTTTCCACCATAAGTAATTAGAGCCATCGAATATTGGTGGTACGTTAATTGAGATAGCACCTCTGTCCATAAAGTCAGATCGCTACAAACACAGACTTGTAAGGACTTAAACGTGTTTGCCTGATCTGATACCAATTGAAAAAGAGGGGTCTAAAGTGTATGGATTTATCAATCTGTATGGACAAACTCCGAGTTAGCAATCTGTATGGACAAACTCCGAGTTACTTTCTAGAAAATGAAATAGACAGTCAGACTCAATCTAGAAAAAAATATCTAAAGGAGTTATTATCTCAATCTCACTTGATTTGATCTATACTCAAGCAAACAAAAATCTGCGAGTCTTTATCAAATTCAAGGAGATAACTTGGATGGTACCAAAGACCAATATCCAAGTGTCAATCAATTTAAATCAACAACCAAAAAGGTCGGATATTCTAATTGATTGAACAACGCACAACATGTATTATTTCAATTATATAAAAAAATATAATGCGGAAAAAAATAACACAGACCAGAATTTTGTTAACGAGGAAACCGAAAATGTAGAAAAACCCCGGGACCTAGTCCAGATTAAACATACATTGTATTAAGCCGCTAGAGACACTATCCTATTCTAAGCTAACTTCGGTCTGGACTGTAGTTGAACCCCAATCAATCTCACACTGATCCAAGGTATAATTATGTTCCTACGCCTCTGATCCCAGCAGGATACTGCACATTTGATTCCCTTATCTGATCTCACCCAGAACCAAGAGTTGCTACGACCCAAAGTCGAAGACTTTAATAAACAAATCTGTATCACACAGAAAAAGTCTACAATATAGATAAATCCGTCTCCCACGAATATACCTACAAGTTTTTGTTCCTTCTTTTGATAAATCAAGGTGAACATGAATCAATTGATAAAACCAAATTTATATTCCCGAAGAACAGCTCAACTTTATTAATCACCTCACAATAGTCTTAATCGACGCATCGAAAAAAAATATTGTGGAATCACAAACTATGAGACGAAGAGTTTGTGTCTACTTTTATATCTTGCATCTCAGAGATAGAAATCTCAAGCCAATTATTTTAATTGTACTCGTACGATAGAAACAGCAAGATCAGATCACACAACTACAAGAAAACTAGTATCAGTCTGGTTTCACAATACCAATGAAGTCTTTAAGTCGTTAACCTGGTTTTAGAAGAAGAAAACCAAAGGTGAAAGGAAAATTGACTTTATCTTAGCAAACTAGTATCACACAGAATGTGTGGGGATTTGGTTTCCCGCTAGAGTTATCCCTTATATAGTCTCTCAAATCAGCGTTTGCAATCAATGTTATCTTAGTAACAAAGCATTCAATATTCACCATTGGATGAAAACCTGATTAGATTCAAGCTAATGTTTATCAACCGTTAGATTGATAACATAGCTTGTTACACACACATGAAATGCACGTTTGTAGGCTTGTGAAAACCGTACCCAAACTTGTACATTAGTTGGTTCAACAATAGTTAACCAAATGGTTAGCCATATGATAACTTTCATATCAACCATATTCTTCTTCACCATAACCAGTCCAAATGACTCAAATGAACTAGTTAAAGTGTTGTTCAATTTCTTAGATCTTTATGTACTACACAAGACATAATCGAAAAAAAAAAACGATATGATTCACTCGAATCGATTCATGATCTATAAAGTCTTGGTTTGCAATAGCATTCCTTAGTTTATCAAGATAAGTTCATGAACATCGTTTTTAGACATAGCCTACTCAAGTTCGCGGACTTAAGTTCCCGTAAGGAGTTCACAAACTCCAGCAGAAATTCTCGGGTTTGAGAACTTCGCCAATTCGGGGACTAAGTTCTCGGACTGAGTTCGCGGACTGAAGCTCACGTACTTCTCCGGTTTCACTTGATCAACAAGGTTCACAAACTTTGGTTCAAGAAATAAGGACTTATACATATATGTGTTTTCATAACAATGCTTATATCCTCCAATGGTTATATTGTCTAAACTCTCATTTCAATCATTGAAACATTCTCAGAGGGAGTTATATAGTTGTTATTCACAAATTATTTTTCGTCAGAGCGATTTTCAAAGTGATTGAAACATAACATGACTTTCGTCACTAGGTAAAGATGAACTTGGCTAAAGCGAAAGCTTTACCAGCACATATTTTGAGAAATAGATAAGCGAGATATACTCAGCTCGAAATACCTCATGTGGTATAATCTTAGTCTATATAGTAATACGAATTTTTTCTTAAGATAGGAGATAGAGTAGATACACTTTTGAGTGATAGATAAGTTCAAGTCTCCACATACCTTTTAGTCGATGAAGATCCACTGGTTCCTTGAGCAGTCCTTCGTCTTGTATGATGATTTCCATGGAGTTCTTGAGCTCAACTACACTTTTTATCCTAGTCCGAGACCTTAGCTATAGTAGACTAGAAATCAAGACTTTATAGTTTTGATCATTAACATTGACAAACATGCTTGAGATAGCAACACATGCGAGTTCGACCGAGCAGTGATCTAACATATATTACCGCATAAATTAGAGTAAGTAACACCAAAAAAACCTGCATTATGTAACCAATATTTGATAGTTCTCTTTCTCATGCATGTTTTGTGCTAAAAAGGTTCATGAAAATTGAAACTATGTTACTAACAAGATAAACCTACCAAGTTCAAAAATTTGCTAAAAAGTTCAAAAATTAAAAGAAGAAAAAAAACACAAGCAAAAATTCTATAATCTGTATGTGTTGTTGCAAAGGTCTTACAACTATCGATGAACTCAAATACATCGTCTCCATTAACTGTCTCTAATGGAGATGCAATAGCATAAAATGGTTCGATTATCAAAATCAGAGCAATATAAAATAATTTCCTTACTTAAATAAATAAGTATACATTTATTCATAAGTATATTTTAAGACATTGTTACCAAAATTATACCGTCATATACAAAATATTAAAGCAAAGAAAATTTTTCATACAACACTTATATATATGCAAGTGAGGGAATTGTTAGTGGTAAGACACCTCCATCATCGTTCATTTATCATGTAGATATACTAGATGGACATGCCAAAATCAGATTAAGACTAACTTTTATTTTCATTCATAAATTTCAAGTTTGGCAACGTCAACTTAATTCAAGGATTAACTCTTATCGTGACTTTTTTTTGATGCATTATCGTGATTCCGTATTTAACTAAATACGTCTTAAACATCTCAAATTCGTCATATAAAATATCATAAGAGCATAAAGAAGCTTCAAATACCATTGATTATGAAATCAGAGAAACAAAAATCATGATAATCATTTCAAAACATTTCAAAAAAGAACTTTCCCCCCATCTTTTGTACAAGACAAGCTTCTAAAACAACCAGATCAAATCAATCAAGCAAACAATATAAAATAAGCTTCAAAATCCATGTTTGGTGACGAAATTTATTCTTTTCTTTTTGATGTAGAGAAGGAGAAATCATAAATAAAAAGAAATAGATGAATTCTAATTGAAATACATCAACTAAAACTTATCAAAGAATTGAAATATCCAAAATGCCCTTGACTCGGCCCAAACGCGATACATACCCCAGGTATGTGTCTTTCTACAGCAAATTCGAGTATAAAAACTCTATTGCGTCTGTACACGCTACGGGAAGGCTCACGCAAAGAGAAATATAGTTTTCTCAAACAAAATCCTAGTGTTTCTCAAAGGAAACACAATAACAACTAGATTTCACGCTCCACATTGCGCCACTTCTACTCTTCCAATCCAAACGAATTGGGCTCGCACCTAATACTTTAAGAAAAAGAACTTGAGTATTACATTATTACCCACTTAAAAATAATTTCGTCTCGAAATTCAAAACGATAAAAGAAAACTAACGAACATTACCTCCTAGTTACTCCAGTCATTTCTCCAGGATATCGGATTCTTGCTCCCAAGTTGTCTATTATAGGTTGATGTTGCCAAATGACTTCCACAATCTAGTCTTTTCCAGTTCTTGGATCTCAATTTTCTTGTTCTAACCCCTCTTCTTCTTAGCTGTAGTATAAAGTGATGAACTTGCATTAATCAGAATAAAAAAATAAACTTTAAAAAGGTTAACCTTCTTAGCAACTACTTATTACTAACAACCCAATCATATGCATAACACGGTATCTGGTTGTTTTTATAAAATTTCAGAAAATAAAGAGATTTTTAACACTTTTTCAAAAGTCTGTAATGAAATCGATATTTCAATAAAAAAATTCCAAACAAAATAGAGTAAATCCGCGGAAAACACTTATGCAAAACAAAAAAACTCAAAGGAAACCGAAACGTATGCTCTGATACCAACTACGATAGCCATAAATTTTGTTCACTTTCAATTGGTCGTGGAGTGGTCAACCGACAAGTTCCAAATTCTCTGAGCTGCCATTGGGGATGCGCGGGTTGAAAACAGTTTGTTAACAAGAGTAAAAGTTATGCTATTATTAAACATAACAAAAGAAGAAAGGATGAGCTATCTTTAAAAAAAATATGAGCATAAATAAAAAATTCAGGAACATGTCTAAATCACTCATGTCGTGGCAAAAGTGTTTCTGCAACAATCCTCGAGATTTGTGTATGAAGATGAAGTTTAAGCCGTTAGATGATTCAGCATTATTCTTCGTGATGCACTCTTGGTAGATGAAGAAGTTCAGTTACTTGTTGAATCAACTCCTTATCTTCAATAATTGTTGATAGATGAAAGTGGGGGGTACCTGCAAAAGACACTCTGATGCCTCAATGAGTAAGAGTTCTAAGCAGGTTTTTATGGAGAGAAGGATTAGAAAATATGTATCTTTATTATTGATACTCCACCTCTATTTATAAGTTTTGGAGGAATTATATCCAACCCAGTTTTCATCTAGAAACATTTTGACTATGTATCTGGACCAAATTCTTGCTAGGTTCATCTGGTCCCAACCAATTTTCCATTTTTATAGGATCTGTAACTTACAAGTTATACCTGGTCTTCTCAGTAACTGATCCCTCATTTTTCCGGAGGATATGTAACTCCCAGGTCATACCTGGCATTCTCTGTAACTGATCCCTCATTTTTCTGGGGATCTGTAACTCCCAGGTTTGAATATGTACTTGGTCTTCTCATAACTGATTATCCCTCTTTTTGGGGATCTTTAACCTCCATGGTTGAATATGTACCTGGTGTTTTGTTGTAGAAGAATAATTGCTGACTGGGCTATAATCATCCTTCCATATTTTATTACCCAATGGCCCAATATTAGGTATAATTATTGAGCTGGGGAACTTAAGCCCATATACATACTCTATGGTACAAACAACTCCAATAAAACCTGTCAGTGCAATTGCTTAAGTAAAACTACAGTTTTGAGAGTTCAAACTTAAAAATTCACACAAGATTCATTACTCAACCAAATTCATTGGGTTTTGGCTCATTTTAAAGAAAGAAGATAATATTTCACGTAAAAAATATAAGAAAAAATAATAAATTCATAAACTAATTCGAAATCCCACTGGTAAATCGGAAAGTAAAATGTTAAAGAAAAACCTACAGTTTTAGCAGTTTTCGCTTCAAAAATCACACATGCTTCATTTTTCATAGAAATACATTGATTCTTGACTCATTTTAAAAAACTAAACATAAGATTTCAGATAAAAATGGTAGGGAAATCAGTAATTCTTATATCTGCGTCAAAGTGTTTCAACAAGACATGACAGAAATCACGTTTCTCAGAAACTGTAGTTTAGGTAGTTTACATTCAAAAATTCGTACAAATTTCATTACACAATGAAATTCAGAAGTTTTGGTTCCGTTAGAAATCTCAGAAACCCCAATTTTTCATAAAAATGACAACCAAAAGTAATGAGGTACATAGCTATGTTTAAACATCTCAATAAAATAGGACATATATGTGTTTTTTCAGAAATTTCAGTTTTGATAGTCTGCAATCAAAATTTCGTGCAAAATTCATTATACAACAGAATTTTGCAAACTTGGTCTCGTTAGATATCTGAGACAGTCCTATTATACATAAAAATAATAGGATAAGGTCTTGAGGTGCATATCCGTATGAAAACATCTCGAAAAAATAGGAAAGCGGTACCCTTTTTCGGGAATTTAAGTTTCTTTTCACAAACACATGATGTGTTATCTTAAAACTCTATCGAAGACTTGATTTTGAAAAAAATCAGGACTTGAATGAATACCTAATACTCCATTTAACAAAATGAATGAATGGCAAGTTATATGAGAGTTAAATTTTTCATGGAGTAAGAATGAAATTATGGAAAGTACTTTGAATTGAAATACATGCAAGAAATCATTACCCAATGAATATTGAAAGAGCACATGGATATAATTACATGTTGAAAAAATGGGGGTCTAACAACCTGACCCAATATTTCGATTAGCAATCTGTATGGACTAACTCGAATATACATTTAAGAGAATCAAGTAGACAATCAGACTTTATCTTAATAAAAAGTATACCAAGGAGTTAATATCTCTATCTATTGATTTGATCTATGCTCAAACAAATATAAATCTGTGAGTCTTTATCAAATACAAGAGATATAAACTCGGATGGTACCAAAGACCAATATCCAAGGATCAATCAATTTCCAATCAATGACCAAAGGTTGGATTTTACAGTTGATCGATACAACGTACAACCTGTGATATTTCAATTATATAACAAAATATAATGCGGAATAGAAAAAACACAGACACCAGAAGTTTTGTTAACGAGGAAACCACAAATGCAAGGGACCTAGTCCAGATTGAACACCACACTGTATTAAGCTGCTACAGACACTAGACTACTACAAACTAACTTCGGTCTGGACTGTAATTAAACCCTAATCAATATCACATTGATTCAAGGTACAGTTACGCTCCATACATCTCTGATCCCAGTAGGATACTACACACTAGATTCCCTTAGCTGATCTCACCCACAACCAAGAGTTGCTACGACCCAAAGTCGAATACTTTAATAAACAAATTTGTATCACACGGAAAAGTCTACGATAATAGATAAATATGTGGGTATATTAATTATCTGTCCCTATTTTTAACTCCCAACAAATATATCCTTATGCAACAATAAATATGTCCCTCCTTTTTTATAACCTTATCCATTTAATATTAGATTACCTTAATACCCTCACTCATATAATATTTTTCTTTATTTCAAAATACAACAAATTTCTTCCCCTACCACTTCACCACCACCACCACCGTTCAATAACCACCACATACCAACCGCCACCACCACCAATATTCTACCACCACTCCTTCACCGCCACCATTACACCACCACTAGTCCTCCTCCACCACTAGTCTGTTGCCGCCACCACCACAAATTCGTCGCCGCCACCACCGTCACCACCTCCGCCGCCACCATCACCGCCGTCGCCACCACCATCACCACCGCCACCGGTTCAAATTTTTTTGTATCAACAAAAAGTAGTTGATCCATTTCAGTTATATCAAACAATGGATGTTTATCCATTGCAGTTGGATCAACAGTAGAAATTTATCCATTTTAGTTGGATCAATAATGGATGTTTATCCATGCTGATGGAAAAATGCTACCACTTCATCAGCTGCAGTTTCAGATCCACCAAAAAAACCATCAACAGTAGAAGTTTATCTAGTTTATCCAAGAAAAAAGGATCAACAGTGGAAGTTGATCCAATTTTAGTGGTTGTTGATCCATGAAAATTGGATCAATAATGATAGTTGATCCATGTAAAATGGAGTGAACTTGGCGTGAGTCGAACACGCATCATCTGACATGGAGTCAGTCATGCTACCATTGCACCACAAGTTCAACATTAGAACAAATTTATATGATTTAAACTACAAAACACGAGTTCAAAGGATTAACAACAGTAGTTAATCCCATATATATGGATCAACAACCATAGTTGATCCAATATATATGGATCAACAACAGTAGTTGATCCAATATCAGTACCTGCTTCAACCCAGATAACCACCATATTTCACTACCTGTAGCTTCATAAACACCAACAACTCCAAGACCAGCTTCAAAACCAATCTCAGTTGAATCAACAATGGATGTTTATCCATTTCAGTTGGATCAACAGTGGATGTTTATCCATTGCAGTTGGATCAACAACCATAGTTTATCCAAAATATATGGATCAACAACCATAGTTGAATACAATGCATTAATTCTACCATCCTGTATAAAGTTGGTTTTTCCTCCATTTCCATCGCTCCACCACCGCCAGCAACATCTCCATCGCTCTCACCACCACCAGCTCCATCTTCTTTTCAACCTATATAAATTCGGCACTGTGTCTATCTTCTTTCTAAATCGATTCCGAACTAAATCGACTCCGAAAAGTGAGATCTAACCAGATCCCTAAACTTCCTCTAGATCTCTAATGGCGGACGACGCTAAGAGCAGCACCGACTCCATAATTGAGAAACCATCAGAAGAGAAACCATCAGAAGAGAAACCAACTGAAGTAAAACGTGCTTGGGCCGATGAAGTTGATGACGCCGACGAAGAAGAACAACCAACTTCATCGACATCAGCTGAAAAAGATCCAGAACTGAACATTGCATCATTGAAGATCGACGAGAACAAGAATATTGAGAAATTTCTTGATGAACTTGAAGAGGGAAACATTAAAGCGTTAAGAAAAAACAAAACCCTAACATTAAATTTGTTTTGATTATGAAATTAGATACGTAATTAGGGTTTAATTTGTGGTTTGTTTTGTTTTAAATTAGGTTACTGGTGATACTTTGTATTCAACTGCTGCAACATTCGAGGATTTGAAAATTTCCGAGGAGATATTGAAAGGGTTATATGTTGATATGAAGTTTACATGACCTAGTAAGATTCAATATGTTAGTTTACCAATTTATAGAAGACATTAGTAGATCAGTGAAAAGAAGATCTGATGTTAACGGAGGTGGAGCTGGTGGTGGCGGTGGAGCTGGTGGTGGTTAAAAGAAACGGAGAGAAGAAAGAAATGATTTTTTTAGATGTAAAATTGAATATGAACTGATTGAATCCGTGATTTTAAAAGAAATAGGTAGATAGATGGGATGGCAAATTTGGAAGAAATAAAAATCTTATTGGACCCCTGATGGGCTTTTAGATAAAGAGGGACAAAATTATTATGTGATAAGGATATTTATGTAGACCATCAAAAGTAAGGACAAAAGTTCAATTACCACTAAATATGTCTCCCACAGATAAACCTATGAGTTTGTTTCGTCTTTTGATAGAAATCAAGGTGAACATGAACTAATTGATAACCCGGACTTATATTCCCGAAGAACAACCTAGAATTATCAATCACCTCACAATAATCTTAATTGTATAGTAGCAAAACAAGATATTGCGGAATCACAAATGATGGGACGAAGATGTTTGTGATTTCATGAACTACCGATTTGAGAAACAAACAACTTGGGTACGCATACAGGTATGCGTACCTTAGCTACCGGATTTTTAGTTAGTTTTAGTTTCCAAACTCAGCAGAATTTTTCGGGAAGAAAAGTTACGCCAGTACGCGTACGGGAATGCGTACCTAAGGTGACTAGTTTATGAGTTCATAAACTCCAAACTCAGTAGAATTTTCCGAGAGGAAAATTCCGCCAATACGTGTAGAGGTACGCATACCCAACCTGTCTCCTTCACCAATACTACATGCACACATATGCACGCATTTGGTTTCCGGTACATGGATTTATACACTAATGTGCGAACATACTATATATGCTTATATCCTTAGGTGGTAATCTCAATTCTACATTTCAATCATTGAAACATTCTTCTATAATGTTATAACAATCATTATTCACGACTATCGTCATCAAAGCTATTTTCATTGAAACGTCATCATGACTTTCGTCACGGGTAAAGATGAAAATGGTTAAATCGAAAGCTTACCAACACATATTTCGAGAAAAAGATAGGCGAGTAAACTCGGCTCGAAATAGCAAATGTGTATGTATGAAAACTATCATACTTATACGACTTTTATCTCAAGAGTAGGAGATAGAGTATGTTTTTGAGTGATAGATGAGTTCAAGTATCCACATACCTTTTAGTCGGATGAAGTTCCACTGGTTCCTTGAGTAGTTCTTCGTCTTTGTAAGATAATTTCCATGGAGTCTGAAGCTCGGCTAAACTTAACTCTCCTAGACCGAGACTAATCTATAAGTAGACTAGAAATAAAGACATTTGTTTTGATCACTAACATTGACAAACATGCTTGAGATAGAAACACATGTGAGTTCGACCGAGCAATGCTCTAACAATCTCCCCCTTTGTCAATTTTAGTGACAAAACTATCAATACATATGGATTACAAAATAGATAAAACTTTGTAACTTATCGTCCACTTGCTTGATCTCCTTGGTGCTTCAACGTTACTTGAAAACTTCGTCTTTTCCAAGTACTCCCATGATTCCATAGATGTTCAGTTTAGCATCATAGTTGTTGAAGATCCGTATCCATAACAATGAGAAAACAAAATCTCTTAATCATTATAATACATTGTCATATATAGTATTATTACACAACATCAAAGTTCAATTGTATCACAACTTTGACAACAATATTATGTTGATATGTATCACTCCCCCTTAGTCAATACTTTCGTCTCAACACGAAAAGCGCTCCCCATTACATAATGATCCGAGAATCATATGTATTTGTAATGTGAACTATATATTAATTCTCCCCCTTTTTGTCAACAAAATTGGCAAAGGCACGAAAACGGGATCCTAATCAAAATTTTCACGTAGACGCTTCAAGACTAAAAGAAAGAAACATATCAACTTTGTTTAGATGTAATCATAAATCCGAAGCTAAATGCATTCATCAAGGAGTTTATAAATATACAAGATAACCACTAAAAAATTCCACAGCCGCACTCCCCACAAAGATATGGAAATTAAGCGCAAGTTCAAAAGAACTCTCCCCCGTTTGATGTCATTCCAGAAAGAACAACAAGAGCGACCTTACTTTTACGAGAAAATAAGGATTTCAAAATAAAACTAAGATACTTAGAATATACATCTACTATAACCAAATGTGTAAAATAACCGTCCACCTCAAGAAGTTCCAAACTCAATTGCCCAAAGGATCTAGATAAAAGCAGGGGCAAGAGTTATGGATGACTAATAAACTAGAACAACACCAATAGACTACCGTAAATGTTGAAATGTAGCAGTATCTAATGGTTTGGTGAGAATATCAGCCAATTGTTGTTCCGAGGGCACAAATTCCATATTAATGATACCATTTTCATAGAGATGTCGAATAAAATGATACCTTATGTCAATGTGCTTAGTCCTTGAGTGCTCAACTGTATTTTCTGTTATGCGAATTGCAATGGTGTTGTCGCATAAGATTTTCATTATTCTAGTGTTGATTCCATAATCAACAAGCATTTGTTTCATCCATAGAAGTTGAGTACAACATGAGCCTATAGCGATGTATTCTGCTTCACATGTTGAGAGGGATTGTGAATTTGTTTCTTGCTATGCAAAGCTACAAGATTCAGTCTTACATAGTAGAAACCCCCTGATGTACTTTTTTTTATCTTCCACACATCCTGCCCAATCTGCATCTGAATAGGCAGCAAGATCAGTGTTAGTATCAAAAGTGTAAGATAGACCATACCCTGCAGTGTGATTAATGTAGTGTATGATCCTTTTTGTAGCTGCAAGATGAGATTCTTTTGGATTTGCCTGAAACCTAGCACATCAACCAACACTAAAAGCAATATCAGGTCGAGTAGCATAGGAGTTAGTTTAGGGGTGGACTTATCTAGACCAAATCTTGAGACGATATCCTTAGCGTATTTTTCTTGAGATAAGTAAATTCCATCCATGTGTTGTTGAATTTGTAAACCCAAAAAGAATCGTAATTCACCAACATTTCTCATTTCAAACTCCTTTTTAAGAGACACTTGAAAATCTTGTGCAAGTTTCTCCGATGTTGATCCATAGATGATATCATCTACATAAACTTGAGCAATCACAACATCTTCCCTACTCCACTTGGTAAACACTATTTAATCAACTCCTCCTCTTGAAAACCTTTCCCAAGAAGAGATGAGGTCAGTGTAGGATTAGAATATCGCAGAAAGAACATTCTTGCGAAGTTTTCATTAAAGACACTGGCGAGCGTCACAGAAAAGATAAAAAGAATGACGCAAAAAATAACGATGGTAGAAACATGAAGAAAACTTAAAGATCCTGCGAAGATTAGAGTGTTTACGAGATTAACATTATTGCACTCGCGAAGATATCGCAAGTTAAATCCGAAATTAAGGGATAGCTTAGCTGTCTATGAGCTGTCATCCATTATGTAATACCCTATATATAGGGGATGAGTAAACTTGAGAGGGAGAGATAATTTTTAGAGTGTTGAGAAAGTCTTGAAGAGAGTGAAAATTCTTGTGAGCGATTGTATTATTGATTTCTTCAATTTCTGAGAATTAATCAATAAAAGTATTGTTCTTAATCTACAAATATGTGTTGATAATTGGGATTCTTGTGTGGGGTGTAGTGTAGGAATTCCTGCAACTACATTTTTGGCGCCCGAAACATGGAGGAATTGTTGATTATTTGAAGAAAAAGGTAAAAATTGATATTGTGATTGGAAGGAATTTGGAATAATTAGTGCAGTATTTTTCGCAATTTTCAATAATTCACTAAGATTAATGGCTAGAAGAAGAAGAAATACATCAGAACCACCAACAACCGTAAGGAGTAGTAAAAGACTTGCAGGTGGAGAAACAAGTGAAATGGGAGAATCTTCAAGAGTAAGAACAAGAAGAAATAAAACAAGGAATGATGGAGAAAATCAGGTTCGACAGCCGAATCAACAAACACATATACAAGATAGAGCTATAGATTATGATAGAGTAAGCGTGCATACTTGGCGATCAGATTCAATGGAAGAACCAAAAGATCGACAATTAAGATATGAAAGACGAGAGGGAAAAAATAAAGAGGTAAATGGAGGATTAATACATGGTGATGAAGAAAATGAAACAATAGAGGTTTTAAGACAAAGAATGCAAGAAGAAAGGAGATTAGAGGCGGAAGAACGTGCAAATTTGGCAAGACAAAACCATGAATTGAGAATAGAAAACATGAGGTTACAAAATAGAAGATCAAGAAGTACAACGAGATCAAGTTCGAGAACAATCAGAAGTGAGATAAGAAGAATATCACCGATAGCAAATATTGAAGAAGAAAATCATGATCCAAATGGGGAACGTCACGAAAGGAGAGAAATAAGGGAAGATCGTTATATACCACAAGGTGAAATTCAACAAAACGAAAAAAATAATAGAAGGCAAGAGAATGAACAGCATCAGGCACGAAATAACCAAGACGGTGAAGAAAATCAAGAGGAAGGGAGAAGGATATTGCATGGAAGAGAAACTCTAAGAAATCAGCAGATAATTGAAAGAGAAATCGAGAGGCATTATGCTGAACAAGCACGCTTAGCTTGCGAAAGGGAAAGATTGAGAGCATAAGTGAAAGAGCAAGAATTCCAAGAGGCAATTTTCCAGAATAATCATGACAACTGAGAAAGAAGACGCGAACAAAACCGCAATAATGGTAATATTAACGAAGAATACGATAGGGTGCAAAGAAGAGCAGAATAAAATCGCAGAAGAGAAAATGGGAGATATAATGGTGTGCGCATTCGTGAAAGAAATGTAAGAGGAGATAATGGAGAAATACAAGAAGAAAATAATGGATACGGAAATCAAAATCTCGCAACACAAGATAGGCAAGAACGCAGGAGAAGGAAAGCTGCGCTGAAAAGACCAATGGAGCAAAACTCATCTGGGAATGAACAAATATTAAGAGAGCTAGCAGAAATGATGGGAATGTTAAATAACAGAAGAGAATGAGGCATAAGGCAACTTGATGAAGCCATTGAAGAAGCTGCGAGAACTCCATTCACTCAAGAAGTACAATTAGGAGGAATACCCCCAAAAAGCAATTTACCAGCATTAACCAGTATCTTCGATGGTACTACCTGTGATGTTCAACATGTCAAGGCTTATGTTAGGTGTATGATACAGTGGGAAACCATGATGATGTATTATGCAAATACTTTGCATCTAGCTTAACTGGCGAGGTGTTAAAATGGTTCGAAGGTTTACCTAAAAACACTATAACTTCTTTCGATCATCTGCAAGCTACATTTTTGGGAGCATATATAAGCAACAATTCTTCGCGGCCCGATATTGAAGATGTATTTAGGTTAAAATAGAGGATTGGAGAAAGTTTAAAACACCTAACCATAAGATGGAAGACAATGTGCAGTGAGATGGATGGAAGAGTAGATGAGAGATACCTCATTTTATCCTTCATTAATGCTATGTTCGCAACCAACCTGTTATATATACAAATTTTTAAAATCAAAAATACGATCACTATGACAGAGCTACGAGAATTGCAGGAAGAATATATTGCGTTAGATGAAAAACAAAATGAGATGGAGACGTATCCTATAACAAACACTAGTTCAGTTGCAGCGAGTGCAAGTTTACTTCCTAAGATGATAAATACAGTAGCGAGCACCTCGTAGGTAAAACAAGAAAAGAATGTGGATGATGGTCAACAAAAATTAGTAGCTATGGGAAGTCGAGATCAAGAAGAGTTTGAAAGAGAGAGAAACTTTTATCGCGGGGGAAATAATAAAATTCAGAGACTTGATCAACCGCAAGAGACTTATGGTGGACATAGACAAAGTTATCAAAGATGGCAGGAAAATCAGAAGATGATATGGGAAGAAATCAAAATGCCACCTTTGAATGCAAGTGTAGAATTTTTTTTGAAAGCCATAATATTAATGGAGAATATACAAGCACCCTGGAACATGGGAAAAAAACCACACCCAAATAACCAAAGTCAAGAATTTTGCTCTTATCATCATTTTCATGGTCACTCAACAAATGAATGCAGGAATATATAGAAGATCATTTTAAGGATGATAGATCAAGGAAGATTAAACCATTTTCTAGTAGGGCACCCGCAATCTCATCCATTACCACCTCCACCAGAAATTCGCAGAGTAAATACAACAAAAGGAGGAGAAACATTTGTGATAGAAGTTGGAGCAAAGGAAAAAAAATTGTTCTGTAACTCCATTATACATTCATCCAAGACTATCGAAGACTTCCATGACAATGTTTTAGTATGAGTGTTTACGAGAGATACTGATGGGAAATAAATCATGAACATTGTGAAAGCCTCGCCGCTTAAAAAGTGGCAAAAACAGATTATTTCTTTCACCGCACAAGAAGTACCTAAGCCTAGAGAAATGCATGATCAACCATTGGTTGTGAGACTAGAGATAAATCCAAAACTAAAAGAGGATGAAGATGAAGATGAAGATAAAACTGAAAATGATGAAAATGAAGATTCATGGGCAATTAATAGAGTATTGATTGATATAGGTAGTTCTGTGGATATTTTATTTTATCACACTTATAAGACCATGGGAGGGAGAGACGAGGATCTAGTAACCTCAATGTACAAGATATATGGTTTCAATGGTACCGCCAATAAACCAAAGGGAGAGATCACAATGAGAATCCCATTAAAAGGAATAACATCTAAAGTCTTATTCCGTGTAGTGGATATGGAGTCACCCTACAACGCCTTAATTGGCAGACCATGGTTGCATGGGATTCTAGGTGTGGCATCCACTTACCATCAGTGCATTAAGTTTCCACATCCAAATGGTGTTGGAGTCATAAAAGGATATTGGACTGAAAGCATAAAGTGTTATGAGATTGATATAAAATCTTGCGAAGAGAGAGCTGCGAAGCATAGCAATTGGAAGCACAACATCAAGCAAAGACAAAGATGTGACAGATTAATGGTGGATGCCATAGAGCTGCGAGAAGAAGAAAATTTGAGAAAGAATGAACACAGTATCTAGTGAATGACTCGCAAGGGCAACATAGCAAAGCGCAACAAAATCCAAAGGGCAGAATAAAGTAAAGGTAAAAGATTTCAAATAATGATATTGAAATGATATTGAAAGATATGTATGAACGATGTGACTCACAGATTGTTGCTTAATGAAAAATATGAGATTGTGAAATTACACCAGCATTGAAGAAAGAATATGTGAAAATATCGCAAGAAATGCGAAGAAAAATTCGCAGAATGGGACGAACCTTTATGGCGTACACCCTAGTTCGCGAATAAAATTTCGCAAGAGGCAAATGTAAGACCTAAAATACGTCATTTAAGGGGGTATCTGATTGCATGGCTCAAAGATAAGGTTATACCGCTACTGGAACTTGAGTCATGGAGATGTGGGGCTCAAGAAAGACTATCCGGGAGAGATACCTTGGATTTTCAACTATATATAAGGTTATATCCTGGTTGGACGACCGAGGGTCTCTTCAAAGGAGTGCGGAATATGATCAAGGCGTCACGGTACACGGTTGAGCCAAGAGTGCCTGGGCGGATGAACCTACCCTGGACATTCTTGGAAAGTCTTGACTATGATGCACTCAGCCTGAAGAAAACCCCACTTAGGGTGCAGTCTTGTAACTATAAGCCATATAGGCAAAAAGGATAAGAGGCTGCGAAAAACAACTGGTTGTTGGTAAATCCGGATGGGAGGATCTAGTCTTGTATGGACGATGTACGCCTCCTTGAAGGGGAAACCAGGGGGAAGATAAGGGTGGCACCCTCCATTAGGGAGCTGATAAGTGTCTTAAGATGCAAATATCACGAGGCTTTATTTTCGCAAGAAAATTTAGGCTTGTCGTATTTGTGCAACAAATATCAAAAGAGGCAAAAAGCCAAGAGAAAAAGATAAGATGAGATCAATGTGCCATTGCATGAAAATGTAAAGACGTCCCGCGATTTCATCGCAAGACGACAATGTCATGGGGCTTTATTTTTGCAAGAAAATTTAGGCCTATCATATTGTCGCAGCAAAAGAATACAAAAAGATAAGGCAAGATTAATGGGTTTTTGCATGAAAATGCAAAAACGTCCTGCGATTTTGTTGTAAAAGAAAGAGTGGATAAATAAGACCTTTACTTAGGAAGGCAAAATAAGACCACATAAGAATATAAGTAAAGAATTGCGAGATTGTGCAATATTCACTTTATAAATTGCTTAATCTCTCATTTGGATACAAAAAACAGAGGCAAATATGGGAATATATGATTATGAGAGAGTATTTTTTGACTCTGCATGATAGATTTACGCAGATTTATACATAGATTAAAAAAGTTAATTATATATTGATTAATTATATCACAAGAAAGAATTGTTTTACTAACACATGCAGGAAGGAAGAGAAATTCGCAGCAAAAACATAGGAAGATTAAAGAACAAATATACAAGTTTTACAAATTTTATATTCAGCAAAGCAGAATTACTTCTTAGTTGATTCATTTTCCTCTTCATCAGATTTTTCTATATTATCAGATTCTTCATCTTCAGATTCTTCTTCATCTTCATCAGCTTCACTATCAGAAATCACTAAAGAAGGAACATTCTCCGGAACTTTTTTATCAATACAAGGGTAATTAGAGAGAGGAATGTCGTGATTATTGCAGATTGACCTGATAGTATTATTGCGATAAGAAAGAGAATCATTCTTAAAGTTGGTAATAGTTATCTTCAATTGATTCTTCAATATTAAGCACTTATCATTGCGAGAAGAAATGGAGTTCGCGAGAGTTCCTTTTTCATTTTCTAATTCTTCAATTCTTTGACGGAGTCTCTTTTCAGAATTTGCGAATGTATAATAATGAATCAATGATTTGATGAAAATTTGTGAAAGACAAAGAGTAAGTAGGAAATAATAGTTGACAACCTTCTATCTCAGAAAGCAAATCTTTAATCAGGGCTGTTTGGTCAGCGTGAAGACTAACATTTACACCTAGATTACTTCTAGCATCGTCTAATACTTTCGCATCCCAAGCAAATTCATCATCATTATCTATAAGAAGACGGGAGCGAACTTGGGTTTCCCTCTCAATAGGAGTTGAATTCTCGCAGATAAGCCGATCCCTCTCAATTTGAGTTTCGAGAAGAGTCTTGTGTAATTCCGCTAAAGATTGAACACCTTGTTTAGTAATACGATCCTTTTCATCAATAAGCTTACTATATTTGGATCTAGATTTACCAATCTCCTATTTGGCATCAACATAAAAACGCTTATACTTATTGGCTAGCCCTAAACTGGATCTGTGTTCAATCTCTAAAAGGCGAAATTTTGATCTAAGTTCATCTATGGAGAGGGAAGTAATTCGGTCACTAGAAAAACAATTTAAAGATTTATTCAGACGTTCAAGAAGGGTATCATCATCTATAGAATTAGGAAAAGAACGAAGGGTCGCAGATTTATCAGATAAACCATAAATGTTTGCAAGAATGGTTGATCAAATAAGATGAAGTAAAAGGATAAGAGGACAAAAGAAAGAGGGAAAAATTTCATACCATAAAGTTGATCGTTCGTAGCTTGAAGGTTAGCAATTTTATCTTGCGAAGAGGAGAGTTCAATTCCCAATCGCTTGATTTCCTCGCGAAGGTTGGCAGATTCAGATTTTAATTGCTCGAGAAGGTTGACAGATTAAGATTTTAGCTTTTCATTCTCCCTGCGAAGATCAACATTTTTCTTTAAGAGAGTTGATCGTCTCTTATCCAAATCTGAAGAAACTGCGAAAGCAGCTCTACCAACCTAAAAAAAAAAATGAAGAAAGAGGAATTACAAGGACATACATATAGTTGAAAATTTTAAATCAAGAAGAATCAAAGAGATAAGAATATACCAGAGCACCAAGGGAGTTTAAGAGGTTGGGAGATACTGATTTAGAAACTCCACGAAGTGAATCATTGTTGGTCAGCAGGGGAGCATCACAGATATTTATGAGAGCTTGGCAGGGATTAGTAAGAGCCTCACTATCATCTCCAATGCCATGCAATGATCTGAGAATATGTTGGATAGCAGAGCCATAGAAAACTCAGGTTGAGAAGTTTAATTCGCAGAAGAAATATCATCATTACCATCATCATCACTATCATCAACATTATACTTAGTAAAACTTTCGCCAGATTGAGAATTTGAAGGGGAGGGAGAACAAGTTTTTCTTTTCTTTGAAGGAGGAGCAGCAGATTTCCCCTTGCGAGTAACATCTTTACTGTATTTCTCTTTGTAAGGAGAACTTTTGCCTTTACCTTTATTAGTGGTCTTCGCAACTTCAATAGGTTCTATCTCAGTAATAATCTATACCAAAAATAAAGATAAGAAACAGAGAGAATGGAGGCAACAATATATTATTAAAAATTCTGAAAGAGAATTTCTTACCTCATCTGTGATAGAACGAAGAGAAGATAAAATGTTGGGTTTCCCAGTATTGCTATAATTCTTCTTTAATCTCTCAATCTGATAATTTTGTAAACATGAGAAGATATAAAAGTAATCAACAAAAAGAGATAAAGAGTACAAAAGATAATAATTCAAGAGGAGTTCAGAAATATACCTCCAAATCTCTATCAGGCCAATAGAATTCCCAAGGATTATACTTTGCGAGGTTCGCAGGTAAGGCAAGAGTGCCAGAAATATATGGACCTTCTAGGATTAAGGGGAAAATATGCCATCTATCATCATTAGAGTGACGTGGGCATGAATTATTACCAGGATGCCAGTAAATGTCTTGCATCAAGATCTTGTCAGCAACAACATTACTTTTCTTGTTTAAATGAACTCCCCAACAAGTGCTATCCCTCTTCATGGAAATTATCTCATAATTCGCAAAAATGTTTTCCACGGTATAATTCGCAGGAACAATCGCAATGTCTTTGAATTTAGGGTTTTTGGCATCATCAGAGTAAAGAGATTCTTTACCTGCACCGCGAGTGGCAAACTCATGCATTAGACGAATGCAATCACCACTTAGTTGATATACATCTTGCGAGAATTTATTATGAGAAAGTATCTCGTAAAACAAGGGAAGTTCAGGATCATATAGAGGAATGGGAAGGCCGGCAAGAAGTTGACCCAGCGATATTATGATCTTACTCTGATGGGATTGATGATCAGAAAATAACTTTACAGTGAGTTCAGATTTAGGGCCTTGACCCGGGATAGTGGATAAAGTAAAACCCTTACTTTGAAGTTTCTTCTAAACTTTTTCAAAAGCAATTTCGTTTCTGCGACCAGCGGGAGCCATATTTAAAGAACGAAGATGAAGTTTGGAAGAAAGAAAAGAATGAAGAGTTACAGTAGCAGAAGTGCAAATTACGGAGGAATAGTAAAATTGCAGAGAGATGGGGAAGAAGATAAAAAGAGGAAAAAAAGAGAATGAAAGGGATATTTATAGAGAGGGAAAGTTCTCGAAAAGATAAACGCAATTAATGCGAGGAGACACGTGAATGGTTGAAAAATTGCGGTTGAAAAAGACGTGTCAAGAATTGGATGGGAGAAAAGATACGTGTGATTTATTGTGCGAAAATTATAAAATATATGTCAGGAGTATTATTTGTAGTCTCGCAAATATGTCAGAATTTCGTAGAAATATTATTAAAGTTTTTTGAGAAACATTATTTCGCAGAAATAGCTACAACCTCGCAGAATATGTAAGACATTCGCAGAGTATGGTTATTTTTCAAAGTTAAAGACATCCTTAAAGGATTATATTACCCTGAGGCAGAGGCAAGATAAGTGTGAAGAAATCACTAACTCACTTTCTCAAAGATTCTACTCTTTTAAGATAAAGAATAGAGGCTAGTATGGATTATTAAGAAAACATCATATATTCTTTATCTTTTCGGCAATAATCATTTCCTAAGTAGACAAGTTAAAGTGATAATTTCGAAAGAGTAGAAGCAATATTCTAGAACTTCGCAAAAGAATAGAGGCAAGTACGTACTTTTCAAGTCCAAATATTCTTTCACTCGTTCCTTCAACACCTACAACAAGGAATATTTTTCCTTAAAATCGCTTTTCAAGCAATATTCAAGGAAAAAGAGGCAAGATGTTGGATCAAAATATCGCAGCAAGAACATTCTTGCGAAGTTTTCATTAAAGACATTGGCGAGCGTCGCAGAAAATATTAAAAGAACAACGCAACAAATAACGATGGTAGAAACATGAAGAAAACTTAAAGATCCTGCGAAGATTAGAGTGTTTGCGAGATTAACATTATTGCACTCACAAAGATATCGCAAGTTAAATCTGAAATTAAGGGATAGCTTAGCTGTCTATGAGCTGTCATCCATTATGTAATACCCTATATATATGGGATGAGTAAACTTGAGAGGGAGAGATAATTTTTAGAGTGTTGAGAAAGTCTTGAAGAGAGAGAAAATTCTTGTGAGCGATTGTATTCTTGATTTCTTCCATTTCTTGTAACATTTCTAAGAATTAATCAATAAAAGTGTTGTTCTTAATTTACAAATATGTGTTGATAATTGGGATTCTTGTGTGGGGTATAGTGTAGGAATTCCTGCAACTACAGTCAACTTTTCGAAAAAGGCACGAGGTGCTTGTTTTAACCCATATATCGCCTTATTGATTTTAAGGACGTGATTTGGGAAGTCAGGGTTTTCGAATCCCTTAGGTTGAGCTACATAGAATTCTTCCTTTAAGGTTCGGTTTAAAAAGCGGATTTGATGTCCATTTGAAATAGCTTTACCTTAAGAAAACAATCATGACCTAATAACAATCTGATGGACTCAAGGCGTGCCACAAGAGCGAAGGTTTCGTCAAAGTCAATTCCTTCTGAAAAACCGAGGGTCTAACAACCTCACCCAATATTTTGATTAGCAATCTGTATGGACAACTCCGAGTTATTTTCTAGAGAATCAACTAGACAGTTAGACTCAATCAATAGAAAATACTCGAGGAGTTATTATCTCAATCTCTCAATTTCATTTACTCAAGCAAATACAATTCGCGAGTCTTAATCAAAGATAGATAACTTGGATGGTACCAAAGACCAATATCCAGGTGTCAATCAATTTAAATCAACAACCAATAAGGTCTTCTAATTGATTGAACAACGCACAACCTGTATTATTTCAATTATACAACGAAATATAATGAGGAAAAGAAATAACACAGACACCAGAATTTTGTTAACGAGGAAACCGCAAATGCAGAATAACCCCGGGACCTAGTCCAGACTAAACATAAACTGTATTAAGCTGATACAGACACTAGCCTACTCCAAATTAACTTTGGTCTGGACTATAGTTGAACCCCAATCAATCTCACACTGATCCAAGGTACAATTATGCTCCTACGCCTCTGACCCTAGCAGGATACTGCGCACTTGATTCCCTTAGATGATCTCACCCACAACCAAGAGTTGATACGACCCAAAGTCGAAGACTTTAATAAACAAATCTGTCCCACACAGAAAAGTCTACAAGATAGATAAATTCGTCTCCCACGAATAAACCTATGAGTTTTGTTCCGTCTTTTGATAAATCAAGGTGAACAGGAACCAATCAATAAAACCATACTTATATTCCAGGAGAACAGCTCATTTTTATCAATCACCTCAAAATAAACTTAATCGACGCAGCGAAGAAGATTATTGAGGAATCACAAACGATGAGACGAATATGTTTGTGATTACTTTTATATCTTGCCTATCGGAGAAATTAATCTCAAGCCAATTATTATAATTGTACTCGTACGATAGAAACAGGAAGATCAGATTACACAACTACAAGAAAAGTAGTATCGGTCTGGCTTCACAATCCCAATGAAGTCTTTAAGTCGTTAACCTGGTTTTAGAAGAAGAAAACTAAAGTTTAAAGGAGAATCGACTCTAGCTTAACAAACTAGTATCACACAGAATATGTGGGGATTAGGTGTCCCAGTTGCTAGAGTTCTCCCTTATATTGTCTTTCAAATCAGGGCTTGCAATCAATGTTAGCTTGGTAACAAAGCATTCGATATTCACCGTTAGATGAAAACCTGATTAGATACAAGCTAATATTTCTCAACCGTTAGATCGAAAACTTAGCTTGGCATACACACATGTACTTGACAATTTTGGGTTTGTGTAACCGTACCCAAACGTGTACAATAGTTGGTTCAATACTAGTTAACTAAATGGTTATCCAAATGATAACTTTCATATCAACCATATTCTTCTTCACCATAACTAGTCCAAATGACTCAAATGAACTAGTTAGAGAGTTGTTTAATTGCTATGAGATCTCATGTACTACACAAGACACAATTGAAGTAAAAACGATGTGATTCACTCGAATCGATTCATGAACTATAAATCCACGGTTTGCAATAGCATTTCTTAGTTTATCAAGATAAGTTCACAAACATCGTTTTTATACATAACCACTTAAGTTCGCGGACTCAAGTTAACCTGTTGGAGTTCACAAACTCCAGCAAAAATTCTTGGGTTCGAGAACTTCCGTCAGTTCGCGGACTGAAACCGAGCTACAACTCCAGCAGAAATTCTCGGGTTCGAGAACTACGCACGTTCACGGACTGAGTTGGCTGCTCAAGTTCCGGTTTCAGTTGATCAACAAAGTTTGCAAACTTCGGTTTAAGTGCTAAGGACTTATACATATATGTGTTACCACTCATCTCTAAATATCACATGTGTATATTCTTAGTTTATATAGTAATACGACTTTTGTCTCGAGATAGGAGATATAGTAGATAGACTTTTGAGTGATAGATAAGTTCAAGTCTCCATATACCTTTTATTTGATGAAGATCCACTGGTTCCTTAAGTAGTCCTTCGTCTTGTATGATGATTACCATGGAGTTCTTGAGCTCAAATACACTTTTTATTCTAGTCCGAGACCTTAGCTATAGTAGACTAGAAATCAAGACTTTATAGTTTTGATCATTAACATTGACAAACATGCTTGAGATAGCAACGCATGCGAGTTTGACCGAGCAATGCTCTAACACCTTCGATTTGTGAGTATCCTTCAGCGACAAGTCTTGCTTTGTTTTTGTAAATAGTCCCAAACTCATCAAACTTGTTCTTAAAAATCCATTTGGTGCCCACAATATTGATATTTGGAGGAAAAGGTACAAGCTTCCATATATCTTGTCTTTGAAATTGATTTTACTCTTCATTCATTGCATTCACCCATAAGGGATCGCTAAGAGCTTCAACAATATTTTTCGGTTCTATTTGTGAGAGTTAACAACTAAAATTGCACAAATTTTGAAGTTGTCCTCTAGTATTTGCAGTAGAATCTCTTCCTCCAATGATATTGTTAGGATCATGTTTTCTTTGAAACAAGAGGTTTCGTGGGGGGACACGTTCTTGTTCAACATGCACAGTATGATCAGTGTTTTTCTCCTCGTCACTAGAAGATTAGGATCAGTAACAGTATCAATAAGCATACTTCAACTGAATCCGAAACTTCTTTGACTTTCTCAGTTGTCTCAGTTGGAGGCAATTCAGTATGAGAAAAATTATGATTGAAAAAGCGGGGGTCTAACAACCTCACCCAATATTTCGATTAGTAATTTGTATGGACTAACTCTAATATACTTTTAAGAGAATCATCTAGATAGTCAGACTCAATTTTAATAAAAATTATATCAAGGAGTTAATATCTCTATCTCTCAATTTGATCTATACTCAAGTAAATATAAATCTGCGAGTCTTTATAAAATACAAGAGATATAAACTTTGATGGTACCAAAGACCAATATCCAAGGATCAATCAATTTCCAATCAACAACCAAAGGTTGGATATTTCAATTATATTGGTACCAAAGACCAATATACAATGCATAACCTGTGATATTTCAATTATTTAACAAAATATAATGCAAAATAGAAATAACACAGACACCAAAAAATTTATTAACGAGGAAACCGCAAATGCAGAAAAACCTCGGGACCTAGTCCAGATTGAACACTACACTGTATTAAGCAGCTACAGACACTAGACTACTACAAACAAACTTCATTTTGTATTGTAGTTGAACCCTAATCAATATCACACTGATTCAAGGTACAGTTGCGCTCCTTACGTCTCTGAACCTAGTAGGATAATACGCACTTGATTCCCTTAGCTGATCTCACCCACAACCAAGAGTTGCTACGACCCAAAGTCGAAGACTTGAATAAACAAATTTGTATCACACAGAAAAGTCTACGATAATAGATAAATTTGTCTCCCACAGATAAACCTATGAGTTTTGTTCAGTCTTTTGATAAAATCAAGGTGAACAGGAACCAATCAATAACCCGGACTTATATTCCCAAAGAACAGCCTAGAATTATTGATCACCTCACAATAATCTAAATCGTATGGTAGCGAAACTAGATATTTCGGAATCACAAACGATGAGATGAAGATGTTTGTGATTTCTTTTTATCTTGCCCTATCGGAGATATAATCTCAAGCCAATTATTCAATTGAACTCGTACGATAGAAAATAACAAGATCATATCGCTCAACTATAAGAGAAGTAGTTTCGTTTGGCTTCATAATCCCAATGAAGTCTTTAAGTCGTTAACCGACAGGGTATCGAGAAGAAACCTACGGTTAAAGGAGAATCGACTCTAGCAAAACCAGCTAGTATCACACAGGAGGTGTGGGGATTAGTTTTTTCCAGTTGCTAGACTTTTTCTTTATATAGTTTTCAAATTAGGGTTTGCAATCTAAGTTACCTTGGTAACAAAGCATTCAATATTCATCGTTAGATGAAAAAACTGATTTATCCAAGATAATATCTTTCAACCGTTAGATCGAAACTTAGCTTTTCACACACATAAATGAAATGTATTTCATTTAGGTTTGAGTAACTGTATCTAAATATGTACATTTGGTTGGTTCACGAATAGTTAACCAATGGTTAGCCATATGAGCAATTTCATATCAACCATATTCATCTTTTTCATAACTAGTTCAAATGACTCAAAAGAACTAGTTCAAGAGTTCTTATACATAGAAACAATTGAAACAAAATCGGTTTGTTTCGCTCGAATCAATTCATGAACAATATAGCCACGGTTTGCAAAGATTGCATTCCTTATTGATTTATTGTTTAAGTTCATGAGCTAACTGATTTGAGAAATATAACCAGCTTGGGTACACGTACGGGTATGCGTACCTTAGCTACCAGAATTGGGTTTGAAAACCTAGCAGAAATTTTCGGTTGAAAACTTCCATGGGTACGCGTACCTAAGGTGACTGGTTTGCAAGTTCGTCAACTCCAAACTCAGCAGAAATTCACAGACGAGAACTTCCTCCCGTACGCGTACGGGTACGCTTACCCAACCTGTCTTCTTCACCAATACCGCATGCACACATATGCACGCACTTGGTTTCCGGTACATGGATTTATACACTAATGTGCGAACACATTATATTTGCTTATATCCATAGGTGGTTACGTAATCTCAACTCTACATTTCAATCATTGAAACATTCTTCTATAATGGTATAATAGTCGTTAGACATAAAGAATCGACTATCGTCATCAAAGCTATTTTCAAGATTGAAACATCATCATGACTTTCGTCACGGGTGAAGATGAAAGGTTGTTAAAGCGAAAGCTTACCAACACATATTTCAAGAAAAAGATAGGCGAGTAAACTCGGCTTGAAATAGCAAATATGTATGTATGAAAACTATCATACTTATACGACTGGTGTCTCAAGAGTAGGAGATAGATAGAATTTTGAGTGCTAGATAAGTTCAAGTCTCCACATACCTTTTTGGTCGGATGAAGTTCCACTGGTTCCTTGAGTAGTTCTTCTTCTTTGTAAGATAATCGCCATGGAGTCTGGAGCTCAACTATACTTATCTATCCTAGACCGAGACTTAGTCATAAGTAAACTAGAAATAAAGACGTATAGTTTTGATCACTAATATTGACAAACATGCTTGAGATAGCAACGCATGCAAGTTCAACCGAGCAATGCTCTAACAATGATGAAAGTCGGTAATATCATCAATGTTGACATTTGCGGATTCCATCATTACTTGAGTTATGAGATTAAATACTCGAAAACCATGACTGTCAGACGCCTATTCCAAAAAGATACCTTCATCACTTTTAGTATTAAATTTTCCTCTCTGTTCTCGATCTTTTAGGATGTAGCACTTACTTCCGAACACTCTAAGATATTATGAGTTGGGTTTCCTGCCATACCACAACTCATAAGGAGTGTTTAGGGTTTTAGACCGTAAATAGACATGATTGATCAAGTAACATGCTGTGAAAATAACTTCTCCCCAAAATCTTAGAGGTAATTTTTTGTTACGGAGCATTACCCTGGCCATTTCCTGAATATTCATATTCTTTCTTTTAGCAACTCCATTAGCTTTAGAAGTGGTGAATATTGTTGAATAAGCCCCAGTTTTTCACATAATTCAAATACTTTAGTGTCTTTGAATTCAGTGCCACGACCACTTCTAATTTTCTTTAGTTTGCGACCTTGTTCATTCTGGATCCTATTAACAATAATCTTAAATTCACCAAGGGTTTCATTCTTATGAGCTAGGAATGCTACCCAAGTGAATCTGGTGTAGTCATCTACCATAACTAAGGCATACTTCTTTCCTCCAACAGTATATTTTTGAATTGGTCCGAAGACATCCATATGAATTAAATCAAGTGGAGCCTTAGTGAGAATATCTCGAGATGACTTATGGTGAACTTTTGTTTGTTTACCCTTTTGATAGGCACCACATACACCGTAAATCTTTGCATTGATTTTGGGGACACCTCTAACAAGTTCCTTGTTAATGATCTTAGTTAAGAGACGATAATTTATGTGACCAAAACGCCCATGCCAAAGATGTGTAGATTCCATCTTAGTCAAATTACAACAATTACTAAACTGAGTATCAAGAAGATAACAATTATTTTTACCACGAGTTCCTTGAAAAATCACTTTTCCAGTTTTGTCTACAATGTCACATCCATTTGCGTTGAAGACAGCTCTACGGCCTTTGTCACAAATTTGACTAATAGAAAGAAGATTTGCAATCATACCTTTGACGTATACTACATCATGGATTTCTGGAATACCGGGAAGCTTGATCGCACCCTTCTTGGTAATGTAGAAACAACTCCCATCTCCGAAGGTAACTGGACCTCCTTCAAATTCGTTTATGGAAACAAACCATGAAAGGTCACCAGTCATATGTCAGCTACAACCACTGTAAAGAAACCATTGAAAGGGTGATGTTGATTTTAAAGCAAAGGCTCCTATACTAACACTACTTTCTTGTTTAGGATTTCTTGTTAGTATTGTACACATTTTTAGATAAGTAAACATTTGTTCAGCTTTATTGTGTAGATTGCTTGCAACTTTTATACTTTTCTGAAAACGTGTACATGTATGTTGAGCGTGATTGTGAGACTCACAAAACATGCAAGGGACAACCTCAATAATATTATTTAAGAAGTTCTTCCTTCTATCAAGTTTCTCAAAGCATATACTTTGTTTAACACTTGACTTACTATGATCCTTTAGAGAGGAATCAAAGGTGTTATTCATCATCTATGAAGAAATTTTGACAGACTTCAAATCCTTACGCTTTGCAATTTCTGCAGCAAGATCAAGGTTGATCTAGATTTGTTCATCCAACTTCCTTTGGGGAATAACAAGGTTTTTAGAATATTCCCTAAGATTGTGGTATATTCCTGATGAAGCGTTTATAAAGACTTTACTGTCCATAGAGTTAGATCGCTAAAAACATAGACTTTAGAGGTCTTAAACGTGTTTGCCTGCTCTGATACCAATTGAAAAATGGGGGTCTAACAACCTCACCCAATATTTCGATTAGCAATCTATATGGACTAACTCGAATATACTTTTAAGAGAATCAACTAGACAGTCAGACTCAATCTTAATAAAAAGTATATCAATGAGTTAATATCTCTATCTCTCGATTTTATATATACTCAAACAAATAGAAATCCGTGAGTCTTTATCAAATACCAGAGATATAAACTTGGATGGTACCAAAGACCAATATCCAAGGATCAATCAATTTCTAATCAACAACCAAAGGTTGGATTTCATAATTGATCGATATAACGTACAACCTGTGATATTTCAATTATATAAAAAAATATAATGCAGAATAAAAATAACACAGACACCAAAAGTTTTGTTAATGAGGAAACTGCAAATGCATAAAAACCCTGGGACCTAGTCCAGATTGAACACCACACTGTATTAAGCTGTAACAGACACTAGCCTACTACAAACTCACTTCGGTCTGGACTGTAGTTGAACCCTAATAAATATCACATTGATTCAGGGTACAATTACGCTCCTTATATCTCTGATCCTAGCAGGATACTACGCACTAGATTCCCTTAGCTGATCTCACCCACAACCAAGATTTGCTACGATCCAAAGTCGAGGACTTAAATTAAAAAATCTGTATCACACACAAAAGTCTACGATAATAGATAAATATGTCTCTCACAGATAAACCTATGAGTTTGTTCCATCTTTTGATAGAAATCAAGGTGAATAGGAACTAATTGATAACCCGGACTTATATTCCCGAAGAACATCCTAGAATTATCAATCACCTCACAATAATCTTAATCGTATGGTAGCGAAACAAGATACTGCGGAATCACAAACGATGAGACGAAGATGTTTGTGATTTATTTTTATCTTGCCCTATCGGAGATATAATCTCAAGACAATTATTCAATTGAACTCGTATGATAAAAAATGGTAAGATCAGATCGCTGAACTACAAGAGAAGTCGTTTCGTCTGGATTTACAATCCCAATGAAGTCGTTAACATATAGGGTCTCGAGAAGAAACCTAAGGTTAAAGGAGAATCGACTCTAGCAAAACCAACTAGCATCACATAGGATGTGTGGGGATTAGTTTTTCCAGTTGCTAGAGTTACCTTTTTATAGTTATCAAATCAGGGTTTGCAATCTAAGTTACCTTGGTAACAAAGCATTCAATATTCACCGTTAGATAAAAAACCTGATTCTACCAAGCTAATATCTTTCAACCATTAGATCGAAACTTAGCTTGTCATACACAAATAAAATGTATTTTATTTAGGTTTGAGTAACCGTACCTAAACGTGTACACTTAGTTGGTTCACAAATAGTTAACCAATGGTTAGCCATATGAGCACTTTCATATTAACCGTATTTATGTTTCTCATAACTAGTTCAAATGACTCAAAAGAACTAGTGGAAGAGTTGTTCAATTGCTTAGCTCTTTATAAATAGACACAATTAAAACAAAATCGGATTGATTCGTTTGAATCAATTCATGAACAATATAACCATGGTTTGCAAAGATTGCATTCCATATAATTTATTGTTTTAAGTCCATGAACTACCGATTTGAGAAATAAACATCTTGGGTACTGTTAGAGAATTTCTCGGTCGAACTCGCATGCGTTGCTATCTCAAGCATGTTTGTCAATGTTAGTGATCAAAACTATAAAGTCTTGATTTCTAGTCTATTATAGCTAAGGTCTCGGACAAGGATAAAAAGTGTAGTTGAGATCAAGAACTCCATGGCGATCATCATATAAGACGAAGGACTAATCAAGGAACCAATGGATCTTCATCGACTAAAAGGTATGTGGAGACATGTACTTATCTATCACTCAAAATTTTATATACTCTATATCCTATTTTGAGACAAAAGTCGTATTACTATATAGACTAAGAATATACACATGTGACATTTCGAGCTGAGTATATGTACCTTATCTATTTCTCGAAATATGTGTTGGTAAAGCTTTCACTTTAGCCAAGTTCATCTTTTCCTAGTGATGAAAGTCATGTTATATTTCAATCACTTTGGAAATTGCTCTGACGAAAAATAGTTTGTGAATAACAACTATATGACGTCCTCTGAGAATGTTTCAATGATTGAAATGAGATTTTAGATAATATAACCATTGGTGGTTATAAACATTGTTGTGGTAACACATATATGTATAAGTCCTTAGCACTTGAACCGAAGTTTGCGAACTTTGTTAATCAAGTGAAAACCGGAACTTGAGCAGTCAACCTAGTCCTCGAACGTGCGTGGTTCTCGAATCAGAGAATTTCTGCTGGAGTTGTAGCTCGGTTTCAGTCCGCGAACTGACGAAAGTTCTCGAACCCGAGAATTTCTGCTAGAGTTTGTGAACTCCAATCGGTTAACTTGAGTCCGCAAACCCAGTCCGCGAACTTGAGTGGTTATGTCTAAAAACAATGTTCGTGAACTTATCTAAATTATCTAAGGAATGCTATTGCAAACCGTGTCTTTATAGTTCATGACTTGATTCGAGTGAATCACATCGTTTTTGCTTTAATTGTGTCTTGTGTAGTACATAAGATCTCATAGCAATTGATCAACTCTCTAACTAGTTCATTTGAGTCATTTGGACTAGTTATAGTAAAGAAGAATATGGTTGATATGAAAGTTATCATTTGGCTAACCATTTGGTTGACTAATATTGAACCAACTATTGTACACATTTGGGTATGGTTACACAAACCCAAAATCATCAAGTACATGTGTGTATATGGCAAGCTAAGTTTTCGATCTAACGGTTGAGAGATATTAGGTTGTATCTAATCAGGTTTTTATCTAACGGTGAATATTGAATGCTTTGTTACTAAGCTAACATTGATTGCAAACCCTTATTTGAAAGATTATATAAGAGAACTCTAGCAACTGGGAAACCTAATCCCCACACATTCTGTGTGATACTAGTTTGCTAAGCTAGAGTCGATTCTCCTTTAACCTTTGGTTTCTTCTTTTAAAACCAGATTAACGACTTAAAGACTTCATTGGGATTGTGAAACTAGACTGATACTACTTTTCTTGTCGTTGTGTGATCTGATCTTTCTATTTCTATCATACGAGTACAATTATAACAATTGGCTTGAGATTTCTATCTCCGATAGGCAAGATATAAAAGTAATCACAAACATATTCGTCTCATCGTTTGTGATTCCACGATACCTTTTTCGCTGCGTCGATTAAGACTATTGTGAGGTGATTGATAAAACTGAGCCGTTCTCCAGGAATATAAGTCTGGTTTTATTGATTGGTTCCTGTTCACCTTGATTTATCAAAAGATGGAACAAAACTCATAGGTTTATTCGTGGGAGATGAATTTATCTATATTGTAGACTTTTCTGTGTGAGACAGATTTGTTTGTTAAAGTCTTCGACTTTGGGTCGTAGCAACTCTTGGTTGTGGGTGAGATCAGCTAAGGTAATCAAATACGCAGTATCCTGCTGGGACGTAGGAGCATAACTGTACCTGGGATCAGTGTGAGATTGATTGGGGTTCAACTACAGTCCAGGCCGAAGTTAATTTGGAGTAGGCTAGTGTCTGTAGCGTATTAATACAGTGTATGGTTAATCCGGACTAGGTCCCGAGGTTTTTCTGCATTTGCGGTTTCCTCGTTGACAAAATTTTGGTGTCTGTGTTATTTCTTTTCCGCATTATATTTTGTTATATAATTGAAATAATACAGGTTGTGCGTTGTTCAATCAATTAAAATATCTGACCTTATTGGTTGTTGATTTAAATTGATTGACACTTGGATATTGGTCTTTGGTACCATCCAAGTTATCTCTCTTTGATTATATCTCGCGAATCATATTTGCTTGAGTAAATCAAATTGAGAGATTGAGATAATAATTCATTGAGTATTTTCTATTGATTGAGTCTAGTTGATTCTCTAGAAAATAACTCGGAATTGTCTATACAGATTGCTAATCGAAATATTGGGCGAGGTTGTTAGACCCCCGCTTTTTCAATTGGTATCAGAGCAGGAAAACACGTTCAAGACCTCATAAGTCTGTGTTTGTAGCGATCTGACTCTATGGGCGGTAATGCTATCTCAATTAACGTACCACTAGTCTTCGATGGTTCAAATTACCCATGGTGGAAAATTGTTATGAGCACGTATCTTCAAGCTCGTGATTTTCAAATATGGGTACATGTTGTTAATGGCTTTGATCCCCCGATAATACAAAAGATGATGTATATATACCAAAGGATGTTGATAGTTATAGTCCAAAAGAAATTCTTGTTGCAAAGCATAATTCTGAAGGTCTATATGCTATCAGACAGGCCATTACCCCAGACTTTCAGCACCATGTGTCTTCTTGCACTAAGTCTAAAGATGTCTGGGATATCTTAGAAACTACTTTTGAAATCAACAAACATGTTTCTAAGATACGTACCATCGATGGAGGAAATAACCTCACCACTCCTTCTGAAAATTCATCTTTCGGAAAGATAAGACTCTATGATCAAGACACTGTTCAAACTGTTGCATTCAAAGGTATATCAACCAAAAGAAAAACCTCTATCTTTTCTTGGGGTGATGAATGTTGCACGGATGACGTCTGGTTTAAAAAACCATTGATAACAGAAAAGATCAAAGAACTCATAAAAAGGAGCATGAGGCGTGATAAACGTCCCTTGTCTGTCCTCTCTACCAATGATTATGTGAAAGAAAAACCTTTAAGTGTCAACAGATTGAATACGTTCAATAGATGCAATGAAGTCTCAGCTTTTATAGCAGAAACATCTACATACCCAAGTTCTGATTCAGATATGAGACAGACACAGAGGTTTTCAATTTCTTGAATAAGGAAGTCCTTCAAGAAAATCTTCAATTAAAGGCTTCATTGAAGAAACTAGAATCATTAATCCAGGTGAAAAATCTTGAGATAGACTGTCTTAATGATAAACTCACCAGAACCACTGTTCTAAAGGAAAAAGAGATTACTACTCTTAAGGATGATCTACAAATATTATCTGGAAGTTCTGATAAAATTTCAGCTATGTTATTTGGTAAGAAGCCCTTTGGAAATACTAGTGGTTTAGGATACAAAAGCAAGTGTCTAGACGTTGTAAATCCTGTTGCTTCTATTGTTAAAGGAAAAATGAAAAGTGGCAACCACGATAAGCAGAAGATACCTCAACAAAACCAGGAATCTTTGGGTTATTCGTTTTATAGAAAGGCATGTTCAGAGTACGTGTTGGAGATTCAAGAAGAAAATGGAGAGAATTTCCAACCTACAGAAGAACATGCAAAAGATGAATCTGGATAATCTGCACAGTCCTCCTAAAAATAATGCTTCAAGAATTAGAAGAGGTAGGAAACTTGTGTTTGGATCATAACGTTCCTATCTAACATCAATAGCGTTCGCATCCTCATTTTAACTTGAGAAAGTGAGGCTCTGCGCATTTGTGTAGATCAAGCTTGTCTCCATTTCTATTAAGAAAATATTCTCTTAACAATGTAGATAATGGATCATTAAACTTCAGAAGACTTTTTCTTCTAGGGTTTTTGATAGTCATAAGTCTATTTAAGTTATTGATAGACTTCCTCCATCCTTGAAAAGATACAATCTTATGGCTCCTGTAACCAGAAGCATCACAATCAAGGATGCAGTTAAAGCAGCTAATGTGAATTTGTGTGAAGGGATTTCTTCCTCATGGGTGAAGAAAGTGAAGGCTATAATTAATGGAGAAGGTTCTTCCTCTAACTGCCTCCTTTCTATTTGTCCTTTTGATGCTAATTGGGCCGACCGAGCGAAGCGAGGGAGGACTTTATATGGCCAATTTTTTTGTAAAATATAAGTGATCAATTAACACAAAAAGATTGGAAATGGTTAGGGCCGAAAAACCAAAAATGCCCTCCCTTTTAGTCCAATTACTATAACTCATTGTGTATCCTATCTTTTCAGGGGTATAATTGGAAAGCAAACTTTAATATAACATATCTAAAAATCCGTGCCTTGGAATTTTACAAATTTTATCTCGTTGGAAAGCTAATAAAAAAACCTATCCAACGAGCACAAACAACAATATCAAATTTTGAGTTTTTACGAAAAATTCAGAGGTACTTATCATTTTAGGCACAATTTTAGAAAATTAAGTGTATATCCATTATGCAAACCACCATAAATGATACATAATAGTTTGTGTAGCAAAATTTTGGTTTATTCATCAACTAATTTTTCGTTGCAACTAATAAAACGATGTACTCCTCTGTTTCAAGAAAAATGATACTTTTATTTTAGGCATAATTCTCGAAAATTGAATGCATAGCCATTATGTAAACCACCACAAAGGATGCATAACACATCATGCAACCATATTTTGGTTTATGGATCGACTAATTTTCCGTCTAAGAAAAGGTGATACTTTCACATCCCGTTTCAGGAAAAGTGATATTTTCACTCCGTTTCGGGAAAAGTGATACTTTCGCTCATCTGTTTCGAGAAAAGTGATATTTTCGCTCTGTTTCGGAAAAAATGATACTTTCGCTCTGTTTCATAAAAAGTGATACTTTTTCTGAAACGGGGAAAAAGTATCACTTTTTCCGAAAAGGGGAGAAAGTATCACTTTTTTTCCGAAACGGGACGAAAGTATCACTTTTTCTGAAACAAGGTGAAAGTGTTACTTTTCTTAAACAGGACGAAAATAGTCGCAGACAAACCCCATCTTCAAATTCTTCTTCGGTCGGCCCTCCCACCGTGGAAACGGTCGTACTAGTTTAGAGGCATGGTAAAAGAGTTCATCAATAAGAGAAATGGTTTAAATCTCAAATCATTTCCTCTTTGGAAAGGATAACTCACTATGAACAACTGTTGTCTCTATCCAAGAGTACTCTACGTGACTTGAGAAGAGAACTCAGTGAGTTAACTGATATTTCTGAAGATTTGGAGGAATTGAACGATCCCATAATCAATGGGTTTTTCAATAATGAGAAGGAATTCTCAGTAGATGCTCTGAGAAAAATCTACGACAACTAGTAAATCTTCTGATGAGAATTCTATTTTTGTTTTAGAAGAATAACTAGTGTTAACTAGTTTTGGAATAGCCATTATTGTGATTACACATAGCTATATCCAATATTTTTCATCTTCTTTGTAGTTGCAGGAATTCCCACACTACACCCTACTCAAGAATCTATCAATATTTATGACATAATTTGAAGATTAAGAACACTTTTTCATTAATATGACCTTAAGGAATTACAGAAATCAAGAACAGAACACTTAACAAAGATTTTTCTCTCTCCTAAAAACTTTCCTCACTCTCTCAAAAATTCATCCTCTCTCTGGAACTATTCACCTCCTTTATATATGTATTTACATAGTGGATTACAGCTCATGACAGCTCATTTACAGCTAAGATTCCCTTCAATTTCGGATCTGAGTTCTTGCGATAAATCGCTAATTAGCACCGCCTTTATATTTCGTGAGTTTTATTGATATACCGCAAACATGTCACACTTTCTTCGTGTTTCGTCGTTTTCAGTCATTACGTCATTGTTTAAGTCATCTTCGGATGTGTCGCAGAATATCACTGATGTGCCGCGGAGTAATTCGTTTATTATCGATACATCGCAGAACAGTTGTTTATTTCGCAGGAATATTGTTGTGACAATATTCTGCCCCTACATCTTGCCTCTTCTCATATCTTTTCTGCGAAGAAGACAAAGATCATGAGAAATTAAGCTTCTTAATTTTCCGCAACTCCTTATCTTTTACCCGACAAAGTTCCCTACTTTACGCTTTTACTATTGACACGCGTCGATCTTTACCGTTTTACCCGGTTACCCATCCTTCATCTATAAATACCATTCCACTCGAGTCTATTTCTTTCTTCTTTCACCTTCTCTTTTTTCTTTAAAATCTTTTTTTTTTGTCTGCAACTTTTTCTTTCCTAGTATTCTTCCTGCTGCTGCTTTAATGGAGACTCAAAGGTATGTTCTTAATTTCCATCTTTTTTTTTATGTTTTCTTTATTGCCCTCTTTTCTTCATAATCCATATATTCTATCATCTTTTTCAGTAACACCACTTCTCAAACCAAAATTACTATCAGGAACCCTAACCCTAAGGGTTCTCAGAAAAGGCGTGTTGGGAAGACGAAGAGATCTGAGAATGATAAGGTAGTAAGAAACACTTATTATTTTGAAATAACAATATTGTTGCCTCTGTTTCTTACCTACATTATTATTCGCAGAACAAAGAGAATGTTCCCAAACCTCTTAAGCGTTCGCGTCAAGTTAAAACTCTTTCAGATGAAGTGGATATTCTCGAATTTTTACCTGCAAAACCTGTCCCTTCGCAAGATAAATATTCTTCTTCTCCTTGCGTGAATCTCAATACCCATATTATTTCTTCATCAACCTCTAATGAAGTTATCAATACTAGCATTCCTATCTCTGATAATCCCAACATTTTGGAAACTGCGATAGATGAATCTATGATAGTTGGAAATAAATCTGCGGCAAATGAAGCTGCGGTGAATGTAACCAACGTAAATGAAACAACAGTTAACGAGGTTGCGGCAAATGAAGTCGTAGATAATGAAACTTTGGTAAACAAAACTGCAATTAAGGAAACTGCGGTGGATGATGACGCGGTGAATGAAACTCAGAATCGCGACCACTCAAATTCCTTCTTCCACTCTTACTATCGCCAAAACTTCTTCCTCTACTTCTCTTCCTTCTTCCCAAGAAATAACAACAGGGGTTGAAGCTGCTTTTCAAATTTTATCTGAAGTTTTGAACGATTCTATGAAATCTTCTTCAGATCCTGCGAGACAAGATGTTTATATGATTCTAAGAAAGTATCTTGGGTCTTGCGGTTCTTCATCTTCGTTAACTGCCTTAGAAGATGAGGTTGAAACTTTGAAGAAGAATCTTCAAGCCAAAACTTTGGAGTGTGAACTTCTCGATCATAAGCTTCATAATTCTGAATTAGATTTGTGAAATTCTTCGCAAAGATAAATGATGATCTAAAAGGTATAAATTTCTTGTCTTTGCTTTTGCCTCTGTAAATCTTTACTTTTTATGTACTCCATTTTCCTTTATTTATTTGTTGATGCATATTTAGCTTCAAAACATAACCAATTGATGAAGATACTTGAGTGGGAAACAATTGCTGATGAAGCCCAAGACTGGGAAAGAATCTTGGAAGAATCAATTTGACAATTTGAATGTTCTTCATACATATTCAATTGACGAGATAAATAACCTTAAGAATGAGAACAATCAACTAATTCAGGAACGAGATCAACTAATTCATGAACGAGATCGTCTAAATAATGAAGCCTCCCAACTTTTATATTCGCTAAATCAGATTAATTTGAGGGTGGAGTCTTTATCAGATGAAAACAGAGTTTTATCCCAAGAGAAACGTAGTTTTGTGGATATAACAAAGACTTATTCGCAGCAATTAGACAATCTTCAAAAGTTGTGTAAGGACCAAGAGCAGTCCTTTGCATACCGAAAGATGAACTTAAAAAGAAAAAATCAATCATTTGCCGCTGAACAAGAGAAGCTTATAAAAGGCAGATTAGCTCTAAGTGTAAAAGTCAACAATCTCAAAGATGATTGTTCTCGACTGAAGGAAGAAAATGTTTATCTTCGCAATTGTGAAAAAAGTATAAAATCTCGTTTAAAAGGTAAGGTTGGGGATAATTTTGATGATGCCATGAACCGATGGAAGAGTTGCTTCTTTAATATAATTCACACTTTATCTTCACAAAGGGAAGGTATTCATTTTGACTGCCTCATTTATTAATTATTTCATTATATTTTCTCATCTTATTTTTCGCGAAAATTCCCTCTAATATGCCATTTTTCTCTCGCAGAATCTGAGAAGCATCTTCAAGCTTCAATTTCTGATCTGTCTATGAGGTTAGCCAAACTTCGCAAAAAGAACACCGCGCTTTCCAATTCTCATAACAGGGCATTAAGAAGATTTGACTATCTTGAATATTTTAAAGATATAGAGATCAGAAATCGGGAAAAAAATTGCCTCCGCAAAGCTCATTTAGGCGCTGAGGTTTTCATAAATAATGTTATATTCTCTCATTCTTTACCTCCTATGAAGATCAAACCCTTGGAGATAGATGATAATGAAGTTCCTCATCCCATAGATGAAGATCTAAATTATTTAAGTAATGAAGAAGATTTTTCTGAAGGCGAACAAAATCCTCCTGAGAACGAAGAAAACCCTCTTAATGAAGCAGAAAAACAAAACCCTCCTCACGAAGAACAAAATTCTCCTCATGAAACAATTGCTGGTGATGGAGAAACTCAAACTGAAAAAGATGATGCTGGTGAAGATAACAGTGGTGAACAAGAATGATGAAATTTAAATTATCATGTATTTCTGCGAAATATTTCTTGTTCTTCTCTCTGTTTTGCGAATGATTGTAATTTCCAAATTTTTCTTCTTCTTGCTCTTTTTGCGAAACATTGATGTTCTTTGTAACTCAATCACCTGCTCTAATTTATATATTTTTATTAATTCTGAATCCAATCTTTATAAACTTGATTATCTTCCTTTTTTTTATTATTATTTTGATTCTTCTCAAGGGAGATAATGAAATGTTATTTTATAATATCCCCATATTCGCCCCTCATAATCTTCCTTGTGAAGTATTTTATTTGTTACCCTTGTAAAAAATTCCATGCTTGCCTATTGTTACCAATTTGTAGTATTATCGCAAATATTTCTGCGAAACAAATTGTTATATGCTTCGCAGATATAACTTTTCTTGTGGTCTTATTTCGCCTTCCTAGTTAAAGGTCTTATTATGCCACTTTTATGCGATAAGATCGCAGGACATTCTTACCTTTATACGTAATAATCCGTTGATCTTGCCTTATCATTATTTTATTTTCTGAGACAATATGATAAATCTAAGCCATCTTGTGAGAGATTAATTCTCTCTTTGCTTTTTAAGATTTATGACATTGTCGTCTTTGCGATGAAATCGCAGGACATCTTTGCGATTTATATCCTCTTATTATTGATTTCATTTATCTCATCTTTTGATCTTATCGCAAAAACCCATTGACCTCATCTTAACATTTCTCTTTAGGGTTTTTGGCCAGTCATGTGGCGGGCCTAAACATTCTTGCGAATATAAAGTCCCATGACATTGCCGTCTTTTTTGATACACAGCTCCCTAATGGAGGGTATCGCCCTTATCTCTCCCCCCGGTTGCCCCTTCAAGGATTATACATCGGCCATACAAGACTAGCACTTTCCCATCCGGTTCTGCCAACAACCAAGATTGTTTTCGCAGCCTTGTCCTTTATGCCTTATATGGCTTATAGTTACAAGACTGCACCCTAAGTGGGGTTTTCTTCTGGCCGAACACATCGTAATCCAAGACTTGCCATGGATGTCCAGGGTAGGTTCATCCATCCCGGGCACCAACAGCTCAACCGTGTACCTCGGCGCCTTGATCATACGTTGCATTCCTTAGGAGAAACTCTCGGGCGCCCAACCAGGGTATAACCTTATATAATTGGGAATCCAAGTTATCTCTCCTGGATGGATTTTCTATAATCCGAATCTCTATGACTAGGTTCCAGCAGCGGTATAGCCTTTCCCATAGCCATGCAAAGAGATACCCCTTTTATAACGCACTTTAAGGACATTGCCTCTTACGGAATAGAATCCGCGAACTAAGGTGTACGCCATAAAAGTTCGTCCTGTTCTTATGATAATTGAAAGTAAAGAGATACCCCCCTTATGACGCACTTTAAGGACATTGCCTCTTACGGAATAGAATCCGCGAACTAGGGTGTACGCCATAAAAGTTCGTCCCGTTCTTTATATGTTTTTAGGCAATTAGTGCCCGTCTTATTTGCATTTAATTTTTTAATTATCTCGCAAATTATTGCGGAAAATAATTTTTATATTCAAATGACTTTGTTCTTGTAGAATATCTCTTTTATTCTCTCGCAACTTCTTGCGTGTGATCCATTCATTATAGTCTTTCAAATCTTTACTGATAATATTTTCTTAGATATTGTCTATTCCATGGTCTGCCAAGTCTTTGACCCATGTCTCTTCCTTCGGGATCCATTAGTTTATATGCTCCAGTTCCAATTATTTCTTTGATTATATATGGCCCATCCCATTTTTTCGCTAATTTTCCTCTATTCTCTCGCTGATATTCTGGTGTTTCTCGCAGAACTAGATCTCCAACTTGGAATTCATGCTTCTTTACTCGTTTATTATATTCACGAGCTAATCTGCGATGGTAGTTCTCCATATGTTGTAATGCCTTTTCCCTCTTCTCTTCTACCTCATCAAGTTTGTCTAGAATCATACCTGCACTAAGAATTTTTTCCCAAGCTTCTCTTTTAGTTGTAGGAATAGCGACTTCTGTTGGTAATACTGCCTCAACCCCATATGTTAAACAAAAGGTGATACCCCAGTTGCTTCTCTTCGTGTTGTATTATAATCCCAAACTACATTATGGACTTGTTGACACCACGTTCTATGATGCCCTTCTAATTTCTTTTTGAGAATATCTGCAATTGTTTTGTTAGTTGCTTCAGCTTGACTATTTGCCTGCGGATATAGAGGAGTTGATTTTCCACACTTTAACTTGAATGCATTAAGTAACATCTCTATATTTTGTCCTTCAAATTGCTTTCCATTATCTGACACTAATTCTTATTTGAATTCCAAATCTGCAGATGATATTCTCAAATATAAATGTGAAAATGTATTTATCACGAATATGTTGTACTGCCTTAACTTCCGCCCATTTTGTGAAGTAATCTGTTGCGACAATTAAGTATCTCTTTTGCCCTGTTCCTGGCACAAATGGTCCCACAATATCTAAACCCCACTTTCCAAATGGCCAAACATTTTTTGAAGATGTTAACGTTTCACCTGGTGCATGTATTCTTTTTGCAAATCGCTGACATTCCTCGCAACTTCTTGATAAATTCTTTGCATCTTCATGCATATATGGCCAATAATAACCTTGCATTTTCTTTTTGTATGCTAAAGATCTACTGCCGCTGTGATTACCAGCATCCCCACTATGTAGCATTTTTAATATTTGTTTTCCTTCTTCTAGTGTCAAACATCTGAGGGAAGGCCCATTGAAAGATTTTCGATACAATACCCCATCTCTTAACTCATAATTTGTTGCTCTACTTTTTTATTTATGTACCTCCAATCTGTTCCTTGGTAACTCCCCCCTTGCTAGATATGCGTGAATTTCCGCACGCCAATCTGCGTTAACTCGGCTTGATTCTTCGCCATTATTTTCTACTACCATTGCCTCAGCCTTCCTCTTCTTTTTCTTTAACAATTGATGGTGCTATTAATGTTTGTATTTTTATATTTCATGATCGGATCTACCATCATACTTGATATGAACGCAAAAGCATCTGCAAGTCTATTATCTCTTCTTGAAATATGCCTCCATTTGAGTCTTGGTATTTTCGCAGATAATTCTTCTACAAGTTTCTTATATTTTCTCAAAGATAAATCATTAGTTGCATATTCCCCTTCAATTTGGCAAATAACCAATTGTGAATCACTGGTAATTCTTGCATTCTCTAACTTCATTTCTATCACAAATATTAAGGCATGTACTACAGCCTCATATTCTGTCTCATTATTGGTAGATTCGAATTCCAATCGAAATGCGAATGCCATTTTTGCACCTTCTGGTGAAATAAAAACGACTCCAACTCCATTTCCTTCTCCATTAGATGATCCATCCACTAATATCTCCCATCTATTTGGTTCTGTTAAAAGATCTCTAGGATCCCCATATTCTTCTTTTATATCCATCATATCTTCTCTGACTTCATCATCCTCCAAAGGAAACTCCGCGAGAAACTCTGCGACAATTTGAGATTTTGGCGAAGATAAAATTGCATATTGGATCTCAAAGTGCCCCACTTGTGCATTCCATCTTTCAACTCTGCCTGATCTTTTTGAATTTTTCATTACTGACTCGATTGGTACTTTTGTTAGTACTTTGATTTTATGCGCTTGGAAATATATGCAAAGTTTAGAAGCTGCATAAACTAATGCCAAAATTAATTTTTCAATCTTCGAATAATTTTTCTCCGCAGCATTAAACGTTTTGCTGATGTAGTAAATAGGTTTTTCAACTCTTGCGTCATTTCGCAAAACTACTGCACTTAAAGCATGTGGAGTTGTCGCAAGATATATCAGCAATTCTTTTCCTGGTTCAGCCTTCTGTAATATGGATATATTCATAAAATATTCCTTAACTCCTTGAAAAGCTTTCTCACATTCATCTGTCCATTTAAATTTTGTTCCTTTCTTTAATATGTTGAAGAAATGCTTGCACTTATCTGATGACCGCGAAATGAATCTTCCTAGTGAGGCTAAAAGCCCATTCAATTTTTGCACATCTTTTACTGTTGCTGGAGTTGGCATATCCCGAACTGCTTGCACCTTTTCAGGGTCAACTTGTATTCCTTCTTTTGATACGATATATCCCAAGAATTTCCCAGATGATACTCT
This sequence comes from Papaver bracteatum, assembly GCA_023529315.1. NCBI lineage: Eukaryota > Viridiplantae > Streptophyta > Magnoliopsida > Ranunculales > Papaveraceae > Papaver > Papaver bracteatum. Next base: position 2,947,430 of record JAJJWX010001287.1, read on the forward strand.
GAAAGTACATTTCTCAGGATTTACTTTAATATTAAAAAGCCGCATCTGGTCAAAAATTTCCCTCAAATCTTGCACATGATTTTTAGCTTCTTTACTTTTTACCAACATATCATCCACATATACCTCTAAAGTTTAATGTATCCATTTTGCGAATACTTTTTCCACCATTATTTGGTATGTTGCCCCTGCATTTCGTAACCCAAAAGGCATCTTTGTGTAGCAATATAATCCTCTGGGAGCAAAGAATGCAGTATGTTCTTGATCTTCTTCTGCCAGCGTAATTTGATTATAACCCTTGTATCCATCCAACGAAGATATTCGATCATTTCTGCGTGATTCCACCATCTCATGGATATCTGGTAAGGGAAAACTATCTTTGGGACAAGCTTTATTTAAATCAGTAAAATCGATGCAAATTCTTATCCCTTTGTTTTTCTTGGGAACTACTACCATATTGGCGATCCATTCTGGATACTTCGCTTGCCTTATAATTCCTGCATCAAGCATCTTTTGTAACTCTTCCTCTATCTTGACATGATAAGTAGTTGCAATCTTTCTTATTCTTTGTTTGATTGGTCTCATATTTTTGTTAATCTCCAATCTATGGCACACAACAGATGGATCTATTCCAGGCATCTCATCCATATTCCACGCAAAAATATCTTTGTATTCTCGCAGAAGATTTACAGTTTGCTCTTCCTCCTCCACATCCATCTTAGTTCCAAGTTTCAGCATTTTTGGGTCTTCTTCACTTCCAACATTAATTTCTTTTGTTGGTTCTGCTGCGGTATAACTAGCTTCATTTTCTCCCATTGGTGTTGGTGTCTTTATTATCTCCACTGGTTCATCATCTTCTTGCGATACATCACTGAATATTTCTTTTCCTTCTTTTGATTTTATCATGTAAATCTTGAATTCTTCTTCTTTCTTTTCTTCTCTCCTTATTTTTCTACGCTGTTTTCGCAACTGAATTTGATTTTCACAATTCCTTACTTCATTTTGGAAACATAACGCCGCATAATCTGCATCTCCTTTAATTTCGCCAATTCCACTAGGCATAGGGAATTTTAAACATTAATGTAGAGTTGATGATACAGCCTTGATTGCATGTATCCATGGTCTCCCCAACAGTATGTTATAAGGCGATTTCATATCTATCACACTCAAGGTGACCTGCGTTTCTATTTCCCCCAGTGGAATTCGTACTACAATTTCACCTTTAGGTTTTGTTAAAGATTTTCCAAATCCGTGAATATGATATGTTGGATTAAACATTTCTTCATCTTTGTATCCCATTTTCTTGAATGTGTGGTAAAACATTATATCCACAGAACTTCCTGTGTCCACCAGAGTCCTATTCACAGCCCATTCTTCTGTAGATCTTACTGATTTCTCTTTTCTTGTTGGTGCAATGACACTCGTGATCACCAATGGAGATGTATGACTTAAATTCTCTTTCGGAATTTCTAACTGCTTTGTAAATGTAATCTTCTGTTTTGCCCAATCTTTTAGCGGTGATGCTTCATCTACCGTCATGATCTTCTTTCCTTCAAAATCTCGTTTGTGTATCCTTCCTTTAATATCTTCATGGAATTTGTCTATCATCATCTTTGTTATTACATCACACTCCAATTTCTTTTGATTATCTTTGATTTCAATCATCTTCTCTTCCACCAAAAGTATTCTTCCAATTCTTGAATGATTTCTTTCTTTTACCTAGCTTTTACTATGATTTTCAACTCTTCAATCCCTGTTTCTGGGCGCCAAAATGTAGTTGCAGGAATTCCCACACTACACCCTACTCAAGAATCTATCAATATTTATGACATAATTTGAATATTATGAACACTTTTTCATTAATATGACCTTAAGGAATTACAGAAATCAAGAACACAGAACACTTAACAAAGATTTTTCTCTCTCCTAAAAACTTTCCTCACTCTCTCAAAAATTCATCCTCTCTCTGGAACTATTCACCTCATTTATATAGGTATTTACATAGTGGATTACAGCTCATGACAGCTCATTTACAGCTAAGATTCCCTTCAATTTCGGATCTGAGTTCTTGCGATAAATCGCAGCTAGCACCGCCTTTATCTTTCGCAGGTTTTATTGATATACCGCAAACATGTCACACTTTCTTCGTGTTTCTGTCGTTTTCAGTCATTACGTCATTGTTTAAGTCATCTTCGGATGTGTCGCAGAATATCACTGATGTGCCGCATAGTAATTCGTTTATTATCGATACATCGCAGAACAGTTGTTTATTTCGCAGGAATATTGTTGTGACAATATTCTGCCCCTACATTCTTGTTTTTAGATTTATTGGTTTAAATTCTAAACTTGTTTGGAAGATGATGGTTACAGTATTAATCTTTATGGTTTTATATATTGCAAAATTTTGATGGGATATGCGTGTTTACGTCCGTGAACTTGACTGTCCCATATTTTGTCAAAAGTAAAGTCGTTCGTGAATTGATATGCAAATATTGATAAAAGGATGAATAGACTTTTGACAAATACAAAAGTTAAGCCTATATTGTCAATCTTTGATATAAGATAGGTTAAATTCTTTTGTGATTCAAGGATTATGTCTATTGTGTGTCATTGTGCAAATGGTGATGGAAACATAGAATGAATCCTTGTGTATTCCGCAGTAATTGACCTTCCCTGTTCTATATTTTATATTACTGTGAGACTCCGTATTATGACTTATGTTGAGCATTAGACAACCAAAGTTGATTATTTTGTGATGAGCTTAGTTGTGTTCTGTAAGGCACTTTACTTCGAGTATTTTGAACTAAATTAATCATCTAGCATGGTTATTTAGTTAGCACTCCGTAAGTTTTTTTTTCATGTTGAGCATGATTGCCTATGATGATTATTTTTATGATTAACTTAGTCATTGCTCCATAAAAAGTTCTTATGTCGAGTGTGGCCAATTAAATTGATTACTCATGTAATTAATTTGGTTGAGTATGACAATTAGATTATTTGAGAGTTTTCTTGTGATTAATCTAATTGATTTATTAAGTCTCCATAAGTTTACTTGTGTTGAGCATATTTAGTCAAATTAATCTTGGTTCGCTTTGGTTAATTTGATTGAATATTTCTTGTTGGATTCCAAATTCATACTTGTATGTAATTTGTTGAGTCTAAAAAAATCCTTCTTCTCTTTTTGAAATTAAGGTCGCTCTTGTTGTTCCTTAGGGAATGACATATTATGGGGGAGAGTTCTTTTGAACTTGTGATTAATTGCCAAATCTTTGTGGGGAGTGCGGATGTGGAATATTAGAGGGGTTATCTTGCGTCTTTATAAACTCCTTGATGAATTCATTTAGCTTTGGCTTTATGATTGCATCTAAACAAGATGATACACATTTACCTTTGGTCATGAAATGTCTCTTACGGAAATTTCATAAGGATCCCTTTCTTGTACCTTTGCCAATTTTATTGACAAATAGGGGGAGAATTAATATGTAGTTCACACTACAAATACATATGGTTTTCAGATCATTACGTAAGGGGGGGAGGTTTCCATGTGATATGGAGTATTGACTAAGGGGGAGTGAAGTATCACCATAGTATTGTTGTTAAAGTTGGGATGCAATTGGACTTTGACGCTGTGTAATAATACTATGACACTGTATAACAATGATTGAGAACCGATGCTTTTCTCATTGTTATAGCTACGGATTTTCAACAACGATGATGCTAAACTTACAACCTTTGGGATCATTGGACTACTTGTAAGTGACGAATATTTTATAGTATTGTTGAAGATTAGACCTGTGGAATATGAGCTACAAAGTTTATTTATATATTTTTTGTATTCCATATGTATTAATAGTTTTGCCACTAAAATTGACAAAGGGGGAGACTGTTAGAGCATTGCTCGGTCGAACTCGCATGCGTTGCTATCTCAAGCATGTTTGTCAATGTTAGTGATCAAAACTATAAAGTCTTTATTTCTAGTTTACTATAGCTAAGGTCTCGTACTAGGATAGAAAGTGTAGTTGAGCTCAAGAACTCCATGGCGATCATCATACAAGACGAAGGACTACTCAAGGAACCAATGGATCTTCATCTACTAAAAGGTATGTGGAGACTTGAACTTATCTATCATTCAAAAGTCTATCTAATCTATCTCATATTTTGAGACAAAAGTCGTATTACTATATAGACTAAGAATATACACATGTGACATTTCGAGCTGAGTATATATCGCTTATCTATTTCTCGAAATGTGTGTTGGCAAAGCTTTCGCTTTATCCAAGTTCATGTTTGCCTAGTGATGAAAGTCATGTTATGCTTCAATCACTTTGGAAATAAACTAGTTTGTGAATAACAACTATATGACGTCCTCTGAGAATGTTTCAATGATTGAAATGAGAGTTTAGACAATATAACCACTAGGGGATATAAACATTGTTGTGGTAACATATATATATATATGTATAAGTCCTTAGCACTTGAACCAAAGTTTGCAAACTTTGTTAATCAAGTGAAAACCAGAACCTGAGCAGTCAACCCAGTCCGTGAACTCAGTCCGCGAACTTGCGTAGTTCTCGAACCCGAGAATTTCTGTTGGAGTTGTATCTCAGTTTTAGTCCACGAACTGACGGAAGTTATCGAACCCGAGAATTTCTGCTGGAGTTTGTGAACTCCAACCGATTAACTTGAGTCCGCGAACCCAGTCCGCGAACTTGAGTGGTTATGTCTAAAAACGATGTTCGTGAAGTTATCTAAATTATCTAAGGAATGCTATTGAAAACCGTGGCTTTATAGTTCATGAATTGATTCAAGTGAATCACATCGTTTTTTCTTCAATTGTGTCTTGTGTAGTACATAAGATCTCATAGCAATTGAACAACTCTCTAACTAGTTCATTTGAGTCATTTGGACTAGTTAAGGTGAAGAAGAATATGATTGATATGAAAGTTATCATTTGGCTAGCCATTTGGTTGACTAATATTGAACCAACTATTGTACACGTTTGGGTATGGTTACACAAACCCAAAATCGTCAAGTACATGTGTGTATGGCAAGCTAAGTTTTCAATCTAACGGTTTAGATATATTAGCTTGTATCTAATCATGTTTTTATCTAACGGTGAATATTTAATGCTTTGTTACAAAGCTAACATTGATTGAAAACCCTGATTTGAAAGATTATATAAGAGAAGTCTAGCAACTGGGAAACCTAATCCCCACACATTCTGTGTGATACTAGTTTGCAAAGCTAGAGTCGATTCTCCTTTAACCTTTGGTTTTCTTCTTCTAAAACCAGGTTAACGACTTAAAGACTTCATTGGGATTGTGAAGCCAGATCGATACTACTTTTCTTGTAGTTGTGTTATCAGATCTTGATATTTCTATCGTACGAGTATAATTGTAATAATTGGCTTGAGATTTCTATCTCCGATAGGCAAGATATAAAAGTAATCACAAACATCTTCGTCTCATCGTTTGTGATTCCACAATACCTTTTTCGCTGCGTCGATTAAGACTATTGTGAGGTGATTGATAAAACTGAGTTGTTATTTGGGAATATAAGTCTCTGGTTTTATTAATTGGTTCATGTTCACCTTGATTTATCAAAAGACAGAACAAAACTCATATGTTAATTCGTGGGAGACAAATTTATCTATCTTGTAGACTTTTCGGCGTGAGACAGATTTATTTGCTAAAGTCTTCAACTTTGGGTCGTATCAACTCTTGGTTGTGGGTGAGATCAGCTAAGGGAATCAAGTGCGCAGTATCCTGCTGGGATCATAGGCGTAGGAGCATAACTGTGCCTTGAATCAGTGTGAGATTGATTGGGGTTCAACTACAGTCCAAACCGAAGTTAATTTGGAGTAGGCTATTGTCTGTAGCGGCTTAATACAGTGTATGTTTAATCTGGACTGGATCCCGTGGTTTTTATGCATTTGTGGTTTCCTCGTTAACCAAATTCTGGTGTCTGTGTTATTTTTTTTCCGCATTATATTTGTTATATAATTGAAATAATACAGGTTGTGCGTTGTTCAGTGAATTAGAATATCCGACCTTATTGGTTGTTGATTTAAATTGATTGACACTTGGATATTGGTCTTTGGTACCATCTAAGTTATCTCTCTTTGATTATAACTTGCGAATCATATTTTCTTGAGTAAATCAAATTGAGAGATTGAGATAATAACTCCTTGAGTATTTTCTATTGATTGAGTCTAGTTTATTCTCTAGAAAACAACTCGGAGTTGTCCATACATATTGCTAAACGAAATATTGGGTGAGGTTGTTAGACCCCCGTTTTTCAGGTACGCGTACAAGTATGCGTACCTTAGCTACCGGATTTTGAGTTGTATTTAGTTTCCAAACTCAGCAGAATTTTTCGGGAAGAAAATTTTCGCCAGTACGCGTACCTAAAGTGACTGGTTTATGAGTTCGTAAACTCCAAACTCAGCAGAATTTTCCGGGAGGAAAGTTCCGCCAGTACGCGTACCCAACCTGTCTATTTCACCAATACCGCATGCATACATATGCACACACTTGGTTTCCGGTACATGGATTTATACACTAATGTGTCTACATTTCAATCATTGAAACATTCTTCTATAATGTTATAACAATCGTTATTCACGACTATCGTCATCAAATCTATTTTCAAGATTGAAATGTCATCATGACTTTCGTCACAGGTAAAGATGAAAATGGTTAAAGCGAAAGCTTACCAATACATATTTCGAGAAAAAGATAGGCGAGTAAACTCGGCTCGAAATAGCAAATGTGTATGTATGAAAACTATCATACGTATACGACTTTTGTCTCAAGAGTAGGAGATAGAGTTGACTTTTGAGTGATAGATGAGTTCAAGTCTCCACATACCTTTTAGTTGGATGAAGTTCCATTGGTTCCTTGAGTAGTTCTTCATCTTTGTAAGATAATCTCCATGGAGTCTGGAGCTCAACTAAACTTAATTGTCCTAGACCGAGACTAAGCTATAAGTAGACTAGAAATCAAGACATTAGTTTTGATCACTAACATTGACAAACATTCTTGAGATAGCAACGCATGCGAGTTCGACCGAGCAATACTCTAACACATGTGAAATAGTTCTTCATGAACCCTAAAATCAGATTGAATAACGGCGACAAAAACATAGATGCGACATTGAACACCATTAACCAAAATGAAACCAGGTTATTATGTGAAACTAGTCTTACTAATCCATTGTATGAAAAAACCAATACACATTCTTACAAAACAAAACAAAAAATGCAAAAAAAAGATATATCAACATATTCCATCAAAGTTTACGTGCACTAATTTTTTAAAGTAACTAGGAAACTTACAGATTGAATGCCGGCTATTTCAAGGGGTGCACAAAAAAACATATACATTTCCTTGTAAATTGTTATATCACTAGACCTCATTAAGTTATCAACATCTTGACATGAAATGTTAATAACTTTACTTGTTAAATCAACATCATTCTTAAATTCAGAAGAAATAGTACCATTATTGATTTGCATACTTCCAATAAGATTCCCAGAATGTGCGAGTATAAAGCCTATCATATGTATCTAGGAACAGGGTTCCTTATAGAGTGTTTAAACTTCTGACGACAACTGCAAAATCATTCACTGGTAAGCTAAGAGAAACTAATCCTCTGTTAGTAGTAGCCGCTAAAAAAAACAACGATTCTAAAAAATTTCCCCATCCAGTACCTACAAATGTATAAGTGCTACTGCAGTTTACTTCCTCTTGAAACCAGCTTGAGTTCATGAAGAATTCTTTCCCACTCGAGCTTACATCATCCCCATAAGGAACACTAGTGTTACTGTCTACAGGTTGAGTATACCAGTATATGAAGTCGAAATATTGGGAGTTCTCATTGTTTCATCAAATGAAGTATTCGAATACAATGCAAAAGTATAATTTTCTTGGGTGTAATAGGGGAAGAATTGACCATATGATTTCATATAATAAATCTGTGATAAAGGAAGAACAAAGAACACAAGAAATAATTTTTGAGCAACCTACAATGCAAATATCAAATCCAATCATACTTAATGTTGTTGACGTATTTAAAATGCTACAATTTTACTTAAAGAGAAAAGTCTAGTGTGAAGGCAAAAGTCACACCCTTCGCTTACCATTGTGATGATATCAGAAAAGATATCCAATCCACAGCGTCAAGAGATAAAACATTGTCTAAATTCATAGTAGATGAATTGATAGGAATTAGAGATTTGGATATTGTTTGAGCCTCTGCTAAAATTTGATTTTTCAAATAGTTACCAACATAATCATTAAGTTCCGCTCTTCCGGACATAGCTTTATATAAAGATATTACCGCAGAAATTGGAATCAGCAACTCCAAAAAAAAAACCCTGCATTATATAACCAATATTTGTTAGTTCTCTTTATTATGCATGTTTTTTGCTAAAAAGGTTCACCAAAATTGAAACTATGTTACTAACATGAAAAACCTACCAAGTTCAAAAATTTGCTAAAAAGTTCAAAAATTAGAAGAAGAAAAAACACAAACAAAAAATAGATAATTCATGTGTTGTTGCAAAGGTCTTACAACTACTGATGAACTCAGTTTCATCGTTTCCATTAGCCGTCTCTAATGGAGTTGCAATAGCATAAAATGGTTCGATTATCAAACTTACAATCATATAAGATAATTTTCTTACTTAAATAGATAAGTATACGCTTATTCATAAGTATATTGTAAGACATTTTAACCAAAATTATACCATCATATAAAAAATATTAAAGGTAAGAAATTTTTTCATAGAAAACTAATATATGCAAGTGAGGTAATTGTTAGTGGTAAGACACCTCCATCACATCGTTCATTTATCATGTAGATATACTAGATGGACAAGCTAAAATAAGATTAAGACTAAATTTTACCCTCATTCATAAATTTCAATCATGGCAACGTCGGATTATCTCAAGGATTAACTCTTATCGTGATTTTTTTATATGCATTATCGTGATTCAATATTTAACTAAATATGTTTTAAACATCTCAAATTCAGTGCATAGAATATCAAAAGAGAATAAAGAAGCTTCAAATACCATTGATTATGAAATCAGAGAACAAAAATCATGAAAATCAATTCAAAACGTTTCAAAGAAGAACTTTCCCCCTACCTTTTGTACAAGAGAAGCAAAGCAAATAAATGGAATCAATCAAGCAAACAATATAAAATAAGCTTCAAATTCCATGTTTTGTGGCGAAATTTATTCCTTTATTTTAATATAGGAGAAAGATAAATCAAAAGTAAAAAAGAAACAGATGAATTCTAATCGAAACACATCAACTAAAACTTATCAAAGAATTAAAATGTCCAAAATGCCCTTTACTCGGCCCAAACACGACACGTACCCCTGGTATATGTCTTTCTACTGCATATTCGAGTATAACAACTATATTAGTATCCGTACACACTACTGGCAGGCTCACACAAACAAAATCCTAGTGTTTCTCAATGGAAACACAACGATAACTAGATTTCACGCTCCACATTGCGCTGCTTCTAGTCTTCCAATCCAATCGGATTGGCCTCACACCTAATACTTAAAAAAAACATGGGTATTACATTATTACCTACTTAAAAAGAATTTCATTCTGAAATTAAAAACAATAAAAGAAAACTAACGAATGTTACCTCCTAGTAATCTAGACATATCTCTAGGATCTCAGATTCTTGTTCCCAAATTGTCTCTTCTAGGTTGTGATGTTGCCAAATCAATTCCACAAATCTGTTAGTCTTTTCCGGTTCTTGAATCTCAATTTTATTATTGAGACCCTTATTCTTCTTAGTTGTAGCAGAAAGTGTTAGAGTATTGCTCGGTCGAACTCACAAGTGTTGCTATCTCAAGCTTGCTGTCAAATTTAGTTGTCAAAACTATATCTTGATTTCTAGTCTACAATTAGTTAAGTATCAGACTAGGATAGAACTGTAGTTTTGAAACATTGGGTCATAGTAGTCATCATTGCATTCTACAGTTTAAAGGCGAAGATCAACCGAAGCTTTTGGAGAATTCCATCAACAAAAGGTAAGTGAAGACTAAACTACTTATTTCTCAAGTTATATTCACCGTTCTATCATTTGAGACGATGTTGTAAGGACCTGGCTTACAAATTATCACATAATTGGGGAAAATCCTTAAGGATTGAAGAACACAAGAAAAGTTTTCTTAGATTAATTTTTCATGCCCAGTTCTACAACAAAGAAGGGAATATAAATGAGGGGTTTGGTGTGCACATGTGCCACTCACACACACACTCCACTAGTCCTACTTAGCAACAACTATTAACTAATAATAATAATAATTAATTAACTACTAAATAAACTAAATAGGTTATTAGACCCCCATAACCCAGGTGGCCCTTAACTGAACTTGGCAGGCCAAGATAGGGTCCTGACAAATCCCACTCCTTCAAAATTTGTCCTCAAGGATATGAACTAAGTGCGACCCATGAATAACAGAATGTGAAATCCCAGGTCCATGAAAATTTGGAACCATTCATCTGAGATGCAGGCGTCGATCTTGGCTGTAGTTCCCTTTCAAAATTAGATGATGCTCTACCTTCAAAATGACCAATGCAGTAGTGTTCTGAGCTTACTTCTGTAAGGAGAATAGACCTGATATCTTCAGAACCAATTCTTTGGTAATGATTAGTAAAGACATCATTCGTAGCCAGGAGTAACAACCACAAAATGGCTTTATAAATGACTGCATGAGTACCACTGTGAATCATAGCCCCTACTTCACTTCCAGTTGAAATATTCACATGATACTTCAGGTTGTCTTCTATCACAGAAACTTCTCGTTCCAAACCAGTCCATGACCCTCTCCAGTACCCGTTTGGTATGCACTCATATCCTCATTTTCAAAAACAAGGTAAGCAACGCGTAAATGCACAACATCCTTAGTAAGAATACCTGAATTAGTGCCAGTACACCATCACACTGAGCATCACCATTTATTGTCCATTTCCACCACAGGGTGACTGCCAACTGTGAAACATTTGAATTATGAATAACATTGAGCACGAGTTTATTTATTATCCTCTCATACCGTTCGAGCTGAAGTTGAGCAAAGGAGTAGGAGTTAAGACCAACCCAGGTAGAGTTCTTATTTCCTTGTTCACCATTCACGAAGCATCTCTTCGAACGCCACCTTGTTACACCCCTTCTAGTAATCATATAAATATCCCCGTAACAGGTCACTTATGTGCAATTGTAAACAGAAACAACACCAAAACTTGGCCAATGAGAAATCCATGATGACATTTCAGGCATTTTGCCTCTGTCGAACACCCGACGACAACCCATATAGCCAAGTATTGCAGTTAGCTCGCTGGAAGGACACACAGTACCTCCAATATCTCCCATACCCCATGATTCTGCTGAGACCAATCTAAATTTTCACCCCAAGTACTCGACCCAAACCAATGCCTTGAGAAATTGAGTTACTACTGGTAAGACTCGAGTTCTCATTATCCTCGGTACCTCATTGTCGAACATGAGCCTGAGTAGATTAATTTTTAGGTTGTTGTTCTTATACGTCCAGAAGTACACATCTAAGGAGGAATTTGCTACAAAATATGTAGAGTTCCAACTACTATCTCTTAGAACTCGTATGTGCATTTCAGTGAAAAGCTCATTCAATCTGTCATCACCGCAGACGATACCATTAGATTCTACGGACATGCTTCCGACTTTTCATTTATATATCCCAGTCCAACAAAACTCTCGATTATGACAAGGAAAGTACTGTTGAGAGTTAACCAAGCTGAGAATGCCACACAAAACGTAGTTCAGAATTGCTATAGTTTCATGTTACTTAACTTGAATTGATCCATCACAGATAGTTCCTATGTTATTAGTTGACCAATCTTTAACCTGCAAACCAAGATTGTACTGCAATTTTCTCGATTCCTTATATTTGGAAATTTCTATTCTAGTATTAAGGATACATGCAACAACGGATTCCATCACATACTCCATGGGAAAATGTAGCATGATTTGCAGTTGTGGAAAATAGTCAAACTCTAGCGAGAAGACCTCACAACCATATAGATCTATGTTTGGTTCCATCTCCACATATAGACAACTCATAACATGTAGATATAGGTGATTCTCAGACCAGCTGAAATTCCATCTACTGGTAGAATGTATATGAAGAATTAGTTCATCTGCATTGCTAAACTTACAACCCTTCGTCACATGAACTATCGCAATAGTGCAGAGAGCCTTATCCTGCTTGCTGGCCATCCATACGTCTCCATTTTTAGCAAGCTCCAACACATTTGTATACGAGGCCTGCAGTCCTTCACCTTCCCTTGAAAGCTTCTCAGCACCTTTCATTTGTGCAGTGAGATTGATATCTCCAACAAGAATTTGATAGAACAGTTCCTGCATTTTCCCAGACCCATTTACCTTGCCATTTGAACTATCAAATTTGTCCAGAGTATACTGTTTTACTGCAACATTTTATCAAACGGCTTGAAAGAAGCATGACAGTGACCATTTTTAACACACAAAAACAGATTCCGATACTTGAATAAGAATTCAAAACAGGATCCAAGTTCCAGAGTTAGCTCATGTGCTGAATAACCACTTCTAAGTCCGTCAATTTCTTTACCACGATCAAACAACCTTTTTGCATCACCACTGTCACCATTCTTAACAAACAAACATACAACCCACTTTGCTAACAACAATTCTAATTCATACCCAAAGTATAGAATCATCTTATAATCAACATTTGCTTTGTAATTATGCATTAACATAAACCGATTAAGTATAGTCACACAACAAAATGCATCTCGCAAAAATCTATCAACTCCCAACTGAACAAATTTATCATTGAGATTCAGATTTAGCGAGTTAAAGTCTTTTACCTCAATTTTTGCAACCTTTCTCAGTATGAAACTCAATTCGGCACTAGGAGATTTACCTTCCTCGTTGGCTAGAAAACTTGACATTCCTTTATGTTCCTGATTTTCATCTACTTCACCAGCTCTATCAACTATAGTGGGAATTAATATTACCGCCTCAGTGGTTAAATCGTCTTTCTCTTCATCGAATAAAAATGATGAATTAACCAACTCGAAATTGAGAGATTCATCTCCAGCTTCCTCTGAGGGAATTGAAGAATTTAGACTAAAATCAGTTATCTCTTCTTCTATGATAATCTCTTCCATACCCGTAGCTTCCGGATCCCCAACCTCCTCAATTTGTAGAGACTCCAACTTATTCTCAGTGATGGAAATGAGAATATCAATTTGTAGAAGATTGAAATCACGATCTGGTGAATCTTTATCCCAAATTAGACTTATAGATTTCATTCTCAAATCGAATAATTCGTGGTATAATACTTTTCTGGATTCGTATAAATCTTGTTCTAAGATATCAAACCTAGAGGATGATTCTACGATTTCTTCTCGATTCTCCATGGTTATGTCACTCATGAAAGAGTGCTCTGATACCAATTGTAAAGACTTGCCTTACAAATTAGCACAAAATTGGGGAAAATCCTTAAGGATTGAAGAACACAAGAAAAGTTTTCTTAGATTAATTTTTCATGCCCAGTTCTACAACAAAGAAGGGAATATAAATGAGGGGTATGGTGTGCACATGTGCCACTCACACACACACTCCACTAGTCCTACTTAGAAAAAACTATTAACTAATAATAATAATTAATTAACTATTAAATAAACTAAACAGGTTATTAGACCCCCATGACCCAGGTGGCCCTTAACTGAACTTGGCAGGCCAAGGCAGGGTCCTGACAGATGTCGCATAATTAATTAGACTATCATGCATAAACAAGAATTTCGAGTCAAGTTTATTTTGGTAATTAGTTCTCGAAATATAATGACTAATCTTATTGAACATTTTTTCATACTTGATGAATTTCGGTTAAGCACAATTTATTGTTCGGAATCAAAAACATGATTCAAGTTTTATCATTCGAAAATAGCCTGGAACAATGATATGTGTCGTTGATGTTATTCGGGAATGTTTTGAATCGAATTAGAGAGAAATATAGAACTAATATAGATTCGGATACAAGATAGTATTATCAGTCTCATTAACTGAGAAAACTGTTATAAGGCTGAACCCGTATCACATGTACTCGTGCACGTAGCGGAGTAGTTATATATTGATTTGCAGATTTGTGAAATGCATATTATTATGCACACCATGTAAAAATTTGTTCAACTCGTGAACCAGATCAGTACGCATACTCGTACGCAAACCATTTAGGAACTGTGGTCACGAAACCGGATTAGAATACAAACAGGTACATGTACCAAAATAGTTCGGTGTTCCCGAACTCAGTTGTGTATCCAAACCGGTACGCAAACTAAAATAGTTATGTGGACTCCGGAACCGGTGATAGTCTTAAGGTATCCACACCGGTATGCATACCTAAATAGTTCTGTTAACTCCGGAACTTGGTTTAGCTCGTTAGCCTACAAACTGGTACACGTACTGTGACTGAACCAGATCACTAACGGCAATGGTATTTATACCTTGTACACCTACTAACCATGTCGATTATTTTCAAGTACGATTAAATTATTTCTACGAGATAATTAGCATTTGATTAATTATTTAAAATACTAAACTTATTTGATCACATGTTTATGATTCAAGGTAATGTCTTAAGTGTTCATGGAAATTAATATTAAGCTTTGAAGTTCAAATTGGATAGTTTCGGCTAACCACCTTGAACATAGTCTTCATACAAGGTTCGGTTACGGTTTCACCTAACCAGAGTGCATATCGTGTTTATGTAAATCAGATTCAAAGATGGTGGATATTGATTACTTGGTTCCAAATCTATCTTAGCTTAAACCTAAAGCAACCTATGCTTTGAATGTCTATAAAATGGGAACTTCAAGCAACTGTGATGTTTGAATCCCGACACTACCTTTTGGTGTGTCCTAGTTGTATTTAGAGTTGTCCTCTTCATAACCCTTTTAGGGTTTAGCGACTACAAAGGCTTCATAGGGATTCGTGAAGCCAGGTCTGATTATCTTTTCTTGATAACTTGATTATCATGATCTTGATCGATTGTTGGGCTGCTCACTCGATCAAGATAGATGAAAATCATTAATGTTTTCTTCGTCTTAAAATTTGTTGATTCCACAAGTTTTATACTTGTGAGGTGAATAATAATCTAGGCTGCACTTCGGGTTGCATAACTCCGAATTTCAAGGTTAGCTAGACTTCCATCACCTTTGATCAAACTATTTGATTGTAAAAGGAAATCATATATGGGCTTAATATGTGGGAGGCATATTTGGTTTAAAATCTTCAATTGAGTTGAAGAAACTCTTAGTTGGTGTGATGTCATCTAAGGGAATCAATTGCACGGAGTCCTGCTGTGATTCAAGAGGCATAAGGAGCACGACTGTACCTTAATCGGTGGGATACATTTTTGGGCTCAACTACATTACAGTCTGAAGATTGGTAGTAGGCTAGTGTCTGTAGAGGCTTAATACAGTTTGGTGTTGAATCTGGACTAGGTCCCGAGATTTTTCTGCATTTACGGTTTCGTCATTAACAAACTTCTGATGTCTGTGTTATTTATTTTTCGGTATTATCTTGTTTATCTGTATAATTGAAATATCACAAGTGTACATTAATCAATCACAATAGATACATCCGACCTAATTTGTTGGATACAACTTGATTGATTATCTGACATTGGTCTTTGTTACCGTCCAAGTAAACGTCCACGACTTGATTGATTCTGTGATTAGGTTCACAGATTCGTTTCTGTAAACCTTCTAATCGCAAGATAGAGAGATATAACTCTAGATAATATTCCTTGATTGAGTTTAACTCTTGGAGTTGTATTGAGCTTGTCTATACAGATTTCCTAAGAAAAAGTTGGTGGTGTATTTTGGTACCCCCCGCGTTTTCAATTGGTATCAGAGAAGGCAAACACGTTAAGACCTAATCAGTCTGTGTTTTAAGCAGTATGACTCTATGGACAAGAGTGCAATCTTGATAAACGTATCACCAGCATTTGATGGCACAACTTACTTATGGTGGAAAATTGTTTTGCGTTCCTTTTTACAAGCCCGTGACTTTGAGACATGGAAACTTGTAGTTATTGGATACGATGCGCCTATAGTTATTAGAGACAGAAACAGTGTTGCGAAGACATTAGGATAATATAGTAAACCCAAGATAAGTGCTGCAAAGCATATATCTGATGGGTTAAACATTATTATCCACGCCATAAGCCCAGATATTCAGCACCATATGACCTCGTGCACTAAGTCTAAAGATGCTTGGGATATCTTAGAAACCGTATTTGAAGGATATACCTCAGAGAAAGAAGCTAGGCTTAAAAATCTAAATTCTGACTGAGGAAATATTCGTATGTCCGATGAAGATTCGTTTGATGAGTTTATTCAAAAAGTATCTAGAATTGTTAATGCATCTTATGCATTAGGGAATACCATTCCCCAAAAGGACATTGTGATGAAAATTCTCTGATCTTTACCAGCAAGATACGATTATAAGAAACATGCCATCATGGAAGGGAATAACCTTGAAACACTTTCCAAAAATACTCTTATTGGAAAGTTGAAGATCTTTGATCATGAACTGCAATCTAATTAGCAAAGTGACCGAACCCTTTACACTTGAAGCATAGTGGTATACCCTCATCGTTATCATTAGAATATCTGTTTTTGACAGAAATACGATTACTTGGTTTAGCTGACGTTAGAGGTTTTACTCTAGAGAATCGTTTATTTCTCTTCCTAAGAAGTTCTCTAAACTATTTTGTGATCAATGATACTGAGTTATCAACATCTTCATCTAAAAAATCAGGATCAACAAGATCATCTCCAGAGTTGTCAACACTTTCACTTTTAAAAGTTTTAGTGTCACTTTATGAAACTTCTGATCATTATGATTCTGAAGAGGATGATGGTGTGTAGCACTCTTGGGAGAAAATATTATTTTTTATGAGTGTAGAAATAATCATATCAATCTTGATTATTTAATTGATGACTCTTCATCCGAGGATGTAATGGATTTTTCGTATACTAAATTTTTTTCTGTTAATGTTTCAGGTACCCTGTGTCTAGATGCTAATACTATTCTAGTGAGGGTTACAGACTCACACAATGTTTCAAGTACAAACATAAAATAAGGTATGTCAACAAACTGTAACGGGGGGCTAATCGTTTGGAAAATATGTTTAAACTTGTTCAAAAGTCTAATCCTGAGGTACACAAAGTTAACTCTCCTTCTTCTAAAAGATTGACTGATTCTAAGGATAAGGTAAAATCTCAAATGGAGAGAAGAATCCGGGTTAAACGTTCCATATTAAAGGATATTATCAATTCCGCGCAGGAATCTAGTGGTGGCCAATCTAATGTTCACCTGAACACAATTTAATTGTGTTGAAATGTGCATCTTATCTCATATTCCCTTAAACGAGATAAGATCTGTGCACATCATGAATTTGTATCAAAATTGAATATTATTACTTGGATATTCTTCTCTTATATGTCCATCTTAATCTATGTCTCAAGTAATGGTATTGAAAATTCTAATCTACGAAATCTAAATAAGGATAAAAATTACTTTTTCATTCCATTTTAGGTTTTATATATTCTAGTACGTGAACTTTTATGGTTCCGAAATCTTACATGGTAAAATATCTTATACTTTAAGACTCATATCTCTTTCATAAAAAGTTTTGCCTATTAAGCCATATATTTATGTTTAACAAATCCATTTTATTCTTACGAATCATGGACGCTCCAAGATCAACATCTTCTCGTGAAACCTATGCTCCAATAGTTGTTGATACTTATCCAACTAAAAAAGGAAGAAGGGACACCCTTTCCTTTTGTCTCATCTCTTAAGAGGAAAAGGAAGAATCATAAGAAACCTAGAGCGGATTATTCCAATCAGAAAAGGTTAGAAAATCTTCTTGAAAAATTAAGAAAAACAAAAAAGAGGTGGAGGGATTGAAGAAGATTCTACAAAAATCTCCCAAACTACAAGAAGAACTTGTCAATCAACAACCTACCAGGTTTGTAGGAACTAGTTTGTCCATACAGATTGTCTAGGAAAAATTTGGTGGTGTATTTTGGTACCCCTGCGTTTTCAGAAAGTGTTGAACTTGCACTAATCAGAATCAACAAAACAAACTTTGAAAAGGTTAACCTTGTTAGTAACTACTCATTACTAACAACCCAATCATATACATATCACAATATCTGGTTGTTTTTCTATAATTCCAGATAATAAAAAGATTCTTAACAATTTTTCAAAAGTCTGTAATGAAATCGATATTTCAATACAAATTTTCCAAACAAAATAGAGTAAAACATCGGAAAACACTTATGCAAAACAAAGAAAAACCCAAAGGAAATAGAAACGTATACTCTGATACAAACTGTGACTACCCGGAAAAAATTTCGCTTCCAATTGGTCGTGGGGTTTGGTCAATTGACAAGTACCAAATTCTCTGAGCTTCCATTGGGGATACACGGGTTGAAAACAGTTTGTAAACAAGAGTAAATGTTATGCTATTATGAAACTAGGAATTACTGATTAATCCTGTTTAGATGACCCATTTAATGGGTGGTCCACCTATTGGACTGATTTTACTCGCTGGTCCAAAAACATGTTTTTGCACCCAAAAAATTATCCTCAAGTCTTGTACACGTGCGAGTGATATAAATGGCAGTTTTTAAAAGGCAAAATTTCCTCTTCGTGTAATAACTAGCAGAAGCCGCAGAACCAATTTCTATTTTACTCTCTCTCAGTCTTGAAGAAGACCTGTGTTACTGTATATGAAATCAGAAAAAACTTTCACTTGAGGAACCAGGATATCTCTCTAGCAACATCAGTGTCAGTGATAAAGATAAGTCTTCCTATGATCTCTCTGATTTTGATTCTAGGTATATATATTGTTGTTTCAAACTAAACTGTTCTAGAATTTACATTTTGGGGTCTATAAAAAATCAAAATCTTTAATTTCTTTCTCGGTTGATTTATCTGATTTGAAATTAGAGAAGAAATTTGTAATCATCCTAACGTTCTGATTTCAAATTAGAGCAGAGATTTGTAATTATTCTAACGTTCTCATCGTTTTAGTGTAAATTTTTTGATTTTTTTCCAAAAATATTTAAAATCGAGTCTTTTCTTATAATTGACCGATCTCTTATTATACATACCCCGCTAAATTTTTTTTGAAAATAATTCGATTGGCATTATGACCTAATTTTTATCCTCTCTGGTCTTGTTTGGACTTTGATTCATTTACTGACCGTCCTATATAGAATTCTAGATCACTGACTAGGTAATCATAATGCTACAAAAGTATCTTTGTTTTGGATAATGATCCATGTTTATGATATTTTGGGATGTAAGTACAAGAATTGAGCTTTACCTAGGTGATTATTTTAGAAGGCTATGAGCCTGAGTTTTATTAATTAACACTTTGGACGTCTTAAAGTGACTCAATGGTTGCTATTTGCACATGTAGGTTACAGTAGGTGAGCGAATCAGCTGCTCATATTTAAACGCTCATTACATTGTGGTTGGCAGGATATGCACATTTTTGAAACTTGTATTGGCATTTGAAAAGTTAGTTAACTAATGTTCACCATCTTTATGTTGTATTTGATACTTGTATGCAGCTCTTTTGATGGGTGGTATATTCTTTTTAAATTTTTGATGATCATATCCCATTTAACGAGGCAATTTTTTAAAGTCAGTATTACCAAGATTTCCCCCAGCTAGACAATGAGTCTACAAAACTATGGGAAAAGTATAGAATATCCTTCTTATGCAGACTGTTTTTATGATGAGTACATGATATTTTTCATTTCTTCGACATTACAGGTATATGACAAGGGAGAAGAAATTCATGTATGTTTACTTATGGTTTCTCTTTCAGTTCATTTATTTCGCAGTGCATATTTGCTTGTAGTGATTTTGCAGTGCATATTTTCCTGTGTGGTTTCACATTACATATTTGCTTGCACTGATTTCACCGTACATATTTTTCCTGTAATGGATATTTTGGTTCTTGAAAGAGTTTTCTTAGTAGTTCTTATATAAATAACAAAATAAACCAATTGAAATTTCCTCCTTCAGATTCAGATATATGCATTTGTATATATATATGTTAAATTTGTACTAAAGATAATATTCTCATTTGCATTAATTTTTCTTACTGATTTTGTTTGTTTACGAATTTTTAATATAGTCACCAAGGGTTATTTTTAAATCTTTCCTTATAAGTTGAAAATTTCCAGTTTATCAACTCTTGCAGGGCAACAAGGGAGTTGAACATGTAAGTTAGTATGCATGTCTCGGTTCCGCAAACAACACCATCCGAGATCCCTCCGAACTAAGGTCGGTTATATGTTTAAATAATTTAACTTAGATCCATCTAGTAAGCCTCACACCGTTCTCCGGAAATAGCTAGAACTTACTTTTACCAAATGGGATCTGCATTGAAAATTATATGCTATGAATTTTCTCATACAATATATAACCTCAGAACTGGAAGTAATGAAGCATAATTTTGTGAATTATCAAGTCTTTTGGATCAAATAATACATTCATTAATGTTTGGATTGCCTCCCACAGAAATACCTACGAAGTTTTTGTTATGTCTTTTGATAAATCAAGGTGAACAGGAACCAATTGATAATCCGGTTTTATCATTCAGTACATATCGATATGTATTGGATTTTCACTTGGTACATATTAGTACTATGTTAGGGTTTCATAGTACATATTGATATAAACTGGGTTTTCATCACTTGGTACATATTGGTACGTACTAAAGTTAGCTGAGTTACGTTTTAGTACATATCGGTATGTACTGTGGTATCATACACTTTTTCTTCTGTAGATAAACTAGATTTGTGGTGTCCAAGTATAAAATATGATTTTACCCAGTAAATAATTAAGACTTGTTAACGGGGGTCGATGGGGCGTAAACATAAAATTTACAAGATATTTTACGTAAACTAGGCTTTTCTTCAGTTCATGTGTATATATACCGAGATATTCACTAGATTTTTGCTCACTACGTATATAACGAATTTATTAATCTAAGAGTATTCAATTCTGGACTAGGTCCCGGGGTTTTTTCTGCATTTGCGGTTTCCTCGTTAACAAAATCTTGATGTGTCTTTTACTTTTCTATTTCCGCAATTATAATTGTTTTATTATAATTAGAAGTAAAATAAACACACGTTAATTCCTATTTACTTGATAGCAATCCTATTGTGTTTGGTTAAGTCCGAACCTATTATCAAGTAAACATACTTCATTGTTGTATTGTCTCGATCTTTTATCCTTAGTCAATCACGCAAGTTATTTGTTGTCATATTATCTCGATCTCGTATCCATAGATGATCACACGAAATGTGAACCGATTAGTTGTATTGTCTCGACTCAGTCCATAGACAATCACTTTCGGAGAAAGGACTTATAGGTGGAAAAGTTTTAGATTGAGGTTTATTTGGGTACCCTCGTCTTTTCAAAAACACTTGATACCCAACAATAAAGAAGATACCAAATAATAAGCCAAATAAATTGATACATTTTTTCTTAACCGGAAACAATTGAATTACACACATTCATACACAATATAATGGAACATATCAATTGTACCAAAATTTTGTTAAGCAAAAACAAAATATATGCAATATAAATAGGCTTTTCTTAACAGGAAAACGATTAACTAACAAATTTATTACCTAAAATTCCGCAACCTATTCTCCCCCAGAAAGATTTATCATTAAGCACGATTTCAAATAAGAACTCTCCCCCAGTGTGTTGTTATCCTCTTGCAAGAACAAAAGAACAACAACAAAGGAAACCTTTACCAGAGAAAGGTTGAATCGGTTTTAAATAATACGTGCCAATAGCAAAAGTTGAAAACCCGAAACACATATGTTATGCTAAACACAACTCATGTAAGCACAAATTCATTCAACATATTATGACTTTTCACATATGAGTTTCAATCGGAACAACTTATGATCCTTTGATAAAGTCTACCAACATGGGTTGGAACTTAATCCCGCTAAATCAAAAAGCCACACAAATCATAAGGGTTACATTCATATGAGATCGAATATTGAGGATAATAAAAATCGAAATCAGACATCCTATAAACCGAATACACATAGCAAAAATATAAGTATTCATTCACAAGCTATGTAATCAGTAACTATTAAAAATTATAAAGTAATAATTTTATTAATAAATAATGATGATTATGATAATTGGGCCGACCGACAGGAGGGCCCGTAGGGAGGGAGTCCCTTTTTTGGCCATTTTTTTGTCAAATGAAACCTAACAAAAAAAATCAATTTCATAAAAAGATTAGATTTCTCATCTTTCCAGTGAAATAACCATAGTACCCTTATACTTAAAACCCACTTCCTTCATTATCCTCTCCTCTATTTTCACTGCTACCACTGTCACCGACACAACATCACCTTTGATGTCGCCACCAACACCAACAGTAGTGCCGCCGACACCTATACCAAGACCTCTGTTATTTTTTTCATGTAATTCAAGTCACCATCGCTACCTTCCTTCAATTTCACTTCTACTTAAGAAACCCAAACATCACTGCCTTGACCAACGGCACCACCAGCAGAAGACCACAACTGTTACTACCGCCACCGCCAACACCATCACTTCATCCGCTTACACTACCACCACCACCTTTTTCTTCTATCGTAACCAGCAACACCGTCATCACCATTACAGACCTTCCATATTCATCACTGCTTCCACCACTATCATTATAGATCTCAATTTCTTCAACGCAACCAGAATTAAGTTCTTAATAATCCGATTTAAATCAATTGATACCAATCCTTCTCAATCATATAACTTTTCAAATTGAATTGCACCACCTCCACTGGCAGAACCTCCGTAGTCAGCTCCCTGGAACTACTAGCAGTACTGGAACCACCACCACCACCACACCGGCAAAAAATGAAATCATAATCAAATAGTTCTGCTATTTCAACTATTGAGACATAAATAAGTATACAGAGACGGCATTCGCCATCAACAATTCGTTTTCCTACCACTAAATTCACATCTGAATCCAATATCATCACTAAGGTGAAATCTCTTCAAAGAATTTCTTCAAACATTTTAGAAACATTCAACTCCTATAAGAACAAGCAATATTAGCAAATCATAAATGATTAGAATAAAATTATGGGTACCCATCTATCCACAAATTAAAAGGGTAATATTTTCTACATACTCCATCTTAACCATCGTCAAGATCGTATTTTTCTTCTTTGTTGAAATTCATCGTCAACACCATCTTAACCATTTGATTGTCATCAGTGATATTAGTGTTTCAATATCCACCTTTCGGAGGGTAAGTATATTAGCAAGTGAACTACCCGTGTAGTTGCAGTCTAAAGATGGATCATGAAGAGAAGTAAACTTGCGGCGCCATTAACGATTAAAAAGTTATTTTTTTTACCGGGATGCAGTCCAAGGATGAACGTCAAGTAAGAACGAAGTTGTAACATGTGTATAGCTGGCCTGCTGGATAGTCAGGATTGCAACATGTGTATTATGTTAGAGCATTGGTCGGTCGAACTCGCATGCATTGATATCTCAAGCATGTTTGTCAATCTTAGTGATCAAAACTATAAAGTCTTGATTTCTAGTCTACTATAGCTAAGGTCTCGAACTAGGATAGAAAGTATAGTTGAGCTCAAGAACTCCATGGAAATCATCATACAAGACGAATGACTACTCAAGGAACCAGTGGATATTCATCGACTAAAAGGTATGTAGAGACTTGAACTTATCTATCACTCAAAAGTATATCTACTCTATCTCCTATGTTGAGATAAAATTCGTATTACTATATAGACTAAAAATATACACATGTGACATTTCGAGCTGAGTATATCTCGCTTATCTATTTCTAAAAATGTGTGTTGGTAAAGCTTTCGCTTTAGCCAAGTTCATCTTTTCCTAGTGACGAAAGTCATGTTATCTTTCAATCACTTTGGAAATTGCTCTGACGAAAACTAGTTTGTGAATAACAACTATATGACGTCCTTTGAGAATTTTTCAATGGTTGAAATGAGAGTTTAGACAATATAACCACTGGGGATATAAACATTGTTGTGGTAATACATATATGTATAAGTCCTTAGCACTTGAACTAAAGTTTGCGAACTTTGTTGATCAAGTGAAAACCAGAACTTGAGTAGTCAACCCAGTCCGCAAATTCAGTCAGTGAACGTGCATAGTTCTCGAACCCGAGAATTTATGCTGGAGTTGTAACTCGGTTTCAGTCCGCGAACTGACGGAAGTTCTCGAACCCGAGTATTTCTGCTGGAGTTTGTGAACTCCAACCGGTTAACTTGAGTCCGCGAACTGACGGAAGTTCTCGAACCCGAGTATTTCTGCTGGAGTTTGTGAACTCCAACCGGTTAACTTGAGTCCGCGAACTTGAGTGGTTATGTCTAAAAATGATGTTCGTGAACTTATCTAAATTATCTAAGGAATGCTATTGCAAACCGTGGCTTTATAGTTCATGAATCGATTCGAGTGAATACATCGTTTTTGCTTCAATTGTGTCTTATGTAGTACATAAGATCTCATAGCAATTGAAAAACTCTGTAACTAGTTCATTTGAGTCATTTGGACTAGTTATGTTGAAGAAGAATATGGTTGATATGAAAGTTTTCATTTGGCTAACCATTTGGTTGACTAATATTGAACCAACTATTGTACACATTTGGGTACGGTTATACAAACCCAAAATTGTCAAGTACATGTGTGTATGGCAAGCTAAGTTTTCGATCTAACGATTGAGAGATATTAGCTTGTATATAATCAGGTATTCATCTAACGATGATTATTGAATGCTTTGTTACTAAGCCAACAGTGATTGCAAACCCTGATTTGAAAGACTATATAAGAGAGAACTCTAGCAAATAGGAAACCTGATCCCCACACATTCTGTGTGATACTAGTTTGCTAAGCTAGAGTCGATTCTCCTTTAACCTTTGGTTTCTTCTTCTAAAACCAGATTAACGACTTAAAGACTTCATTGGGATTGTGAAGCCAGACCGATACTACTTTTCTTGTCGTTGTGTGATATGATCTTTCTATTTCTATCATACGAGTACAATTGTAACAATTGGCTTGAGATTTCTATCTCTAATAGGCAAGATATAAAAGTAATCACAAACATCTTCGTCTCATCATTTGTGATTCCACAATATCTTTTTTCGCTGCGTCGATTAAGACTATTGTGAGGTGATTGATAAAACTGAGCTGTTCTTCGGGAATATAAGTCTGGTTTTATTGATTGGTTCCTGTTCACCTTGATTTATCAAAAGACGAACAAAACTCATAGGTTTATTCGTGGGAGATGGATTTATATATCTTGTAGACTTTTCTGTGTGAGACATATTTGTTTGCTAAAGTCTTCGACTTTGAGTCGTAGAAACTCTTGGTTGTGGGTGAGATCATCTAAGGAAATCAAGTGCACAGTATCCTACTGGGATCAGAGGCATAGGAGCACAGTTGTACCTTGGATTAGTGTGAGATTTATTTGGGTTCAACTACAGTCCATACCGAAGTTAATTTGGAGTAGGCTAGTGTCTGTAGCGGCTTAATGCAGTGTATGTTTAATCTGGACTAGGTCCCGGGGGTTTTCTGCATTTGCGGCTTCCTCGTTAACAAAATTCTAGTGTCTGTGTTATGTCTTTTCCGCACTATATTTTGTTATATAATTGAAATAATACAAGTTGTGCGATGTTCAATCAATTAGAATATTCGACCTTATTGGTTATTTATTTAAATTGATTGACACTTGGATATTGGTCTTTGGTACCATCCAAGTTATCTCTCTTTGATTAGACTCGCGAATCACATTTGCTTGAGTAAATCAAATTGAGATATTGAGATAATAACTCCTTGAGTATTTTCTATTGATTGAGTCTAATTGATTCTCTAGAAAACAACTAGGAGTTGTCCATACAGATTGCTAATCGAAATATTAGGTGAGGTTGTTAGACCCCCGCTTTTTCAATTGTTATCAGAGCAGGCAAACACATTTTAGACCTTACAAGTTTGTGTTTGTAGCGATCTGACTCTATGGACAGTAGTGCTATCTCAATAAATGCACCACCAGATCCAGGAATTTAGAATTCTCTTTCATGACTAATTTAATAAAATCTGTAGAAGAAATTCTATCTAAACCTCCACCAGTTTTAAAATCTCTTGAATTGTTTTCATGGCTTGCAAATAAGCTTGAGAGCTTATCTCTTGATGTTGAGTTATACCTCCAGAAAGAGCAAGAATCTTTTGACAGGCTAAATCAAGTTATAATGAATAATATTCATGTTGAGGTTGATATTGATTTACTAATCAGTGAGAGCAATGCTCCTCCTCTGCGTAATCCAATTAGTTGTAATAAACTAAACGAATTACAAGAGGAGTTTAAATCTTAGTCATCTGAGTGTATCACCTCAAAGCATGAATTGATTCGTTGCTCAATTCCTAATACTTCCTATCAAGATAATAGTATTGTCTTCTTTTATGAAGAATCTAGGACGTCTCTTTTTATTAAAAGAGTTTCCCTTCGCAGTACTAAAAACTATCTGCAGAAACTATTTTTTATAAGTTGGAAAACAAAAAATCAGAAACACAAATCTTTTTGGGTTCTCTTGAAGTTCTTTGATAGACTTATAAAAACAGTTCCTTGGGGGTTTCTGAATATTACAAGATTTAAGAGTTGTTGGAAAGAAATTCTTTCTTGGTACCATGGTGAGAAATACATTGTTCACCTCAACACAACTTGTTTGTGTTGAAAGTGCATCTTCACCAAGAAATGTCATGCTATGTATACGGTGAGGGAAGCACAACAACTGGGGCGCACAGATTATATTCAGTAAGGTTGTAGAATTCAATTGGACATTTCTAAAAAGGTATGTATATAAACTTGAGCAAGTTTTATGTTTTTATTACTTGTTTAAGTACTTATAATGATTCATGTACCTTGATTATCGTTCATTTCTACCTAACTTGGTATGTGTTTAAGGTTCTTAAATATTTAGGTTTGAATACATTAGTTCGGGATGTTTGGACTTCATGGTACACATACCAAGTATGCATAATATCATTTAAAACCAAAATCCAGGGGCTTAAATTCGCAAACCCCGTCTGCGTACTGCTCCAGGACTTGAAAATTCGTGTGCAAACCCATAAGTTCGCGGACTTGCCTGTAGACGTCGATAGTCAGTCGACTTGTTTTGGCTGTAACTTCTTCGTACGAACTCGGATTGACCTCATTCTTTTTGAAATATCTTTCTCTTTGATTTCTCTTAAAAATAAAGATGAGAAACCTTGAATTTGGATGAGTTAAGATTGGTATTTGTCCTGTCTCTTGTTTTTGAGTATTTTGCTCTGTTTCGTTGCACTTGTTCCACTTCTCTTGAACTTGGGCAGTTGGATTCTTGGAGTACTACTCTTTTAAGCCCTTTTGTATCTTTACATAAATGTTTTTGGTGAATCACAAAGAAGGAAGTTCAAGAATGGGCAGTAGCACGCATTACTATGGGATTCTTGAATGATTCACAACCATCTTATGTGAACTATGGTGCATGGTCATTAATGACTTTGTATGTTCTTATTTGTTAAGAAAATCTTTTTATACGCCTTTGGTAGCTTTTATTGGTATAAATCCGGGCGACAAATATTGATTCTACCCTCTAAGGACAAATCATCTTATATGTGAATTACGAGTTTGTCTTGATGCCTAGGAAACTTCTTATGAGAATTTATTCTTGTTTTTGTTAGAAGAATAACTAGTGTTTTGGAATAGACATTATTATGATTACACATAGATATATCCAAAAAAAAATTCATCTTCTTATTTTTAGATTTTTTGGTTTAAATTCTAAACTTGTTTGGAAGATGATGGTTGAAGTATTGATCTTTTGATATATTGCAATATTTTGATGGGATATGTGTGTTTACGTCCGTGAACTTGATTGTCCCATATTTTGTCAAAAGTAAAGTCGTCTGTGAATTGATATGCAAATATTGATAAAAGGATGAATAGACTTTGACAAACACAAAAGTTAAGCCTATATTGTCAATTATTGATGTAAGATAGGTTAAAATATTTTGTGATTCAAGGATTATGTCAATTATGTGTCATTGTGCAAATGTGATGCGTGTCGTATGCGTCAAAAATAATTTCACTTCCTCACTCAACTAAATATAAATATAGTATTCGATAAGAAAGAGTTTGTATCCACAGAGAGGCGATTGTTGTTATATAATTTTCAGATTCTTAAGTAACCAAGTAACCAAATAACCCAAGAGTGTGTTTTGTTTTTATCAAAGTAATAAAATAAAATAAAGCGAAGCAAGTAATTGGAATAATCAATAAGGAGAAGATATTGGTCAAGGGATAGTATCATTCACAAACATGTATTTTTCATCTGTGATTAGAATTGGTATTTAATCTCTCAATTATCAAAAGTCCTAGGATATCTTGATCGTAAGAGTATCCCGTTTATTTCCTGATTTTATCACAAACAACATTAAAAGATGCTATTGTGAAATCTACTTAAAAAGCAACCTAAAGTGTAAAAGCACAATTAGATTTAACTCCCTAAGAGCAATAAGTTCTATGAAATAAGACTAATCGATGCAAACAAACGTGTAAAAGCACTAATTCGTTTTAACAAAGGTTATGATTCATATGCGATTAAAAAGATGTATCACTACAAGTATTAACCACAAGATGCTACTAGAAATCAGGGATAAACAACTTTTACGTATTGAAAACCCTAATATAGCTATAGAGATGAAAACAAATCCAATTGATTCCGGACTCAACCAAACTAGCATTCAAATCATATGATAATATAAATAATGAATCACAAACGATAAAATTGAGACAAAACTAATTCATAGAATCAAATAACATGCTTGAAGAAATCAACTTTTATCCTATAACCAATAATAGTATTTATCTACTCATATTCATGGAGTTCATCATCATAATATTCAAAGAAATAAGATGAAACATAAAAGAAAGCAAACCCTAGAAGTAGTTCTCTGCAAAATCTCCAAGAATAGAATAAAACGTGATGTCCAAAAGTTAGTAGAACTTTTCCTTTTTGTAGCTTTTTCTCCTTCCAAAAATTAGGTTTTGACTTCAAAGTCCATTAGTTGGAAATTCACCCGGCCCACGAGTGAGAGAAACCTATGTAGAAAATATGTCCCAAAAACGCTCGCCGGAAAACTGTGTTTTTGGCCGGAAATTGGCTGGAATCCGGTACCGGAAAGTCGTCGTCGGCGTCTGAGACTGCATCTCCGTTTATGGAATATTCCGTCAGATTCCGTTGGAGTTAACTGTTGACTAACGGTCCTTAACAGTTGACAGGTTCAAAGTCTGAGTGAGTCACTGAGTCAGCTCTCTGACTTGGCTGGGTGGGATGAGTTGGAGTTGGCCACAGTTGCACAAGCCAAACTCTGTAGTGCACTCATTGTGCTTCAGCCATGATGGCCCTGCCCCTGCATTGCCGTCACCTGCACTGCTCAACAACAACCACAGCTGCCAAAACCATGCAACACCAGCTCATTCATCACCATACTGCTCAGCTACTACGACTGCACCTGCGTTTTCCGTGACAATCACCAGCTCCACCTTTTTCAACCTTCCCTGTAACAAGCCATATCTCTACTTGTATCTTCATAGAACCTAAGTTTGCCAATTCCTTCATGAATCATTCAGTCTCATTTCCAGATAACAACCACCACTGCTTCACCAACCACATCACCACCAGTTAACAGCTCTCATTCTCTTCAATCACAAGACAAGTGCCACCAATGATGTCACAGCCAAATAACCAATTCCTCCTCCATTCCTGTGCTGCAACAACACCAACCCTCCAGCTTCACTTCTACTTGCACACAATCACTCCTCTCTGTCTCAGTTCTATCTCCTACAGCTCAATGCAAGCACCTGCTGTACTAATTCCTCCACTTCAGTGCATCATCAGATCTTCTTGTAATCCATTCTACACAATTGGTTAGTACCCAATGTCCATCTCCACTGTAGCTGCACAAACATAGCTTCAACCATCCCCAGCTGGAGTTCAATTCCAGTTCTCGGCATCAGCTTCACTCTCATCTGCTCTACTAACACCATCTCTACTCAGCTGCGGCTCTTATACTGGGGTACCCATGAAAATCCCCATCATTTCATTTTCCATTCTGCTGCCACTTCTCAGTTCAATTCCATCACCTGTATCAAAACAACATCAACAACATCAACAACTTACAGTGCTTCTCAAGCATTTCAATCTCACCCTGCTTCTAAAGCACCACCATTCTTCTCCCTGCAATTTTCCTTACCACATCTCTCTTTTCCTTTACCATTGCACAGAAAACATGAACCCTGATACCATTTGAGGTATTCCCTTTACCCTTGCCAAACACCAAAAACTTGCATCGCTCCTCTATAGAACAAAACCCACTTAGGTTCTCGCCTAAATAAGTCTTGAAGCTACTCAGAGATGACAGACTGGTCATCATCACATACTAGCTTTCTTTGTCCAAGAGGAACTTTGTTGCCGTTTGCTTCCACAAGCTTAAGTGGAACTGGTAACTTGTGAATTATTTGAGCCTCAAATATTGTATCGCTGGAAAACCCACCATAACAAATCTTGCACTGCCAACACCATCACTTGTAGCTTACTCCCATTGTCACAAAAACCATCCCGACCTCCTTTACAGCACACATTCTACAGCTGAAATTCAGCCCAACTCGAGGCCACTTCAGCTTTACTCCTGTAAACGATCCACCAACACAAATTCGATCACAGCAGCATCATTTCAGTCTTGAGATTGACAGCAATGTCAACTTTCAAACAGATTCAAATCCCATTTCTTGTCTCATTCCATGAAATTCCACCAACCCATTTTACTCATGTTCTTCACAGTATCAGTACCTACTCTTCTTGAATCACCAATTTCATCTCAACCCAGCTCTCTTTTTCACATCTCTGCCCACCTATCTTGGCTACAATCCCATACTTGGTTCAATTTCTTCTTTTCTGCCCTAACTTCCTTCATAAATAGCACCAAGCTCTCCTCTTATTTGTTCTGAATGTCACTAGAAACCTAAATCTGATCTCGGTAATACTGCAGCAGCTGCTGCCTCTTTCCTTAATTTCAGAGAAGTAAATAATTTGGGAGAGAAAGAAAATGTTTCTCAATTTAGGGTTTTAGTTATACATAGGTAAGGATTCAGATACCCCACTCACTAGATACCACAGTGGGTGCTCTATAACAGTTGGTCACCTCTTAACCTCATCTGGGCTGTATTTAGTACTCCTCCAAAAGAGTTGCCCCTTAACCTTGGCTCGACTCTCCGGCTAGTGTTTGCTTAGGAAATGATAGCTTTGCCCCTTTATGCTCCAATTAAACGCTTTCTCCTTCTTTCGAGTTCCTCCGCTAACAACAACCGTCCCTTATTTCTCATATTCACTTATACTCTTCAATGAGAATCATCACTAAAGTTGTCGTGCTTTTCAGACTGAAATTTGCATCACTAAAGCCGATAAACTTTTCAGACAGAGATGAAGAAATATAAGAAAATAATGAGACACAATCCGCCTCCAAATCTTTTGCCATGTTTCCTCTTCTTTTGATCCAAATGACTCCAAAGTACCTAAATACTCAAAAACAAAACATAAGATACATAATTTACAAGAAAACTAGCAGAGAAAGCATAAACAATAGATAAATAATAAGGTGTTTTAGACACCTATCAAAATGGTGATAGAAACATAGAATGAATCGTTGTGAATTTCGCAGTAATTGAGCTTCCCTGATCTATCATGTGTGTATTACTGTGAGACTCCGTATTGTGGCTTATGTTGAGCATTAACCAACAAAAGTTGATTGCTTTTGTGATTAGCTTAGTTGTTGTTCCTTAAGGTACTTTATGTCGAGTATTTTGAACTAAATCAATCATCTAGCATGGTTATTTAGTTAGCACTCCGTAAGTTTTTCTCATGTTGAGCATGATTGACTAGGATGGTTATTTTTATGATTAACTTAGTCATTTCTCCATAGAATGATCTTATGTCGAGTGTGGCCAATTAAATTGATTACTCTTGTAATTAGTTTGGTTGAGTATGACAATTAGTTTATTTGCGAGTTTTCTTGTGATCAATCTAATTGATTTATTAAGTATCCATAAGTTTACTTGTGTTGAGCATATTTAGTCAAATTAATCTTGGTTCGCTTTGGTTAATTTGATTGAATATTTCTTGTTGGATTCCAAATTCATACTTGAATGTAATTTATTGAGTCTAATGAAATCCTTCGTTTCTTTTTGAAATTAAGGTCGCTCTTGTTGTTCCTTAGGGAATGACATAATATGGGGGAGAGTTCTTTTGAACTTGTGCTTAATTGCCAAATCTTTGTGGGGAGTGCGGCTGTGGAATATTAGAGGGGTTATCTTGCGTCTTTATAAACTCCTTGATGAATGCCCTTGTCCATATTTGAACACCAAACTGTATTAAGCCGCTACAAACTCTATCCTACTATCAATATTTTGGAATGGAATATATCTGAGACCGAATCCACCGTTACAATAATTCAGTTACAGTCGCGTTCCTTACGCATCTTGAATATCGCAAGACTCTGCATAATTGATTCCCTTAGCTGACATCCTTTACAGCATAAAAGTTGTTTCAACTCAATCAAAGACTTTAAACCAATCTGCCTCCCATAGATAAGCATATATGTGATTTTCGTTCTGATCAGAAGATCAAGGTGATATAGGAAATCATTTACAATATAAAAAGTCTAGCAAACCTCCAAATTCGGAACTTATAACTCCTATATTATTATTCATCTCACAAGTAAAACCTACTTTTATTTCAACAAATAATCGTTATGGAGGAATATACTTGTGGAATCACAAAATATGAGACAAAAAAACTTTGTGATTTTTATATATCTTGCCTGATCGGAGTGAGACTCAACAATCAGTAGCAAGATCTGGATACACGAACTATCAAGATAAAGATAGTCGGACCTGGCTTCATGAATCTTTAAGCGAAGTCTTTTTAGTCGCTAAACCTAAAAAGGTTTAAAGGAAAGAACGACTCTAGTTTACAACGAGAACACACAAGAAAAATGTCGGGGAGACACTAAAATATATACAATCCAACGGTTAGAGATACGATCATACGGCTTACAGGACGCTAGCTTATTAAACTGTCCCGCGTGACCGTGTGGCATAACACTGTCCGGTATATATGGGTTATGAGCTAGTGGGGTTCTTACCGTTAGATTATATTATATAACCAACAGGTTACCTAAGATTAGAGATAATTAATTATATGCAACCCCTTCAAGTTTTTTTCATTAAGATTGCATGTCCCTGCAACAAAGCTACTCTTTCTTCCTTCTTTAACATCAAGGGGAATTCCACCGCACCACTATTTCAGTGACTAGCAACATCACCACCCACTTCAAAAATTTCACCATGGAAAGGACATTTCACCGTATTTAGCATCAAGTACGACTTTCTATTCAATCTTCCTTTGGTCTAACCCCAAACCTCCTCAAGACATTCAAACCCCAAATCACCACTAACTTAACAACACTCTGAAAAAGTTGAAAATCAAAGCCTATCACACAACAACACTTTTTCACCAAAAAATATAAAATCTTCTTTAGAAAACTGGGTAATTGCTAAATCACCAAGTAATTGATTCATTAAAAAAATTCAGAAATTAAAGCAACACTAGTTAATTGAAGTGCATGAAGAGATAAATAAAAAAGACGTGAAGCTTATGGAAGTTGATATGGGTACTAGGTAGCCATGAAAGTACCATCAACCCTCATTTTTATCTTTGTTTATCATCAAATCATCATCATTAGAAGCCAATTCAGATGTAGGTTTTTAGTGAACACCAAATTGGGGGATTTTTTACTGTAGCTTACGGCATGGTTTTCAATGATGCCGGCATGGTCGATGGATTTATGGTATTGAAAAACCATGCCGGCAGCTACAGTAAAATATCCGCCAATTAGTTTATGTATCCCCCAATTAACTGTTCTGTTCTTTTTAGTTTTCAAATTAAGGTTCACTTTTTTTTTTGTGTTGTTGTTGTTGCTGCTTCAAATCAAGTTTCCCCGCCAAAAAGACTTGGGAGGATTTCTTTTTATTCGAAGAAAAATGGGGAAAGAAATGTTAGAATGAATATGTGGATACCCAAAAGGTATCTGTGAAGGATTAGACATTATTAGAAAGCATGCTTGTTGGGAAGTGGGAGATGGGACTCATATTCATATATGCAAAGATAGGTGGATAACCAGTATTTCTGGATTGGTTTATAGTAGTTTATCCTCATCTAACATGACTTATGTATCTCAACTAAAAGATAATGAGAGTAAAAATTGGACGGTTGATATGCTCCATGCGTTGCTATCTCAAGCATGTTGTCAATGTTAGTGATCAAAACTATAAGTCTTAATTTCTAGTCTAGTATAGCTAAGGTCTCGGGCTAGGATTGAAAGTGTAGTTGAGCTCAAGAACTCCATGGCAATCACCATACAAGACGAAGGACTACTCAAGGAACTGGTGGATATTCATCGACTAAAAGGTATGTGGAGACTTGAACTTATCTATCACTCAAAAGTATATTTATCTCTTATCTTGAGACAAAAGTCGTTTTGCTATATAGACTAAGATTATACACATTTGGTATTTCGAGATGAGTTTACCTCGCCTATCTATTTCTAGAAATATGTGTTGGTAAAGGTTTCGCTTTAACCAATTTCATCTTTACATAGTGACGAAAGTCATGTTAAGTTTCAATCCGATTGGAAATTTCTCTGGCGAAAAATGGTTTGTGAATAACAACTATATAACGTCCTCTGAGAATGTTTCAATGATTGAAATAAGAGTTTAGACTATATAACCATTGGAGGATATAAGCATTGTTGTGGAAACACATATATGTATAAGTCCTTATTCCTTGAACCGAATTTGCGAACTTTGTTGATCATGAGAACCGGAAAAGTGCGTGAGCTAAGTCCGTGAACTGGATGAAGTTCACGACCCGAGAATTTCTGCTGGAGTTTGTGAACTCCATCCAGGAACTTAAGTCCACGAACTTGAGTAAGTTATGTCTAAAAACGATGTTTGTGAACTTATCTTTATAAACTAAGGAATGTTATTGCAAACCGTGGCTATATATTTCATGAACCGATTCGAGTGAATCAAATCATTTTTGCTTCAATTATGTCTTATGTAGTACATGATATTTCCTTGCAATTGAACAACTCTCTAACTAGTTCATTTGAGTCATTTGAACTAGTTATGGTGAAAAAGAATATGGTTGATATGGAAGTTATCATATGGCTAACCATTTGGTTTACTATTATTGAACCAACTAATATACAAGTTTTTCTACGGTTACACAAACCTAGAAACGTGCATTTCATGTGTGTATAACAAGCTATGTTTTCGATCTAACGGTTGAAAAATATTAGCTTGAATCTAATCAGGTTTTCATTTAATGGTGAATATTGAATACTTTGTTACCAAGCTAACATTGATTGCAAACCCTGATTTGAAATACAATATAAGGGAGAACTCTAGCAACTGGGAAACCTAATCCCCACACATTCTGTGTGATACTAGTTGTGCTAAGTTAGAGTCGATTCTCCTTTAACCTTTGGTTTCTTCTTCTAAACCAGGTTAACGACTTAAAGACTTCATTGGGATTATGAAGCCAGATCGATACTACTTTTTTTTGTAGTTGTGTGATCTGATCTTGCTGTTTCTATCATACGAGTTCAATTGTAATAATTGGCTTGAGATTTCTATCTCCGATAGGCAAGATAAAAAGTAGTCAAAAATATCTTCGTCTCATCGTTTGTGATTCCACGATATCTTTTTTCGCTGCGTCGATTTAGACTATTATGAGGTGATTGATAATACTGAGCTATTCTTCGGGAATATAAGTCTGGTTTATCAATTGTTCCGGTTTACCTTGATTTATCAAAAGACGGAACAAAACTCGTAGGTATCTTCGTGGGAGACAGATTTATCTATTACCGTAGACTTTTCTGTGTGATACAGATTTGTTTGTTAAAGTCTTCGACTTTGGGTCGTATCAACTCTTAGTTGTGGGTGAGATCATCTAAGGGAATCAAGTACGTAGTATCCTGCTGGGATCAGAGACGTAGGAGAATAACTGTACCTTGGATCATTATGATATTGATTGGGGTTCAACTACAGTCTAGACCGAAGTTAGTTTGGAGTAGGCTAGTGTCTGTAGCGGCTTAATACAGTGTATGTTCAATCTAGACTAGGTCCCGGGTTTTTTTTGCATTTGCGATTTCCTCGTTAATAAAATTCTGGTGTATGTGTTATTTCTATTTCGCATTATATTTTATTATATAATTAATTAAAATATTACAGGTTGTGCGTTGTTCAATCAGTTAGAATATCCGACCACTTGGTTAT
The DNA here is from genome assembly GCA_023529315.1 of Papaver bracteatum. Classification (NCBI taxonomy): domain Eukaryota; kingdom Viridiplantae; phylum Streptophyta; class Magnoliopsida; order Ranunculales; family Papaveraceae; genus Papaver; species Papaver bracteatum. The sequence continues at coordinate 2,984,038 of JAJJWX010001287.1, forward strand.
TGATTTAAATTAATTGACACTTGGATATTGGTCTTTGGTACCATCCAAGTTTATCTCTCTTGTATTTAAATTGAGACTCGCAGTTTGCTTGAGTAAGATTTAAATCGAGAGATAGATATATAAAAACTCTTTGATATACTTTTATATTGGTTGAGTCATATTTAAATCGAGATATAGAGATATAAAAACTCTTTGATATACTTTTATATTGGTTGAGTCTAACTGTCTAGTTGATTCTCATAAAAGTATATTGGAGTTTGTGCATACAGATTGTTGAGTGAAATATTGGGTGTGGTTGTTAGACCCCCGCTTTTTTCAATTGGTATCAGAGCAGGCAAACACGTTAAAGACCTTATAAGTCTGTGTTTGTAGTGATCTGATTATGGATGTGTCTATCTCTGATAACGTACAAGTTCAGAAATTACCAGATAATTCTGAAAGATTGGATTCACTTGAGATAACTATCACATCTAAGTTAATATCTAAACATTCTCTTGATGTAAAAACTGTTGATTGGGAAACACTCCTAGAAGAATAGTTGGATGAACTTTCAGATGTAGGTGATTCAGATAGTGATAGAGATGTTGATGAGAAAGTCTCAGAGTATGATAAGTTTTTGGATTCGTTGAAAATAAAGAAGATGACAACTTCTCATGTCACACTTCTTCTGACTCCTCTCTGTCGAGAAAACAAGAAATTAAGAAGATGTTGCGCATGTGTTTATGTTTCGAATAGTTCTATCGAATCGATCCTCAAGGATTCTGAGGAAAACCTACGTATAAAGTCACTTGAATGTGATAATATTTATCAAAAGTATTTTTTATTGGAAGAAAAACTTGCAGAATCTGAAGCAAGGATTACCTCCTAGCAAACAAGTTTTGATGACAGAGAAAGTGCTTGTCTCGTTCGAGAAAAACGTCTTGAGGCTAATTTAGCTGCTTCTCTTGATAACCTCAAGATGTTGGAAGATGACTTGAAAAAGTTCAATACTAGTTCAAGAAAATTAACCACTATGCTAGGAGAAAGTAAAAATAATCATGATACTCGAGGATTGGGATATAAGGGAATAGATGCTCCAAGTATTAGCAAAGTGGTAAAATTTGTCAAGGCTAGTGATTCTTCTCAACAAAAGGTTTCCACTGATGGAAAAAGTGAAATACCTTCACCAAAAGTTAAAATTCGAAAGAGCAAAGTATATCAACCTCTAAGGTTAGCACACATGAATTGAGGTAAGAACATTCCTTATGTTTGCCACTATTATGGAAATAAAGGTCACCTGGAAAGGATATGTCGTTTTTGTATAAGGAATGGGAAACTTCATGATGTTCTTGTTTGGGCATCACAAGAAGTTGTGAAACCAAGATCATATACTAAAGATATTCCCCTTAACGTTACAGGTTGTAACTGTCCAACCTTTAGGCAAAGGAATCAGTGTTGTGATAAACCTTGGTTTGCCTATAAACATCATACGAAGTCTTTTCACAATCGTAAAGATTATCAAAAGAATAACTTTGTAAAGACTAAGACAAGATCTGATGCTCCTAATTGTAGAAAGACTAACTTGCAAGAGAATAGTCAATCCAATTCTCTTCCGAGAAATCTTGAAGAGAGTAATAGGAATAAGGTTCCGGTTGTTCCTAAACGCACTCAGAAGTGGGTACCAAAGAAAGCCAATGATTCTTTGAGTGTGAAAAAGAATGATCTTCCAGAAAATTCCATGACTATGGAGAAGGCAGTATCCATGATATTGGAACTTAACAAGTTTTTTGTAAAAATAGAATTGGATGTGAAAGGTTCTAAAAGCGATCTCTTTCATGATAATCCAAAAGTCACTTGTGGTGAGCAAGACATTGTTCACATCAACACAACTTGATTGTGTTGTAAGTGCATCCTCACCAAGGAATGCCCTGCTATGTATACGGTGAGGGAAGAACGAGAACTGGGGCACACAGATTATGTTCGGTAAGTCGATTGGATTCTTCTAAAAAAGGTATGTCTATAAGCTTGAGCAATATTTGTGTTTTTATTTGCTTAGAGTACTTATAATGATCCATGTACCTTGCTTATCGTTCATTTCTACCTAACTTGATTTGTGTTTAAGGTTCTTAAATGTTTAGGTTTGAAAATAGTGTTTTGGGATGTTTGGACTTCATAGTACACATATCAGGTGTGCATACCATCATTTAAAATCAAAATCCAGGGGTTTAAGTACGCATACCCGTATGCATACTTGCCTGAAGACGTCGATATTCGGTAATCATGTTTTGGCCGTAACTTCTTCGTACGAACTCGGAATGACCTAAATATTTTTTCATTCTTTTTCTATTTGAAGTATATTAAAATTAGAGATGATAATTACTTAATTTGGATGAGTTAAGATTGGTATTTGTCCTGTCTCTTGTTTTTGAGTGTTTTGCTCCGTTTTGTCGCACTTGTTCCACTTCTCTTGGACTTGGGCATTGAATTCATGGAGTAATGATCTTCTAAGCTCATTTTTATATTTTACAAGAATGTTGTTGTTGAATATCAAAGAAGCAAGTTCAAGAATGGGTAGTAGTACGCATTACTATGGGATTCTTGTATGTTCACAATCATTTTATGTGAACTATGTTGCATGGTCGTTAATGACTTTGTATGTTCTTCTTTGTTAAGAAAATATTTTTATATGCCTTTGGTAGCTTTTCTTGGTATAAATCCGGGCGAAAAAGATTGGTTCTACCCTCTAAGGACAAATCATCTTATATATGCATTACGAGTTTGTCTTGATGCCTAGGAAACTTCTTATGAGAATTTATTCTTGTTTTCAAGAAGGATTACTAGAGTTTGGAATAGCAATTATTGTGATTTCACATAGCTATGCCCAATGTTTTCATCTTGCAATGTTTTTAGATTTATTCTAAAGTTGATTTGGAAGATGATGATTGCAGTATTAATTTTTATGATTTTATATATTGCAATATGTTATGGGATATATGTGTTTGCATCCGTGAACTATTATTGTCCCATACGATGTCAAAGGTTATCCCTTTTATATGTTTATATGCAAGTATTGATACAACATCAATGAACTTTTGAAAAACAAAAATTGAATCTATTATGTCATTATGCAAATAATTGATAGAAGATAGGATGAATTTTTGTTTACAAGGATTATGTCTATTGTATGTCATTGTGCAAACAGTGATGAAAAATAGGATGAATCTTTGTCTATGCCGCAGAGTGTACTGCAATGCTCTATAAGTTTTTCTTGTGTTGAGAATAAAACGATTGAGTTAATCATTCTTTTATGGTTAACATAGTCGTAGCTACGTAATTTCTCTTATGTCGAACAAGTTCAATTAAATTGATCACTTTTGTGTTTAATTTGATTGTTTATTCCTATTAAATTAATCATGGGTTCTTTTGTGGTTAGTTTAATTGAGAATTTTGGATATAGAAAATCATATCTTTTATGGTATTCGGTGTCCAGTAAAATTCTTTTTTTCTCGTAAAAGTTAGGTCGCTCTTGTTGTTCTCTAGGGAATGACATCTTATGGGGGAGAGTTCTTAATTGAACTTGTGCTTAATTGCCAAATCTTTGTGGGGAGTGCGACTGTGGAATATTATAGGGGTTATCTTGTATCTTTATAAACTACTTGATGGATGCATTTAGCTTCGGCTTTATGATTGCATCTAAATAAGATGAAATACTCTTACTTTTGGTCATGAAACGTCTCTTTTGGAAATTTCATTAGGATCATGTTCTTGTACCTTTGCCAATTTTATTGACAAAAAGGGGAGGAATTAATATGTAATTCACACTACAAATACATATGGTTTTCAGATCATTGTGTAAGGGGGAATGGTTTCCATGTGAGATGGAGTATTGACTAAGGGGGAGTAACATGTCACCATAGTATTGTTGTTAAAGTTGTGATGCAATTGGACTTTGACGTTGTGTAATGATACTATGATATTGTATAATAATGATTGAGAACTCTTGTTTTCTCATTGTTTTAGTTATGGATTTTCAACAACGATGATGCTAAACTTACAACCTTTGGGATCATTGGAGTACTTGGAAGTGACGAAGATTTCGAGTAATGTTGAAGATTAGACATGTGGAATAGGAGCTGCAAAGTTTATTTATATATTTTTTGTATTCCATATGTATTGATAGTTTTGTCACTAAAATTAACAAATAGGGAGATTGTTAGAGCATTACTCGGTCGAACTCGCACGCGTTGCTATCTCAGGCATGTTTGTCAATGTTAGTGATCAAAACTATAAGTATTAATTTCTAGTCTACTATAGCTAAGGTCTCGGACTAGGATAGAAAGTGTAGTTGAGCTTTAGAACTCCATGGCAATCATCATACAAGACGAATGACTACTCAAGAAACTGGTGGATCCTCATCGACTAAAAGGTATGTGGAGACTTGAACTTATCTATCACTCAAAAGTCTATTTATCTCCTATTTTGAGACAAAAGTCATTTTGCTATATAGACTAAGATTATACACACTTGGTATTTCGAGCTGAGTTTACCTCGCCTATCTATTTCTCGAAATATGTATTGGTAAATCTTTCACTTTAGCTAAGTTCATATTTACCTAGTGAAGAAAGTCATGTTAAGTTTCAGTCACTTTGAAAATTTCTCTAGCGAAAAATGGTTTGTGAATAACAACTATATAACGTCCTCTGAGAATGTTTGCGAACCAAAGTTTGCGAACTTTGTTGATCAAGAGAACCGGAGAAGTGCGTGAGCTAAGTCCGCGAACTGGCGGAAGTTCTCGACCCGAGAATTTCTGCTGGAGTTTGTGAACTCCATCCGGGAACTTAAGTCCGCGAACCCAGTCCGCGAACTTGAGTAGGTTATGTTAGAGCATTGCTCGGTTGAACCCACCAAACATTGGTATGTCAAGTTTGGTTATCATATTTTAGTGAGCCACAACTCATTTAAGAGTCGCTCGATTTAAATGTACTAAAGTCAACTTCGTATAGGTTATCTTGAAAGTATTAGGGTGAGACATTACAAGTAATGCGAAGACTTGAAGAAGTGAAGAAGTACGGAGCTACAACCACAACATCATCCTTACACTTGAGGTTAGTGATATTTGACTTGAACTGTTTCATTCCCTAACGTATCTTTCAAGTCGTGCATATTGAAAACATAAAACTGCGAAGCATGAACACTCTAGACATACATAGTATTAAGGAATACAATATAAAGTTTCTTGCTTAACCATTAAACTTTGTACATGAGACATCGACATAATCGTATGAATACTATTGTGATTATGTATGGGTATGAGGTGAGGATTTCATCCTAGGAAACAATGTTTTTACATGTGTTTTAAGGAAGTATGTTCATGATATGTGTTGTGAACCGAAAAGGAAATCTCCAAGCGTTATTGGGGCTGTTCTTCATTGCCAATATTATGAACGACCAATATGTGTGATTAATATAACCGCTCATGACTTGTTTGTGTTCTTGGTAAAACTATTCATATGAGGTCTGACTTATGTGTTGGTATGACTTTTATTAGTGAAACCGATCTTAAGTAATTACCTGTGGTATGATCGGGTTTGTGGGTGTATGACCAAATTTGGGAAAGGGGAACTGATCCTATGAAGAGGTGAAGTATAACACAAGGGGGAACTGATCCTTGTATGAGGTGCAACAAGGTTTATAGAAGAAAGGGGAACCGATCCTATGAACATGTGAAACACATTTTTAGGCAAGGGGGAACCGATCCTATGGACATGTGCAGTGCATACAAGTTAGATACCAAATATATATAGGGAACCGATCCTAGTACCAAGTCATCCGTATCTTTGGTAAGCTAGTGTGACTATGCACAGTACTCACATGGAGGTAGAATCGAAACTTGTTTTGGTAGAACCGTTACACCCATGGTTTGTGTTTGAGTGGTACTTGATCAATCACATAGTTCTTGAAAGTCAGATGAACCAATAGGATCGACACACTTTGAACACGCGCATTAATGTGTATTCTTTTATTGTTCAAAGATATTCCTTAACATCTAAGAAGGAAGTAAATCTCAAGATCAAATTTAAATAAGTTAAGAATTTTTTAATTAAGGTTTTTAATTATATATGGAAAATAAGAATTAGTAATGTGCATTTGCTAATCAAAGATTTTCCAAGGAGATTTCGATCATAAATTTGGATAGTGCATTCACAGGAATTATGAAAACCGAATTTGGGTTAATATGGAAAAATATCTTGAGAATATTTTCGGTTTTCGAAATTCCTTGGTGTCCAAACTTCCTTGTCTATAAATACTTTGAGTTTACATTTCTAGCTAACTAATCCTTCGTGACAGTAAACTTCCTCTGTTGTACTTTTACTGGTGAAGCCGCCTATAGGAGAGGAGAGTAATCTAATTAGGTAAAATCTTTTACGGCCGCTCAATTTAAAGTCTTCTTTGGGATTGAGAAGCTCTAGCGCTACCCGTTGGTGGGAAACTAGATATTATGGTTTATATTTAGTTTTCATATTGATTTGATTAACTAATGGTGGTTGAACTTTGATTACACCTAGTTTGTTTATGCTTGATAATCTTCTCTTCTGGTATAAGATTCACTCAAACTAGTTCAAGGTTTCGACATGGATATTTAGACTGTTGTTAGACCTAAATACGATCTTGTGATAATCTATTGTTAACAGACTCTGTTTTGTGTGTGATTGATCACAAGAGATTCAAGTAGTTGTGTGCAGGTGTTTATTGAAGATCTAAGAAGATTTGAAGACAAAGAAGTGATAGAAGATTTTTGACTTGGTTTTATAATCTTTGGTGTGCACAATACTTGTTTCGGTAACATAGGATCCAATTAATAATTAGTTTATCCTTATGGTAGATTGGATTGATTAATTGAGAAGATCGGCATCAACATAGTTCTTTGGATTAAGAGTGATGATTGGCTTAATATTACCGATTTCCTTTTGGTGATTGAACATAAGATAGATCTTGGAACCTGGCAAAGGAGTTTATGTTAAGATAAACAAGGGAACCTTTGCGCAACTCATATCACTTGGTTGAAGAGAGTTGATCCCAAACAGATTTTTTGTTCCTTTACTGTTTGGAATACGAACCTAAGGAATTGGTCCAAGTACGTGACTTATTTATAGCTTGGAGACATGGGAATAGAGACGGAACTAGGTGAACTATAGGTTTAGTTGCTTGGTCTCAACTATACGAAGTTGTCTTTTTTTGTATATCGGCTTAATCCTGAGAGTATTCAATTCTGGTTAACCTAGACTTAATTACTCTTTCTTCTTTGTTACTGGTGAAGCCACCTATCGGAGAGAAGAGTAATCTAATTAGGTGAAATCTCTTATGACCGCTCAATTTAAAGTCTTCTTTGGGATTGAGAAGCTCTAGCGTGACCCGTTAGTGGGAAACTAGATATTGCGGTTTATCTTTAGTTTTCGTATTGATTTGATTGACTAACGGTGGTTGAATCTTGATTGCACCTAGTTTGTTTATGCTTGAGAATCTTCTCTTCTGATATAAGATTCACGCAAACTAGTTCAAGGTTTCGATAGGGATCTTTAGACTGTTGTTAGATCTAAAGACGATCTTGTGATAATCCATTATTAACAGACTCTGTTCTGTGTGTGATTGATCACAAGAGATTCAAGTGATTGTGTGCAGGTGTTTATTGAAGATCTAAGAATATTTGAAGACAAAGAAGATATTGAAGATTTCTTACTTGGTGTTTTTATAATCTTTGGTGTGCACAATACTTGTTTGGGAAAAAGAAGATCCAATTAATAATCGGTTTATCCTTGTGGTAGATTGTATTGATTAATTGAGGAAGATCGGAATCAACACATATCACTTGATTGAAGAGTGTTGTTGGCTTAATCTTAGTGATTACCTTTGGGTGATTAAACGTAAGATAGATCTTGGAACCTGGCAAAGGAGTTTATGTTAATATAAACAAGGGAACCTTTGCGCAACTCATATCACTTGGTTGAAGATAGTTGATACCAAACAGATTTGTTGTTCCTTTATTGTTTGGAATACAAACCGAAATAATTGGTCCAAGTATGTGACTTGTTTATAGGTTGGAGGCATGGGAATACAGACGGAACTAGGTGAACTATAAGTTTAGTTGCTTGGTCTCAACTATATGAAGTTGTCTTATTTTGTATATCGTCTTAATCCTGAGAGTATTCAATTCTGGACTAGGTCCCGGGGTTTTTCTGCATTTGCGGTTTCCTCGTTAACAAAATCTTGCTGTGTCATTGACTTTATCTTTCCGCATTATGATTGTTTTATTATAATTAAAGTAAATTGCACAAGCTTTAATTCCTATTTACTTGATACGTGAATCCTATTGAGTTTGGTTAAGTCCGAACCTTTGTATTAAGTAAACACACTTTGTTGTTGTATTGTCTCGATCTCGTATCCATAGATGATCACACAAAGTGTGAACCGATTTGTTCTATTGTCTCGACTTAGTCAATAGACAATCACTTTCGAGGAAAGGAATTATAAGAAGGAAAATTTACAGCTTGAGGTATATTTGGGGTACCCTCGCCTTTTTAATTGGTATCAGATCAGGCAAACACGAAAATATCTAACAATCTATGTTTGGTGCGATCCATCCTATAAGAATTGAATCCATGTCTGATTCAGTCGTTAAGTAAGAGTTTGACTATTCAAAGGTTGAATATGTAACTACCTCGTTGACTCATGATCCAGGAGTTGCGAAAACATCTATGTCTTTTTCTGATGAAAAAGAAGATGCTGATAAAGAGTTGGTAAAACTCCAAAAGCCTATAAAACTCCGTCTTCTAAATTATTGATTTTAAAGACATAGTCAAATCTTCTTAAACAGGAGATCAGAAATAAAGACAGTCAACTGAATAGTCTGACTGAAGAGAATATGAATCTCATTGCCAAATTAGAAGCTCTTGTTAATTCTCTTGATAAAGAGACAAGTCCAATGACTCTGACAAACGATGATGTTGTATTAGTCACATCCGAAATAGATCAAGATGATGGTAGTTTACCGAACTACATCAAGTCAGAAGAGGATGAGAGACAAGCTTCTATATATACTGATGATCAAATGAAATCTTGTCCAAAGGAAACTTTGAACCGATTCCATTATAGTGATCTTAAGGAATACACTTTTCAGTCACTTGACAGGAAACTTATACTTCTTCAACATACGGTGGTAAATTTTTTGAAGGAAGTTTCTTGTCTTAAAAAAATGAAAGACCATTCCTCGGTAGAAAGACAGATTATGCCACAACCCTATACGATCAACTCAAGATCATAGGAAAGAGTTGAAAATAGCTTCTAGAAGAAGATTACTCCTCATCCATATCGAAACAATTCTTGTTTTGATGAAGAAAGATTCCATAAGGAAGGGAAAGAGAGAATCTCTGCCAAAAGAAATAATGAGGAGTTCCCAATAATTGTTTCAGATAATCACACTGATGTGAATCATAAGGAAGTCCTTAGAATGAGCAAATCGTATGAAAATCTCATTGAAAGAATTAAGAAAGATCTATCAATCTCCGAGAATTCTCGCATCAGTACAATTTCTCCACATGATCATATCTCTATAGTTAGAAAAGATCATCGTCTTGGGAGAAAATATATTGGGAAGAAATTCCCAAAGAGAAACATGAAATATGGTTATGATAGTCAATATAAGCTTGAAAAAGCTTATTCCGATACAACTTAGTTGTATCAAAATTGTGCATTCTCATCCCAATCTGTGATCGTTTTTATGGATGGGAATGGCACAATTAATCTGGAGCACATGTAATTTGTGTAATTGATTATTTTAAAGAGTTGTAGGTTTTTATGGATAGTTGTAAATCCAAAAATCGTTCATGTTCATCATGATAAGTTTTATTTGGAACCTTTGAATAAAACTAAGAAAGTTCGGACAAAAGGAAACGAAATATATTTCTTAATATTTTCGGATTCTACTGATAGTTTTCGGTCCGAAAGTTGTCTCTTTTAAAGAGAAACTATTACCTTTAGTATTTTGATACCCTGGTCAATCATCTTATATATATAACCAAGGATGCCTCCAATAACTCGCAGTGTCTCAAAGACTAATAAGGAGGAGGCTCAAAAGGTTAAATATTGTCAAGGAATCAATACTGAGAGAAAGAAAAGAAGCAGATCAACAATCATGTCTGATTATGATTCTGAAGGTTCAGTTGGATCACAAGATGATTCATGTCTGTTGGCCTACAATCTACAAGATTCAACCAAAACCAAGTGGGTTCGTTCTGATAGTATGATTGACTATATCCATGGTTTTGAAGAATTAAGAACCAATCTCATATCAACGATTCGAAATCAAGATTGGCTCAAGGATAAGATTGAGGAAACTAAAGCTGGAATAGCTGACTTAAAAATTCAAGTTGAAAAACTTGAGAAAGAAGAAGTGGTTGCTGACAAGTCTCTTGAGACATGCTTTAACAGTTTGAACACTGAAGAAACATCGGTGAACAACAAGAGCACCACTAGAGATTAAGTTATATGCTGTAATAATTAATCCAGAAAAATAGACATCAATTTTTGATTACTTTCATTGATTGTATGAGTCTATTGAATAAAACTATAATGAATAAAGTCATTAGATTTATAATTTTTCTTGTGATAGTTTTGATTTACATAGCCGGTACTTTAATGATTTATTTTATATGCTATGTATGTTTATGGGATGTTTGATTTCGGTTTTATTCCTTGATATTCGATCTCATAATATGTTGTGAACCCTTATGGTTTGGGTGACTTTTTGATTTAGCAGGATTAAGTTTTAACCCAAGTTGGTAGGCTTTATCAAAGGATCATGAGGGATTCCTGTAGAAACAATATGTGAAAAGGTCACAATATGTTGAATCGGTTTTGGTTTAGCATAAAAGCATATGTGTTTCGACGGTTTTCAACTTTTGCTTGCAATTGTTAAAACAAATTTTCAACCTTTCTCTGGTAAAGGTTGGTTATTGTTATTCTTTTGTTTTTGGCATGAGAATGACAACATGATGGTATTTCGATATCAATTCTCCCGGAAGAAGAAAGCGATGGAATCATATTTGGAGAAGTTGGATGAGAAATTGAGGTAACAATCTTGTTAGTTAATTGTTTTCCTGTTTTAAGAAAAGCCTATTTTTATTTGATATATATATTTCTTTTGCTTAAAAGAAATTGTTGGTACAATTGATGTGTTTATTCCATTATTAATGTATGGATGTGTGTGTTATTCAATTGTTTCCGGTTAAGTAAAAATTTTGTTATCTTGCTTTGTTTGTGTGATATCAATAGTTTAGACTTACAAAATTTGGTGCAATTGCGGTGCTTTAATGTCTATGTTAATTCAATTGCTTCCAGTTAAGTAAAACAATTGTTACTTTTCTTTATTGTGTAGTATGAATTGTTTAAGATTACAAAATTTCGATGCAATAGTGAAACTGTGGTTTATATATGTTGTTTCTATTGTATCCGGTTGAGGTGAATAATTATGCAAGTTGATTTAATGGTTTGTATGAATTATTTATGTCTTAACGAATGAATATATTGACGGGATGAGTTGTTTAGTACAATTCGATTCCGGATAAGCTAAGCTAAGTTAATTTTGATCTTAGTTAGACTTATCAAAGTGGAGGTTTCGGTTATTCAAGTCTAGCCGAAAGCCTAAACAAGGAAATGCTAGTTAACTAACCTAGTATTTGGCTTGTTTGAAATCTAAAGGTCTAAGTTATATGGATAATTAGAACCTGATGAGAAAAATAGAGTTTATCTTTGTTTTGGTCTTATCGAATGAAGCGGTTGTATTTATACAATCGGTTTAGCAAAGGAACTAAGTTGCTTAGTTAATTTTTGGTTTGCTAAACTAGTTGGGAAAATTTCTTTGGGCAATTATTTCCATGATAACATATCAAAACGTAATTACTTGTAGTTTCAGTTTTGATATTAGTTATCAAAAGCGGTGTGTAAAACCCCCGTGCTTGACTCAACAGGTTGCAAGTCTATTTTTGAGATTTGTAAGATCCTTTTCGTGTTGTCCATTATTTTTTCTTTGCTTTGTCATTTTTGTGACAAAAAGGGGGAGAAATATATGGAGTAAACAAGTGATGCTGGTATCAATCTATGATTGATTGATGTCACTAGGGAAGAGGACGATGGTGCTTGAACGTTTATCTAACGAATGAGGAAAATCACAGACTAAGGGGGAGTAACATATCATATGAATGGGATAACAAAGATATGCGGATTGAATATCTACCTAGATCACCTTTAGGGGGAGTATAAGCTTTGTTATTATAGCGCAGCTGCTGCATTTTTGAGGAATGAATGAATGTAGGTTATGTGTTGTGGATTCGGGAATCAAGCGTATGTGTAATGAATTATTGTAATTTGTTTATCCATATGATTGTAAGAGTTTTGTCACTAAAATTGACAAAGTGGGAGATTGTTAGAGCATTGCTCGGTTTAACCCACTAAGCATTGGTATGTCAAGTTTGTTTGTCATATTTTAGTGAAGCAAAACTCATTTAAGAGTTGCTTTATTTAAATGTACTAGAGTCAACTTCGTATAGGTTAATTTGAAAGTATTAGGATGAGACATTATAAGTATTGTGAATACTTGAAGAAGTAAAGAAGAACAGAGCTACAACGACAACATAATCCTTCCACTTGAGGTTAGTGATATTTGACTTGAACTGTTTCATTCCCTAATGTATTTTTCAAGTCGTGCATATTGAAAACATAAAACTGCGAAGCATGAACACTCTAGATAGACATATTATTAAGGAATACAATATAAAGTTTCTTGCTTAACCATTAAACTTTGTATATGAGATATCGCCATAATCGTATGAATGCTATTGTGATTATGTATGGGTATGAGGTGGGGATTTCATCCTAGGGAACAATGTTTACATGTGTTCTAAGGAAGTAAGTTCATGATAAGTGTTGTGAACCGAAAAGGAAATCGCCAGGCGTTATTGGGGCTGTTTTTCATTGCATATCTTATGAACGACCAATATGTGTGATTAAGTATAACCGCTCATGACTTGTTTGTGTTCTTGGTATAACTATTCACATGAGGCATGACTTATGTATTGGTATGACTTTTATTAGTGAAACCGATCTTAAGTAATCACCTGGGGTATGATTGGGTTGTGTATGTATGAACTTATTACTGGTAAGAGGGGAACCGATCCTAGTAAGAGGTGCAGTGCATCACAAGGGGAACCGATCCTTGTATGAGGTGCAGCAAGGCTTATGGAATAAAGGGGAACCGATCCTATGAACATGTGCAACAAGTTTTGGGGAAGAGGGAACCGATCCAATGGACATGTGCAGTGCATACAAGTTAGATACCAAATATATGTGGGGAACCAATCCTAGTACCTAGTCAGCCGTATCTTTGGTAAGCTAGTATAACTATGCACAGTACTCACATGGAGGTAGAACCGAAACTTGTTTTGGCAGAACCGTAAACCCATGAGTTGTGATTGAGTGGTACTTGATCAATCACATAGTTCTTGAAAGTCAGATGAATCAATTCTAAACTTGTTTAGAAGTGTGGTAAATTGGTTTCAAGTGAGCAAGCATGGAAAAGACTTGCAAGAGTAAGATGTCGACACTCTTTGAACACGGTGCATTAATGCTTATTCTATTTTGTTCAAAGATATTCCTTAACGGCTAAGAAGGAAGTAAATCCCAAGATCGAATTAAATAAGTTAAGAATCTTTTTAATTAAGGGTTTTAAATTATATATGGAAAATAAGAATTAGTAATGTGCATTTGCTAATTAAATATTTTCCAAGGAGATTTCGATCATTATTTTTGGACAGTGCATTCACAGGAATTATGAAAACCTAATCTGGTGGAGTAATGAAAAATATCTTGAGAATATTTTCGGTTTTGGAAATTCCTTGGTGTCCAAACTTCCTTATCTATAAATACTTTGAGTTTGCATTTCTAGCAAACTAATCCTGCGTAACCTATACTTAATTACTCTTTTATCTTTGTTACTGGTAAAGCCGCCTATCGGAGAGGAGAGTATTCTAATTAGGTGAAATCTCTTACGGCCGCTCAATTTAAAGTCTTCTTTGGGATTGACAAGCTCTTGCGCGACCAGTTGGTGGGAAACTAGATATTGCGGTTTATCTTTATTTTTCGTATTGATTTGATTGACTAACGGGGGTTGAATCTTGATTGCACCTAGTTTGTTTATGCTTAAGAATCTTCTCTTCTGATATAAGATTCACTCAAACTAGTTCAAGATTTCGACAGGGATATTTAGACTGTTGTTATATCTAAAGACGATCTTGTGATAATCCATTGTTAACAGACTCCGTTCTGTGTGTGATTGATCACAAGAGATTCAAGTGATTGTGTGCAGGTGTTTATTGAAGATCTAAGAAGATTTGAAGATAAAGATGATATTGAAGATTTCTTACTTCGTGTTTTTATAATCTTTGGTGTGCACAATACTTGTTTGGGAATAAGAGGATCCAATTAATAATTGGTTTATCCTTGTGGTAGAATGGATTGATTAATTGAGGAAGATCGGCATCAACACATATCACTTGATTGAAGAGTGTTTGTAGGACCAGAATATCGCTACATCTATTTTCTGCGAGATTAACAACACTTCATAAGCGAGCATTACCGCAAGATTTTATATCAACATTTCACGAGTGTCACAAAAGCATGTTAGTTCTGTGACGGTTATAAAACTTGCGAGATTTAACATTGTAACTATCGCGGTACAATCGCAGAATCAACCCGAAATAAGAGGGAAACTTAGCTGTCATCCACTATGTAACTACCCTATAAATATAGACTCAATGTGTCCAGAAAATGATGATGTATTTTTGAGAGTTAAGACAATCTTGAGGAGAGAGAAACTTCAAGAGAATAGTTGTAATCTTGAATTCTCTCATTTCTGTAAACATTTCTGAAACCATAATAATAAAGTGTCGATTTTTATCTTCAATTATGAGTTGATTATAGCAAGATCTTAACAAGGGTGTAGTGTGGGAATTCCTGCAACTACATTTTGGCGCCCGAAATAGGGAGAATCAAGCTAAAAAATCTCTAATTACAATTTGAAGATTTGAAGAAATTATTAGAGTCGAAGAAATGGCTAGAAGAAGGAGAAATACGTCAAAACCACCAACAAATGTAAGGAGGAGTAAAAGACTTACAGGAGAAGAAACAAATGAATTAGGAGATTCTTCAAGGATAAGAACAAGAAGAAATAGAACAAGGATTGAAGGAGAAGATCAAATTCCACAACCTAATCGACAAACACCGATACAAAATAGAAATGTGGATTATGATAGAGTGAGTGTGCATACTTGGAGATCGGATTCGATGGAAGATGTAGAAGATCAACAATTAATGGACGGAAGAAGAGAAGAAAGGAATCAAGGGGTGACTGAAGGATTAATTCGCGGAGAAAGTGAAAATGAAACAGCAGGTGATCCAAGACAAAGAATACAAGAGGAAAGAAGGTTAGAGGCGGAAGAACGTGCAAATTTAACAAGACAAAATCACGAGTTAAGAATTGAGAATTTGAGGTTGAAAAATAGAAGATCAAGAAGTACTGCTAGATCGAATTCAAGATCATTAAGAGAAGAATTAAGGCAAAATTCTCCAATAAGAAATACTAGAGGAAATGCAAAATCCAAATGAAGAACAACGTCATGGAGAAGAAGAAGTAATAGAAGATCGCCATAATCCACGTGGCAAAAATTTGGCTAATAGATTTAATAACAGAAATCAAGAGGGAAGAGACAACCAAAATAATGAAGAAAATCCAGAAGAGGGTAGGAGGATATTACATGGGCGAGAGATTCAGAGAAATCGAGGAATCATTGAGGAAGAAATTGAGTGACATTATGCTGAACAAGCACGACTAGCTCGCGAGAGAGAAAGATTAAGGGAATAAATAGAAGAACAAGAATTCCAAGAGGAAATACGACAGAATAACCATGAAAATCGAGAGAGGAGACGTACACAAAATCGTTATAATAATAATATCCAAGAAGAGTATGATAGAATACAAAGGAGAATAGAAAGACAGCGAAGAGAAATGAAGAAATTCGCAGAGAAGTTCAGCTGCGATTGCAAGAAGAGGGTGAAGCAGAAGATCGCGGAAAAAGAAATGTGGGTGTAGATGAAGACACACAAAATCTCGCAAGACAAGAGGTACATGAATGCAGGAGAAGGGAAACTTCATTAAAAAGACCGATGGAACCAAATTCGATGGCGAATGAGAAAATTTTAAGAGAATTAGCAGAGATGAGGGGAATAATAAATAACATAAGAGAATGAGGTAAAAGGCAACCTGATGAAGCTATTGAAGAAGCTGCGAGAAATCCATTCACTCAAGAAGCACAATTAAGAGGAATACCGCCAAAGTGCAACTTACCAGCATTAACCAGCATTTTTGATGGAACTACCTGTGCTATACAACATGTTAAGGCTTATTGTAGGTGTAAATTATACACAGATCCAGGTGGCAATATCCTAGGCCTGATACACTCAGATACGAAGAAACGCGAAGCATAGAAGGAAGATTAGGGGGCACGAGATTTAAGGAGCCACGTGGATCGGGCGTGCAGACATAGGACAAGACTTGATCTGGACTTCTGATAAAGCTGATACAGACAAGACAGGGCGGGTCAAACGAGGTGATATGGTCAAAAGGGTAAGAAAGTAGGAGACGCATCGGCCAATCGTAAGGGAGGCAACCAAGACAAGCGACATCGGGCCATCGGAACACCAGACGAGGTCGGCTTGGATAAGAGACAGGCGAGGGATGAAGTCACATCGGCCACACGAGACAACAGAAGTCGTCCCAACAACAGAATAGCAACTAGATGTAATGTGACCAACACCTTAACTTAGTTGTATGTAACCTCTTCTATAAATAGAGCGACTCGAATTCAAGAAGAGGCAGGTTGTAATCTTTGGGGAGAGAAAGAGAGAGAAACCCGAGTTAGCATTAGAGAAAAGTGAATGAGAAGTAAGTGCATCTTGTAAGGAAATCCCACTAAGAGAAACACCATTGTAACACCGCAAAGTAATAAGATTCATCCTTTCACCCCCGTGGACGTAGGTAATCATACCGAACCACGTATATCTTGTGTTCATGGTTGAGCGTTTACTTTCGTTTGAGAAGAGTAGTACATTTCTATCCTTTGGATGTAGTTTGTAGTAAAATGCATCTACATTCTGGCGCCGACTAAGGGGACACGACTAAGATCTCCGGGATACCTTGCCATTAAAGTCTTCGAGAGACGATCAATGACTCCTCAATACACGTTAATGTGTTGGAGTAGAAGCTACGATGAACTCTGTTGGCGAAGTAATGGCTATTTTGAGTCATTTACTGAGCATCTAAAGTCATAGTAGTAGCAGCGTCCTCTTAGCGTCTTCAACAGTTTGATCGACAGAGAAACTTCATGAGCTCACCAGCGACTAACAGTTCGGGTTAGAAGCTATGTGAAGAATCTGTTAAAGGGACGACTGTTTGTTCTTGATAATTGTGTGTTTGTTAGCGTTAAGCGAGTTATTTTTAGCTGTGGTAAGAAGTTGGGTGCTCGGAGTTACCAAAAGTTAGCATTTTAGATGTTTCATCGTGTAGTGAACTGTCGATCTAGTATAATTTTTAGCCGACGGTGAAGCGTAGGTCGTCGGAAAGGTCGTAATTAAATCTCGAGAAAGTGGAGTTAGTACAAGTTCAAATTAATTCTAGGGGATACTTGCCGTACTTTCTAAGCATCACGTGCATAAGATCAATGATTTGGAGCACGTAGAACAAAGGACAAACTAACTTAAATGCATAGGTCGAGTACGGAGAGCGACGTAAACGGAGTGATAGTGACGGAAGTGAGTACAAATGCAGATTCAGCATAAGACCAAAATAGGGAAGATAAACGGAACCCCACGATAACCAAAGTTGACTCGCATAGTGATAGTAGTCGTAGGGTCGAACGTTTTCGCCTTTTTGTTCGTGCATTTTGTTAGAAAATTCAGGTTGAAGTAAGGGGTTCTTTTTCGTATTTGCTGACGTAGGTACGGGCGATACTCGGATTATCACACGACGTAACTAATGGCTAGCACATCAGGGACGATAAGGATGTTAAGGAATCGCACGGTCACTAGCGCAGATGCATGCGAGGCGGGGATAACGGGGCCGAGGCAAGGGAACGATCGACAACCACCGCCCGAGGAATCTCATGCATCTGCGCGAGGGATGCCCTGTTGTAAACGAGGAAGTAGATTTGGGACGGGACGATAACACCTTACCTCGCACCCGATTATATTAACTCGAGAAGAGCCGATCAAGTCGATGGACTTACAACTTCAGACACCGATGACGATGAGGAAGCACTTGCGGCGCGAGCTCAGAGGCAATCAACGAGGCGACAAATTGAACACCAGGAAGCTTTGGGAAGGGAACAAGAGCGTCTTAGGCAGATTCAGTTGGGGCGAGCAATAGCAAGTGACATCGGCCCGACAACCATTCAAACTTCCAATCATATAACCAATCCAATACCGCCCCCACCACCCACATCAGCACCATTACAACCTCGGCCATACCAACCCAATGGACATTCCAGTCATGAAAGTACGGACCCGACGTTGTTGGCCATTTTGGAGAGTCAGAGAAGACAAGAAGCGGCACTGAGGGAACTCCAGCAGCGGAATTTAGCCTTGGAGTATGAGAACTACCAACTGAGGAACCAACGGACCAGATCAAGAGGGTCGTCAAGCCGAGGAACATCGGGTTATCGTGGCCGATCCGATCACATGCCACCCATGATAGGGCAGAGTAACATTAATCGGCCCAATCAGTCAGGTCAGCCGCCATTACCTCCATTTCCCCCAACGCAGAGATATGGACCACCTGAGGACTCGTCCACCGATGAAGAAAGGCGAGGAAGGGATGGGCGACAAGATCAGACAACTCAAGCCAAGCTTAAGGAGTTGGAAGCAAAAATCAAGCAACTTTCGGGCGGAAGCGAAGAGGATAAGCTGGCCGAGATTATGAGTGAAGCCGAGAAAACTCCTTTCTCTCAAGAATTGGAACAAATGTCGTTCCCACCTAAGTGTGCTTTACCTTCATTCCCCTCTAGATTCGATGGAACTGGCGATGCGACCGAACACCTTAAGATGTATACCATGTCACTGATCCAGTGGAGAAGTAACCGGTAGTCATGTGTAAATTCTTTCCAGCTAGTTTGGAGGGCGAGGCGCGAGATTGGTTTTATTCGCTCGCACCTGGTTCGATCAACGGGTACGATGCGCTAGTCGAGGCCTTCCTTGAGACCTATATGCATAACAGTCGACCTCGGCCAAGAATGAACAAGCTGTTTACCCTCGCCGAAGATTCGAGAGATCCATTGAGAACCTTGACCGACAGATGGAGGAAGCGTATGTACCGAAATCGGGAAGGTACCGGTGGACCAAGCCATCTTTGGGTTTGAAAACGCGTTGGGGAGATCGGACCCCATTTGGATTGCCATGTTTTCTGAAAAACCTAAGACCTTAAAGGAGATGAGAAGAATGCAAGAACACTACATCGCCTTGGAAGAAATTCAGGCTGAATCAAGAGATAGAGGGGTACAAGAAGCCGATCTTGAAGTCAGATCTTGAAACTAAAACAGTCACGGATGACCATATCGGGCGATCGGAAAAATATCGGACCCTCCCCCAAGGAGCAGTGAGAAGAGGGAATGGATGGCCAAAGGGAAGAAGCCGAAGCAGGAAGCCCGATCGTATACCCCACTAAACGCTTCTTTGGAAGAGGTGTTCAAGGAAGTTGAGAAGAGGAGCGAAATCAACTACCCAACATCGAGGGGGGTACAGTTCCAAGAGACTAGAGATCACCCCGAATACTATCACTACCATCAGTATAGGGGCCATTCCACCAATAATTGTCGAGAGGTGAAAGATATTGTTCAACACCTTATCCGCGATGGATATTTGAGGCAGTATGTCCGCCACCCCCTTCGGCCGGAAGCAGCACCCGATGCGCCAGTTTATCAAGTCCGCATCGATAGGGCGAACCAATTCGTAAACACCATTTCACATTCGGCTATGCAAAACTACGCTCTCGGCCCAGTAATCACCACTAGGATCCATAAAAGGGATCGTGATGGTAAAGAGGTATTTAGCGTAGCCAAGTCTCTTCCCATGGAACCCTGGATGACGGTGCCCATATCGTTCTCGGCTAAGGATATCCCGACAAACGGACAGGCATTAGCGATCCACTAGTCATCACACTGTTGATTGAAAAGTGGGGAGTAAGAAGGATTCTTGTAGATAGTGGGAGTTCAGTCGAGGTACTGTTCTACGACACGTTCAGAAGAATGAAACTCTCATACGATATGATCTTCCCATCCACATACCATATCTATGGCTTCAACGGCACAGTAACCATCCCGAAGGGCGAAGTAACTTTAAGAG
Source organism: Papaver bracteatum (assembly GCA_023529315.1). Lineage (NCBI taxonomy): Eukaryota > Viridiplantae > Streptophyta > Magnoliopsida > Ranunculales > Papaveraceae > Papaver > Papaver bracteatum. The sequence continues at coordinate 3,004,516 of JAJJWX010001287.1, forward strand.
TTTCAGATGGTGGTGGCTACCTCGACACACTAACCACTTTCTGCGTAGTCGACGTCGCTTCACCTTATGAAGCCATTATCGGGCGCCCATGGGTTGCGGGGATAAAGGGCGTGGCATCGGCCTACCATCAAAGGTTAAGGTTCCCGACTTGCAAGGGAATAGCGGAAGTTATGGGCGACTTTCAGGCGGCACGACAATGCATGAAAGTTGACATAGAAATAAATGAGCATCGGCGAGCTCGACAAAGGCAAGAAAAGAACAAAGAAAAGGAAGTGAAGGCAGCAAAAGAATTGGAGGAGGCAATTTCTCAAGCGGTCCTGGCACACGAAACGCGAGAACAGGACCCTTTATAGCAATTAAAGGAAGCATCCCAGATCGGGAGACCAAGTCAAACTTCTTGACAGTTGAGCCGACTAAAGAAGTAAACTTGGGAACGATAGAGGAACCTAAAGTAGTGAGGATCGGGGCATTACTATCGGACGAAGAAACCAGTAAACTCACGACGTTGTTAAAAGAAAACCTGAAGGTATTTGCTTGGGAAGTGCATGATTTGGAGGGTATCGACCCAAAGGTCTGCTGTCATCACTTAAAAATTGATCCGAAGTTCAAACCGGTTAGACAAAAAATGAGGCATATCGCGCCAGAGTTACAAGCGGCGGTCGAGGTCGAGCTGAAGAAATTACAAGAATCCGGAATAATAAGGAAGTCCCATTACCCACAGTGGATATCTAACATGGTCGTGGTACCAAAAAAGAAAGGGGGAGTCCGAATATGTATTGATTTCAGCGACTTGAACAAGGCCTGCCCGAAAGACAGACTTCCCCTTCCCGAGTATAGATCAATTAGTAGAATCAATAGTGGGATACGAGGCGATGACTTTAATGGACGGATACATGGGATACAACCAAATACCACTTTGGCGCCGAGGACCGGAACACACATCCTTCTTCACGCCAAGGGGATTGTATTGTTACACCAAGATGCCATTCGGACTTAGGAATGCTGGGGCTACATACCAGCGATTGGTAGGCGATATGTTCGAAGACAAGATTCATGATACCATAGAATTTTACGTGTACGACATGTTAGTTAAGAGTCGGAAATAAAAAAACCACGTCCAAGACCTTCGAGAGATCTTTCAAACAATGAGGAAACACAAGATGAAGATTAATCCTTCCAAGTGTGACTTCTGGGTCACATCGGGGAAATTCTTGGGCTACATCATCACTCCCAGGTGAATAGAAGCGGATCCCGAGAAGGTACGAGCCGTCATTGACATGCCATCTCCCGCGACGGTGAAAGACGTGCAGAAACTAAACGGGTGCATAGCCGCATTGGGGCGATTTGTGTCACGATCATCGGACAAATGCAAGGCTTTTTACGACATCTTGAAGAAAGGAGAAAATTTCCGATGGACGGACGCAAGCGAAAAAGCTTTTCAAAATATCAATCTACACCTAGCTAGCCTCCCGGTACTTCAAAGGCCTGAGCCGTCAGAAATTCTCACTTTATACTTAGGCGCGACACCCTATGCCATAAGTGCGGTATTGGTTAAAACGAGAGATGGGCGTGGAAAATCCGGTGTACTTCGCCGATAAAACTTTAAGTCCGGCGAGAGAAAAGCTACACTAGAATGGAGCGAGATGGTGCTCGCGCTAGCCTTTTTCGCCTCTAAACTACGAACGTATTTTCAAGCTCATCGAATACGGGTGCTCACCAAATCGCCTATCGAAGCGGTCTTGGATAGTGCTGGGCGATCGGGGAGAATCTCCAAGTGGGGAGCCATAATCAAACAATATGATGTGATATACGAGACAAGAACCGCGATCAAGGGACAAGTAGTGGCCGATTTCTTGGCAGACTTCCCCCTCAGTGATGAGGACGAGGTAGAAGATATACCGGGAATGACATAAGAACAAGAGGGGCCTACGGACCTGCTAGCCGCTAGTAGCCCAATGCGATGGGAAGTATTTGTTGATGGGGCATCTAACAAAGACGGATCGGGTATGGGATTGGTGTTCACCACGCCAAAGGGGAGGAAGATTGTGCATTCGTTCAGGTTAGAATTAAAGGCAACGAACAACGTCACCGAATACGAGGCGGTGATCCATGCCTTACGGATAATTGTGGAAATGGGGTTGCATGAGGTTCGACTGACTAGTGACTCTCAACTAGTGATCCGGCAAATTACGGGCCAATACGCCACACACGATCTGGTGCTGCAAAAATATTGGGAGCTCGCCCAGTTTTACATTAAGCAAATCCCAGATATTTAATTCCGCCACATCTGCCGAAAGTATAACAGACACTCGGATGATCTATCATACATCGCCTCACAGTTAGTAGACCCGAGCATTGAAGGGATACACGTTATGAGGATGCTTAACCCGTCTATCCCTGAAACACCAGAATCACGAATCGAAGTGGCCGTTAACACAGCCGAGAGATACAAAGAAGGCGACTGGAGAAAGCCGATACATCAATACTTAGAGACGGGTGAGCTACCTAAGAGTCGGCCCGAGATGAACAAGATCAAAAGTAAATCGGGCGCCTACGAGTTAAGGGAGGGGATCTTATATCGAAATTCCTACCTAGGGCCACTCCTACGATGCTTAAGCAGGGAAGAAGGCCATATAATCCTACATGAGCTACACTATGGGGCGGCTGGAAATCACAGCTCGGGAAGAAGCTTGTCGGCTAAGGCAAAAACAATGGGCTACTTTTGGATATATATGAACGAGGACGCGAAGCAAATGGCAAGAGCTTGTGAATAATGTCAGCGTTTCGGGAAGAAAATCCATGCTCCCGGAGTACCGTTAAACTCGATCATAAGTACGTGGCCTTTTGCTAAATGGGGAGTGGATATTTTCGGGCCGTTACATGTAGGAACAGGGCAAAGGAAGTATTTGATCGTGGCTACAGATTATTTTACCAAGTGGGTCGAGGCGGCACCACTGAGGCATATTCGAGATAAAGATGTTTTTAAGTTCATATCATTTGTCGCTTCGGGGTCCCGGCTGCCATCGTCTCTGATAATGGAAAACAACTACAGGACGAGAACATTGATCTTCTATTTAACACTTACAACATCAGGAAGAGAAAAGCTACCCCGATTTACCCCCAGTGCAATGGGCAGGCCGAGATCACTAATAAGACCATCGCCGATAATATGAAGAAGAAAATGGACGGGGAATATGGCAACTGGTGCGAGGAATTATATAACGTCCTATGGGCATACAGAACCACACGGAGGGAAGCTACGAGGTTCTCCCCTTTTATGCTTACCTACGGGACCGAGGCGATTATACCAACAGAAGCAATGATACCTACCACAAGAACTGAAGCGTGGAGGCGAAACGTGTCATCCGATCTGATCTTGGCTAAACTCGACGATTTGGAAGAAACAAGAGAGATGGCGCTACAAAAAATGGAAAATTATCAGAGGAGGTTACAACGGGAGTACAACAAGCGCGTTCGACCAAGAGAGTTTAATCCCGGGCAGCAGGTATTGAAATTTCTAGCTGAATGGGAGCGCGAAAAAAAGGGCGGAAAACTAGCACCAAAATGGGGCGGCCATATATAATTGAATCTAATGCGGGCGAGGGATCGTATCGACTACTGCGACTCGACGGAACCAGAGATCTCAAACCATGGAACATCCGATTCCTGAAACTCTATCATCCTTGAAGGGCAATGCGAAAAAACATGGTAAGCAAACGTGTCTTCTATCTCTGTGAAACCGTGAGGGGTATGGGATAGGGCACAAGCGTCTAATGGTCATTCGTACTCGGGGCAATGCCAGTGTGGAAGTTCCGAGGTGACTTACACTCGAATGGTCATTCGTACTCGGGGCAAAGCCAGTGTGGAAGTGCCGAGGTGACTTACACTCGAATGGGAATTCGTACTCGGGGCAACGCCAGTGTGGAAGTGCCGAGGTGCCTTACATTCGCACGGCTATTCGAACTCGGGGCAGTGGCAGTGTGCAAGTGCCGAGGTATCCTAAGGGTTCTGGTGGTTGGAAACCAGTTCCAAAGGTTGTTTAGACGCGAGGTCTACTCAGCTAGGTGGCCTACTTACATCTGAAAGGTCATCACCATCGCAAGTGGGTGTGTCCACTTGCCCGAGATCGGTTGATCGATAACCACTCGGGACCATCGGACCTAGAACTAGGATGACTGGTACCCTTCCACTAAATCCAAAGAGATAGTGATGAGATACCCCGATCAGGACATGGCATAGGGCCCGATGACCCTCCTTGTTGGGTGTGTTCGACAGAAATGGTTAGAGTTCTAACATATAAAATCAACAATTGCAGGGCATAACACCAGGAACAAAAGCGAAACAAACAACGTCGGGCGTTAATCAACAAACGGTCGGGGCAACATGCGGAACAAGAAACAAATCGATAGTGTCGTGCAACAACCAACACCCAGAGGAGCAACATTCAAAACGAAAACCACATCGATCGCATGGTACATCAAGCAACAATCGCCAGAATAACATAAGAAACAAAAGCTAAATCAATAACACCAAGCGTCTGATAACAAAGTACGAAAAGCATCGCGCGGACGTACGAAATGAAAAGTTTAGCGGAAATGAAACAAACAACATCGGTGACGTAGCACCCCAATAAAACAAACAAGCAAGGTAGCAGAAATTAAAAAGGGGAGAAGTGTTTAGAGAGATTTACAACCTGATGGAAGGGGCAACATAGTGACGTAGCACCACAAAAAGAAAGTTTAAACCTTGGGAGGAGCCGCGCCGGCCTTCCTCTGCGTGACCTCGAGCCGCTTCTTCTCCACCCAGTCCATAATGCCAGCTTGAACTTTCTGATCTAACTCCTCCACATGGGCGACCCGTTCTTCCTCGAGTTGTTGGGTAATCTGGGAAGCGTTTTCCTCAGCCTCAGCTAACATGAAGCCCAAATCGACCTCGGCCTGTTTCAATCGGCGAACCTCCAGATCAAGCTCCTGCGAACGTTTTTGCGCGGCTACAAAACCACAAATATAGGATGTTATTCATCGGATATAACTTAACATTTTTGCAAGAATAAATCGCAATCTGGATCTAAAAAATGGCCTCAACACATCAGCTAAGATACCTGACAGGGCAGGTAACACCGACTGAAGCGAATCTACCGACTTGGACAACTCATCCTCGGTCCTAGACAACTTCATGGTTAATTCGTTATAATGTTGCTCGTTGAACTCGTTACTAGGGCAATACTTCTTATGCTCGGCCCAATCGATCATTAACCGATTACGCGACGCTTGGAGAACCGCAAGCTGCGATCTACTCCACTCTAAATCACCCATAACTTTATCAAATTCACGCACTCGGCCCAGTAAATCGCTGTTAGCTCGCTCCACCACATACTTATCTCTCAATATTCGCCGGCGATCCTCGTGAAGATCTCGATTCTGCAATTGAAGAACGTTTACCCTTTGCTCCAAACTCGTGGCTAAAGTAGTTTTTTCATCAACAAGACGCTGAGAAGATCCCAAATGAGCCCGTAAATTGTCCATCTCGGAAGGATCATAATCAAACCGGCGATGTCGTTCTAACTCGTCTCCAAGACCTGCAATCTCCTCAGTTTGACGGTCTATTTTGTCGTCTTTGTTTGCCATTCGTTGACGAAGATTTTCCACAAGGTCTTTCTCAATATCCCATTTTCTCTTCAGAATCCTAAACTCCGAAGTAGCGTCTATACTTATACTAGATACCTCGGCTAAGAAGAAGGATACCCGACTCAGGATACTGGCACGATAAACTCAATCAACACAAGTCAAGAAGAGTCATATACCTTGAGCATCGGAAAGTTTGATCTCCAGCTCGTTCGCGCGACCCTTCTCATTCTGAAGTTCAAGTTGGAGAGACTCTATCAACTGTTTATCTCGAAGGCGATTGGCGGCATCCAAGCGTACACGGTTCATGATCTAACACAAACAAACGAATTTGCATCATAAGCGACACTAAGGACAGAAATCAGAAGTGGGGCATTACTATACAGAATCGAGTCGCTCACCACAGTGTCAAGTGTCAAGGCGATGTCGTCATAACAGGGTACATCATTCAACATGTCTTCACCAGTATACTTCCCAAAGTCGGAGGAAGTAAGCGCACCCAAGGAATTCATGATCGGGCCAGAAACAGTGAAGCAGGTCTCGGCGCTAGAAGACGATCCCTCGATAAACCGGGGCACACAGGGAAGCTCTACCGGAACATTAGTAACAACCTTCTCTACGGCGGGCGTCTCCGAGGGCTCCTGCTGGTCGCCCACACCTTGTTCACCGGCTTTTTCACCCGGCACAGTCTCTCCAAACAACTCATCCTCATCGGAAAGATTAATGAGGGGGCTCGTTTTCGGTGGTGGCTTAGCAATATCTTTACCTCTGCCAGGATTATGCCTAAGCGGAGTAGGGTCGACATCGTCAACGTCATCATCATCGCGCATCGGGTGTTTCTGCACAAGTGTCTCGTCAGAACATGTGAAGGCAAAAAACAGGGGCAAGTACATGTACTTATAAGGGAATCATTATGTTTGTTACCTTCCCCTGGTCTTCCTCAACCCTTGTGCTAGCACCTCTTTTCCTAGACCCGAGAGTCTTTGTGGAACTGACCTGAGATTTGCAAACAACAACAAGTGACTAACTGACGCCCGAAGCTAACAAGATAGAAATCAAGAAAAGCGCGTACCTTATCGGCCTTGTCATCATTAACCACCCAGAAAGAATAGGGCTCAGCGGGAAAAGTAGGCGACGAGAAGTCACCATGAAGGATAGGACCTCGGACAAGAAGCGGAACTCGGGGATAGGTCGGATCATTAGAATGTCGGGCTCGCCTGTTGGAACCATGGCCGACAGGATCGTAATCCATCATCATTCTTTCGACACCCTCGGGCATAGTTTTAACACGATGAGGACTTGCATCAAACCCAGCAAGATCGCCCAGGGTCGAAGTACCAGCTCGATAGTTGACAAGGAAATTGGCAACGGTATACTCAGGAGCGTCCTCGGGCTTGTAGGTCGACCACTCGGCAGTAGAACCATGACCATCGCGGCGATCCCTCCACTCGTTCATAATTCGGAAAGTATTGCCAGTCCATTGAGCTAAAGCACGAGAAGGCCGAATCTGGGACAAAACTTCGTAATAAAATGGGCTATCAGGGTTGTATAAGGGAAGACGGAGACCTAGCTATAGTTGAACCAGGGTGATAACCACACAATCAGACGATTTCTCGTATTTCTTCATGTCCGCCTTCTTCAATATACCATTTCGTCCCGAGAGAAGGGTCACCTCGTAATTTTGGAGATCATACTTCTCCTTCAGTTGCTCGATAAATTCCTCATCAGAGAGATATTTCACCACCCTTTTCTCGGACCTGCACGAAATAGAAGAAGAGCTATCAGCAAAAATAGATCTCATCGCGCGATCATCATGCCTAGAGGGGCTCTCAAGCAAAAACAAAGAAACAAGCGAAGGGTCGTCGAACTCAGAAAAAACGTCATCAACGGACCTTTTCTCAGCCATGGAAGGAGAAGAATCCATTAACAGAGATAGTGCAGAGCTTGGTATTCGATAGAGAAAGACAAGGAAACTAACAGCTACGGTGACGATTAGTGAGGGGGAATTGAAGGAAGAAAAATCAAGAAATTTAGGGTTTTTCAGAAGCGCAAAGCAGTGAAGGAATCCGGGAGAAAAGCTACGGTTGCGAGACAGTAAAAGAAAATGACAGAGAAGAAGAAGGAAGAAAGAGGCGGGCTATTTAAAGGAGAGGAACCATAACCGACGTCGACGGTTACCAGTCATAAAGTGGAGTTAGTGGGGCGCTGAATGGCGGAATTCGCGGCATGACCAAAGACGTGGGCAGTTAGAACGAGGTTCTCCCGCTCGTGTCTCCCACACGAGCGGAAGAAGGGGCATAAATGTAGGTGTAAATTATACACAGATCCAGGTGGCGATATCCTAGTCCTGATACACTCAGATACGAAGAAACGTGAAGCATAGAAGGAAGATTAGGGGGCACGAGATTTAAGGAGCCACGTGGATCGGGCGTGCAGACATCGGACAAGACTTGATCTGGACTTCTGATAAAGGCGATCGATACGGACAAGACGAGGGCGGGTCAAACGAGGTGATATGGTCAAAAGGGTAAGAAAGTAGGAGACGCATTGGCCAATTGTAAGGGCGGCAACCAAGACAAGCGACATCGGGCCATCGGAACACCAGACGAGGTCGGCTTGGATAAGAGACAGGCGAGGGATGAAGTCACATCGGCCACACGAGACAGCAGAAGTCGTCCCAACAACAGAACATCAACTAGATGTAATGTGACCAACACCCTAACTTAGTTGTATGTAACCTCTTCTATAAATAGAGCGTCTCGAATTCAAGAAGAGGCAGGTTGTAATATTTGGGGAGAGAAAGAGAGACAAACCCGAGTTAGCATTAGAGAGAAGTGCATGAGAAGTAAGTGCATCTTGTAAGGAAATCCCACTAAGAGCAACACCATTGTAACACCGCAAAGTAATAAGATTCATCCTTTCACCCCCGTGGACGTAGGTAATCATACCGAACCACGTATATCTTGTGTTCATGGTTGAGCGTTTACTTTCGTTTGAGAAGAGTAGTACATTTCTATCCTTTGGATGTAGTTTGTAGTAAAATGCATCTACACTTATGTTAGGTGTATGCTGCAATGGGAGAATCATGATGCTGTATTGTGCAAGTATTTTACATCTAGCTTAACTGGCGAGGCGCTAAAATATTTTGAGGGATTTCCAAAAAACACTATCACTTCTTTTGATCATCTACAAGCCACATTTCTGGGAGCATATATAAGCAACAATTCATCGCGGCCAGGTATTGAAGATGTGTTTGGGTTTAAAAAAAGGGTTGGCGAGAGTCTGAAACATTTAACCATAAGATGGAAGACAATGTGCAGTGAGATGGCGAGAAGAGTTGACGAGAGATATCTTATCTTGTCTTTTATCAATGCAATATTCGCGACCAATATGTTGTACATACAAATTTTCAGAGTCAAGAATACAATCGCTATGACTGAAATACGATAACTACAAGAAGAATACATTGCTTTGGAGGAAAAAAAAATGAAATGGAATCATATCCCATCGAGAACACCAATTCAGTAGCAGCAAATGGGAATTTACTTCCTAAAATGATTAACAATGTGGCGAGTAGCTCGCAAGCTCAACAAGAGAAAGTGGATACCGATAACCAGCAGAAGTTGGTAGCTATGGGCAGTCGAGATCAAGAAGAATATGAAATGGAGAAGAATTATTACAACCGCAGAGGGAATAATAAGATTCAAAGGCTTGATCAGCCGCAAGAAACTTATGGGGGACAGAGGCAAAACAATTTCAGAAGCCAAGGAAATCATAGGAAAATATGGGAAGAAATTAAAATGCCTCCTATAAATGCTAGTATAGAAAAAATCTGGGAAGCTATCATTTTGATGGAAAATATACCCTCTCCGTGGAATATGGGAAAAGAACCACATCCTAATAATCGTAGTCAAGAATTTTTTCCTTACCATCACTTTCATGGTCACACAGTAAATGATTGCATAAATGTAAAGAGAATAATTTTAAGGATGATTGACCAAGGAAATCTAAACCAATTTTTAGAAGGACATCCACAATCTCAGGGATTGCATCCAGCACCAGAAATTCGCAGAGTAAATACTGTAAAAGGAGCAGAATCATTCGTAATAGAAGTTGGGGCTAAAGCAAAGAATTTTTTTTGTAATTCCATTGTGCATTCACACAAAACTATAGAGGATTTCCATGACAATGTTCTAAGCAGGTTCTTCGCGAGAGACACATATGGAAGAGAGATATTGAATATCGCGAGAGCCTCGCCATTAAAAGAATGGCAGAAGCAAACTATATCTTTCACTGCACAAGAAGTACCAGAGCCTGGTGAGCAGCATGATAACCCATTGGTAGTGAGGTTAGAGATAAACCCCAAGCAAGTAGTAGAGGAAGATGAAGAAAATGATAACGAAAATGAAGATTCTTGGGCTATCAATAGAGTTCTAATAGATACAGGGAGCTCAGTTGATATATTATTTTATCATACCTATAAGACCATGGGTGGAAGAGACGAAGATCTGATTCCATCAACATATAAAATATATGGTTTTAATGGTACCGCTAATAAACCCAAAGGGGAAATTGAAATGCGGATTCCATTGAAAGGGATAACTTCCAAGATCTTGTTCTGTGTTGTTGACATTGAATCACCTTACAATGCCTTGATTGGTCGACCTTGGATACATGGGATATTAGGTGTAGCATCTACTTTCCACCAGTGTGTTAAATTTCCTCATCCTAATGGTGTTGGAGTAAGTAAAGGAGATTGGGGAGAAAGAAAGAAATGTTATGAGATTGATATAAAATCTTGCGAGGAAAGAGCTGAGAAGAAGAGCGATTGTAAGTACAACATCAAGCAACGACAGAGATGTGAAAGATTGATGATTGATTCAATAGAGCAGTGAGAGGAAGATGATGACGAGTGGCTCGCAGATAAAGAAAAAACAGCAAAACGTTACAGAAAAGCAGAACCAGAAGATAGTAAGTAGAAAGGTAAAATGATGAAATTTAAAGAAGCTTATGCAGAGTTTGTTTAAAGAAAATGAAATTGAAAAAGTACTATGTTTGAAAGAATTGCAAAACATTACAAAAAAAAAAAGTTAAAGAAATGAAATTTTATCAGAGTTACAATGCTCGTGAGAAACGCGAATAACATTTCGCATATATTAATAGAATGGGATGAACCTTTATGGCGTGCACCTTAGTTCACGAATACAATTTCGCAAGAGGCAAATGTAAGACCTAATAGTGCGTCATATAAGGGGGTATCTCTTGACATGACTCAGCGATAAGGTTATACCGCTGCTGGAACCTGAGTTATGCAGAAATTGGGGTTAAAGAAAACCTATCTAGGAGAGGGATCTTGGATTTCTAATTATATAAGGTTATACCCTGATTAGACGACTAAGGACCTCTTCTAAGAAGTGCAGAGTGTGACCAAGGCGCCGAGGTACACGGTTGAGCCAAGGGTCCCTGGGGCGTACGAAACTACCCTGGCCATTCTTGGTAAGTCTTGGCTATGATGCACTTGGCCTGAAGAAAACCCCACTTAGGGTGCAGTCTTGTAACTATAAGCCATATAGGCATAAAGGACAAAAGGCTGCGAAAAACAACTGGTTGTTGGCAAATATGGATGGGAGGAGCTAGTCTTATATGGCCGATGTGCCCTCCTTGAAGGGGCAACCAGGGGGAAGATAAGGGCGGCACCCTCCATTAGGGAGCTGATAAGTGTCTAAAGACGGCAATGTCATGGGGCTTTATGATCGCAAGAACATTTAGGCATGTCATATTGTCGCGTGATGAAAGTTATACAAAGGCAACAAGCCAAAAGAGAAAAGTTAAGATGAGATCAATGGGTTTTTACATTTAACAAGTGTAAAGACGTCCTGCGATTTCATCGCAAGACGGCAATGTCATAATGATTAATTCTTGCAAGAGAGTTTATACTTATCATATTGCCGCAAAGATGTCGAAAAAATTAATAAGACAAGATCAATGGGTCAATACATGCAAATGTAAAGACGTCCTGCGATTTTGTCGCAGAAAGAAAAAATGTGGCAAAATAAGACCTTTAATTAGGGAGGCATAATAAGACCATAAGATTATTGCGATAATGCTCGCAGAACTTATGAGATTTGCGATTCTACGTAGAAATCATAAAGTTATGCAATTATTTCTAGCGATAACATCGTCGATATTGAAGCAAATTTAATTTGATTCACAACTAATATCTAATCTCTACTCAATTTTTTCATATTGCAGATGAATAATAGAGGCAAGTATGGGAATGCATAGAATAATGAAATTATTATTCATCCATCATATGATAAAATTGCATAGATAATACATTTATACAAATAATTAAAGGATAATAATTATGATTGATTGATTATGTTGCAGAAAAAGAATTGTTTTCTGATTCATAACAGATAAAAGCAAAAGAAGTTTACACATAAAGTTGGAGAAGCTCGCAACGATGTTACAAGAGGCAAAAAATAGATGTACAAAATTTACAATGAAGAAACAGAGAAGAAACAAGACTAAGTAGATCCATCACCACCTTCATCAGAGCTCTTTTCTTTCTCTTCATTACCGGATTTATCTTCTCCATTATTATCTCTATCCACGTCAGATCTCTCTTCCTCGTCATATAATTCCTCATCATATTCGCTAGACTCATCAGCTTCGCTATCAGAGATAATTAAATTTGGGGAATCAGCTGGAACTTCCTTTGCAAGATCGGGGTATATAGAATGAGGGATACCATGATCATTACAGACTAGTTTAACAGCGTCATTACGAACACGGAGAAGGGCATTGCTAAAATTTGAAGATGATATTTTCAATTTATCCTTCAATCTAGAATACTTTTCATTGCGAGAAGATATACTTATGGTGAGTTGGTTTTTCTCTTCTTCTAACTCATCAAATCTCTTACGATAGTTCTTCTCGGATACTGCGAGAAAATGATAACAAAGTTAATACATATAAGGATGGTTCAATTAGGAAATAATTCATGGAAAACATAATAGTGATAACCTTCTCTTTCAAGAATCATGTATTTAATTAAATCCTCCTGATCAGCATGAAGACTAACATCTACACCTAAATTAGTTCTGGCGTTATCAAGAATCTTCACAGCCCAAGCAAACTCATCATCGCTATTAATAAGGAGACGAGATCAAACTTGGGTTTCCCTCGCAAGAAGATCTTCATTCTCGCGGAGAAGCTTATCTCTTTCCATTTGAACATTAAGAAGAGTTTTATGGAAGTTTGCTAGGGTCTTGGAGCCATTTTTAACTGCAAGATCTTTCTCGTCAATAAGATCACTATTTCTTTTTCTTAATCTATCTATTTCTTTCTTCGAATCAAGATAAAAGCGCTTATACTTGTTGGTCAAACCTAAATTGAATCTGTGTTCAATTTTTAAGAGATTAAATTTGGATTTAAGTTCTTCTATAGAGAGGGATTCAATCTTGTCATCTGAGAAATTACTTAAAGAATTATTAAGGTTAGCAAGAAGGGTATCATCATCTACAGGGTCAGGAAAAGATTGGAAGAGTGTAGCCTCGTCAGTAAGACCATAAATATCTGTAAAAATGGTTGCTTGAATAAGCTGCGATAGGGTGAGAAGAATTAAAAGAGAAAAGAAATAAATCATACCATAAAGTTGTTGATTGGCTTTGTCAAGATCAGAGATTTTTTGCTTATCAACTGAAGCTTCAGCCTCTAACTGTTTATTCTTCTTGCGAAGATCAGCAACTTCAGATTCTAATTTTTCTTTATCTTGGCGAAGATTAGCAGCTTTCTTTTCATAAATGATACGCCTATTATCTAAATCAGCAACAACAAAAGCAGCTCTTCCAACCTGCGATAGAACTAGATAAATCAATGTCTGACAAAAATATTAATAGATACACAAAAAGGATAAACAAGTAAAAACATACCAAGCTGCCAAGTGAATTTAGGAGACTTGGGGTCAGCGATCTTGAGACCCTGCGAAGGGTATCACACATCGATTAGTATGGGAGCATCGCAGACTGTGGCGAGAGATTGAGATATTTCATTAGTAGCTTCATCTCCATACTCATTTGGGATACCAAACATATTTTTGCCAAATTTTTTGGATAAGTGAGCCATCAAAGAATCAAAAGAAGAAGAATTCTTTATAGAAGGGAAGCTGTTATCATTGAAATCCTCATCATTATTATCCTTATCAAGATCAACACTTGGATTTTCTGGAGTGGGTTGAGGAGTTGAAGAAGAAGAAGGTCGGGTTTTCCTTTTCTTCAAAGGAGGATCGCCAAATTCTTCACCACGAGAGGCAGAAGGCTTCCCTTTGGGAGGAACAGCAGATTTATCCTGATCGCCAGATTCCTCACCGCAAGGGGCAGAAGATTTTCCTTTAGGAGGAACAATAGATTTATCCTTTGAAGGTTTCTCTTTAGTTCTCACGGGTTTTATTGGCGCTAGTTCTTCAATTTCTTGCGAGCACAGATGAAGATAAGAAATAGGGGCAACAATATATTGTTAAAATTTATGAAGAGATATTTCTTACTTCATCCGTGAAAGATTTAAGAGCTAAGAAAGTGTTGGGTTTCCTCAAAGCCTGGTAGCTGAGCTTAATTCTGTTAATCTGAAAAGAGTGAAGTAATTAGCGAAAATATGAAAATATGGGGAAAATAGTGAATAATGATTATACCAAAAATCGAAGAAAATATACCTCTTTAGTTCTTTCAGGCCAATTGAAGACCCAAGGTTGGTATTCTGAAAGATTCGCGGGTAATTCGCGAGAACCAGAAATATAAGGACCCTCAAGACATAATGGAAAAATGAACCACTTGTCATCGCTAGAATGGCGAGGGCCTTGTTTGGTACATGTATGCCAATCAATATCCAGCATAAGAGCTTTATCATCAGCGACCTTTTCTTTTTTTAAACGAACACCCCAGCAAGTGTTATCCCTCTTCATAGGGACTATTTTATAATTTACAAAGAAGTTGTCCACAGTATAATCTGCATAGACGATGGGGACATCTTTAAATTGAGGATTCTTTGCATCTTCAAGGTAGCGAGATCCTTTGCCAGCTCTGCAAGAGGCATATTCAAGCAGTAATATGATACAATCTCCATGTAGGTACTGAATATCGCAAGATAATAGTTCACGAGTATCGTAGTAAATAAAGGAGAAAAGAGTTATAAAATGATACGATGATAGAAGTAGCGCGGAGAAATATGAAGTTTTACGAGGATGGAATAATTATGCGAGTATGAGTTACGATACTTCGCAAATCACATATAGCTGTATAAGTTTTACTATAAATAGGAGTTCAAATGTAAAATTCGAGAGGTTCTTTTAGTGAGTGTTAGAAAATATCTTAGAAAAGAGAATAGAGAAAGTTATAACTATTCTTGTTCCATTTAGATACTTCTTTGTAATCAATTGAGAACATTAATAAGAAAATTGTTATTCATCATCAAGAACTTCTCGAGTTTTTACTAATTCTATTGAGGGTGTAGTTGTAGGTTATTCTGCAACTACATAATTGGCGCTAGAAACAGGGATTTGAAGAATTCATGTACCAGAAAAATGACAAGAAGAAGAAACATATCAGAACCATTAACTGAAGTAAGAAGAAGTGTAAGACTAGCAGGAGGAGAAGCAAATATAACAGAAGAACCTAGTAGGAGAAGGAGTAATCGAAGAAATCAAGCTCAACAAATAGGAGATCATGATCAAGTGAGTATACACACTTGGAGAACTAATACACCAGAAGAAGAAGATAGAGAACCACAAATCAGAGAAAATGGGAGGTTGATGGGAGGAACAATTCTTGAAAGAGAAAGGGAGATGTTAGAAACATTGAGACAAGGAATCCAAAAAGAACGAATGATCGAAGCTGAAGAACGTGCCAATTTAACAAGACAAAATCAAGAATTGAGGATGGAAAATGAGATGTTACAAAGGAGGAAATCTCAAAGTGTTGCAAGATCAAATGTTAGAACAGAAAGAGAAGGACAAAATTCACCGATAATCAATAATGAAAATAATATGCAAGAACAAGCGCAGAATCAAGGTGATAGAAATCAAGAAAATCGTTTCATTTTAATACCAAACTACGAACAAAATATGGAGAATTTACGAACAAGACCAAATCCTAGAGAAAACAATCAGAATCGAGAGGAAGAACAACAACTTATGGAAGAAACTGAGAGACAACAAGCAGTACATCAAAATAATCACGAGAATGGAGTAAGAAGACACGAAGAGGCTCGTAACAAACAAAATGTTGAGTATGAAAGAATTAAGAGAAGAATTGTAAATCAACAAACAGAAATGGAGAGGAATGAACCAAACTCTCGAATCAGAGTACAAGCAAATCAAGAAGAAATAAATCACAGAAGAAGGAGAAATGAAGAAGAAGAAATTCCTGATATTCGCATGAGAAGGATGAGAAGAATAGAAAGGGAAGAACAAGAATTTCAAGATGCTCTGCAACTGAACAATTATGATAATTTGGAAAGAATATATTTGCAAAATTATGCAAAGGAAAACATTAATGAAGAATATGATAGAATGCGAAGGATCGCAAGGGAGGAAGTGCAAGAATGTAGAAGAAGAGAAGCTGCATTAAAAAGACCAATGGATGATAATTCTGAGGCAAATGCACGAATCTTTCGAGAATTAGCAGAAATGAGAGGGATGATAAACAATAGAAGAGGAGGAGATAGAAGGCAATTAGATGAAGCAATATAAAAAGCTGCGAGGACTCCATTTGCTAGAGAAGTACAATTGGGAGGAATTCCACCAAAATGTAATTTGCCCACACTTACCAGTATCTTTGATGGGACTTCATGTGCTATTCAGCACATTAAAGCATACATAAGATGCATGTTACAATGGGAGAATCATGATGCTGTGTTATGCAAGTACTTCGCATCAAGTTTAACAGGGGAAGCTCTAAAGTGGTTCGAAGGACTCCCTAAGAACACTATTACGTCATTCAATCATTTGCAAGCAATTTTCCTTGGAGCATATATCACAAATCACTCTTCACGGCTTGGTATTGAAGATGTATTTGGTTTAAAACAAAGAGTGGGTGAAAGTTTGAAGCATTTGGTAAGACGATGGAAGACTATGTGCAGTGATATGGCAGGGCGTGTGGATGAGAGATACTTGATTCTGTCCTTCATAAATGCGATGTTCGCAACTGAACAATTATATGTTCAAATCTTCAGAAGAAAGAATTCCATAATGATGACAGAGTTACGAGAATTGCAAGAAGAATACATTACATTAGAGGAAAAGCAAAACAGTATGGAGTCATATCCAATAGAAAACACTAGCAATCAAGAGGGAGGATCAAATTTACTTCCCAAAATAATCAATGTAGTAGCAGGTACTTCGCAAACATCCTCACAAACTTCTTCGCAAATTTCAGAAGAGAAGAAAATCAATGATAGCCAGCCAAAGATGGTAGCAATGGGCAGTAGAGATCAAGAAGAGTATGATAGAGAGAAGAATTTCTATAATCGAATAGGAAATAACCAAATTCCAAGACTAGATCAACAACAAGAAAATTATGGCGGACAAAGGCAAAATTATTTTGGACAAGGAAACCAGAGACAAGATTATAACAACGGTCAAGGAGGTCAAAGAATGGTAAGGGAAGAGATAAAGTTGCCACCTTTAAATACAAGTGTAGAAAATATATGGCAAGCAATTATCCTGGTAGAGAATATACCAACTCCATGGAACATGGGAAAGGAACCACCAATGGGTCCAAGAAGTCATGAATTTTGTTCATATCATTATTTTCATGGACATTCTACAAATAATTGCCATAATATCAAGAGGATAATCTTGCGAATGATTGATCAAGGAAAACTAAATCAATTTTTACTTAAGCAGACACAGTCGCAACAATTACCACAGGATCCAGCTATAACTCGCAGGGAGAACACAACAAAAGAAAAGGGAGAAGAAATCCTACATATAGAAGTGGGGTCAAAAGCAAGAAATGTTTTCTGTAATTCCATTGTTCATTCATATAAAACCATAGAGGATTTTCATGATAATGTGTTAAGCAGGGTATATGCGAGATATGGTGAAGGAAAGGAAGTAATGAACATCGCAAAAATTTCACGACTTGAAGATTGGCAGAAACGTGAAATTTCTTTTGAAGCCACTGAAATTCCAGAAGGTTGTGAAGCACATGATAATCCATTGGTAGTAAGATTAGCAATCTACATGAATATGGAGGAAAACGAAGATGATATGGAGGAAGAATCAATTGGTCTTAATAGGATTTTGATTGATACGGGAAGTTCTGTCAATATCCTCTTCTATTCTGCTTACAAAACTATGGGGGGAAAAGATGCAGATTTAATACCTTCTACTTACAGAATTTATGGTTTTAATGGAACTGCCAACAAGCCAAAAGGAGAAGTAAGTATGCGAATTCCATTAAGTGGAATGCGAACTGAAATTCTGTTCTGCGTTGTTGACGTCGAATCACCATATAATGCTTTGATAGGAAGACCATGTCTTCATGGAATTCTAGGCGTAGCTTCCACTCTACATCAGTGCATAAAGTTTCCTATATGAAGGGTATTGGAATTATCAAGGGTGATTGGGCTGAGGGAAAGAAATGTTACGATACAGAAGTAGAAGTTTGCGAAGGAAAAACTGCTGAGAAGGAAAATTGGAGAAAAAGACCAAAGGCTGTGAAAAGAAGTGAAAATTTAATGGCAGAGGATTAAGGAAAAAGAGAATAAAGTTACGATGATAATCATACAAAATTTTTTACGATGATAATAAGGGATTGTGATTTGCGAAGAAAGAAGAAGGAAAATAATAAAACAAATCAGTATGTTTGCTCGTGGAAATAAGGTATGTGGTAAAACAAATTTTTTATTTCGTGATAAATTTTACAAATATTGTTTGCTCGCAGGAAATTGGGAAAAGTTACTAATTTCAGAATTTATATTCCGATTAAAATTTCATTAATTTGCGAATAAAAGACCGCAATCTGTTATCAGCCTCCAAAAAAGAAAGAGAGCCGCAGAAAATTTTATACATGAAAACCTTTGTGGCGTACACCCTAGTTCGCGAAGCTATATTTCGTAAGAGGCAAAGTCCTAAAGTACGTCATTTAAGGGGGTACCTATAACGTGGCTAAGGGTAAGGAACACCACCAAGGGCCCTTAGTACATGGTAAAAATTTTGGGGTACAACCCAATAATGGGGTACCTATCCGGGTTAGACACCTTGGATTCTCACCTAATCTAGCGACATTACGCAATATAAAATGCGGTGTAAGAAGATTTAGGTTGGGTGACTAAGGCATACTGTCTTTCCCAAGAAGTGCAGAAAACGATCAAGGCGCCGAGGTACACGGTTGAGTCAAGAGTGCCGGGTGAGGTTGAACCACATCTGCCATTTTTGACAAGTCTTGGAAAATGATGAACTTGGCCCAAAGATACCCCATAGGGTGCAACCTCGTAACTATAAGCCCTATAGGCAAAAAGGATAAGAGGTTGCGATCAAAAGCTGTTTGTTGGCAGAACCGGATGGGAAGAGCTAACCTTGTATGGTCGATGTACGCTTACTTGAAGGGGAAATTAGGGGGAAGATAAAGGGCAGCACCCTCCATTAGGGAGCTGATAAGTGCTATAAGACGCAAATGTCACGAGGCTTATTGTTTGCGAAAACATAAAGGCTTGTCATATTTGTGCCACAATTGAAGTTCTGCGAGCCTTCTAAAAAAAAAAAAAAAAAAAAGAAGAAAGAAAGAAAGAAAAGAATAAAGAACTCGCAGAACATAATAAAGAAGTTAAGATGAGATCAATGGGTCACTACATAAAAGTGTAGAGACGTCCTGCGATTTCATCGCAAGACGGCAATGTCATAGGGATTTATGTTCGCAAGAATATTTAGGCCTGTCATATTGTCGCAAAAATTCCTGAAGAGGCTAAAATACTATTCAAAGAAGTTAAGATGAGATCAATGGGTTTTTTCATGAAAGTGTAAGAACGTCCTGCGATTTCATCGCAAGACGATAATGTCACGAGGTTGTATGTTCGCAAGAATGTTCAGACTTGTCATATTATCGCAAATACAAAAGAGGTGGCAAAATAAGACCTTTACTTAGGAAGGCATGATAAGACCACAGAAATTAATGAAATCCATTGCATCAACATCATTGAAGAAATTATACAAGAACATACATTATGAAGATCTAAAAAGAAAACAACTTCGTCAATATCATTGAAGAAATTTTACAAGAATATACATTAAGAAGTTTTGAAGAGAAGACAACTCTGTCAATATCATTGAAGAATTTTTACAAGAAGTCCTATCAAAGAAGATAACATCATTGAAGAATTCTCATGAAGACTTAACACAAGATGCGATTTTGATAGTAATCAAATACAAATAAGTTCATACTCCTAAAAATGTTACGAGAATTAAATACTTCTTATACTTCTCCATATATTGAATATTTTTCTACAAATTCAATACTATTTATACTTCTTCAAGAGTATATCATATTTATTATACTTCTTCAACGGATATTTAATTTTGCGAAGGTTAAGTACTTATTATACTTCTTCATACAATTCTTATACTTCTTCATATATTGGGCAATTCTTCATGAATTGGATACTGCTAATACTTCTTCAAAGATATTTTATACTTCTTAAGGATATTTCATATTTCGTATACTTCATACTTCTTATACTTCAAGGGGAGATTTATTATTTACCTCGCAACATTCCGCAAAAAGCAGAAGGCTCATATTTCTTATACTTCAAAGGGAGGACTTTTTATTCATAATCACAATCAGATAAAACTTTGTAAGATAAATTGAGAAGGATATTCTAATACTTCCAGCAAGAGTTGATCATCTGAAGAGCAATAATAAGGGGAAAAGGAATACTAAGCTAAGTCTTTAAGATATATTATTTCTCTCCACATGATCAAGTTATGCGAATAAGGGAAACAAACATCAAAGAAAGATTAATTCAAATTAAGCTTTGAAAAAGAAATTGTTGGATTGATTCAAAGTGCAATCAAGAAGAAAGTGTTATATTGAAAAGAGACAGAACAGACATACAAAAAAGAGCGAAGTTACAAAACAGATATACAAAAAAAAAAAAAATGAGAGTGAAGTTATTTTTCAGGCGATCCATTCCCATCAAAATGATCTTCTTCTTCAACTTCACTATCATTTTCAACTTCACTTTCAGAGATTTCTAGATATGGAGTATCTTCAGGAATTTCTTCAGAAAGGAGCATATGGTACTTCTTGAGAGGAATTACATTATCTTCGCAAATCTTGCGAGTCATCTTAGCTCGAAAACGCTTGACATATAAACTATGGTTATGCTGGGAAATTAGAAGCTGAGATCTCAAGTCAGAAATTTTCTTATTACGATTAGCAAGGAGAGTTTCCAGATCGTTATTCATCTTCGCATAATTTTCTGCAGCAAGGAGAAAAATTAAGGAAATTAGTTAGAAAATTACGAAGGAAAAGTAACCAAAATAATTACCATCGCAAAGAATTTACCTTCTAGTTGCTTCTTATCATTACGAAGAGAAGAATTTTCAAGCTTTAATTGATTATTCTCCTCAAGAAGAGAAGAATTATCAATTGCGATACTCGCAGATTGTGAATTATCTTCGTGACGGGATATTAATTCTGCGTTATCAATATTTAAATCTTCTACTTTCTGACGGAGACTTGAATTTTCAACCTCTAACTTCTTACAACGATTCAAAGTTTTCTTCTCAGCAAGAGAATGACGTCTTTCCCAATCAGAAGCAGCTGCACAACTAACTCTTCCAACCTAAACAAAACAAAAAAAAAAGGGTTAGAAATCAACAAAATAAGGGAAATAAACAAGGAATAGAGAAGAAACTTACCATGCTACCTAAAGCATACAATGAAGCAGGAGAGACGAATCTTGAAATTCCTTTGAGGGAGTTATTATCAATTACAGTAGGAACTTTACAAGACTTCGCAATAAGTTTGCGAGCATTCGCTGTAGGAGAATTTCCTAATCCACGAGAAGAATGGAGGAAAGCCTCAGAGATGCTAACCATTGCTGAGGCAAAAGTTTCTGGGATACTGTAATCTTCATTTCCACCTTCATCAACATCATTATCATCATCTCCTTTATCATAAAGAGTATCGGAATCAGAACTAAAGTCCTTCTCAGGAAATTTATCATCTTCATCACCAAGATCTTCCTCAATATTCTCATTAGAAGAAATTACATTGGAATGAGACTTAGTTGAGAGTATCTTCTTTTTCCTCCTCTCGTAAACAACATCTTGAAGTTTTCTTTTCCCTTTGCGAAGGGCATCATCTTGACTACCAGAAGCTTGGGTAACCTTCGCAGAACGAAGAGTTTGTTGTCTTGCAGTAAGCCTTTTAGAAGAAGTAGAACTCTTATTTTCACTGCATGACAATCTCGGAAGAAGTGGAACTGTAAATTCAAATAAGGATAAGAAACAAGAGGCAACAATATATTGTTTAGAAAAATACAAGAGTGTTTCTTACCTCATTTGAAATTAAAGGGTAACAAAAAGATAAGGAGATGGAAGTACATACATTTCTAAAAACCCAAGGTTGATAATAGCGGTTCTGAAGATTCGCAGAAGTTCTACTATACCCAGTAATATAAGAACCTGGTAACATTAAAGGGTACTTATACCAATCTTCATCATTAGAACGACGAGGTGTCTTATTATTTTCTGAAGCATAATCAATATCGTGCATGAGAAGATCATCTGCTGCGATATTAGCTTTACGATGAAGACGAACACCCCAACGATTATCTTCTTTCCTCGCAGGAATTAGTGTGTAATTTTTGAAGAAACCCTCAACTGTATAATTCGCAGCAACAATTTCTATATTCTCAAGTCCAGGTTTCCTAAGATCAGTTGAATACAAAGATTTCCCAAAAGCGGCAAGATTTGCGAATTCAACTAAGAGGCGAATACAATCACCAGTCAATTGGTAAATGGCACAAGAAAAATTGGGGTGGGAAATAATTTCGTAGAATAAAGGAAAGTTAACATCATAAAGAGGAAGAGGAAGACCTGCGAGGATTTGACCTCGTGAGATTAAAATTTTCTGATCATCCCAAACATAGTTGGTAAAAATCTTCACACAGAGAGAATATTTATTATCATAACCTTTAATCTCAGAGAGAATAAGGTCTCTATCAGCAAGTTCCGCATTAATTTGTTCAATAGTTTTCTTCTTTGGTGCCATTGAATATAAGAGGGAAAATAGAAAGGAAAAAAGATAAAAGAGATTGCAGAGGCAGAAGTGGTGAAGAATATGAATAAGAGAATAAAAAGCAAAAACAAAGGATAATATTTATAAGAGAGTTTGATGAAGATAAAAACTCATTAATACGAGTAAGCGTGAACGGTTGAAAAGAACGGTTACGAAGAAACGTGTCAAAAAGATAAGGGAAAAGTAAAAAGACGTGTTGCGAACTTAATGGGTGGTAATAACTACACTAAATTTATGAGAATAGGGATTCTCATGACATTTCTTCTTCGTAGAATTGACATGAGAAGAGGCAAGATGTAGGTACTGAATATCGCAAGATAATAGTTCACGAGTATCGTAGTAAATAAAGGATAAAAGAGTTATAAAATGATACGATGATAGAAGTAGCGCGGAGAAATATGAAGTTTTACGAGGATGGAATAATTACGCGAGTATGAGTTACGATACTTATCAAATCACATACATCTGTATAAGTTTTACTATAAATAGGAGTTCAAATGTAAAATTCGAGAGGTTCTTTTAGTGAGTGTTAGAAAATATCTTAGAAAAGAGAATAGAGAAAGTTGTAACTATTCTTGTTCCATTTAGATACTTCTTTGTAATCAATTGAGAACATTAATAAGAAAATTGTTATTCATCATCAAGAACTTCTCGAGTTTTTACTAATTCTATTGAGGGTGTAGTTGTAGGTTATTTGATAGGTGTGATAAACACCGTATTTTATATCTAGTATTTATGCTTTCTTTGCGAGTTTTCATGTGAATTATGTATCTTATGTATACTTTTGAGTTTATAGGTGTTTTGGAGTCACTTGGAGCGAAAGAAGAAGAAACCGCCCAAATAAGCGTAAAAGGGTAAAACTGTCATTTTTTTGCACAAGTCTTATCTAGAGCCAGTCACAGGTTAAGGGGAAACTATTGGGTGACATGTATTTACTCTTGGAGTGCTAATAGCAATCCCACCTCACAGGCATGGTCTTATCTAGATCAAAATAGAGAAATGAGTTATTTTCCCCTCACTTTGAAGTTATTTGCTGTGATTTAAAATCAAGATCCAGATAATGATGTGGGCTAAGGGTTTATGAATCTGAGATAGAGAGGAAGGTACTCATGCTATGGATTAGGTGTTGTTAGTGAGGAATTCAGAGATGAGTGAGCTTCTGGTGAAGAAATTGATGAAGAGATATGGGGTTTGAAGACTGATTCAAAAGGTTATGAAACTGGTGGTGAAAATGGCTATGATGGATTTGAAGAACAGGAAGGATTATAGATGGGTTTGGAGCTCAGAGAAGCTGAAATTGGTGAGGAATCTGAGTTCAATAGTGAAATGGGTTGTGAACAAGAGAAAAGAACTGAGAAATTAGGTCACTGTTGGTTTGAGTTGGATGGGTTTGCTTCATAGTTGGGTTTGGTTGAAGATTGAAGTTCAGTTCTGAGGAAGGAGTTGTGGAATGTGGCATACAAGGTGTTTGCTAATGATGCTGCTGATTAAGCTTTGTGGTGGTTGAGTAAAGGTCAGATGGGTTGATTTGTTTATGCCGTGGCTTGTAAGAACTCAGGGAGAAGAAGCTTAAATCTCAGTATGGCAAATTTGAAATGGCTAGAAGAAGACAATGGGACTGTAATGGTTTGAGAAAGTGTAGGCTTATTTGTGTGCTTGAGGTGACTAAGGAAATGGTTGTTGTTGCGGTTGGTGAACTGACATGGTGGTGGTACCCTGAATTGTGGCAGGTGAGAAGCTAGTTACAAGGTCAAAGTTTGTAGTTCTGTGATTGAGAACAAAGTTTGGTGATGGGATTTACGGCGAGTCATGAAGTTTGAACTATGCGGGTGGTAAATTGATGAAGCGAGATGAATGCTAGGTTTACAATCAATTGGAGGAATTGAAAATGAAATTATACTGGTCTGGTGAATGCTTGGCAAGGGCTAGGATCTGATTTAGAAGCTTATATGGATTGGAACTGGTTTTGAACAAAGCATTCTTTGTGGCGATTTTGCGATCGAGTGTGAACTGAATTCGGCGTATTCTGAGGTTTTGAGTTTGAATTGCAGGGTATGATGGTTATAATGGTATGTGCAGTTGTAGGTTGAATGGTTAGGAACTGTACAGCTGCTGTCATATGAAGTTGCTGCTGAGTACAAGAGGAGTTGGTTAGGAGAAATGGATAGTGAAGCTCAGAGAGATGGTGCTGCAAGGAGATGAAATGTGTGATGTTGGCTGTCCTATGGGTCTGACTTGAAGCTACAGGGAGTGCAGGTGGAGTCCTAAGCGAGATAGCTGAAAGGAATGGGTTTCACAGGTGGCATTGAACTGCAGGTACTGTAATGGACTGGTTAAGGTGGGTCTTGTAGCTGGTTGGAATTTGATGTGGTAATGGATTATGAACTGCAAGAGAATGGTTTTGATGCTCCGGTGGGGTTTGAACTGAGATCAAAAGCGGTGGCTTTGTTGCTGTTGAGTAAGGGAGTAAATAGCAGATGGTGAAAGACTACAGCTGAGTAGGTGGTACTGCTGCTGTGATGGGAGTTGCAGTGGTGTTTGAAGCATCTAGGACTTAAGAAGTGCACAAGGAATAGATTTGGCAGGTGTTGGATCTAGTGGTAATGCAATGTGTTGAATTCCAGCTGAGGTCGCAGAGTTGCAGTGATGCTGTAGGTGATGTGCCGCGGGAGGAAATAAATGGTGCAGAAATGGCTCGAATGTTCGGGTGATGCACTGGTGGTGCATTAGTATTGAATTGGCTAGGCTGAACAGCCATCAAGGCTGTGAGGTTCTGTTGTTGGTGCAGGACATGCGAAGTTGGTCAGATGGGTCGCTGCGATGGCAGTGATTATGGAATATGATCTTTGTGTTGCGGTTGCATGATTGAGAAAAGGTGTGAAGGTGGAATTGCTTCGGAGCTACAGATTGCAGGTGCAGAGCTACAACAAATGGAGGTGATCGAGGCACTCATGTTGTTGTTGGCTCGAACAAGAGCTGAACTTGCTTGCGGAATTTGGCAGAAAGGAGTTGCTGCAGTTGAATGGGTTTGAGGTTGCTGTTAAGTGCCTAACGGAGATGCCGAGAGGAGTACTAAGGAAATGGGTTCGACAGTCGAGATCTGGGTCGAGCTCTGGGTTATATCAACTGGAGTCTCAAGACTCAGGAATGGCAGTGAGATGCTGTTATACGAGCAGGTGTTATCAAGAAATAAAGCTAAAGGGTTGAATGGATGTTGGCTTGTTGCTATGCAAGATTGAATGCCTGAGACAGTTTTGGAGAGTTAGAAATAGTGCAAGCGGGGGTGAAAATGGCGCGCCGGTGAGCATAGTTCCAATGAGTCGGATTTCAGAACTTGAAGCATGAATCATAATATTTCAATGAATCGCGTAGGGGGTATGAGTCGGATGCAAGAATTGATGGGTGGAAGTATGAGCTACGTGTCACGCTTTTGGGTGCGTTTCGCAAGAATAAAAATTGGATTTAGATGGGTTTTGCAAATGTTTGAAATACGGAAAGCAAAGTTGAGCTACTGGAAGTGCAGAATTACTTGGTGATAGTTTCGGATGGCAAAAGCGATCGGAGAAAGTTTTCCGTGACCGGATTCCGGCGCCGCGCCGGATTCGATAATGACGTCGTCAGCATTCCGGCGACCAGTTTCGGACCCAAAATTTCCAGAGACATATTTCTCACACCTGGGCTTGGTGGACATGTAGATGGACGTGGATATGAAGATTTTAAAGATTTTGACCTATTTTTGGAAAGCAAAGGGCTATAAAAAGGAAGTTTTCTACACAATTTTGGAGAACGATTTTTATTCTATTCTTGGAGCTCTTGCAGAGAACTACTTCTAGGGTTTGCTTTCTTTTATGTTTCATAGTCTTCCTTTGAATATTTTGATGATGAACTCCATGAATATGAGTAGCTAAATACAATAATTGGTTATGGGATAAAAAGTTGATTTCTTCAAGCATGATTATTTGATTCTATGAATTAGTTTTGTCTCAATTTTATCGTTTATGATTCATCATTTTATTATCATATGATTTGAATGCTAGTTTGGTTGAGTCCGGAATAAATTGGATTTGTTTTCATCTCTATAGCTATATTAGGGTTTTCAATACGTAAAAGTTGTTATCTCTGATTTTTAGTAGCAACTTGTGATTAATACTTGTAGTGATACATCTTTTTAATCGCATATGAATCATAACCTTTGTTAAAACGAATAAGTGCTTTTACACGTTTGTTTGCATCGATTAGTCTTATTTCATAGAACTTATTGCTCTTAGGGAGTTAAATCTAATTGTGATTTTACACTTTAGGTTGCTTTTTAAGAAGATTTCACGATAGCATCTTTTAATGTTGTTTGTGATAAAATCAGGAAATAAACGAGATATTCTTGCGATCAAGATATCTTAGGACTTTTGATAATTGAGAGATTAAATACCAATTCTAATCATAGATGAAAAATACATGTTTGTGAATGATACTATCCCTTAACCAATATCTTCTCCTTATTGATTATTTCAACTATTTACTTTGCTTTATTTAGTATTATTACTTTGATAAAAACAAAAACACAACTTGGGTTATTTGGTTACATAAGAATCTGAAAATTGCATAACAACAATCGCCTCTCTGTGGATACGAACTCTTTCTTATCGAATACTATATTCATATTAGTTAAGTGAGGAAGTGAAATTATTTTTGACGCATACGACACGCATCAAATTTTGGCGCCGTTGCCGGGGAGGCATTCGGCTTGTTATCTAGTTTTTAGTTTCTGTTCGCATACTGTTCTGTTCGCATACTGCTGTTCGTTTCTTGTTTTGTTTCTTACTTGTTTGTGAGAATTGTGTTTCAGGTACCTAATCCCTGGCTTCTAAAGATTGGATTTATCTAAGGTGAGGGATATCTACTCGAAAAGGCACAATACTCCAACCAAGGCAAGGCACAACGGAAGAACACGACTTGGAAGTAGAACACGAAGCTCTTCGGCAAGAAGGAGAGGAAGTAGAACACGATATTCCTTTTGAAGAAGAAGGAGAAGGAGAAGAAGCAATGGGTGACGCTGCAAATCATTCACTTAAAGACTTAGCTTCTCACAAGTTGGATATACAGCAGGGTTGCATTCAAACCGACTCCACTTTTGAAATCAAGCCGGGACTTCTTAGAGAATTACCAAAGTTCCATGGTTTGGTGAATGAAGATCCAAACAAGCATCTTATGGATTTCCACACCATTGTCATGGCTATGCTCCCAGCAAATATGGAGGTGGATGGTGCTATGTTGAAGGTTTTTCGATTCTCATTGGAAGGTAATGCTAAGGATTGGTTATACTACTTGCCTTCCGGGAGTGTTACAACTTGGAATGGACTCAAGAAACTCTTTCTAGAGAGATATTTTCCTGCATCTAAGGCTACTCAAATTCGCAAGGATATTTGCGGGATGAAGCAAAATGTGGGAGAGTCCTTATATGATTGTTGGGAACGATACAAGAGGTTGGTGGCCAGCTGTCCTCATCACCAATTTAGTGACGCTATGATTATCCAATACTTCTACGAAGGTCTCCAATCAAGTGATAGGAATCTTCTTGATGCTACCGGTGGTGGTGCACTAGTGAGAAAGACGGTGGCACAAGCTAGAGAGTTGATTGAAAACATGGCAGCAAACTCTCAACAATTCTTTAGTCGTGGTTCGGATGTGCTTCTTCGGCGAGTCAATGAAGTGAGCGAGGTGGAGGAACTTCGTCAACAAATGGGAAACATCACAGCAATGCTACAACAAGTTTCAGCTGCAGTGATACCAAATTCTCATGGGTATGAAGACGTCAATGAGCAAGCTAATGCGGTTTTTCCAAATCAGCCAAGACGGTATGATCCTTATTCCAACACCTACAATCCGGGATGGAGAGATCATCCCAATTTTAGCTATGCCAACAAGCAAGGAGCGGTCCAACAACCTAATTTCAACAATTCGGGTGGATTCCAACCTCAACAACAACAGTTCCAGCCGCGTCAACAATTTCAACAACAACAACCTCAAAATCAGGGGTCAAGTATGGAGGAGATGATGAAATCGTTTATACAAGAGACCAAGAGTTCGATGAAGGAGTTGCAGACCCAAGTTGGTTCTATGGCTCTTGAGTTGAACCAATTGAAGGCACAAAAGAGTGGGAAACTCCCTTCTCAACCTATCAACCCAAAGGAGGGTGTAAATGCAATAACATTGAGAAGTGGTACACAACTTGTGCAACCCGAAGCTGCTGATTCGGGCAAGGTGGAAACACCAAAGGAACCTGTTTTGGAGGAGAAGAATGATGATTCCCCCCAAACTTCTGAGGTACCTATTCCTAACTCTAAAACTCATGTTCCTACTTATGTTCCTCCTTTACCTTTTCCTCACAGATTTGCAAATTCTAAGAAGGAGGCGCTAGAAAAGGAGATTTTAGATGTTCTTAAGAAGATTCATGTGAACATACCACTCATTGATGCTATAAAGCAAGTTCCAAAGTATGCAAAAGTGTTGAAGGACTTGTGTACCAATAAGCAAAGGCTCAAAGGTAATGAAGTGCTCAGTGTGGGGGAGAATGCTTCGGCAATCTTACAACACAAACTCCCACTGAAATGCAAAGACCCGGGCAGCTTTGACATCCCCGTCACAATTGGTACCAAAACATTTAACAAAGCTATGTTAGACTTAGGTGCATCCGTTAATGTTATGCCTGCATCTATATATAATTCACTTGGTCTTGGTCCTCTCAAAAAGGCTGAAATTGTGTTGCAATTAGCCGATCGTTCTAATGTCTACCCTATGGGTATTGTTGAGGATGTTCTTGTGCAGGTTAATCAACTAGTATTCCCTGCTGACTTTTGTGTCTTAGAGATGGATGAAGGTTCACCGGACTCGTCTCTTCCATTGTTACTTGGGCGTCCCTTCATGAAAACGGCGAAGACCATTATTGATGTGGATAAGGGAACGCTAACTATGGAGTTTGATGGAGAAGTAATACGTTTCAACATCTTCGAGACGATGAGATATCCTAGTGATGTCCACTCTTGCTTCTCCGTTGATGTTATGGATACTTTGGCACAACAAATGTTTGAATTGAATGGTGAAGATGCTTTGGAAACCGTTCTAACTACATCCATTGATAATGGTGTAGAGTGTGGTATTGAGGTTAAAGAAGCCCTTGGTGATCTCAACTCACTACAAGGATGCCCGGAAACTCATAATATCTCTTTTATTTCTTTACCATGCAGTGACGAAAAACTTTTACCTTCAATTGTTAAATCTCCAAAGTTAGAATTGAAACCTCTTCCTAGTCACTTAAAGTACTTGTACTTGGGTGACAATGAAGAGTTACATGTGATTGTTTCTAACGAGCTTAGTGAATTACAGGAGCAAAAACTTCTAAGGGTGCTAAGGAAGCACAAGACGGCCATAGGATGGACAATTGCCGATATCAAGGGTATAAGCCCTGCCGTTTGCATGCATAAGATTCGTTTGGGGGACGATGCAAAGCCTACAAGGGAAGCGCAACGTCGTTTGAACCCCCCTATGATGGAAGTTGTAAAAAAGGAGATACTCAAGCTTTTGGAAGTGGGTGTTATCTACCCCATATCCGATAGCAAGTGGGTGAGCCCGGTACAAGTTGTACCAAAGAAATCAGGTGTGACTGTGGTGGAGAATGATGAGAATGAACTTGTCCCAACTCGTGTGCAAACCGGTTGGAGGGTTTGTATTGATTATAGGAAATTGAATGCCACTACTAGAAAAGATCACTTTCCATTACCTTTTATTGATCAAATGCTTGAACGTTTAGCTGGACACTCTTATTATTGCTTTCTTGATGGCTATTCAGGTTATAATCAGATTGTGATAGCGCCGGAGGATCAAGAGAAAACCACTTTCACTTGTCCTTTTGGTACTTTTGCTTATCGAAGGATGCCTTTTGGCTTGTGCAATGCTCCAGCTACTTTTTAAAGGTGTATGGTAAGTATATTTTAGGAATATGTTGAAAACATAATCGAAGTGTTCATGGACGACTTTAGTGTCTTTGGTGATTCATTTGACCTTTGTTTGAACAATTTGTCACTAATACTTGAACGATGTGTTGAAACAAATCTTGTGCTTAATTGGGAGAAGTGCCATTTTATGGTAACTCATGGTATAGTTTTAGGCCATATAGTATCTTTTAAAGGCTTGGAAGTTGATAAATCTAAGATAGACCTTATTCGTACTCTAACCCCTCCCACTACGGTGAGGGAGATACGCTCTTTTCTCGGTCATGCAGGTTTTTATCGTAGATTCATCAAGGATTTTTCCAAGATAGCATCACCACTTTGTACCTTATTGCAAAAAGATGTGGTTTTTAACTTTGACGAGAAGTGTGTGGCGGCATTCAATCGTTTGAAAGAACTTTTGATTTCAGCCCCTATCATTAAACCACCGGATTAGAGCAAGCCTTTTGAGCTCATGTGTGATGCAAGTGATTATGTTGTTGGTGCGGTGCTTGGGCAGCGTGTGGGGAAGATACCTCATGCTATTTATTATGCTTCTAGAACGTTAAATGAAGCCCAACAAAACTACACTACCACTGAAAAAGAGTTATTAGCTATTGTTTTTGCTTTGGAAAAGTTTCCCTCTTATCTAATTGGTACAAAAGTTGTTGTCTTTTCAGATCATGCAACACTTAGGTACTTGCTTACAAAGAAAGAAGCGAAACCGAGGCTCATACGATGGATTTTACTCTTGCAAGAGTTTGATATAGAAATCAAGGACAAGAAAGGAATTGAGAACACCGTTGCGGATCATTTGAGCCGTCTTACTGTGGACAAGGAAGCTATCCCATTGCGTGAAAGTTTCCCGGATGAGCAACTATTCTCACTTGCATTTGGAGAACCATGGTATGCGGATATTGTGAACTATTTGGTGTCTAAACAAATCCCAAAGAACTTGTCTCGTGCTGAGAGGGACAAACTTAAGAGGTTAGGAAACCAATATATATGGGATGATCCATACTTATGGAAGCATGGCAGCGACCAAGTCATACGAAGGTGCGTTCCCGAATCTGAATTTAACTCTATCTTGTCTTTTTGTCACTCCTATGCTTGCGGAGGACATTTTGGGAGTAAAAGAACAGATCACAAGGTACTTGAAAGCGGTTTTTATTGGCCAACTCTATTTAAGGATGCACATATATTTTGCACAACTTGTGATAGGTGCCAAAGGACAGGTAATCTAGGTGCCCGAAATCAAATGCCACAAACTTTTATTCAATTTATTGAAGTTTTTGATGTATGGGGTATAGATTTTATGGGTCCTTTTGTCAACTCTCATGGGAATTTTTATATCTTACTTGTTGTTGATTATGTCTCGAAATGGGTGGAAGCTAAAGCCACCCCAACTAATGATTCTAAAGTGGTTTTAGATTTTGTGCAAGCTAATATTTTTGCAAGGTTTGGAATTCCAAGAGCCATAATTAGCGATGGGGGTTCTCACTTCAAAAACAAGTTCTTACAAGGATTGTTGAAGAAGTACAATGTGTCGCACAAGATTGCAACACCTTATCATCCCCAAACCAATGGACAAGCCGAGGTGTCGAACCGAGAGGTGAAATCCATACTAGAGAAGACGGTGAATCCAACAAGGAAAGATTGGAGCATGCGACTTAATGATGCGTTGTGGGCTTATAGAACCGCATACAAAACACCTATTGGGATGTCTCCCTTTAGGCTTGTGTACGGTAAGCCTTGTCACTTACCCGTTGAGATTGAACATAAAGCGTTTTGGGCTATTAAGCAATGCAATATGGAGCTAGATGGGGCTGGAAAGCAAAGGAAGTTACAACTCCAAGAGCTAGAAGAGTTACGCAATGATGCATTTGAAAGCTCTCGCATTTACAAGGAGAAAACTAAGGCATTTCATGATTCTCTGGTTTCTAGAAAACAATTTTGTGTCATACGAAGGTGCGTTCCCGAATCTGAATTTAACTCTATCTTGTCTTTTTGTCACTCCTATGCTTGCGGAGGACATTTTGGGAGTAAAAGAACAGCTCACAAGGTACTTGAAAGCGGTTTTTATTGGCCAACTCTATTTAAGGATGCACATATATTTTGCACAACTTGTGATAGGTGCCAAAGGACAGGTAATCTAGGTGCCCGAAATCAAATGCCACAAACTTTTATTCAATTTATTGAAGTTTTTGATGTATGGGGTATAGATTTTATGGGTCCTTTTGTCAACTCTCATGGGAATTTTTATATCTTACTTGTTGTTGATTATGTCTCGTAATGGGTGGAAGCTAAAGCCACCCCAACTAATGATTCTAAAGTGGTTTCAGATTTTGTGCAAGCTAATATTTTTGCAAGGTTTGGAATTCCAAGAGCCATAATTAGCGATGGGGGTTCTCACTTCAAAAAAAATTTCTTACAAGGATTGTTGAAGAAGTACAATGTGTCGCACAAGATTGCAACACCTTATCATCCCCAAACCAATGGACAAGCCGAGGTGTCGAATCGAGAGGTGAAATCCATACTAGAGAAGACGGTGAATCCAACAAGGAAAGATTGGAGCATGCGACTTAATGATGCGTTGTGGGCTTATAGAACCGCATACAAAACACCTATTGGGATGTCTCCCTTTAGGCTTGTGTACGGTAAGCCTTGTCACTTACCCGTTGAGATTGAACATAAAGCGTTTTGGGCTATTAAGCAATGCAATATGGAGCTAGATGGGGCTAGAAAGCAAAGGAAGTTACAACTCCAAGAGCTAGAAGAGTTACGCAATGATGCATTTGAAAGCTCTCGCATTTACAAGGAGAAAACTAAGGCATTTCATGATTCTATGATTTCTAGAAAACAATTTTGTGTTGGGCAGAAAGTGCTTTTGTTTAATTCTCGCTTGCAATTATTTCCGGGTAAATTGAGGTCACGTTGGATCGGACCTTTTATTGTTACTAATGTGTTTTCTCATGGTGTAGTAGAAATTCGTAGCATAGCTACAGGAAAGGAGTTTAAAGTGAATGGACACCGGTTGAAACCATATTATGAGAACTTTACTTCCGAAGTTGTGGAAGGTGTGAACTTTGTGGAGGCATTCTCGTTGGAGGAGTCTTAACAAACAAGGAGTACGTCGGGCTGACGACTTTAAACCAAGCGCTAAGTGGGAGGCAACCCACCGGTTTTGTATCTTTATCCTTTATCTTTTTATTTTATGCATTTGCTTTTATTTTTATTTTCTTTGTTTTTGCATATCATTTGCGGAATTTCCCACCTTGAACTCTCTTTGGATGATTCAATTTTACATTGAGGACAATGTAAAGTTTAAGTGTGGGGGAGCATTTATATGTTTGTATAGTTTGTTTTAGTGTGTTTTATGCATAAAATCAAAAAAATCAGAAAAATAGAAAACCAAGAAAAAAATTTGTGCTTTTTGAGCTCCGAAATCTAGAAACTTGTGCCTTTAGGATGACACCATTAGTGGATGGAACCATTCTGAATGCAGGAGTTGAGGAACCAATTAACTAAACGGGACGAACATAGCTCATGATACCATAATAGATACCATGATAGTTGTTACCATATCTCGGAATATCACCATATCGCATTCTATTTTTATTTTTCCATGTTTATCTATTGTTCTCTAAGTGCTTTGGTGGGTCACTAAACATCGACGTGTTATTACTGCTAGGATGAAATAGAGTGATTGAGTTACTAGAAAAAAGAAAAAAAAATATATGAAAAAAATATGAAAAGAAAACAAAAAAGAGACCGACCAATTAGACCAAAACGGAATAAAATGACACTTGGGAATAGCAGTATGTGTGAAACGTAGTCCCTGTCTCCGTCGCCTAAACAAGCGTGGAATGCAGGATCCAAGGCAACTATCATGTACTTGCTGACAAGAATCATGCGCTTGGATCCAGTTTGATCCAATCATGTTGTCTAAAAAAAAAAGAGAAGTAAAAAAAAATATATATATATATAATAAGAAAAAAAAAATTTGAAAAAGAAAAAGAAAAGAAGAAAAAAATATTATTTTGGTTGAATAAAGTCACTCCTGGTTCCCTTGTATATGCTAGTGAGTTGATGTAGCATTCAAACCAAGTAGCTCAATCCAATAGGAATAGGTTCATCTTGGCAGTGACCTTCAGACAGATATGGGAAACATCGAACACTTGTGAATATTCTCCAACATCTACATCTATATCCATCTTCTTAATCTTTTCATTGTGATTGTGGTTGTTAGTTTCCGAGTATTGTGGCTTGTTCGACTATCTAATTAAAGCTTTACTAATATATGAATTGAAATTGTGCAAGGTACCTCCTCCTGTAGTCATTCTAGATTCGTTCATTGATTTGTCACAAATAGACGGAGTTGGAAATATAGGTTTTGTAGGTATATCTCTAGTAAACCTTCACGAGACTATAACTCGTCCACTAGGGACACCTAGGGGTTCAAAGGCTTGTTATTTATGCTAAAATTAACCGTAGCCTCGACGTCACGGAGTTGTATGTATTCGTTTTAGTTTTTTTTTTGTTTGATTTGCTCGAGGACTAGCAAAGTCTAAGTGTGGGGGAATTTGATAGGTGTGATAAACACCGTATTTTATATCTAGTATTTATGCTTTCTTTGCGAGTTTTCATGTGAATTATGTATCTTATGTATACTTTTGAGTTTATAGGTGTTTTGGAGTCACTTGGAGCGAAAGAAGAAGAAACCGCCCAAATAAGCGTAAAAGGGTAAAACTGTCATTTTTTTTGCACAAGTCTTATCTGGAGCCAGTCACAGGTTAAGGGGCAACTATTGGGTGACATGTATTTACTCTTGGAGTGCTAATAGCAATCCCACCTCACAGGCATGGTCTTATCTAGATCAAAATAGAGAAATGAGTTATTTTTCCCTCACTTTGAAGTTATTTGCTGTGATTTAAAATCAAGATCCAGATAATGATGTGGGCTAAGGGTTTATGAATCTGAGATAGAGAGGAAGGTACTCATGCTATGGATTAGGTGTTGTTAGTGAGGAATTCAGAGATGAGT
The DNA here is from genome assembly GCA_023529315.1 of Papaver bracteatum. NCBI lineage: Eukaryota > Viridiplantae > Streptophyta > Magnoliopsida > Ranunculales > Papaveraceae > Papaver > Papaver bracteatum. The sequence continues at coordinate 3,040,468 of JAJJWX010001287.1, forward strand.
GAGCTTCTGGTGAAGAAATTGATGAAGAGATATGGGATTTGAAGAACAGGAAGGATTATAGATGGGGTTGGAGCTCAGAGAAGCTGAAATTGGTGAGGAATCTGAGTTCAATAGTGAAATGGGTTGTGAACAAGAGAAAAGAACTGAGAAATTAGGTCTTGTTGGTTTGAGTTGGATGGGTTTGCTTCATAGTTGGGTTTGGTTGAAGATTGAAGTTCGAGTTCGAGGAAGGAGTTGTGGAATGTGGCATACAAGGTGTTTGCTAATGATGCTGCTGATTAAGCTTTGTGGTGGTTGAGTAAAGGTCAGATGGGTTGATTTGTTTATCTTGTGGCTTGTAAGAACTCGGGGAGAAGAAGCTTAAATCTCGAGATGGCATCTGAAATGGCTAGAAGAAGACAATGGGACTGTAATGGTTTGAGAAAGTGTAGGCTTAGCTGTGTGCTTGAGGTGACTAAGGAAATGGTTGTTGTTGCAGTTGGTGAACTGACATGGTGGTGGTACCCTGAATTGTGGCAGGTGAGAAGCTAGTTACAAGGTCAAAGCTGTAGTTGCGCAGTTGAGAACAAGCTGGTGATGGGATTTCTGGCAGAGTCATGAAGTTTGAACTGCAGGTGGTAAATTGATGAACTGAGATGAATGCTAGGTTTGCAATCAATTGGAGGAATTGAAAATGAAATTATACAGGGTCTGGTGAATGCTTGGCAAGGGCTAGGATCTGATTTAAAAGCTTATATGGATTGGAACTGGTTTTGAACAAAGCATTGCTGTGGCGATTTTGCAGTCGAGTGTGAACTGAATTCTGACTGTGTTACAGGGTTTTTGAGTTTGAATTGCAGGGTATGATGGTTATAATGGTATGTGCAGTTGTAGGTTGAATGGTTAGGAACTGTACAGCTGCTGTCATATGAAGTTGCTGCTGAGTACAAGAGGAGTTGGTTAGGCAGAGCTGGATAGTGAAGCTCAGAGAGATGGTGCTGTAAGGAGATGAAATGTGTGATGTTGGATGTCCTATGGGTCTGACTTGAAGCTACAGGGAGTGCAGGTGGAGTCCTAAGCGAGATAGCTGAAAGGAATGGGTTTCACAGGTGGCATTGAACTGCAGTCTTGTAATGGACTGGTTAAGGTGGGTCTTGTAGCTGGTTGGAATTTGATGTGGTAATGGATTATGAACTGCAAGAGAATGGTTTTCCTGCTCCGGTGGGGTTTGAACTGAGATCAAAAGTGGTGGCTTTGTTGCTGTTGAGTAAGGGAGTAAGTAGCAGATGGTGAAAGACTACAGCTGAGTAGGTGGTAATGCTGCTGTGATGGGAGTTGCAGTGGTGTTTGAAGCATCTAGGACTTAAGAAGTGCACAAGGAATGGATTTGGCAGGTGTTGGATCTGGTGGTAATGCAATGTGTTGAATTCCAGCTGAGGTCGCAGAGTTATAGTGATGCTGTAGGTGATGTGCCGCGGGAGGAAATAAATGGTGCAGAAATGGCTCGAATGTTCGGGTGATGCACTGGTGGTGCATTAGTATTGAATTGGCTTAGGTTGAAACACCATCAAAGGCTGTGAGGTTCTGTTGCTGGTGCAGGACATGCGAAGTTGGTCAGATGGGTCGCTGCATTGGCAGTGATTATGGAATATGATGCTGTGTTACAGTTGCACAGTTGAGAAAAGGTGTGAAGGTGGAATTGCTTCTGGAGCTACAGATTGCAGGTGCAGAGCTACAACAAATGGAGGTGATCGAGGCACTCGTGTTGCTGTTGGCTCGAACAAGAGCTGAACTTGCTTGCGGAATTTGGCAGAAAGGAGTTGCTGCAGTTGAATGGGTTTGATGTTGCTGTTAAGCGCCTAACGGAGATGCCGAGAGGAGTACTAAGGAAATGGGTTCGACAGTCGAGCTTTGGGTCGAGCTCTGGGTTATATCAACTGGAGTCTCAAGACTCAGGAATGGCAGTGAGATGCTGTTATACGAGCAGGTGTTATCAAGCAATAAAGCTAAAGGGTTGAATGGATGTTGGCTTGTTGCTATGCAAGATTGAATGCCTGAGACAGTTTTGGAGAGTCGTGAGAACTTGAGTGTGCGAAAGCGGGGTGAAAATGGCGCGCCGGTGAGCATAGTTCCAGTAGCCGGATTTCAGAACTTGAAGCATGAATCATAATATTTCAATGAATCGCGAGGGGGGTATGAGTCGGATGCAAGAATTGATGGCTGGAAGTATGAGCTACGTGTCACGCTTTTGGGTACGTTTTCGCAAGAATAAAAATTGGATTTAGATGGGTTTTGCAAATGTTTGAAATACAGGAAAGCAAAGTTGAGCTAATGGAAGTGCAGAATTACTTGGTGATAGTTTCAGATGGCAAAAGCGATCGGAGAAAGTTTTCCGGTGACCGGATTCCGGCGCCGGCGACCGGATTCCGGTAATGACGTCAGCATTCCGGCGACCAGTTTCGGACCCAAAATTTCCAGAGAAATATTTCTCACACCTGGGCTTGGTGGACATGTAGATGGACGTGGATATGAAGATTTTAAAGATTTTGACCTATTTTTGGAAAGCAAAGGGCTATAAAAAGGAAGTTTTCTACACAATTTGGGAGATAACGTTTTATTCTATTCTTGGAGCTCTTGCAGAGAACTACTTCTAGGGTTTGCTTTCTTTTATGTTTCATAGTCTTCCTTTGAATATTTTGATGATGAACTCCATGAATATGAGTAGCTAAATACAATAATTGGTTATGGGATAAAAAGTTGATTTCTTCAAGCATGATTATTTGATTCTATGAATTAGTTTTGTCTCAATTTTATCGTTTATGATTCATCATTTTATTATCATATGATTTGAATGCTAGTTTGGTTGAGTCCGGAATCAATTGGATTTGTTTTCATCTCTATAGCTATATTAGGGTTTTCAATACGTAAAAGTTGTTATCTCTGATTTTTAGTAGCAACTTGTGATTAATACTTGTAGTGATACATCTTTTTAATCGCATATGAATCATAACCTTTGTTAAAACGAATAAGTGCTTTTACACGTTTGTTTGCATCGATTAGTCTTATTTCATAGAACTTATTGCTCTTAGGGAGTTAAATCTAATTGTGCTTTTACACTTTAGGTTGCTTTTTAAGAAGATTTCATGATAGCATCTTTTAATGTTGTTTGTGATAAAATCAGGAAATAAACGAGATATTCTTGCGATCAAGATTTCTTAGGACTTTTGATAATTGAGAGATTAAATACCAATTCTAATCATAGATGAAAAATGCATGTTTGTGAATGATACTATCCCTTAACCAATATCTTCTCCTTATTGATTATTTCAACTATTTACTTTGCTTTATTTAGTATTATTACTTTGATAAAAACAAAAACACAACTTGGGTTATTTGGTTACATAAGAATCTGAAAATTGCATAACAACAATCGCCTCTCTGTGGATACGAACTCTTTCTTATCGAATACTATATTCATATTAGTTAAGTGAGGAAGTGAAATTATTTTTGACGCATACGACACGCATCAAATTTTGGCGCCGTTGCCGTGGAGGCATTCGGCTTGTTATCCAGTTTTTAGTTTCTGTTCGCATACTGTTGTGTTCGCATACTGCTGTTCGTTTCTTGTTTTGTTTCTTACTTGTTTGTGAGAATTGTGTTTCAGGTACCTAATCCCTGGCTTCTAAAGATTGGATTTATCCAAGGTGCAGGATATCTACTCGAAAAGGCACAATACTCCAACCAAGGCAAGGCACAACGGAAGAACACGACTTGGAAGTAGAACACGAAGCTCTTCGGCAAGAAGGAGAGGAAGTAGAACACGATATTCCTTTTGAAGAAGAAGGAGAAGAAGCAATGGGTGACGCTGCAAATCGTTCACTTAAAGACTTAGCTTCTCACAAGTTGGATATACAGCAGGGTTGCATTCAAACCGACTCCACTTTTGAAATCAAGCCGTGACTTCTTAGAGAATTACCAAAGTTCCATGGTTTGGTGAATGAAGATCCAAACAAGCATCTTATGGATTTCCACACCATTGTCATGGCTATGCTCCCAGCAAATATGGAGGCGGATGGTGCTATGTTGAAGGTTTTTCGATTCTCATTGAAAGGTAATGCTAAGGATTGGTCATACTACTTGCCTTCCGGGAGTGTTACAACTTGGAATGGACTCAAGAAACTCTTTCTAGAGAGATATTTTCCTGCATCTAAGGCTACTCAAATTCGCAAGGATATTTGCGGGATGAAGCAAAATATGGGAGAGTCCTTATATGATTGTTGGGAACGATACAAGAGGTTGGTGGCCAGCTGTCCTCATCACCAATTTAGTGACGCTATGATTATCCAATACTTCTACGAAGGTCTCCAATCATTAAAAGCAGTCAGGTTTTTAGCACCAGCATCAACCATTTTTGAGTATGGGAATGAAAGAAAAGTTTGGAAAATAAGAAAGAAATCACAGCGATGATAGATGCGCAATTTACGGAAGAACAGTAAACTTGCAAATAATTTACGCAGAGAAAAAAGAAGAAAGTAAAAAGAGGAAAAGAAAAGAATGAAAGGAGTATTTATAGAAGAAGAGGTTTCTCGAGAAGATATAGCATTAAATGCTAAGAAAATACATGAACGGTCAGATCGCAGCGGTTAGAAATGACGTGTCATAAATTCATTAGAAGAGAGAATATGTGAAAACAGCTGGCGAAAGGTACAGAAACGTGTCAGAACAGGGAAATCTGAAAAGATAAACAGTTACGGCATTTTAAAATTCTCATGATCTTCTATTCTTCGCAGAAAAGACATGAGAAGAGGCAAGATGTAGGACCAGAATATCGCTACATCTATTTTCTGCGAGATTAACAACACTTCATAAGCGAGCATCACCGCAAGATTTTATATCAACATTTCACGAGTGTCACAAAAGCATGTTAGTTCTGCGACGGTTATAAAACTTACGAGATTTAACATTGTAACTATCGCGGTACAATCGCAGAATCAACCCGAAATAAGAGGGAAACTTAGCTGTCATCCACTATGTAACTACCCTATAAATATAGACTCAATGTGTCCAGAAAATGATGATGTATTTATGAGAGTTAAGACAATCTTGAGGAGAGAGAAACTTCAAGAGAATAGTTGTAATCTTGAATTCTCTCATTTCTGTAAACATTTCTGAAACCATAATAATAAAGTGTCGATTTTCATCTTCAATTATGAGTTGATTATAGCAAGATCTTAACAAGGGTGTAGTGTGGAAAATCCTGCAACTACAGTGTTGTTGGCTTAATCTTAGTGATTACCTTTGGGTGATTAAACGTAAGATAGATCTTGGAACCTGGCAAAGGAGTTTATGTTAAGATAAACAAGGGAACCTTTGCGCAACTCATATCACTTAGTTGAAGATAGTTGATACCAAACAGATTTGTTGTTCCTTTACTATTTGGAATACGAACCAAAGGAATTGGTCCAAGTACGTGACTTTTTTACGGGTTGGAGGCGTGGGAATATAGACGAAACTAGGTGAACTATAGGTTTCGTTTCTTGGTCTCAACTATATGAAGTTGTCTTATTTTGTATAGCAGATTAATCCCGAGAGTATTCAATTCTAGACTAGGTCCCAGGGTTTTTCTGCTTTTGCGGTTTCCTCGTTAACAAGATCTTGCTGTGTCATTTACTTTATATTTCCGCATTATAATTGTTTTATTATAATTAAATTAAATTGCAAAAACGTTAATTCTTATTTACTAGATACGTGAATCCTATTGAGTTTGGTTAAGTCCGAACCTTTGTATTAAGTAAACACACTTTGTTGTTGTATTGTCTCGGTCTCGTATCCGTATACGATCACACATAGTGTGAACCGATTTGTTGCATTGTCTCGACTCAGTCTATAGAATCACTTTCAGGGAAAGGACTTATAGGAAGGAAAAGTTATAGCTTGAGGTATATTTGGGGTACCCTCGCCTTTTCGCATTATCTTGACTTAGTCTATTGACAATCACTTTCGGAGAAAGGACTTATAGGAAGGAAAAGTTTTAGCTTGAGGTATATTAGGGTACCCTCATCTTTTCAATTGGTATTAAAGTGGGTAAACACGAAAAGATCTGACAATCTGTGTTTGGTGCGATCCATCCCATAAGATACTGAATCCATGAATGATTCAATTAACTTTTCACAAGATTTGAGTAAGACTCATTGTAGGTTTGACTTTAAAAAATGCTTAGAAGGAATGTCTTCTAAGAGCTCTACATACTCTTCTGAAAATATGTCCCAGTATTCTCAAGAAGAGGTTAAGTTAAGTCATGTGCTTATAATTAATGACAGTGATTCTGAATTAGGGCTGCACAAAACCGACTCAACCCACCAACCCAACCCATACCCGCCTGAAATTACCCACACCCGACCCAACCCACCTAGGAGCGGGTCGACTATGGGTCACAGCATCAAAACCCATCGTATGGTGGGTCGACTGTGGGTGACAGCTTCCCTAACCCGACCCAACCCACTCACCCACCTAAATATTTCTAAGTTAGTTCTAACCCTTAGATTACCTATCCTAGATGAACCACAACCGTTGAAGTAATGATATATAATTCCCTAACCCTAATCATCGCTAACTTATCTTCAGTTCCCTTGAATACCTTCAGCGGCATCCTCTTCTCCCCCTCTCAGACTCTGGTTTTTTTTCTTCACTTTCTCTTCGCTTTGTAAATCAAATCACAACATCATCAGCAACAATCAATCAACATCGTCACCTATAAGAGTCTAAGTTATTTGTACACATGTAAGTTTAACAATAATACTGTAAGCCTATAACTGTAGTGTAATGTTCATTATATATTATGGTGGGTAACCCACCACCCACCCGATCCAACCCACCGTACTGTGGGTTGGGTGAAAACCGACCCATTGTATTGTTGGGTTGGTTGCGGGTGACAACTTCTGTTACCCACCATCAGTAGGTTAGGTGGTGGGTGAGGCAAAACCCGACCCAAACCGACCTATGTGCAGCCCTATTCTGAATCACTTGATGATAAATATGATGTTGATTATTTATCTTCTCAACTTGATGAACTAAGCAAGGAGTTTCTTTCATGTGCAACAGAGCTTACACTTGCACTAAAAAGAGAAGGAAAGCTCCTCAAAGAATTATGTCATATGAAAGTTGAAAATGATCAACTCAAACGAGAACTCTCATTATGTAAAACTGATCTAGACTCTTTTTCGTCAAATATCCAATCCTTATACAGAAAACTAAGGAAAAGTGTTGATCGAGAAAAAAAAACAGAGCAGCTAAGGAAAACTGTCATTGCTGACTACAACGCCTTAAAAATCTCATGTGAGTATGAGATAAAGACTATTCTAGAACATGTCAAAAGGTTGAAGAATGATAAGTGTTCTTTAATGTCCAAACACCTGTTGCACACACCCTCTCCAGGAAGGTGCAAAATTTTCGGATCAAATTGTTCTTTGAAAAGAAGGGAGAATGTTGTCCATAAGAACACTAAAAAGAGTGCTTCAGCCTGTAAAAGGAAATCTGTAAAAGATCACAAAAAGTATCACTCGCATCAGAGTACGTCATATCATCCGGATCATCAAAAACGATGTTTTCGTTGTGGGGACAGGGATCATGTTGTCAAGAATTGTGAACAGATTTCCTATTCGAACCCAAAAAGGGTGTTATCATATTTAAAGTATAACATGAGATCATCTTTTGAAAAAAGCATATGTAAACCTGACTCGTCTAAATCAAAGGATTTTAGGGTAAACTCATCTTATGTTGATCATCATACACGAAAAAAGGACCAGGAGACTAAGAAGTGGATACCAAAGAAGATCAAGGAAGCTGACAATGAATCCAGAGCGCCTACGATTAAGGTAATCCCTAAATATCTTGATGATAGTAATTTCTATGATAAATTTGGTTTATTAACAAAAAGGGATGGAATCCTTGGTAAATCAGTTAAGAAGAAGTTCCTTGTTAAACATGGAAAACCCGATGTAACTCATTCAAATACTTAATATCTGGGAAAAATGCACTGACTCGTGAAGTGCTCAAACTTAGTTTGATGTGTTCAGTGTAAATTGTGAAATAGTTCAAAAAACTTGTATATAGTGATGAAGATATTCACAGGAACGCACTTTCCAAAAATTCTTAATAGTAAAAATTTATGTTTTTTTAAGAGAGAATATTTGATTTCCTTAATCAATGAACAAGTATTTAGTAGCTATTGGTATATAAGTTTTCGGAATTGATGGAATTTCAATTTTCATAAAATCGGTGGTCATGGACAATTCTGATTATTATGCAAAGTTTTCTTCAAAAGTCTCATAACGGTATGCTGAGAAGATGGTTTATAATTCCTTCGGGTCTCTAAATTTTAATGGAACCGAAACTGATTCATATATGAATATGAATCATTCATCTTGTATGATTGATTATGAAAAGGAGTTTCATAAGATGGCTCGAACATGTGCTGAAACTAAGTTGGAAGTTTTAATGTTGAAACGTAGTCTTGAAAAATCTCTACTGGATTAAGCTCAGATTCTCAAACAACTAGATTTACTCTCCAGAAGAGTAAACGAGGAGGAACCTAACTTCCATAAGGTTGAGGAATTACTATTTAATCAAGGATCGCTTCAAGGAATTAGGAGAATTATTCCTATTAAGAGAAAGAGATCTCAATCTTGTGAAGAGATCTGAATATTAGAAAAATAGACATCAATTTTTGATTTCTCTCATTGATTTTATAAGTCTATTATGAATAAAAACAATTATGAATAAAGTTATTTTTATAATTTTCTTGTGATAGTTTTTGATTTACATAGCCGGTGCTTTAATGCTTTATTTATTTGCTATGTATGTTTATGGGATGTTTGATTTCAGTTTTATTACCTTGATATTCGATCTCATAATATGTTGTGACCCCTTATGGTTTGGGTGACTTTTTGATTTAGCAGAATTAAGTTCTAACCCATGTTGGTGGGCTTTATCAAAGTATCATAAGGGGTTCCTGTAGAAACAATATGTGAAAAAGTCACAATATGTTGAATCGGTTTTGCTTTAGCATAAAAGCATATGTGTTTCGACAGTTTTCAACTTTTGCTTGCAATTGTTAAAACCGATTTTCAACCTTTCTCTGGTAAAGGTTGGTTGTTGCTATTCTTTTCTTTTTTGCATAAGGATGACAACATAATGGTATTTCGATATCAATTCTCCCTGGAAGAAGAAGATGCTATCATATTGGAGAAGTTGGATGCGAAATTGAGGTAACAATCTTGTTAGTTTATTGTTTTCCTGTTTTAAGAAAAGCCTATTTTCATTTGATATATATATATATATTGTTTTTGCTTAAACAAAATTATCGGTACAATTGATGTGTTTATTTCATTATGTATGTGTGGATGTTTGGGTGATTCAATTGGTTCTGGTTAAGTAAAACTATTGTTATCTTGCTTTGATGTGTGATATCAATCGTTTAGGCTTACGAAAGGTTGGTGCAATTGCGGTGCTTTAACGTTTATGTTATTTCAATTGCTTCCAGTTAAGTAAAACAATTGTTATTTTTCTTTATTGTATGGTATCAATTGTTTAAGCTTACAAAATTTCGGTGCAATAGTGGAACTTTAATGATATATGTTGTTTCAATTGCTTCCGGTTGAGGTAAATAATTATGCAAGTTGATTTATTGGTTTGTATGAATTATTTATGGCTTAATGAATGAATATATTGATGGGATGAGTTGTTTAATCCAATTCGATTCCGGATAAGCTAAACTAAGTTAATTCTGATCTTAGTTAGACTTATCAAAGTGGAGGCTTGGGTTATTCAAGTCTAGCCGAATGCCTAAACAAGGAAATGCTAGTTAACTAAACTAGTATTTGGCTTGTTTAAAATCTAAAGGTCTAAGTTATATGAATAATTAGAAACTGATGAGAAAAATGGAGTTTGTCTTTGTTTTGGTCTTATCGAATGAAGCAGTTGTATTTATACAATCGTTTTAGCAAAGGAACTAAGTTGCTGAGTTGATTTTTGGTTTTCTAAACTAGTTGGTAAAATTGCTTCGGGCAATTATTTCCATGATAACATATCAAAACATAATTACTTTGTAGTTTCGGTTTTGATATTGGTTATCAAAAATGGTATGTAAAACCCTCGTGCTTGACTCAACAAGTTGCAAGTCTATTTTGAGATTTGTAAGATCCTTTTCGTGTTGTCCTTTATTTTTTAGTTTCTTTGTCATTTTTGTGACAAAAAGGGGAGAAATATATGGAGTAAACAGGTGATGCTGGTCTCAATTTTATGTTGATTGGTGTCACTAGGGAAGAGGACAATGGTGCTTGAAACGTTTATCTAACGAATGAGGAAAAAAAAAGATTAAGGGGGAGTAACATATCATATGATTTGGATAACAAAGACATGTGAATTGAAAATCAATCTATCTCGCCTTTATGGGGAGTATGAGCTTTGTTATTATAATGTCAACAGTACATTTTAAGGATTGAATGAATGCAGGTTATGTGCTGTTGAATCCGGGAATCAAGCGAATGTGTAATGAATTATTGTAATTTGTTTATCCATATGATTGTAATAGTTTTGTCACTAAAATTGACAAAGGGGGAGATTGTTAGAGCATTTCTCGATTGAACCCACCGAGCGTTGGTATGTCAAGTTTGGTTATCATATTTTAGTGAGCCAAAACCCATTTAAGAGTACTAGACTTGAAGGTTAGCTTGATTTAAATGTACTAGAGTCAACTTCGTATAGGTTAGCTTGAAAGTATTAGGGTGACACATTACAAGTATTGCAAAGACTTGAAGAAGTTAAGAAGTACGGAGCTACAACCACAACATCATCCTTCCACTTGAGGTTAGTGATATTTGACTTTAACTGTTTCATTCCCTAACGTATCTTTCAAGTCGTGCATATTGAAAACATAAAACTGCGAAGCATGAACACTCTAGATGGACATAGTATTAAGGAATACAATATGAAGTTTCTTGCTTAACCATTAAACTTTTTATATGAGACATCGACATAATCGTATGAATGCTATTGTGATTATGTATGGGTATGAGGTGAGGATTTCATCCTAGGAAACAATGTTTTTACATGTGTTTTAAGGAAGTAAGTTCATGATATGTGTTGTGAACCGAAAAGGAAATCTCCAGGCGTTATTTGGGCTGTTATTCATTGCAAATCTTATGAAAGACCAATATGCGTGATTAGTATAATCTCTCATGACTTGTTTGTGTTCTTGGTAAAAATGTCCATATGAGGCCTGACTTATGTATTGGTATGACTTTTATTAGTGAAACCGATCTTAAGTAATTACCTGGGGTATGATCGGGTTTGTGAGTGTCTGACCAAATTTGGGAAAGGGGAACCGATCCTATAAAGAGGTGCAGTACAACACAATGGGGAACCGATCCTTGTATGAGGTACATCAAGGTTTATAGAAGAAAGGGGAACCGATCCTATGAACATGTGAAACACGTTTTTAGGAAAGAGGGAACCGATCCTATGGACATGTGCAGTGCATACAAGTTAGATACCATATATATGTGGGGAACCGATCCTAATACCTAGTCAGCCGTATCTTTGGTAAGCTAGTGTGACTATACACAATACTCACATGAAGGTAGAATCGAAAATTGTTTTGGTATAACCGTTACACCCATGGTTTGTGATTGAGTGGTACTTGATCAATCACATAGCTCTTGAAAGTCAGATGAACCAATTATAAACTTGTTTGGAAGTGTGGTAAATCAGTTTCAAGCGAGTAAGTATGAAAAAGGACTTGCAAGAGTAAGATGTCGACACACTTTGAACACGCGCATTAATGTGTATTCTTTATTGTTCAAAGATATTCCTTAACATCTAAGAATACTTCCTTGGTGTCCAAACTTCCTTGTCTATAAATACTTTGAGTTTGCATTGCTAGCAAACTAATCCTTCGTGACAGTAAACTTCCTCAGTTGTACTGTTACTGGTGAAGCCGCCTATCAGAGAGGAGAGTAATCTAATTAGGTGAAATCTCTTACGGCCGCTCAATTTAGAGTCTTCTTTGGGATGGAGAAGCTCTAGTGCGACCCATTGGTGGGAAACTAGATATTGTGGTTTATCTTTATTTTTCATTTTGATTTGATTGACTAATGGTGGTTGAACTTTGATTGCACCTAGTTTGTTTATGCTTGAGAATCTTCTCTTCTGATATAAGATTCACTCAAACTAGTTCAAGGTTTCGACATGGATCTTTAGACTGTTGTTAGATCTAAAGACGATCTTGTGATAATCTATTGTTAACAGACTCCGTTATGTGTGTGATTGATCACAAGAGATTCAAGTAGTTGTGTGCAGGTGTTTATTGAATATCTAAGAATATTTGAAGACAATGAAGAGATAGAAGATTTCTGACTTGGTTTTATAATCTTTGGTGTGCACAATACTTATTTAAGTAACTGAGGATCCAATTAATAATCGGTTTATCCTTGTGGTATATTGGATTGATTAATTGAGAAGATCGACATCAACATAGTTCTTTGGATTAAGAGTGTTGATTGGCTTAATCTTACCGATTGCCTTTTGGTGATTGAACATAAGATAGATCTTGGAACCTGGCAAAGGAGTTTATGTTAAGGTAAACAAGGGAACCTTTGCGCAACTCATATCACTTGGTTGAAGAGAGTTGATACCAAACAGATTTGTTGTTCCTTTACTGTTTAGAATACGAACCAAAGGAATTGGTCCAAGTACGTGACTTGTTTACAGGTTAGAGGCGTGGGAATACATATAGAACAAGGTGAACTATAGGTTTAGTTGCTTGGTCTCAATTATATGAAGTTGGTTTATTTTGTATAGCGGCTTAATCCTGAGAGTATTCAATTCTAGACAAGGTCCCGGGGTTTTTCTACATTTGCGGTTTCCTCGTTAACAAAATCTTGCCGTGTCATTTACTTTATATTTCCGCATTATAATTATTTTATTATAATTAAAGTAAATTGTACAAACGTTAATTCCTATTTACTTGATATGTGAATCCTATTGTGTTTTGTTAAGTTTGAACCTTTGTATCAAGTAAACATACTTCATTGTTGTATTGTCTCGATCTCGTATCCATAGACGATCACACGAAGTGTGAACCGATTAGTTGCATTGTCTCTAATTAATCTATAGACAATCACTTTCGGAAAAAGGACTTATATGAAGGAAAAGATTTAGCTTGAGGTATATTGGGTACCCTCGCCTTTTCAGTTTATGTCTAAAAATGATGTTTGTGAACTTATCTTTATAAACTAAGGAATGCTATTGCAAACCGTGGCTAAATAGTTCATGAACCGATTCGAGTGAATCAAATCATTTTTGCTTCAATTCTGTCTTGTGTAGTACATGAGATTTCCTTGCAATTGAACAATTCTCTAACTAGTTCATTTGAGTCATTTGAACTAGTTATGGTGAAGAAGAATATGGTTAATATGAAAGTTATCATATGGCTAATCATTTGGTTAACTATTGTTGAACCAAATAATGTACAAGTTTGGGTACGGTTACACAAACCTAGAAACGTGCATTTCATGTGTGTATAAGAAGATATGTTTTCGATCTAACGGTTGATAAAAATTAGCTTGAATCTAATCAGGTAATTTTCATCTAACGGTGAATATTGAATGCTTTGTTACCAAGCTAACATTTATTGCAAACCCTGATTTGAAAGACTATATAAGGGAGAACTCTAGCAAATGAGAAACCTAACCCCCACACATTTTGTGTGATACTAGTTGTACTAAGCTAGAGTCGATTCTCCTTAAACCTTTGGTTTCTTCTTCTAAACCAGGTTAACGACTTAAAGACTTTATTGGGATTGTGAAGCCAGATCGATACTACTTTTCTTGTAGTTATGTGATATGATCTTGTTGTTTCTATCGTACGAGTACAATTGTAATAATTGGATTGAGATTTCTATCTCCGATAGGCAAGATAAAAAGTAGTCAAAAACATCTTCGTCTTATCGTTTGTGATTCCACAATATCTTTTTTCGCTGCGTCGATTAAGACTATTATGAGGTGATTGATAATACTGAGTTGTTCTTCGAGAATATAAGCCTGGTTTATCAAATTTTTCCTGTTTACCTTAATTTATCAAAAGAAGGAACAAAACTCGTATGTATCTTCGTGGGAGACGAATTTATCTATTACCGTAGACTTTTCTATGTGATACATATTTGTTTGTTAAAGTCTTCGACTTTGGGTCAGAGCAACTCTTAGTTGTGGGTGAGATCAGCTAAGGGAATCAAGTACATAGTATCCTGCTGGGATCAAAGATGTAAGAGCATAACCGTACCTTGGATCAGTGTAAGATTGATTGGGGTTCAACTACAGTCTATACTGAAGTTAGTTTGGAGTAGGCTAGTGTCTATAGCGGCTTAATACAGTATATGTTCAATCTGGACTAGGTCCCGGGGTTTTTCTGCATTTGCGGTTTCCTCGTTAACAAAATCTGGTGTTTGTGTAATTTTTATTCCGCATTATATTTTTTTATATAATTGAAATATCACAGGTTGTGCGTTATTCAATTAATTAGAATATCCGACCACTTGGTTGTTGATTTAAATTGATTGACACTTGGATATTGGTCTTTGGTACCATCCAAGTTTATCTCTCTTGTATTTAAATTGAGACTCGCAGTTTTCTTGAGTAAGATTTAAATCGAGAGATAGAGATATAAAAAATCTTTGATATACTTTTCTATTGTTTGAGTCTAACTGTCTAGTTGATTCTCATAAAAGTAAATTGGAGTTTGTCCATACAGTTTGCTGAGCGAAATATTGAGTGTGGTTGTTAGACCCCGCTTTTTCAAATTTTATTCATGAAATAGCTAATGTGAACTTGCAGGAATGGATTATTAGCAATTTTAAGGTGAGTACTTCCCAACATATAAGTAACTCCATATTGGACTACTATGGTTTTATGTTGTGGCACATCTGGAAATCTTGATGTAAAAAAGTTTTCGATAATGTTCAGTTATCTCATTTACAGGTTGCTCATAATACTCAGTCATACCACTCTGCCTGGCACAGAATGAACATTAGTAATAATGTCTCAACTACTAATTCATCTGACACTTCTAAAAGATAGGAAAAACCTGTAACTGAATTTATCAAAGTTAACTTTGATGCACCTTTCATTGAGTTAACTAAAGACATGGGTATTGGACTGATAATACGTGATTTTCCAGGTGACTGTCATGGAGGTAGATGCCGGTACAAAAAAGTTATAGATCCTGAGCAAGCTGAAGCTTTCACACTTATGGAGGCGATAACTTGGGGCTAAAAGGAAAGGTGTTCCAAATCTTCACTTAGAAAGGGACTACTCAAATGTTATTAGAGCGTTAAAACTTAAATGGCAGTTTGAATTCAATAAAATGAACAACTAGAAACATTGTCTTAGATTGTTTATATTTGTTAGTAGGATTTGAAGAATGGCTTTGTACTTATGTACATAGAGATTCTAATTATGTAGCAGATTCTCTAGCAAAACACGCTAGGAATCTTACCAGTGAGGATGAATGGTGTGTGCAATTTCCTTCTTGGATATCATTATGTCTTCAAGAGGATAAACATTTATAATTCTTCTTCAATTAATAAACCTGGCATTTTTAGGGGCGACACAAAAACACAAAAAAGGTCACCCAATCGTATATCTAAGCTACCCCTTATCTCCGATTTTTCGAAATAGAAATTATGCCCTTACATAATCGGTAGCCAACACCTTAATCGGTAGGTAAACAAATAATCGGTAGGTTAAGCTTAATCACTATATACCGATTAATGTGTGGATATTTCGGCTAATATTCCCTTATATAATCGGTAGATAATCGAACTTGTAAAACTACCGATTATAAGTATCCCCCTAGATTCAACCTTGACCAAATTCCATAGGTTTTGAGGGTGCATAGCCAACCATAACCACTTGGTTTTTGTTTTGGATGTACCCATAATCGGAGGCAAAGTAGGTTACAAGACCTTACGATTATTGGTTGCCCCAAAAAGAGATTTTTCATAAATCCTTCATCTAGTGAATTTTGAAATCTGCTATATTCGGTAGATAATTCAACTTGTAAAACTCTCGATTATAAGTATCCAACCATAGGTTTTGAGGGTGCAAAGACAACCATGACCACTTGGTTTGTGTTTTGGATGTACCCATAATAGGAGGCAAAGTAGGTTACAAAACCTTAGGATTATTGGTTGCCCCAAAAAGAGATTTTTCATAAATCCTTCATCTGGTGAATTTTGAAATCTGTTATATTCGGTAGATAATTCAACTTGTAAAACTACCGATTAACCAAATCGGAAGGTAAATATACAATCGGTAGTGTAGGGTGTCTATATATTATTGTTTGGAAGTTTTCGAGTCATTGTGAGATATGTCCCTAACTTCCGATTGAGTGAGAGAAGAAGAAGAAAAAAAAAGTGGTTATATGTGGCCAACTACCGATTGTTGCCAACTTCCATAAACATGGATGGGTACGAAGAAGAGCGTCAACTTGTTGAAAATCAAGGTTCACTACCGTTTAGAGAAGACTGAAAAGGCTAGGGTACCCAAATATACCTCAAGATAAAACTTTTCCTTCCTATAAGTCCTTTCTCCGAAAGTGATTGTCTATTTACTGAGTCGAGACAATGCCACTAATCGGTTCACACTTCGTGTGATCGTCTATGGATACGAGATCGAGATAATACAACAATGAAGTATGTTTACTTGATACAAAGGTTCAAACTTAACCAAACACAATAGGATTCACGTATCAAGTAAATATGAATTAACGTTTGTGCAATTTACTTTAATTATAATAAAATAATTATAATGCGGAAATATAAAGTAAATAACACAGCAAGATTTTGTTAACGAGGAAACCACAAATGCAGAAAAACCCCGGGACCTAGTCCAGAATTGAATACTCTCAGGATTAAGCCGCTATACAAAATAAACCAACTTCGTATAGTTGAGACCAAGCAACTAAACCTATAGTTCACCTAGTTCTCTTTGTATTCGCACACCTCCAACCTGTAAACAAGTCACGTACTTGGACCAATTCCTTTGGTTCGTATTTCAAACAGTAAAGGAACAACAAATCTGTTTGGTATCAACTCTCTTCAACCAAGTGATATGAGTTGCACAAAGGCTCTTCTGTTTATCTTAACATAAACTCCTTTGCCAGGTTCCAAGATCTATGTTATGTTCAATCACCAAAAGGTAATCGTTAAGATTAAGCCAATCAACACTCTTAATCTAAAGAACTGTGTTGATGTCGATCTTCTCAATTAATCAATCCAATCAACCACAAGGATAAACCGATTATTAATTGGATCCTCTTTTACCAAAACAAGTATTGTGCACACCAAAGATTATAAAACCAAGTCTGAAATATTCTATCACTTCTTTGTCTTAAAATCTTCTTAGATCTTCAATAAACACCTGCACATAACTACTTGAATCTCTGGTGATTAATCACACATAGAACGGAGTTTGTTAACAATGGATTATCACAAGATCATCTTTAGATCTAACAACAGTCTAAAGATCCCTGTCGAAACCTTGAACTGGTTTGAGTGAATCTTATATCAGAAGAGAAGATTCTCAAGCATAAACAAACTAGGTGCAATCAAAGTTCAATCACCGTTAGTCAATCAAATCAATACGAAAACTAAAGATAAACCGCAATATCTAGTTTCCCACCAACGAGTCGCGCTAGAGCTTCTCAATCCCAAAGAAGACTTTAAATTGAGCATCCGTAAGAGATTTTACCTAATTAGATTACTCTCATATCCGATAGGAGGCTTCAACAGTAACAGTACAACAGAGGAAGTTTACTGTCATGAAGGATTAGTTTGCTAGAAATGTAAACTCAAAGTATTTATAGACAAGGAAGTTTGGACTCCAAGGAATTTCCAAAATCGAAAATATTCTCAAGATTTTTTTCCATATTAACCCAAATTCGGTTTTTATAATTCCTATGAATGCACTGTCCAAAAATAATGATCGAAATCCCTTGGAAAATCTTTAACTAGCAAATGCACATTACTAATTCATATTTTCCATATATAATGAAAAACATTAATTAAAAGATTCTTAACTTATTTAAATTCGATCTTGGGATTTACTTCCTTCTTAGCTGTTAAGGAATATCTTTAAACAATAAAAGAATACACATTAATGCGCGTGTTCAAAGTGTGTCGACATCTTACTCTTGCAAGTCATTTTTCATACTTACTCGCTTGAAACCGATTTACCACACTTCCAAACAAGTTCATAATTGGTTCATCTGACTTTCAAGAAGATTGTGACACTAACTAAGGTATACCAGAACAACAGGCTACCGATTTGAGAACAAAAGTACTACAGGATGTGTCAGGATAAGAGGATCGCAACTCAACTAATCAGCAAAAGCTTTACTTATAGTAGGCCAAAAAGTTACAACATACAATGACTGACAGTGTTGACTATAGTAATAAGAGATGAATAGAAAACTTTTAACAGGGTATATAAACAGATGGACTAACTAAACTACAATATAACAGGAAAGCTACAGATGAGAGTCGATTACAAACTGAAAAGCAATTGTAGTTGCAGAATAACCTACAACTACACCCTCAATAGAATTAGTAAAAACTCAAGAAGTTCTTGATGATGAATAACAATTTTCTTATTAATGTTCTCAATTGATCACAAAGAAGTATCTAAATGGAATTAGAATAGTTACAACTTTCTCTATTCTCTTTCCTCAAATATTTTCTAACACTCACTAAAAGAACCTCTCGAAATTTTACATTTGAACTCCTATTTATAGTAAAATTTATACAGCTGTTCATGAGTTACGAAGTATCGCAACTCATGCTCGCAAAATTACTCCATCTTCGCAAAACTTCATATTTCTCCGCGTTTCTTCTATCATCGTAACATTTTATAATTCTTTTCTCCTTTATTTATTACGATACTCGTGACCTATTATCTTGCGATATTCAGTACTTACATCTTTCCTCTTCTCATGTCAATTATTTGAAGAAGAAATGTCATGAGAATCCCTATTCTCATAAATTTAGTGTAGTTATTACCACCCTTCAGATTCGCAACACGTCTTTTTACTTTTCCCTCATTTTTCTGACACATTTCTTCGTAACCGTTCTTTTCAACCTTTCACGCTTACTCGTATTAATAAATTTTTATCTTCATCAAATTCTCTTATAAATATTATCCTTTGTTTTTTCTTTTTATTCTCTCACTCATCTTCTTCACTGCTTCTGCCTCTGCAACCTCTTCTATTTTTCCTATTTTCCCTTTTATATTCAATGGCACCAAAGAAGAAAACTATTGAACAACTTAATGCAGAACTTATTGATAGAGACCTTATTCTTTTCCGAGATTGAAGGTTATGATAATAAGTCTTCTCTCTGTGTGAAGCTCTTTACCAACTATGTTTGGGATGATCAGAAAGTTTTAATCTCACGAGGTCAAATCCTCGCAGGTCTTCCTCTTCCTCTTTATGATGTTAACTTTCCTTTATTCTACGAAATTATTTCCCACCCCAATTTTTCTTGTGCCATTTATCAATTGACTGGTGATTGCATTCGCCTCTTAGTTGAATTCAAAAATCGTGCTGCTTATGGGAAATCTTTATATTCAACTGATCTTAGAAAACCTGGGTTTGAGAATATAGAAATTGTTGCTGCGAATTATACAGTTGAGGGTTTCTTCAAAAATTACACACCAATTCCTGCGAGAAAAGAAGATAATCGTTGGGGTGTTCGTCTTCATCGTAAAGCTAATATCGCAGCAGATGATCTTCTCATGCACGATATTGATTATGCTTCAGGAAATAATAAGACACCTCGTCGTTCTAATGATGAAGATTGGTATAAGTACCCTTTAATGTTATCAGGTTCTTATATTACTGGGATAGTAGAACTTCCTGCGAATCTTCGTAACCGCTATTATCAACCTTGGGTTTTTAGAAATGTATGTATTTCCACTTCCTTATCTTTTTGTTACCCTTTAATTTCAAATGAGGTAAGAAACACTCTTGTATTTTTGTAAACAATATATTGTTGCCTCTGTTTCTTATCCTCATTTGAATTTACAGGTTCCACTTCTTCCTGAGATTGCTGCGAGTGAAAATAAAAGTTCCACTTCTTCTAAAAGGCTTACTGCGAGGCAACAAACTCTTCGTTCTGCAAAGGTCTCTCAAGCTTCTCACATTCAAGATGATGCTCTTCGCAAAGGAAAAAGAAAACTTCAAGATATTGTTTACGAGAGAAAGAAAAAGAAGATACTCTCAACCAAATCCCATTCCAATGTAATTTCTTATAATAAGGACATTGAGGAAGATCTTGGTGATGAAGATAATGAATTTCCTGAGAAGGACTTTAGTTCTAATTCTGATACCCTTTCTGACAAAGGAGATGATGATGATGTTGATGAAGGTGGGAATGAAGATTATAGTATCCCAGAAACTTTTGCCTCAGCAATGGTTAGCATTTCTGAGGCTTTCCTCCATTCTTCTCGTGGATTAGGAAATTCTCCTACAGCGAATGCTCGCAAACTTATTGCGAAGGCTTGTAAAGTTCCTATTGTTATTGATAATAACTCCCTCAAAGGAATTTCAAGATTCGTCTCTCCTGCTTCATTATATGCTTTAGGCAGCATGGTAAGTTTCTTCTCTATTCCTTGTTTATTTCCTTATTTTATTGATTTCTAACCCCTTTTTTCTTGTTTAGGTTGGAAGAGTTAGTTGTGCAACTGCTTCTGATTGGGAAAGACGTCATTCTATTGCTGAGAAGAAAACTTTAAATCGTTGTAAGAAGTTAGAGGTTGAAAATTCAAGTCTCCGTTAGAAAATAGAAGATATAAATATTGATAACGCAGAATTAATATCTCGTCACGAAGATAATTCACAATCTGCGAGCATCGCAATTGATAATTCTTCTCTTCTTGAGGAGAATAATCAATTAAAGCTTGAAATTTCTTCTCTTCGTAATGATAAGAAGCAACTAGAAGGTAAATTCTTTGCGATGATAATTATTTTGGTTACTTTTCCTTCATAATTTGCTAACCAATTCCTTAATTTCTTTTCTTGTCTTGAAAATCTTGCGAAGATAAATAATAATCTGGAAACTCTCCTTGCTAATCGTAATAAGAAAATTTCTGACTGAGATCTCAGCTTCTAATTTCCCAGCATAACCATAGTTTATATGTCAAGCGTTTTCGAGCTAAGATGACTCGCAAGATTTGCGAAGATAATGAAATTCCTCTCAAGAAGTACCATACGCTCCTTTCTGAAGAAATTCCTGAAGATACTCCATATCTGGAAATTTCTGAAAGTGAAGTTGAAGATGATAGTGAAGTTGAAGAAGAAGATCATTTTGATGGGATCAGATCGCCTGAAGAATAACTTCATTCTTTTTTTTTTATATATCTGTTCTGTAACTTTTCCATACAACACTTTCTTCTTGATTATTCTTTCAATCAATCCAACAATTTATTTTTCAAAGCTTAATTTGAATTAATCTTTCTTTGATGTTTATTTCCCTTATTCGCATAACTTGATCATATGGAGAGAAATAATATATCTTAAAGACTTAGCTTAGTATTCCCTTTCCCCTTATTATTTCTCTTCAAATGATCAACTACCGCTGGAAGTATTAGAATATCCTTCTGAATTTATCTTACGAATTTTCTTCTTATTGTGATAAAAAATCCTCCCTTCAAAGTATAAGAAATATAAGCCTTTTGCTTTTTACGGAATGTTGCGAGGTAAATAATAAATCTCCCCTTGAAGTATAGAAAGTATGAAGTATACAAAATATGAAATACCCTTAAGAAGTATAAGAAGTATTAGAAGCATTCAATTTATGAAGAATTGCCCAATATATGAAGAAGTATAAAAATTATTACTCATTGTATGAAGAAGTATAATAAGTACTTAACCTTCGCAACATTAAATATCCGTTGAAGAAGTATAATAAATATGAAATATTCTTGAAGAATTATAAGAAGTATTCAACTTTTTGGGGAAGTATTCAATATGTGGAGAAGTATAAGAAGTATGTAATTCTCGTAAATTTTTACGAATATGAACTTATCTGTATTTGATTGTTATCAAAATCGCATCTTTTGTTAAAAATTCTTCAATGATGTTGTCTTTTTTGATATGTCTTCTTATAAAAATTCTTCAATGATATTCACAAAGTTGTCTTCTTTTCAAAATTTCTTGATGTATATTCTTTTAAAATTTCTTCAATGATATTGACGAAGTTGAATTCTTTTCAGATCTTCATAATGTATATTCTTGTATAATTTCTTCAGTGATATTGATGCAATAAATTTCATTAATTTCCGTGGTCTTATCATGCCTTCCTAAGTAAAGGTCTTATTTTTCCACCTCTTTTGTATTAATTATTTACGATAATATGACAAGTCTGAACATTCTTGCGAACATACAACCTCGTGACATTATCGTTTTGCGATGAAATCGCAGGACGTTCTTACACTTTCATGCAAAAAACCCATTGATCTCATCTTAACTTCTTTGTATAGTATTTTAGCCTCTTCAGGAATTGTTGCGACAATATGACAGGCCTAAATATTCTTGCGAACATGAAGCCCCATGACATTGCCGTCTTGCGATGAAATCGCAGGACGTCTCTACACTTTCATGTAGCGACCCATTGATCTCATCTTAACTTTATTATGTTCTGCGAGTTCTTTATTCTTTTCTTTCTTTCTTTCTTTCTTCTTTTTTTTTTTTTTTAGAAGGCTCGCAGAACTTCATTTGTTGCACAAATATGACAAGCCTTTATGTTTTCGCAAACAAGAAGCCTCGTGACATTTGCGTCTTATAGCACTTATCAGCTCCCTAATGGAGGGTGCTGTCCTTTATCTTCCCCATGATTTCCCCTTCAAGGAAGCGTACATCGACCATACAAGGTTAGCTCTTCCCATCCGGTTCTGCCAACAACCAGCTTTTGATCGCAACCTCTTATCCTTTTTGCCTATAGGGCTTATAGTTACGAGGTTGCACCCTATGGGGTATCTTGGGGCCAAGTGCATCATTTGCCAAGACTTGTCAAAAATGGCAGATGTGGTTCAACCTCACCCGGCACTCTTGACTCAACCGTGTACCTCGGCGCCTTGATCGTTTTCTGCACTTCTTGGGAAAGACAGTATGCCTTAGTCGCCCAGCCTAAATCTTCTTACACCGCATTTTATATTGCGTAATGTCGTTAGATTAGGTGAGAATACAAGGTGTCTAACCCGGATAGGTACCCCATTATTGGGTTGTACCCCAAATTTTTTACCATGTACTAAGGGCCCTTGGTGGTGTTCCGGTTACCCTTAGCCACGTTATAGGTACCCCCTTAAATGACGTACTTTAGGACTTTGCCTCTTACGAATTATAGCTTCGCGAACTAGGGTGTACGCCACAAAGGTTTGCCTGTATAAAATTTTCTGTGGCTCTCTTTCTTTTTTGGAGGCTGATCACAGATTGCGGTCTTTTATTCGCAAATTAATGAAATTTTAATCGGAATATAAATTCTGAAAATTTGTAACTTTTTCCCAATTTCCTGCGAGCAAACAATATTCGCATTTTATCATGAAATAAAAAATTTGTTTTGCCACATACCTCATTTTCACGAGCAAACATACTGATAACCTTCTTTTTTCCTCGCGAATCACAATTCCTTATTATCATCATAAATTTCTTGTATGATTATCATCGTAACTTTATTCTCTTTTTCCTTAATCCTCTGCCATTAAATTTTCACTTCTTTTCACAACCTTTGCTCTTTTTCTCCAATTTTCCTTCTCATCAGTTTTTCCTTCGCAAACTTTTACTTCTGTATCGTAACATTTCTTTCCCTCAGCCCAATCACCCTTGATAATTCCAATACCCTTCATATGAGGGAATTTTATGCACTGATGTAGAGTGGAAGCTACGCCTAGAATTCCGTGAAGCCATGGCCTTCCTATCAAAGCATTATATGGTGATTCAACATCAACAACACAAAACAGAATTTCAGTTCGCATTCCACTTAATGGAATTCGCATGCTCATTTCTCCTTTGGGCTTGTTGGTAGTTCCATTAAAGCCATAAATTCTGTAAGTAGAAGGTATTAAATCTGCATCTTTTCCCCCCATAGTTTTGTAAGCAGAATAGAAGAGGATATTGACAGAACTTCCCGTATCAATCAAAATCCTATTAAGACCAATTGACTCTTCCTCCATATCACCTTCGTTCTCCTCCATATTCATGCAGATTGCCAGTCTTACCACCAATGGATTATCATGTACTTCACAACCTTCTGGAATTTCAGTGGCTTCAAAAGAAATTTCACGTTTCTGCCAATCTTCAAGTCGTGAAATATTTGCGATGTTCATTACTTCCTTTCCTTCACCATCCCTCGCATATACCCTACTTAACACATTATCATGAAAATCCTCTATGGTTTTATATGAATGAACAATGGAATTACAGAAAACATTCCTTGCTTTTGACCCCACTTCTATATGTAGGATTTCTTCTCCCTTTTCTTTTGTCATGTTCTCCCTGCGAGTTATGGCTGGAGCCTGTGGTAATTGTTGCGACTGTGTCTGCTTAAGTAAAAATTGATTTAGTTTTCCTTGATCAATCATTCGCAAAATTATCCTCTTGATATTATGGCAATTATTTGTAGAATTTCCATGAAAATGATGATATGAACAAAATTCATGACTTCTTGGACCCATTGGTGGTTCCTTTCCCATATTCCATGGAGTTGGTACATTCTCTACCAGGATAATTGCTTGCCATATCTTTTCTATACTTGTATTCAAAGGTGGCAATTTTATCTCTTCCCTTACCATTCTTTGACCTCCTTGACCGTTGTTATAATTTTGTCTCTGGTTTCCTTGTCCAAAATAATTTTGCCTTTGTCCACCATAATTTTCTTGTTGTTGATCTAATCTTGGAATTTGGTTATTTCCTATCCGATTATAGAAATTCTTCTCTTTATCATATTCTTCTTGATCTCTACTGCCCATTGCTACCATCTTTGGCTGGCTATCATTGATTTTCTTCTCTTCTGAAATTTGCGAAGAAGTTTGTGAGGATGTTTGCGAAGTTCCTGCTACTACATTGATTATTTTGGGAAGTAAATTTGCTCCTCCCTCTTGATTGTTAGTGTTTGTTACTGGATATGACTCCATATTGTTTTGCTTTTCTTCTAGTGTAATGTATTCTTCTTGTAATTCTCGTAATTCTGTCATCATTATGGAATTCTTTCTTCTGAAGATTTGAACATATAATTGTTCAGTTGCGAACATCGCATTTATGAAGGACATAATTAAGTATCTCCCATCTACACGCACTGCCATATCACTGCACATAGTCTTCCATCGTCTTACCAAATGCTTCAAACTTTCACCTACTCTTTGTTTTAAACCAAATACATCTTCAATACCAAGCCGTGAAGAGTGATTTGTGATATATGCTCCAAGAAAAACTGCTTGCAAATGATGTAATAGTGTTCTTAGGGAGTCCTTCGAACCACTTTAGATCTTCCCCTGTTAAACTTGATGCGAAGTACTTGCATAACACAGCATCATGATTCTCCTATTGTAACATGCATCTTATGTATGCTTTAATGTGCTGAATAGCACATGAAGTCCCATCAAAAATACTGGTAAGTGTGGGCAAGTTACATTTTGGTGGAATTCCTCCCATCTGTACTTCTCTAGCAAATGGAGTCCTCGCAGCTTCTTCTATTGCTTCATCTAATTGCCTCCTATCTCCTCCTCTTCTATTGTTTATCATCCCTCTCATTTCTGCTAATTCTCGAAAGATTCATGCATTTGCCTCAGAATTCTCATCCATTGGTCTTTTTAATGCAGCTTCTCTTCTTCTACGTTCTTGCACTTCCTCCCCTGCGATCCTTCGCATTCTATCATATTCTTCATTAATTTTTTCATTCGCATAATTCTGCAAATATCTTCTTTCTAAATTATCATAATTGTTCAGTTGTAAAGCATCTTGGAATTCTTGTTCTTCCCTTTCTATTCTTCTCATTCTTCTCATGCGAATATCAGGAATTTCTTCTTCTTCATTTCTCCTTATTCTGTGACTTATTTCTTTTTGATTTACTTGTACTCTGATTCGAGAATTTGGTTCATTCCTTTCCACTTCTGTTTGTTGATTTACAATTCTTCTCTTAATTCTTTCATATTCAACATTTTGTTTGTTACGAACTTCTTCATGTCTTCTTACTCCATTCTCGTGACTATTTTGATGTATTGCTTGTTGTCTCTCAGTTTCTTCCATAAGTTGTTGTTCTTCCTCTCGATTCTGATTGTTTTCTTTATGATTTGGTCTTGTTCGTAAATTCTCCATATTTTGTTCGCGATTTGGTATTAAAATGAAAAGATTTTCTTGATTTATATCACCTTGATTCTGCGTTTGTTCTTGCATATCATTTTCATTATTGATTATCGGTGAATTTTGTCCTTCTCTTTCTATTCTAACATTTGATCTTGCAACACTTTTAGATTTCCTCCTTTGTAATATCTCATTTTCCATTCTCAATTCTTGATTTTGTCTTGTCAATTTAGCACGTTCTTCAGCTTCGATCATTCGTTCTTTTTGGATTCCTTGTCTCAATGTTTCTAGCATCTCCCTTTCTCTTTCAAGAATTGTTCCTCCCATCAACCTTCCATTTTCTCTGATTTGTGGTTCTCTATCTTCTTCTTCTGGTGTATTAGTTCTCCAAGTGTGTATACTTACTTGATCATGATCTTCTACTTGTTGAGCTTGATTTCTTCGATTTCTCCTTCTTCTACTAGGTTCTCCTGTTATATTTGCTTCTCCTCCTGCTAATATTACACTTCTCCTTACTTCAGTTAATGGTTCTGATGTGTTTCTTCTTCTTGTCATTTTTTTAAGTACACAGAATTATTTCAATCCCTGTTTCTAGCGCCAATTATGTAGTTGCAGAATAACCTACAACTACACCCTCAATAGAATTAGTAAAAACTCAAGAAGTTCTTGATGATGAATAACAATTTTCTTATTAATGTTCTCAATTGATCACAAAGAAGTATCTAAATGGAATTAGAATAGTTACAACTTTCTCTATTCTCTTTCCTCAAATATTTTCTAACACTCACTAAAAGAACCTCTCGAATTTTACATTTGAACTCCTATTTATAGTAAAATTTATACAGTTGTTCATGAGTTACGAAGTATCGCAACTCATGCTCGCAAAATTACTCCATCTTCGCAAAACTTCATATTTCTCCGCGTTTCTTCTATCATCGTAACATTTTATAATTCTTTTCTCCTTTATTTATTACGATACTCGTGACCTATCATCTTGCGATATTCAGTACTTACAGCAATAGAAAACCTAATATGCTAGAACAAAATACAGGACTAAGTTATCTTACAAGACTATGATGGCAGGAAAAGAAAAACTAAAACAAAAGTAGATAGAATAATAGAAGTTAAAAAGAAAAACTACAACAACTACTACAAAATAAAACAAAAGAAAATCTAATGCATATATACACTATTAACTGAAACAAGTAAAGTAAAGACAGAAAATTCAACCACACCGCTACCAAGTCCCCGTCAACGGAGCCAAAAACTTGGTAGGACTAGAAAGATACCTACAATATTAAACTGCAAGTGCACAGTGACAGTTTGTGTAAGGTGCAAATACAGGTCGATCCCACAGAGACTTGGAGGGTGTAAAGTTGAAGCTATGGTCTTTTTATACTGATTCAAATAAGAAGATAGTAACACAAAAGAGTTTTTTTGTTGGGTGTCGATACGACAATGATGTTTGATAGTAACAGAAATGGTAAAACAGGATGCAAAGCAAGATGTTGTAAAACAAATGATGAGGAGGGTACTAGGGACTTTGAGTCCACCACTAACTTACACTAGTTATCCTTCGATGATACTAACCTTGTCCTTATAATTGATAACAAAAGGGATGTCAATCCTCTGTGTATATAAGGTTACTTTGATATGAATGATTCAATCACAACTAAGGTATTTCTCCTAAGCATTAAATGTCTTCTCAGGGCACAACTAATCAAAAGATCAATATATAGGATTAAGCATGAGTTGCAGTTCACAACACAGGATTATTCTAACTACAATGGATGCCTGACATACACTGTGAAAGTAAAATGTTGAGCCCTAAGATTGAATTTCACTCTGAAATTTAAGCACAACAGGGTTACTTCCATTGATATGAATAAAAAGTAGCAAATTAAGGCTTCATATAAAACCCTAGCGGGCGAATTTAGAACATGATAAACAAGATGAAAATACAAATTATATTAAAACTAATTGAACATGCTAGTCTTGGATAATTTGTTACAAAGAAGACAACCCTATTTATACAAAAATCCCCTCAATTTACCTTCCATTCGGAAATTAAATGCAAACCCACTCACCCAAAACGAGTCTGAATTCGTTGTCCCCTCTTCAATTCTTCTCTGCAAGCCATTAATGTCTTGTTTCCTCCACTGTAGAAAAACCCTAATATTATCCCTCTCAATCTAGCTTCTAGGGTTAGGGAGGAAGATAGGATGGAGAGAGATATTGATTAGCAGTTTGTGGTGATGGATGGCTTGAGAGCAGAGCTGTTCGGAGGGGGGGAAGAAGCTGTTGGTTTTGCAGAAATGGTCGGGGGGGGGAGAAACTGTGGTTTTGCAGAGCTTGGAGAAGATGAGAACGAAATGAAGAGGAGTGTTTGGCTTTCTGTTCGATTTGGGGAAGAAAAATAGGAGCTGGGGTGTGAGTCGGAAGCACAAAACTCTGATGTACCGTGTGGAGACGCTTTGGATGCATCTGCTAAATAAAATCCAACGGCTCAGGATTGAGACGGGTTTTGGTATGGGTTCGGGTCTTGGATAACTTAAGCCCATGTATTCACAAACAAATTGTAATTGATGCGCAAGCGGGTTACGGCTTCTCTTGCATAGTCGCTAGTCACCATTATTCTGCTCTTTTGGCTTATCAATTCATCCAAGCTTTATTTAGTACCTAAAAACATAAAGTTAATTAGTACAAGAATTTATTCTTGAAAACAATGAAAATACAGAATTTGGGATAATATATGATTTTTAAGCGCAACAGATGAGTTAAATGCCAATAAAAAGGTGTAGAAATATGCAATATTTGGCACTCATCAAATACCCCAAACCTGAATTTTACTTGTCCTCAAGTGAAACAGAAAATATGAAATCCTAACTATACCACTGTCGCTGGTCTCTCGAATGCATTTAGCGTATGCACTAAGCCTTTAAACCCCTAGGTGTCCCTAGTGGACGAGTTATAGTCTCGTGAGGGCCTACCAGAGGTGAACCCACAAAGCCTTCTCCAACTTCAGAGCGTAATAGAGTCCCAAAGCATCCAAGGATCTATGAGGACATATAGTTTCTGCATGCTAGTAATAAGAAGTTAGAACTACCAAAGAACGCATTCTCATCCTTAAGAGTTGAGCGAGAAGTAACCATACCATATGAAAGAATTCGGGTTCGAGAGTAATCACAAGCCTCGACTTCTGCCTCACTAATAGGGTTTTATGATAATTGCACTCAAAAAGACCGCTTTTTTAGTCTCTCATGTGTGCAGATAGGAATCAAGAAAGAAATCATGCACACGTTAAATTGTGGGAAGGAGAACCTTCCGAAATAATTTCTGGAGACTCCACAAAATTGTGGAAAAAAAGAATATTTTCGGATGATCTATAAGAAAGGAAATCAATCATTATCAAGGATGGGAGTACTCACTTACCTTCACCTCTGATCAGCAATCAACACCACTCTCACAACATCCATAGAAACGTCTTCAATCTCTGGTCTTCGGTCTTCAATTGTTGATGATGAGCTTCTGAACTTCGTAAAACCTTGACAATTGTAATTTTTCTCTTTTCTTCACTTGTTGCTTGAATTTTCCCCTTAAATTTCTTCTTTACCATGGTACTTATTAAACAAACTATAGTATTTTTTTATTTTTTTTAATATTAGTAACATATTTGATAATAATAAAAATTCTCTTAATTTAAAAAGTTTATAGATTTACACACCAGAGAATTAAGTTGGCAGCCGAGCGACAAGCTGAGTGCTAACTCCATTCTTAATAGCAACACCTAATCTATGAAAAACAAATCTTCCTACACCGCTACCAGCATCATTACTAGCTAAGTAATTTTTTAAACGTTTAAAAAAACATACAATGTCTTCACCAAGCTCCCCTAAGGTAGTAATGGCCAAAACTCCCAAACCGTAACCATGCGTAACACATTCATCCAAGTATTTAGTACGCTTTCGTGCAACAGCTCTAGAAATGGCCTGACCTAGGACGAAAGCACGAACACCATCACTAGTGAAGGAAGAGACACCTGTGACATCCAAACACACATCTTGTCCATTCTCCCAGTTGAGAACGAGGATATCCACTGGATGTAGATCCTTGTCAGCCTCCGAAGAAAAACCCAAGGAAACTTCCTTACGCGCAGGAATACAAGCTTTGTAACAAATATCCACAGTAACATCTCAAACTAAGCTTTGAAACTAAATTCCAATGTCTTTAGCACAGTGGAGCGCATGATCACCAAAAATATCCATAGGTTTACTATAACAAGAGCACAACCCGCCTTCAAAAAACAAAGGGATGCCAAGACGATAACAAACTACTGCTCTGAATTTTCTGGGCCTAAGACACTGGTTTAAACCACTGATAGGGACCGCCAAAAGGTAATCTTGTGCATGTTTGATCTGGTTACATTGCCACAGAATGGAGTCTCTTGCAAAAATATTAAATTGGGATGAGATTTGCTTTTTAATTGTATCGAAATAAGTGACTGCCAAGGAATGCAAAGAAGGGGGGGGGGCAGTGTTATCGACATAAAAGTGGAAGGCAAACCACATACCTGAATGAACTTCTGAAGAGCCAACTGGTAAGCATCACCATTATCAGTAGAGAAGGAGCTACTAAGTATCACCTGATGTACTGTACTGGTCTGACTTAGAGAGGAAAGATAAAAGTAAGCACGAGTGTCCGCCATGGTATAAATGCCAAGACCACCATTTTTGATAGGCAGAGTAGCCAATTTCTGTTGCAACGGCCCGAAACCAGAACCATCACCAGTAATTAACAGTCTCAAATACTTGAGTAAATGGTCATCAAAGAGGTCAGTGGCCTGTTGAAGGGTTGCAGGATTGGTTGTGCGCAAAGCAAAATATAGCCTAGAACACCAACACAATTGCGAAGTAACAACAACTCACTTTGAGGATCTTTGAGTTTTTTTATATTAGACATTAGCTGAATAGTCTTGTTTACCCTACCCAACACCATGTCACCCATGAAATCCAAATCCAAACTCACAGGACCACCCAAAAGTTTAACCCCCTTGCTAGGCCTACCAATATCCTTGGGAAACATACCTTCAGCAACACTACGTGGATCACGCGTAGCTCAAAAAACCTTAGTTTTCTTAATGTTTAGATGCAACCCCCTATCCGGCCCTTCAGATTCAATAATTCTCAAATCTCTAGCAACTTCCATCGTGTCACCGATGATAGTTCCAACATCAAGGTACCAGGAATGCAAATCAAGCTTACAACGATAAGAAATTAACTTTACTAGAGGGTGAAGTGTCAAAGCAATTGATATTTATTTTTTTTGATTTTTTTTATTACAAATTGAAAATAACAAAATAATTAATGAAACTACTAAAGCCACAGATGAAGGACTTTTTCACTTAATTCTTCACAACTTGTATTGTCTTGATTTCATAAACTTCACTAATTCTCATCATATTTTCTTTTCTTTGCTCTTGTAAAATACCTCTTCAAATGCTTATAGAATTCTACTCTTTGTATTGTATCTTTACTTTGAGTAAGAAATTTTTCTATTCCTTGAACTGTTGCATGCAAACCTTGGACAATTTCAACTTTCTTCATGTATTTTGACGTTTCTCTGCTCGTTGATGATGATATGTTTCTATGGATTTGTTGACGTTTTCGAGAGAGAAAGAGAGAGAGAGGTGCTAACTGCAAATCAAACTGCAAGAAGGAGTTTTCATCTTTAGAAGTCATCCTCATGATTGACAAAATTAGCACTCAAGAGATCATAAATAGTGCTGAAAGTGGTGCGAAGTTGGGTAGCTCACCATTCCTACCCAGAATTGACGTACGGTGACACACTCTAAAAGATTTTTTTAGAAAGACACAAAAATGAAGGTTGGTGCCTCGCTTGATGTAAAATAGGTAGTCTACACTAAAGGTGATCACAACTCTACTACCAAATATCTTTGCAGCACCTAATTTTCCCACCGGCATGGTTAAATCCAACTTTAACGCTCTAACAACTAAGAAACCTGATTGTGTTCTCCAGTACTTCCAAGTTCAGTTATTTCGGTCAGACTCACTATGTAAACATATCTAGAAGCATGCTAGTGACTCTAAGATCTATAAAAGTTTGAGGTTTTATGAAAGTATTTATAAAGTTTTTTTTTTAATAAGATACAAAAGACTAAAAACTCTACATGCAAAATACTCCCCCAAACCTAAATCTAACATTGTCCTCAATGTTTCAATAGATTATAAGAATTTAAACAGCCATATACCATGAGAACTATGCTGAGTAGAGAAAAGGGAAGAGATTACCGGATGCAAAAGGATGGTGCTAAACCATAAGTGGATAAAAGCTTTGAAAGCAAACAACATGAGCGCAAGACAAAAGTTTGGTTAGAACACATAAAAATTATGCAAAAAGAAAAAGAAAAGATAAAGAGAATGAATTTTTAGTCCATATGTATGTACACATGTGAACTAGATTAGTCCACATAGACGGGGTCTTCCAAGTCTATGGTCTCAACTTCTGGTGGGAGATTCTCCAGATATGGTTTCAATCTCTGACCATTGACCTTGAAGATGTTCTTGTTTGATGGATTTCCGATTTCAACAGCTCCATGGGGAAAAACAGTACCTACCAAGAATGGACCTAACCATCGAGAATGTAACTTTCCTGGAAAAAGATGAAAACGAGTGTTGTACAATAAAACTTTTTGATCAGGAGTAAAAGACTTGCGCAAAATGCGCTTGTCATGAAAGACTTTCATTATTTGTTTGTACATTTTGGAACTATCATATGCATCATTTCTTAATTCTTCTAACTCATTGAGTTGAAGTTTTCTTTGGGTACCAGACTTATCAAGATCAAAGTTCAGTTTCTTTACAACCCAATATGCACGATGCTCTAACTCTACAGGTAGATGACAAGCTTTATCATACACAAGTCTGTAAGGGGACATGCCAATGGGAGTTTTGTATGCAGTTCTATAAGCCCACAAAGCATCATTTAAACGTAAAGACCTATCTTTCCTAGTAGGATTAACAGTATTTTCAAGAATATGCTTAATTTCCCCTATTAGAAACTTCTACTTAGCCACTGGTCTGAGGATGGTATGGTGTTGCTACCTTGTGAGTGATTCCATACTTGCGCATAAGTGATTCAAAAGGTCTATTGCAAAAATGAATACCACCATCACTGATTATTGCTCTAGGTGTTCCAAAACGAGAGAAAATGTTTTCTTTAAGAAAAGAAAGAACAACCTTATGATCATTTGTTTTGGATGCAATGGATTCTACCCACTTAGAGACATAATCAACAACAACAAGAATGTATAGCTTACCTTCAGAGTTAGGAAAAGTACCCATGAAATCAATACCCCATACATCAAACCGTTCAACAATCAAAATAGGTTGTAAGGGCATCATGTTTCTTCTTGAGATACTTCCTAATTTCTGGCATCGGTCACAAGCAACACAGAATGCATGCCTATCTTTGAACAATGATGGCCAATAGAAACCACTCTGCAAGATCTTTGCAACAGTTTTCTTGGCGCTAAAATGGCCTCCATAAGCATGGTCATGACAGAAAGAGATGACATCTCTTTGTTCAGAATTGGGGACACATTTCCTAATTATTTGGTTCGGGCAGTACTTAAACAGATATGGGTCATCCCAAAGGAAAGGTTTAACTTCAGCCAAGAACTTAGAACGGTCTTGTTTAGACTAATGCAAAGGCATTCTACCTGTAGCAAGGTAGTTTACGATATCAGCAAACCAAGGCATTTCAGAGACACAAGCATCAATTGTTCATCAGGGAATGATTCTCTAATAAGCATGGGTTCATCAACAGATTCAACATTCAACCTAGACAAGTGATCAGCAACAACATTTTTAGACCCTTTCTTATCTCGAATTTCGAGATTGAACTCTTGTAGCAAGAGTATCCATCGAATTAGACGAGCTTCAACATCTCTTTAAGACAAAAGATATTTAAATGCAGCATGGTCAGAATATATGATGACTTTAGACCCTAACAAATAAGATCTAAACTTATCCAATGCAAACACAACATCTAGCAACTCTTTATCAGTTGTTGAATAATTCAGTTGAGCATCATTAAGTGTTTTACTAGCATAGTATATCACATAAGGGAGTTTGTCTACTCTCTGACCTAAAACAGCTCCTACAACATAGTCATACGCATCACACATAATTTCAAATGGTAAGGTCCAGTCGGGTGGTCTGACTATAGGGGAAGATGTAAGGAGAGCTTTTAATTTCTCCCATGCTTCCTTACAAGCATCATCAAAGACAAATGCAACATCTTTTAGAAGAAGACTACATAAGGGTCTTGAAATTTTACTAAAGTCTTTGATGAATCGGCGGTAAAAACCAGCATGGCCCAAGAATGATCTTATCTCCCTCACAGAACGAGGTTGAGGCAAGTGTTAAATGAGATCAACTTTAGTTTTATCTACTTCTATGCTTTTTTTAGAAATGATATTCCCTAGAACAATGCCTGAGTTAACCATGAAATGACATTTTTCCCAATTCAAAACCAAATTATTTTCCTTACATCGGATCAGCACAAGAGTAAGATGATGCAAACATTCATCAAAAGAAGACCCAAAGACAGAAAAATCATCCATGAAAATTTCAAGAAACTTATCTACCATGTCAGAAAATATGCTCACAATGTAACGTTGAAAAGTAGTGGGTGCATTACACAAACCAAAAGGCATACGACGATAAGCAAATATTTTGTAAGGACAGGTAAATGTGGTCTTTTGTTGGTCTTCGGGTGCTATGTGAATTTGGTTATAACCCGAATTGCCATATAAGAAGCAATAGTGACTATGTCTCGACAACCTTTCTATCATTTGGTCAATGAAGAGAAGGGGAAAGTGGTCTTTCTTTGTAATTGTGTTCAATTTCCTATAATCAATACAAACTCGCCACCCTGTGGTCACACGGGTGCGGACAAACTCATTCATTTCATTTTGAACTACAGTAATACCAGACTTTTTGGGTACAACTTGAATGGGACTGACCCACTGGCTATCTAGAACTGGGTATATGATACCCGCATCAATAAATTTCAAAATCTCACCTTTAAAAACATCTCTCATGTTGGGGTTAAGTCTCCTTTGCATTTCCCTAGATTGTTTAGTATTTTCCTTAAGATTTATGTGATGCATGCAAATTGTGGGACTTATACCTTTAAGGTCTGAGATGGTCCAACCTAAGGCCTCTTTATGTTCTTTAAGCACTTCTAAAAGCTTGCTTTCCTATTCCGTGTCTAAACATGATGCAATAATCACAGGCAAAGTATCAGAAAAACCTAAGAAAGCATACTTCAAAGTATCAGACAATGGTTTAAAATCAAGCTTAGGTGGTTCATCAAGAGATGAGGCAGATTTGGAATCAGAGAGTGGAAGTGGTTCCACTGTAGTCTGCCATTTAGAAATATACATGGGTGAAACGGATGCAAGCAAAGAGTGAAATTCACTAATGTACTTAGAATCAAATAGATCTAGGTCAAAGTTATCTAAGCATGCTTGCAAAGGATCCGCAGACAAAATGTCAGGTTATGAGTCTTGGATTGGACTCTCAATCATGTTAATCTCATGCAATTCATTATCATCACAATTAATGGGTTATTGACTAATGTGAAAAACATTGAGTTCTACGGTCATGTTACCAAAAGATAAATTCAATAATCCATTACGACAGTTTATGATAGCATTGGACGTAGCTAGGAAAGGACATCCTAAAATAACAGGAATGTGACAATCTAGGTTTTGCACAGGTTGAGTATCTAACACAATGAAGTCCACGGGGAAATAAAAATTTTCAACCTTGATCAACATATCTTCAACAATACCACGAGGGATTTTCACAGATCTATCCGCTAACTGTAGTGTGACAGGAGTGGGTTTTAGCTCCCCAATACCTAATTGCTCATATACAGAATATGGAAAAAGGTTCACACTTGCACCTAAGTCTAACAAAGCCCTATCGATTGTATGGTCACCTATAGTCAAGAGATAGTTGGACTACCTGGGTCTTTAAACTTAGGTGGGGTCTTGTTTTGAATAATTGAACTTACTTGCTCAGTAAGAAAGGCATGCTTATGCACATGAAGCTTTCGCTTTTGTGTGCATAGATCTTTCAAGAATTTATCATATGAAGGAATATGTTTGATTTCTTCAAGAAAAGGGATGTTTATATTGACTCGTTTAAACATTTCTAACATCTCATTGTATTAGGTACCTTTCTTATGCTGCACCAATCTTTAGGGAAATGGGGATACAAGCACATTAGATGGTGCAGGCACATTAACATCAGTGGAATTCTTAGAGTCACTATCATGCTCAGATTCATTTTCTACACTAGATGTTTTCTGTGGTGTTGTGTGTACTGGTGAGTCCGATTTAGACTCGCTTGACTGTGGTACACCTACATTGTTCTCAATAACTTTACCACTACGAAGAGTGGTGACATCATTTACTTTATTATGTGAGGACTCATTGCAAGTTAAAGTACTTGTCTGAAATGCACTCTTTGGATTTTGTTAGGGCTGACTAGGGAGTTTACCTTTTTCTCTCCCATTCAATGCATCACAAATTTGACCCATTTTAAGTTCTAAACTTGAGAAACATTAGTCTGTGGTCTTTTGAAGGTGCAACAGATTTTGGGTCAACAGACCGACACTATCTTCAAAGCCAGTATGGGAATAAGGGTTGTTCACTTTCCTATGGTACAAAACATTGGCTTGCTCGGTTTTAGACTCTTGAAATGCCTACAAGTCTGGACAGCTATCCACAAAGTGGTCTGAATTATGGCATGTGGCACAAGTGGCCATTTCAATTTGGTCATGGAGAGTAGGGGCAGTACTTTTCACATTCTTATGCAGCTCTAGCACTTCTATTCTCCTAGCCAAAGATGTAATCTTTGCATTTCCCTCAAAGTCAGACTCAGTTTTATGGACATTTGCTACAGGGGCAGTCTTTTTAGGTTCACGGATGGACTCCCACTGCTGAGTTTTTTCAGCGACTTAAGAAGGTCCAAGACTCATCAGCGCTTTTGTCAATAAATGCACCATTGCACATTGACTCAACTGTGGTTCGGGTTATGACATCTAAACCTTCATACAAAATTTGCACAAGTCTCCATTTTTCAAAACCATGGTGAGGACATTGGAGAAATTATTCATTGAATCTCTCCGGGTATTTGGCTAAAGTTTCACCCTCTAATTGCACAAAACTATTCAGACTTTGACGAATTGTCGCAGTCTTATGGTTTGGGAAGAACTTTTTGAAGAACTCTTTCGTAAGAGCATCCCAGGTTGCAATGGACTGAGGTTGTAGGGCATACAACCAAGACTTGGCCTTTTCTTTCAAAGAGAAAGGAAATAGTCTCAGTTTGAGGGACTCTTCCGGTATTTGGTTGAAACGCAGAGTCCCACCAATTTCCTCAAATTCTGTTACATGGTGGTAAGGGTTTTTAGCATCAACCCCTCTAAACACAGGCAACATATGAATCGTGCTTGCTTTCAGTTCAAACTGGCCAGCATCAGCTAGTAAAATAATGCATGAGGGATGGCTTGCCCTTGTTGGGTACATGTAGTCCTTGAGATTACGGGGTTGGTTCATTTCATCACCCATTGTCTCAGATTGGTTAGGGCTATCTACTTCAGGGCTGGGAATATTAACAATGTCCTCTTGACTGATTCTAACTAGACGATTAGTTTGGTCTCTGTAGGACACAATCATAGCCTAGCATTCATATTAATCATGTTATAACACCCAAGACAACCAATCAGGGGAAAAATACTCATGTAAACCAAAGGCTAGCTTTTGGACTTATGCACACAGTCTCTCAATGATATAAAGCTCAGAAAAGCAGCAATGAGTAAATCAGGGAACCAAGCAATTCAGAATAGGGAAGAAAAGCTTATATGGACCTACAACTAGCTTTCAGAATCATGCACGCAGATTCCAAGAGTCACAGATGATGCTTAGCAGGTAGGTAGATTCATAGATTCACAATTTCAGCACGGCTAACAATAAACTCAGTCAACCAAAGCACACTCAACTCTCACAGGCTCAAAAGACAGTTCTCAGAATTAGCATACTGATTCAATCAGTTTCAGGGATGAATGCCCAACAATACCAACAGTTAAAGAGGTTTTTATAATGGTCAGGTATCAACTAGCTCTGTGAGAAGGATGGTATGTCAATCAGATAAGCATCAAGAGTAATAAAAAGTTGAAGAACAAACCGCCGGTATAAACCCGGTTTAGGCACGATAACAGGTTCTGCTGCTCCCTTTTATCCTTTTTGTAGACTTGCACATCAGAATTTCAGGTACCTGGTGGCTCAACAGAAAGTCTCAGTTTCTCAAAAAAGGACAGATACAGCAGGGAAAAGATAGTATATGCACTCAGTATGATAAAACAATTTAAGTGAACTAGTGACAGGTTGCGGTTGCACAGGTTCCAGAATCACAACAGATCGAGAGTTACAGAACCAACAGTTTCGACCAAAATATAGACCAAGCTGCAGAGTGAAATGTGAAGACTCAGACCTTGCATCTTTAATGTTCCAGTGCAGGTGACTGTATCCACTTGTGACAAAACC
Source organism: Papaver bracteatum (assembly GCA_023529315.1). Lineage (NCBI taxonomy): Eukaryota > Viridiplantae > Streptophyta > Magnoliopsida > Ranunculales > Papaveraceae > Papaver > Papaver bracteatum. The sequence continues at coordinate 3,079,487 of JAJJWX010001287.1, forward strand.
TAATACTGAGTAGCAGGTAGTAACCAAGATGACAATGAACAACTAACCATAAAAATGTTTGCAGATACCTATATGAATGCTTACTGATGGAAGTATACAGATGGTTTCTAAGAAAATTAAAAACAGCTGAGACCTAAAAAATTTACAACCTGAACTTATGAACAAAACTAACTATAGAAGCACACAATTCAAACTTGACACACTATAAGACAATGATACAACTACTCTACATGAAACAAGGTGCAGTTTATGCGAATGATTGAAATTTAAAAATTACAGCTATAACTATAGGTTGGAATGGTATTAAGACTAGGTGCACACTAATGAGCAGTTACAGATTACTCCAAAAGGTTTTACAGGTTGTCTAGACTTACAGAAATGGTATGATACAGGACCAAAGCATAACTTGATTAACCAACAAAAAGAACTGAAAGATTGCAAGCATGTGACTGAAATAAACTGACTAGAACTAGGATGCAGATTATATCACAGATGGGGTTGAACAGCTAAATTATACTAATGACTGATAAGCTACAATCTAAAACTGAAACAACAATGTACATATTGATAATGCACTAAAACAGAATGCAACTAAGCTTAAAGAAAAAGAATGGAAGATGCAGATATGAGCTTGAATGCAGATGACTGAAAGATAAAACTCCAGCTAACACTTATCAATAGTTTTTTTTTTTTTTTTACGTTGCCAGAAGATTGTGACACTAACTAAGCTACACCAGAACAACAGGCTACATATTTGAGAACAAAAGTACTACAGGATGTGGCAGAATAAGAGGATCACAACTCAACTAATCAGTAAAAGCTTTACTTACAACATGCCAAAAAGTTACATCATATAATGACTGACAGTGTTGACTAGAGTAATAAGAGATGAATAGAAAACTTTTAACAGGGTATATAAACAGATGGACTAATTAAACTACAATATAACAACAAAGCTACAGATGAGAGTCGATTACAAACTGAAAAGCAACAGAAAACCTAATATGCTAGAACAAAATAAAGGACTAAGTTATCTTACGAGACTATGATGGAAGGAAAAGAAAAAATACAACAAAAGTAGATAGAATAATAGAAATTAAAAGAAAAACTATAACAACTACTACAAAAGAAAATCTAACGCATATATACACTATTAACTGAAACCAGTAAAGTAAAGATAGAAAATTCAACCACGCCGCTACCAAGTCCCCGGCAGCGGCGCCAAAAACTTGGTAGGACCAGAAAGATACCTACAATATTAAGCTGCAAGTGCACAGTGATAGTTTGTGTAAGGTGCTACTGATTCAAATAAGAAGATAGTAACACAAAAGACTTGTTTTGTTGGGTGTCGATACGACAATGATGTTTGATAGTAACAGAAATGGTAAAACAGGATGCAAAGCAAGATGTTGTAAAACAAATGATGAGGAAGGTACTAGGGCCTTTGAGTCCACCACTAACTTATACTAGTTATCCTTCAATGATACTAACCTTGTCTTTATAATTGATAACAAAAGGGATGTCAATCCTCTGTGTATCTAAGGTTACTTTGATATGAATGATTCAATCACAACTAATGTATTTCTCCTAAGCATTAAATGTCTTCTCAGGGCACAACTAATCAAAAGATCAATATATAGGATTAAGCATGAGTTGCAGTTCACAACACAGGATTATTCGAACTATAATGGATGCCTGACATACACTGTGAAAGTAAAGTGTTGAGCCCTAATATTTAATTTCACTCTGAACATTTAAGCACAACAGGGTTACTGCCATTGATATGAATAACAAGCAGCAAACTAAGGCTTCATTTAAAACCATAGCAGGCGAATTTAAAACATGATAAACAAGATGAAAATACAAATTATATTAAAACTAATTGAACCAGCTAGTCTTGGATAATTTGTTACAAAGAAGACAACCTTATTTATACAAAAATCCCCTCAGTTTACCTTCCATTTGGAAATTAAATGCAAATCCACTCACCCAAAACGAGTCTGAATTCGTTGTCCCCTCTTCAATTCTTCTCTGCAAGCCATTAATGTCTTGTTTTCTCCACTGTAGAAAAAACCTAATATTATCCCTCTCAATCCTAGATTCTAGGGTTAGGGAGGAAGATAGGATGGAGAGAGATAATGATTAGGAGTTTGTGGTGATGGATGGGTTGAGAGCATTTGGTCGGGGGGGGGATGAGAATGAAATGGAGAGGAGTGTTTAGCTTTCTGTTCGATTTGGGGAAGAAAAATAGGAACTGAGGTGTGAGTCGGGAGCAGCAAACTCTGATGTACCGTGTGGAGATGCTTTGGATGCAGCTGCTAAATCAAATCCAACGGTTCGGGATGGAGATGGGTTTGGATATGGGTTCGGGTCTTGGATAGCTTAAGCCCATGTATTCGCAAATAGATTGTAATTGATGCGCAAGCGGGTTGCGGCTTCTCTTGCATAGTCGCTAGTCACCAATATTCTGCTCTTTTGGCTTATCAATTCATCCAAGCTTTATTTAGTACCTAAAAACACAAAGTTAATTAGTACAAGAATTTATTCTTGAAAACAATGAAAATATAGAATTTGGGATAATGTGGGATTTTAAAGCGCAAAAGATGAGTTAAATGCCAATAAAAAGGTGTAGAAATATGCAATATTTGGCACTCATCATCACACTAGCTTACCAAAATTCGGCTGACTAGGTACTAGGATCGGTTCCCCATATATATTTGGTATCTAACTTGTATGCACTGCACATGTCCATAGGATCGGTTTCCCCTTGCCTAAAAACATGTTGCACATGTTCATAGGATCGGTTCCCCTTTCTTATATAAGCCTTATTGCACCTCATACAAGGATCGGTTCCCCCTTGTGATGTACTGCACCTTTTCATAGGATCGGTTCCCCTTTCCAAAATTTGGTCAGACACTCACAAACCCGATCATACCCTAGGTGATTACTTAAGATCGGTTTCACTAATAAAAGTCATACCAATACATAAGTCAGGCCTCATGTGAATAGTTTTACCAAGAACATAAACAAGTCATGAGCGGTTATACTAATCACACATATTGGTCGTTTATAAGATTTGCAATGAAGAACAGCCCCAATAACGCATGGCGATTTCCTTTTCGGTTCACAAAACATATCATGAACTTATTTCCTTAAAACACATGTAAATATATTGTTTCCTAGGATGAAATCCTCACATCATACCCATACATAATCACAATAGCATTCATACGATTATGTCGATGTCTTATATACAAAGTTTAATGGTTAAGCAAGAAACTTCATATTGCATTCCTTAGTACTATGTCTATCTAGAGTGTTCATGCTTCGAAGTTTTATGTTTTCAATATGCACGACTTGAAAGATATGTTAGGGAATGATAAGGTTCAAGTCAAATATCACTAACCTCAAGTGGAAGGATGATGTTGTGGTTGTAGCTCCATACTTCTTCACTTCTTCAAGTCTTCACAATACTTGTAATGTCTCACCCTAATACTTTCAAGCTAACCTATACAAAGTTGACTCTAGTACATTTAAATCAAGTGACTCTTAAATGAGTTTTGGTTCACTAAAATATGACAACCAAACTTTACATACCAACGCTTGGTGGGTTCAACCGAGATATGCTCTAACAATCTCCCCCTTTGTCAATTTTAGTGACAAAACTCTTACAATCATATGGATAAACAAATTACAATAATTCATTACACATACGCTTGATTCCCGAATTCAACAGCACATAACCTGCATTAATTCAATCCTTAAAATGCTGCTATTGACATTATAATAACAAAGCTCATACTCCCCCTAAAGGTGAGATAGGTAGATTTTCAATCTGCACGTCTTTGTTATCCCAATAATATGATATGTTACTCCCCCTTAGTCTGTGCTTTTCCTCATTCGTTAGATAAACATTTCAAGCACCATTGTCCTCTTCCCAAGTGACACCAATCAACATAAAATTGATACCAGCATCACCTGTTTACTCCATATATTTCTCCCCCCTTTTGTCACAAAAATGACAAAGAAACGAAAAAATAAAGGACAACACGAAAAGGATCTTACAAATCTCAAGACTTACAACATGTTGAGTCAAGCACAAGGATTTTACATACCATTTTTGATAACCAATATCAAATCCGAAACTACAAAGTAATTATGTTTTGATATGTTATCATGGAAATAATTGCCCGAAGCAATTTCCCCAACTAGTTTAGCAAACCAAAAATCAACTAAGTAACTTAGTTCCTTTGCTAAACCGATTGTATAAATACAACTGCTTCATTTGATAAGACCAAAACAAAGATAACCTCCATTTTTATTATCAGGTTCTAATTATCCATATAACTTAGACCTTTAGATTTCAAACAAGCCAAATACTAGGTTAGTTAACTAGCATTTCCTTGCTTAGGCATTCAGCTAGACTTGAATAACTGAAACCTCCACTTTGATAAGTGTAACTAAGATCATAATTAACTTAGTTTATCTTATCTGGAATCGAATTGTACTAAACAACTCATCCCTTCAATATTTTCATTCGTTAAGCCATAAATAATTCATACAAACCAATAAATCAACTTGCATAATTATTCACCTCAACCGGAAGCAATTGAAACAACATATATCATTAAAGTTACACTATTGCACCGAAATTTTGTAAGCCTAAACAATTGATACCACACAATAAAGCAAAATAGCAATTGTTTTACTTAACTGGAAGCAATTGAAATAACATAAACATTAAAGCACCGCAATTGCACCAAACTTTCGTAAGCCTGAACGATTGATATCACACAACAAAGAAAGATAACAATAGTTTTACTTAACCGGAACAAATTGAATCACACAAACATCCACACATACATAATGGAATAAATGCATCAATTGTACCGACAATTTCGTTTAAGCAAAAGCAATATATATATATATATATCAAATAAAAATAGGCTTTTCTTAAAACAGGAAAACAATTAACTAACAAGATTGTTACCTCAATTTCGCATCCAACTTCTCCAATATGATCGCATCTTTTTTTTTCAGGGATAATTGTATCGAAATACCATTATGTTGTCATCCTTATGCCAAAAACAAAAGAATAACAACAACCAACCTTTACCAGAGAAAGGATGAAAATCGGTTTTAATAATTGCAAGCAAAAGTTGAAAACCGTCGAAACACATATGCTTTTATACTAAACCAAAACCGATTCAATATATTGTGGCTTTTTCACATATTTTTTCTACAGGAATCCCTCATGATCCTTTGATAAATCCTACCAACATGGGCTAGAAATCAATCCTGCTAAATCAAAATTCACCCAAGCCATAAGGGTTCACAACATATTATGAGATCGAATATCAAGGTAATAAAACCGAAGTCAAACTTCCCATAAACATACATAGCAAACAAATAAAGAATTAGAGCACCGGCTATATAAATCAAAAACTATCACAAGAAAAATTATAAATCAAATAATTTTATTCATCAAAATAAGATAGTTTTATTCATAAATAGACACTTAATCAAAACTTGAAATAAATCAACAACTAATGTCTACTCTTATTCTTTGAAGATAAATCAACCTTCATTTGTTTGATCTTCAAAGTATTCTTCGGAGTCTTCTTCTTGTTCTTTATTTAAGAACTCATCATTGATCTTTAGGATACCATCAAAAGTATCTGTATCATTTCTGTAGGCAAACACCAGCTGTTTATGAATACAGTCTAATTGTCTTCCAAGACGTAGAATATGGAACATAAGATCTCCATTGATGTAGACTTGATCATATGAGTCACTTGATTCCCTTTTTGTTCCACCCATTCGATTGATAATTACATGTGAGAGAATTTTGACGTCTTTCTCATCTTTAAAGATGTTTTTCAAAGCTTTTTCACAGAGCTTGGTGATAAGACAGGGATAACCAAGATTTCTATGAAAACCTGTGACATTGTGAGATTCAATGATATTAATCATTTGATTGATAATCATTTCACTGATATCAATTCAATTATTTCCTTCAAGAATAAAGTAAATTAGTTCAGCAAATTCTCTATTCCATAAGGAGGAATCTCTTGAACATACAAACAGAGTTGCTACAGCCAGTTTTCCGAACACCCTTTGATGAAACGATACATCTTTGGTCAGTATCTTTCCCTTTTCCATTCAACAGTTTTTCCAGTGATAAGTTTTGAAATGCTATCGTGATCAATTTCAGAACCTGTAACCATATGGCCTTTCATACTATAGTTGATGATTTCAGATATCATCTTTCTATTGACATGAAGAAAAGTATTTCCAACCAAGGTACTAAAAGTAAGTTTTTCATGATTAATATTGTGAATATTTCCATTAAAAATTCTTACTATGCCAGGTGAATATTTTTCAAATCCGAACATATTTCCCCAAATTCGATCTTGAACAAATTTCACATAATTGGTTTTTGAAACCTTTGGATCGAATCTCATTTCTTCAGTGAAGGTTTCTTCCCTCAAGGCTTGGTACCTTTCAAAGCATGTGGTGTCTACGAAATCTGCAAGATCATGCTTACCTTTGATCAAGTGAGGATGCTTGATTTTCCCAACTTTTCCGAAAGGAATAAATTGATTCGGGACGTACTTGTCTATTCCATGATTTTCTTCCATCATTTTCCTCTTTCTCATACATGCGAAAATATGAAAAACCCTAGTTTTGATTTTTAGTAGTCTTCCCCAATATGTTCGAACACATAGCAAGAGATTATTTTTTATATGAAGACTTGAGAACAAAAACCGGAAATAACTAGTTTTAGAAAATACAAGCAAAATCGGAAACCGAGATTTGTGAAGAGACAATTCCGATTTTGTTTCTAGGTCTTTCTTTTAGAAAACTGGTTCTTCATGGACTGGATCTTTATTTCGGATTGATTCCATGTTTTTGTCCAATAGTCTGTTTACTCTTTCATTACCAGAGATTGATAATATCACTTGAAATATGCTCAAGAATTTTAGAGAGTATACAAATATATAATTGAACAAAATATGATATTTGTTAAAAATACCATTTGAATCATAAATCCTGTAGAATTTTAGAAGATCACTTGCTTCATTAAAATAGTTGCGAGGTGTATGAAGCAATCCATGGTTAATAGAATTATTAACTGAAAACTCAATCCTTGAAGGATTACATATTTTCCAAAAACGCATCCAAGATAGTGAAACATTAACAGTCTTTGATCTGAAAATATATACGAATATACTTTGATAGGCTATCCAAAATATATTTAAGATTCCAGATTTCACAGGAACACAATAGACGAGGTTCATAAAAATCTTAAGCAAAATCTTATACATCTTCAAGATACGATCTTTCTTACTTACCATTAAATCATTATTTATTATAATGATATACAATCCTATGACAATCAAAGGATTATGTAAGTCATCCACGACATACATATGCATAATTCCTAACAGGTTTAGGAATAATGGTGTTACTTACTCCATAAGTGTTTTCCACCACGAACTCCTGAAGTAGTCAAATCCTGTCATTACGTTAATTGAATCATAAACATGATTCAAGTCTTATAGGATGGATCGCACCAAACACAAATTGTTAGATCTTTTCGTGTTTTCCAGCTCTGATACCAATTGAAAAGGCTAGGTACCCAAATATACCTCAAGCTAAAACTTTTCCTTCCTATAAGTCCTTTCTATGAAAGTGATTGTCTATGGACTGAGTCGAGACAATGCAACTAATCGGTTCACACTTCGTGTGATCGTCTATGGATACGAGATCGATACAATACAACAACGAAGTATGTTTAATTGATACAAAGGTTCGGACTTAACCAAACACAATAGGATTCACGTATCAAGTAAATAAGAATTAACGTTTGTGAAATTTACTTTAATTATAATAAAATAATTATAATGCGGAAATATAAAGTAAATGACACATCAATATTTTGTTACTGAGGAAACTGCAAATGCAAAAAAATCCCGGAACCTAGTCCAGAATTGAATACTCTCAGGATTAAGCCGCTATACAAAATAAACCAACTTCGTATAGTTGAGACCAAGCAACTAAACCTATTGTTCACCTAGTTCCGTCTGTATTCGAACACCTCCAACCTGTAAACAAGTCACGTACTTGGACCAATTCCTTTGGTTCGTATTCCAAACAGTAAAGGAACAACAAATCTGTTTGGTATAAACTCTCTTCAACCAAGTGATATGAGTTGCACAAAGGCTCTTCTGTTTATCTTAACATAAGCTCCTTTGCTAGGTTCCAAGATCTATCTTATGTTCAATCACCAAAAGGTAATCGTTAAGATTAAGCCAATCAACACTCTTAATCCAAAGAACTGTGTTGATGCCGATCTTCTCAATTAATCAATCCAATCTACCACAAGGATAAACTGATTATTAATTGGATCCTCTTTTACCAAAATAAGTATTGTGCACACCAAAGATTATAAAACCAAGTCTGAAATCTTCTATCTCTTCGTTGTATTCAAATCTTCTTAGATCTTCAATAAACACTTGCACATAACTACTTGAATATCTTGTGATCAATCTCAAACAGAACTGAATCTGTTAACAATGGATTATCACGAGATCGTCTTTAGATCTAATAACAGTCTAAAGATCCCTGTCGAAACCTTGAACTAGTTTGAGTGAATCTTATATCAGAAGAGAAGATTCTCAAGCATAAACAAACTAGGTGCAATCAAAGTTCAATCACCGTTAGTCAATCAAATCAATATGAAAACTAAAGATAAACCGCAATATCTAGTTTCCCACCAACGGGTCATGCTAGAGCTTCTCAATCCCAAAGAAGACTTTAAATTGAGCGGCCGTAAGAGATTTTACCTAATTAGATTACTCTCCTCTCCGATAGGAGGCTTCACCAGTAACAGTACAACAAAGGAAGTTTACTATCACGAAGGATTAGTTTGCTAGAAATGCAAACTCAAAGTATTTATAGAAAAGGAAGTTTGGACACCAAGGAATTTCCAAAACCGAAAATATTCTCAAGATATTTATCCATATTAACCCAAATTCGGTTTTTATAATTCCTGTGAATGCACTGTCCAAAAATAATGATCGAAATCCCCTTGGAAAATCTTTAACTAGCAAATGCACATTACTAATTCTTATTTTCCATATATAATTAAAAACCTTAATTAAAAGATTCTTAAATTATTTAAATTCGATCTTGGGATTTACTTCCTTCTTAGATATTAAGGAATATCTTTGAACAATAAAAGAATACACATTAATGTGCGTATTCAAAGTGTGTTGACATATTACTCTTCCAAGTCCTTTTTCATACTTACTCACTTGAAACCGATTTACCACACTTACAAAAAAGTTTAGAATTAGTTCATCTAACTTTCAAGAACTATGTGATTGATCAAGTAACACTCAATCACATACCATGGGTGTAACGGTTCTACCAAAACAAGTTTCGGTTCTACCTCCACGTGAGTACTGTGCATAGTCTCACTAGTTTACCAAAATTCGGCTGACTAGGTACTAGGATCGGTTCCCCACATATATTTGGTATCTAACTTGTATGCAATGCACATGTCCATAGGATCGGTTCCCCCTTGCCTAAAAACATGTTGCACATGTTCCTAGGATCGGTTCCCCTTTCTTCTATAAACTTTGATGCACCTCATACAAGGATATGTTCCCCTTGTAATGTACTGCACCTCTTCATAGGATCGGTTCCCCTTTCCCAAATTTGGTCAGACACTCACAAACCCGATCATACCCCAGGTGATTACTTAAGATCGGTTTCACTAATAAAAGTCATACCAATACATAAGTCAGGCCTCATGTGAATAGCTTTACCAAGAACACAAACAAGTCATGAGCGGTTATACTAATCACACATATTGGTTGTTCATAAGATTTGCAATGAAGAAAAGCCCCAATAACGCCTGGAGATTTACTTTTCGGTTCACAACACATATCATGAACTTACTTCCTTAAAACACATGTAAAAACATTTTTTACTATGATGAAATCCTCACCTCATACCCATATATTATCACAATAGAATTCATACGATTATGTCGATGTATTATATACAAAGTTTAATGGTTAAGCAAGAAACTTCATAATGTATTCCTTAATACTATGTCTATCTAGAGTGTTCATGTTTCGCAGTTTTATGTTTTCAATATGCACGAATTGAAAGATATGTTATGGAATGAAACAGTTCAAGTCAAATATCACTAACCTCAAGTGGAAGGATGATCTTGTGGTTGTAGCTCCGTACTTCTTCAGTTCTTAAAGTCTTCGCAGTACTTGTAATGTCTCACCGTAATACTTTTAATCTAACCTATACGAAGTTGACTCTATTACATTTAAATCAAGCGACTCTTAAATGAGTTTTGGTTCACTAAAATATGACAACCAAACTTGACATACCAACGCTTGGTGAGTTCAACCGAGCTATGCTCTAATAAAGATGATTTGGGGTATATGTTGAATCATCCAAACTTTCATGGAGATGAAACCCTATACGATGCTTTTATGGTGGAAACCAAAGAATCAATCGATATCGAAGCAAACGCTGCATCAAACATACAAGTATGTTGTTAACAAACTCTAATACCCATGTTATATGCGTTTGTGTGTGTTTTTAAGCGAGAAAATTCGATTTCTGGATGCATTGAATGCCATGAACGAAACATAATCGGTAGCTTATGGAGTTCCATAACTACCGATTACATGAAACTGGTTCCAAAATATCTACCGATTGCAAAGAACGAGAGTTCAAATACTTAGTTGCGCGTGTAAAGTGCCGAAAGGGATTGAATACAATCTTATCCAAGTATTGGATGACAATGCCTAAATGTGGATATCTCTTAGTGGATACTTTGAATTGCGTGGTACATTTCTTTGTTCCTCATAAGTATGGACATTCTTTTACGTTTGCACCTACAAGGACTGTTTGCGATGAATCGGTTAAAGATAGAAGGATTGTTATGGAATTTGTGAATGAGATTCATTTTATCGGTTTAAGAGTAAAGAGAGATTGCCCATTACCTTCGTTGGGTGGTTGGACGGATTACTTCCCAAAGAATAATTGTAAGGATTGGTTGAAACAATATGAGACCAACATGCTGGATTAGGATCGTTTCATGAAAGACAACTTTCCGGATGGGTTACTCGAATTGGTCTCCTCGGATGATGATGATGTTTGATCGTTATGTTTGAAAGATGTATTTTGGTTTCCCTTTTTGTACATGTCTGAAAAGTGATGTGAAGATATATGGTATAATTGGTATGTATATCATATGATATCCCTACCGAATAGGGAAATCGGTAGTTTATTTTGTTCACTCTGTAAACATTTTGCAGTTTCTTATATTTGGTAGACTTCATAACATACTAACTTCCGATTATAACCAAACTCTGACAAAAAAATTAAAAAATTTACCAGAATCAGTAGATAACATAACATACTAACCTCCGATTATAACCAAACTCTAACAAAAAAAATTTGGAAATTTTACCAGAATCGGTAGATTACATAACATACAAACTTTTGATTATAACCATTATCCTCTAAACTGTGGCCACGGACTTCAGGAATTCATAACTTCCATCGTACATGAATTCTTCTCCTTTTTCCTTTAATTACTTCCTTTTTGCGAGTGTCTCCTACATAAACTAACAAATTTTTGTTATAACTTAAGTGGATCGACAAGCTTAAGTGACTCATTTTTCCGCTATGTAAAAGAAGTATGCAAATACTTACAAATTGTTGGATCGACAAGCTTAATAGGTTAGGGTCAAAGATCCTCTTTTATATTATTATGTAATCATTCACTCCTTTTTGGATAAGTCGGAACCGATCATGAACTTGTTGAAGGGATCTTTGCTTTCCATTTCCATACTCTCGCACAAGTTGGCTATACACCCTCCCCCAAAAGACTTCAGGTGTGATCCTTCCGGCTATGACATCTTCACGTCTTGTTTCGTGGTACCATGTTTTCACAATCGCCAAATATTCATATGCGTCAAATGTTGCCATTCTTGTAAGTTGAGATATAGAATGAATTCACAAGAGTAGACGATGGAAAATATATTTTTAGAATACATGATGTTATATATGTGTTGTTTGGTGCATAAATAAGAAGAGTTTACCCTCCTTATATAGATCAGAGTCCCAACGTATTTTTTTTTTTAAAATATGGCCATTGATGTGTACTTTTATAAGATTGTACTGAAACTACGTGCAATGATTACATACAATCGGTAGATAATGGTTGAACACTAATCCCCGATTATAAATAATCGGAAGCTAAGGATCGTTATGTATTACTGATTATATGATGTTTTGTCAACAGAGTTTTTAGTTTAATTAGAGTACTATAATCGGAGGATTATCAATATGTATTATTACCCAATTGTGTGTTTTTTTTCGAGGCACGGCTAGTTTATTTTGAACGAAATAGTCGTTGATGTATAATCGGTAGTCAGATAAAGAATTCAAACCTCTGAATGTCATAAATAATTTGAAATTCATAACGATATCACCTACAAATCATAATAATTTCACAATCATAACTATTCATTGAACTTCCACAATTATATTACAATGTATTGTGATTAGCGCCGTGGACGTGTTGGACGAGTCCTAAACGGATTAAATCTTTACATCGCCATAAGGATTCTGAAATGAGCTTCATAACGGAAGCTTGATCTTTTCCATCTCCGTCATTCACCAAGAGATCGTTCTATAACCTCATCATTGGTTTCACCCCTCAATCGATAATGATTCACAAGATAAGTTAAATGGACGAATTCTTCGATGTGTCAGTTTATTGAACCAATTCGGAAGAAAAGATCAGCGGAGTGACGGTCATTTGGGTTACCGGTGTCGGCGCAGAATTTATCGTGCATTCTCCCCAAATAACTCATACTCATTATGCCTCCTTGCCTACGTTGTTCTCTTCGTCTTAGATAGAATTGAACATAGCGCCTACATAAAGATAAATCTTCTTCTATCGTGAACTCCGTAGGATTAATGAATGGTTGGGCCATTATGTTGAAGATGATTTTAGAGAGAGAGTTTAAACATATTTGTGTTCCATGGGGGGTAAAAGGATACCATCCTTATATAGTTTAGAGAACCAACGGCTCTATTTTGTAGATGACCGACTACATAATCGGTAGGTTAATAAGTTACACTAACTTACGATTATAAAGTTGCACCAATTTTTTGTTTTTGCTTAAATCTCAAATTCTCGAATTTGGGAACTCTAATAATCGGTAGGTTAATAATTAAACCTTACGCCCGATTATAAAGTTGCCCCAATTTTTGTTTTTTCCGAAATCACCAATTTTCGAATTTGGAAATGACAATAATCAGAAGTTAAATAAGGAACCTTAACCTCCGACTATTAAGGAGCCCAAAATTTTGTTTTTGCCAAAATCTCAATTTTTTAGAAATTGGAAACTAGAATAATCGGTAGTTTATGAAGCTATTTATGAACCTCACATATCTACCGATTGCTAACGACTACAACATTGAGAATACTAGTAATCGGTAGATAATATCACTTTTTAACTACCGATTATGTAAGAGTACTTAGGTAATCTCCACAAATTTGAACATCCCTTAAACTTTTATATGGGTTGAGAATAAAAAATTCGCCCCTAATTCTTTTGGGGTCGCCCCTAAAAATACCAGGTTAATAAATTTCTAAAGAAAAGACAGAGATAAGAGGTGTTTATTTCTAAAGCTAACAAAGAAAATGGACTTCTTTGCAAATCATATTTTTGTTTTACAGCTGTACCGTGAGAGATGACATGGTCTCCTGATCCAACAGGCGAAACGTTGTCCCCCCTAAGGGGTAACCTAAACTGTTTGTTATCCCCAATGTAAAAAAGAATACTGAAAATAAGACATCTTCTTTGTTTGGTAAAGTTTTTTGTTTTTTGATGGAAAAAGTAATATAATAAAACTAGCAAATGTAGTAAAAAAGATTTACAAGATCATTTTTATCAAAGTTGTTAGAATCAATGCTAGATTTATGAACTCTTTGAAATAGGTTTTCCGACATGTGCTGTAATCTTTTAATCCTTGCCTCCTTAGCGATGTAGTCCGCTACCTTGTTGTTTTTTATCTTTATATACTTCACTTTAGCTTGAGGTAGATCGTCCAAAATTATCCTTATTTCCTGCAAGGTATTTTCCGCCGACCACGACGAATCTGACGTCATCTTGTTTAGGTTATCTGCCAGAGTTTTGCAATCTGTTACAATGAAGACACTTGATAAAATATTTTCTTTTAGCCATGTAACAGCCTTTAGAAAGGCCTTTGCTTCTGCATGGAAAGCTGACGTTGCCCACTCCGAACCCGCAGAAAGATGCATGAAAGTCTCCTCATCAGCAGAGTATAGGATGAAAGCGTATCCCATCGAAGAATCCTCTTTTTTATAAGAAGTATCAATGAAGATTATCCAATACGAATTTAGATTTGACCAATAATTGTTGATTGATATTCTCTCTTGATTCTGCTTATTGCTTTGAAGGGCGTTTTCCGGGGCGGAATTTAAGAAACTGTTGATTTGTCATATTAAATTGACTGGGTTTGGGTGGATTTTCTCAAAAACTACCGAACACCTGTATTTCCAAATGAACCAAATTGTGGTGGATATTTTTACTTGAATATGGCTCAAATTCGCTTCCGTAATCCACCATTTAATCCAATCAATAACTGTGCTGTGGTAGTTTCTAGTGATAACGTTTTGTAGAGATAGTCCAAACCAAACGGCTCTTGCGAATGGACACTCGCAAAAAATGTGAGCTTCCGTTTTTTGCGCTTGATTGTTACATAGTTGACAAATCTGGTCTATTTCCATATTGTGAGCACCCAATCTAGCCGAAGTTGGTAGAACCTTTTGAGCTATTTTCCATATGAGAAGTCTAATTCTTGGGATGGCTTGAATTCTCCAAATCTTGTTCCATGGGAAATCTAAATTATTATTATTGTCAAGATCCTAGTTGGCTAGAAATGTGTAGACATTTTTGGCCGAGAATTTTCCTGATTGATGGTGTCTCCATCTAATAATGTCTTTCTCATGATTCCTTGGATTTATGGCTTGGATTTTTTCCTTGTCCTCAGGGTAGAAGAATTGGTTTAACTTTTCTTGATCCCAACTATTTTGATCCGTTATTATCTCTTGAACTATTGTAGGTGCCTGTTCCTGAATGTTGGGGATTTTTTGGATTATACCTGCGTTAGGGATCCATCTGTCTTCCCAGATTTTCACCGAAGCTCCATTTTTGACTTGCCAAATAAAATTACCTTTTATTAACTCTAATCCTTTTTGTATGCTGGTCCAAATCCACGATAGATTCGAAGTTCTAGATTTTTCTAGGGGGTGGGAATTTGGAAAATATTTTTCCTTTAAGAGTCTGGCCCATAAATGGTCTTGTTCCGTTACCAGCCTGCTGGCAAGTTTAGTGAGAAGGGCTAAGTTAAATTGATGTGGATTTTTAATTCCTAAACCACCTTGAGAAATGGGTTTGCATATGCTTTTCCACGACCTAATAAATCCTCCTTGTCTCTTTTGCCCGTCATTTTTCCACCAGAAGTTTCTCTGAATGCGGTCGAGTTGATCAAGAGTTGCTTTTGGTAGAGATAGGACTTGCATTTGATAAGTTGGATAGGATTGAAGAACATATTTTATCAAAACAGTCCTCCCTGCTTGAGATAACAATTTCGATTTCCAGCCTTGTAATGTAGAGTAGTAACGTTGTAGTAGAGGCTCAAAATTGGCTTTTCGGTTTTTGTCAAAAAAGAGTGGTGTTCCCAGATATCTATCATTTTTAGTCATCAACGGGACCTTTAGTATTTTTGCTATAATTTTTCCATGTCTTGGATGTATTTTTGGGCTGAAGTAGACACTGGATTTTTGAAGATTAACCATTTGGCATGTGATGTTCCCAAATAATTGTAATATCTCCAATAGGCTTTTCGCTTCCCCCAGATCCGCTTTTGTAAATAGAAAGCAGTCTTCCGCAAAGAATAGGTGGGAGATATTCGGGGAAACTTTATTTATTTTAAACCCATATATTCTTTTGTCTTCAATTGCCTTTTCTAGGAGTCTAGAGAGGATTTCCATGCAGATTAGGAAAAGATACGGTGATAAAGGGTCACCTTGTCGTAAACCCCTAGAAGTGTTGAAAGATGGTCTTGGAGAACCGTTTAGAATAATTGAAAAAGAGGTTGTTGAGATGCATTGCATAATAAGATTGGTCCAGAGTTCCGAGAATCCAAACGCTAAGAGAACTTTCTCAATGAAATTCCATTCGACTCTATCAAAAGCTTTTGATAGGTCAAGCTTTAACGCCATGAAACCCTTTTTTTTCTTGGAAGTTTTCATCGAGTGGATAAGTTCGTGGGCAATTATGATGTTATCAGTGATTTGTCGACTAGGGAGAAAGGCCGATTGATTATGGGATATTATTTTACCGAGGATGGGTTTTAGTCTATTAGCTAATATTTTTGAGATGAGTTTATAAATGGTATTACTCATGCTAATAGGTCTGAAATCTCCCGGAGATTGGGGTGTGGAAATTTTTGGGATGAGGGTTATGAAAGAATGATTAAGATCTTTGTCGAGGGTGGCCGAACGAAAGAACTCTTGGACAGTGTCGATTAAATCCTTTCCCAGAATATCCCAGTTTGCTTTAAAGAATCCCGGATGGAAACCATCCGGGCCTGGAGCTCCCCATTGGTTCATGTTGGAAATGGTGAGCCAAATTTCTTCTTTAGTGGGAATAGCTGTCAATGAGGCATTTTCTTCGAAATTGATGCAAGGATTTATGATGGTAGAAAGATCAAAATTAAAGTTGTTGTTTTGAGATGAGCCTATTTTTTGGAAATGTTTAAGCAGCAAAGAGTTGATTTGATCCCTATCAGAAAGCCAAAGTACCGAAGGTTCTCTAAGGGAATTTATCGCATTGATTCTTTTTCTATTTGAGGCAGAAGCATGGAAATATTCTGTGTTTTGATCGTATTCTTTGAAGAATTTATCCCTAGAAAGTTGAAGGTAATAATCATTTTTGATTTTGTACCATTTCCCTAGCTCCGCTTGAAGACTCTTTAGTTTGTATATTTCTTTAGCGATATTCCCGGTCCTATGGATGCTGTCTATTTTATTATTTAGGGACTTAATATTTTTGTGGATGTTCCCGAAAGTATTTGTGTTCCAATGGGCTAAGTCCGAGGATAAAAGTTTGAGTAGTCCCGAGAAGGTATTTGCTCCTGAGTTTTCGGAATGCAGTTTCCAAGATGCTTCCACTACCGTAGAAAGAGTGGAATGGGTTAACCAAGATCTTATGCATCTAAATAGTTTTTGTAATCTAGAATTCTCAGGACTTGAGTCTAATAAAATCGGCGTTTGATCAGAGCCTACTCTCGGGAGATGAGTTACCTTAGTGTCCGGAAAATTCTGATACCACTTGAATGAAGTTAATGCTCTGTCAATCCTTTCGCTGATGTTTGCTTCGCATTTTCTGTTGTTGGACCACGTGAATGGCGATCCATCATATCACGCATCTATAAGGCCCAAAGAATCAATAGTGTTGACTATGAAGGATTTGCTGCTGGAGTCTGTTTTATTTCCACCTTGTTTTTCGTCTGGATCCAAAATAACATTTAAATCCCCTATCAGAACCCATGGTTTATTAATTTGTTGCGCCGTGTCCGAGATATATGTCCATTGTTCGATTTTATCATCTGCTTCTACTTCTCCATAAACACATGTGATCGTGACATCTGTATCTCCTATCTTTGAATCAAAAGGACAAACGTTAAACTTGGAAGATATTAGTTTCATTTCTATGTTATTATGCCAGGCTATTGCTAGACCCTTTGCTATTCCCACTGATGGAATGATGAACCAGTCAGAGAATGAAGAATTTTTGAAAAAGGAGTCCATGCGGGGTAATTGGGCCTTTGTCTCCGCTAAGAACACTATATCTGGCTTGTAATATTGACACATATAATTAAACTGGTCTTTTGTGAGCGGAGTCCCAAAACCCTGGACATTCCAGGATAACAATTTCATGTTGAGGGTTTAAAAAATCAAAAAGGAGCTAAAGGAAGGAAAGAAAATTCTACCAGAGCAAGGAGAGGAAATCTTACAAAAATTAGACAGAAGGGACTGAGAATAACAAGACTAAAAAACACTGAAGAGGCAGACTTAAGGACATAGCACTTGTCAGGATATGCAAATTGAAATAAAAAAAAAAGACAGAGACCAAAAAAGGGAGAAAGGATAAGAACTGAGTAAAAAGAAAAAATCTAGGGAACTGTTGAAGGAAAAAAAAACTTAAGGCTCCTCTATGAAAAGAAACTAGAACAAGGATCAACCGAACAAGAATTACTATGCAGCGTTGAGAGAGCTAACACAGCTAAACTAGAGGGAATACTGGGCTTGAACGTGGGAAGCACAAAAAGATAGATACAGTATTAAGCTTTATTAAGAATATCAAGCAAAAGGCAGTAGAGTAAAAGTTCTGATTGAAAATATGAAAAATGAAAGTACACTATGCTGTAACCAGAAAGGAACAAAACAAAGGGGGAAACTACAAAAGATAACAATACTAAAAGGGCTAACAGAAAAGAAAAAAAATGTGCCCAAAAGGATTAAAAACCAATTAACTAGGGATCAATACAGGGTAAAACAATTAAAGCAAAATCTGAAAACAAAAACTCCAAAATAAGAGCTCACAGGCTCGATGGCAGTCAACACAATTATCCCATTTGATACTATTACCGGTGAGTCTGGTTCTTAATCATCTGCAATACTATTACCCATTGAGGATGAGCCTTCTCCATTAAACTATTGGTGAGGACAGTGCATATCGGCAATGACGGCATCAGCTTGTTGTTGTTGTTGTACCCTCACTTATTAAGCAATGATGAATTATAAGTAGTTCTGCAACTTATTTCCAATGAGGCTGTAGAAACCACTCCGAATCTTCTCCTCTCTTTGAATCTGATATTTGCACTCATAGAGATGGAATCACTTCCATTTGTTTCCATTACAGGACAAGAAAATGAGAAGATACTACCCATGCAAGAAAAAACCTCCCTATAATATCACATTTGAGTTGATCAGGTTTTATATTATAACTCTTCAACTTGCCTCCAATAAGCAAGATTTTTATTCTTCTCCCCTTTCCTAATGCAACCTAGATCACCATATACTTTCTTATTTACCACCTTTAAAACTCTGTGCAATTTAAACTCTCTTTCAAATTGTATATATAATTTGAGTAGAAATTGCTGGCCTCACATTGAAAGTTAGGCCAAAAGCTTGAATTCTAGAGCTTCTGGCCCCGACCAATAAGAATTGAGGATTTTCAATCTTTTTACTAATTTTTCGCCATACAACCCTAAGTATATTCTCCTCTCATTTTACAATGTCTACCGTTCCTTTTTACGATCTCCACCGAATGGTTTACAATCTACAACTAATCTCTTCTTCTTCTCTGATTTTTTCTCACGCAGCTTTTTCATTCTCTCTCACAATATTAGTTACGAATCTTATGATTATTAGTTGTCTTTCTGATTATTTTATTTGTTTTGTTTTGCTTTACTTTGTAGGGATAATAGTACAAACATATCGATAAAAACCTAACTTCAGTCGAGCTTTCTTTCAGATTGAGGCTCTTGGGTAAGTTCCTGCACTAAAATGATGACAATCTACAACTAATCTCTTATTCTTCTCTGATTTTTTCTCACGCAGCTTTTTCATTCTCTCTCACAATATTAGTTACGAATCCTATGATTATTAGTTGTCTTTCTGATTATTTTTTTTGTTTTTTTTTGTTTTACTTTGTAGGGATAATATATACAAACATATCGATAAAAACCTAACTTCAGTCAAGATTTCTTTCAGATTGAGGCTCTTGGGTAAGTTCCTGCACTAAAATGATGATGTTCTTTAACTATAAAAGGTTGTAATCTCAATCTGTTCTATTTTTTAGGGAGATTCTCTTATTTGCTTCTCTTATTTGTTTATTTTCATAGAGATTAACTGCTGTCTTAGTTCTAACGCATATGTGGGTATACGTTGATTTGTTAAAGCTATATAGAGGTCTTCTGCTAACATAGATGAGAGACTTCAATAAAGGTCTCCACGTTGCTTCTCTTCTACGATTAGTTTCCCTTGCAGTTTAGTGTTTTCGTCTGATCTACTTCGTTGTTTGTTTTGCAGATTCCCTCGACCATGCACCTGCAATATATGAAGGTACAAAAATTACTCTTGCAAATATTGTTGCGATATCCAAGGCCATTTTTTTTCAGGTCTCTTTATGCATAAATCAAGTTTTGTAACTCATAACATTGTTGTTTATTTAGGTTGTTGTTGCGTAATATCTTGATGATCTTGTTAGTATCATTGTTGTTTCTTAATTTTTCTTATGTTTTCTGTTGTTGTTTGTTTGACTAATCAAGGTAACAAAAGAGATCTTTGGCGTAATTTCTGCAATTTTTATCTGATGGAACGGTGGCGTACTCTCTCTTAGCTAGAGCTGGGTTGAATAGCATCATGGATAATTAAATATTTGTAGAGCTGAGCTAATCCTAGAGGTGAAAAGAGGTGGTGTACTCTCTTAGTTGTCTTATCTCTACTTTAATGTTAAAAGTTTCAGGATATTTGTTTTCGCTAATCTTCAATCGGGCTTTTTTTCTTCTAAAAAACGGAAAATAAGGTTCATCTCAGATTTAGTGCACAAGGTATAGACTCGGCAGACAAAATCGACCACTCTGTTCAGCTAACTGACATTGTTTACAAGGCTTAAATAATGAGAAGAATGAGTAAAAGTTCCGTCTTCAAACCCATGCAACAACAAGCACGTCTGGAGATTGATTTTAGGCCATGGGTGTTGGGCTCTACAGGTTTTGAAACCTATATAGGATTATTTTAGCAGATATCAATATGATATCTAGACCAGAAATCATGTAAGCATCAAGAACTAAGGTCTAAGAAAACCATAATTTCCTTGGGTGTGTTTTCTCTTATTCTTTACATCAAATTTTTATTGTTCAATGTTGATTTTGTTACACTCGCATCGATCTCATTCTTTCTTTTTGTGTACAATGTAGGATACTTCAATACCGTTCTTAATCTACTTAAGTGTGTGCAAGGTATCGTTATAATACACTACCGAAATGGAAATGAAAAAACCAAATAGTGGAACATGGATAAACTTTAATTTCTTGCACCTGATTCACTTTGATCTTTTTTATTTGTAGTTTGGGTTTGAGTTGAGACAGGGTTCTACTAGGAGAAATAGTGGAATATGGATAAAGAAACTATTGCAAGAAATGAAAAAAGAAATTGACGACGTTCCCCAATGTTATTGCGCTCATAAAGTGGACAAGGTTTCAGAGAGATAAAAGGAGAACTGCAACTATTGGTTTCGTGGAGAAAAACTACTCCTCGCAATATGCTAGGTCATTCAGGACCAATAAATAATAGAGAGACACAAGAATTCAAGGATGCCTACGAAGACTTTGAAACACTTGACTTGATTTATTTCTTCAATCAACACTACTTTTTCTCACAAATTTGGATACACAAATTTTGGACCCTAACTTGATTATTTTTTTCTTCCTTTTCTTCGATCAACACTATCTTTTCTCACTAATAGGGATATACAACTTTTCGATGTAAATTTTAGTTGTTCTCAGTTTATTGTTTATAAATGGCATGGGTTGCAGAGGAGAGGCTGGAGGAGTTATGTGTTCCTGTAAAATCTTCATCCAACTGTTTGCTCCAAAACTAGACTTCTATCGTTTGAATGGAAGAACCTACTGATATTATGGTTTGTTTCTTTTTCTCTGATCTGTTTTGGTTTATGGTTTCTTATTTTTAAGTTATTTCAATTTTTTGGCGTATGAATTACTGATGATCATTGTATTCCATAATCTGATATTTTGATTGCGTGAAGAATTATACTTATTTGCAGTGCATGAAGATCTCATAGATTACTAACTAACTACCTCTTAGAAAATCAGGGAAGTTACTTTTAGAAAAGATGAAAAAAAATCCAAAGAGCGGAAACAACTTCCAGTGAGACTTATATTACTCTTTACTTCTGGATAATCCTGCTACTATATATATATTTTTTTTTTCTTCCATAGGTTGCATACATATTCACTATTTTGTATAATGTTTAGTGCAGTACTTCTTTGCTACAATGTTAACGTTGTCATCATCGCCTAAAAAAACAGCCTTGGAAGGATGATTATCAAGTATACACAAAGTTGCATCAAATCCTACTTTCTTTGTTTTCCCTTAATTTTTTGTGTTTGTAGTTTATATGTCGTTCAATTAATGCTTTTGCTCATTAATTGGATGTCATTGATATGCTATATGGTGCCAAGAGTTGAGAAACATTGATAAAATGGTTACTATCAGCAAGGACTAGACCACCGCCGTTGCCAATTCTCTAATGCTGCATAAAAACATGAAGTCAAATTAAGAATCGCACGGTTTAAAAAGGAGTAGTCTAAGATAGACTTTGTCTATGAAATCCATCTTTTAGTTTTAGGTTTAGTTGTTGTAACTTAAGTTGGTGATGCAACTCAACTAAGCTCGAGGACTAATTAAGAGCTTTATATTGAGGATGTCAAGAATGTCATTTTTGCCTCCATTGAGGAGGGGAGGTATTCTTCTTGGTTGTGGTGGTTTGGGTGCTGGGAGGTCATGTGCCTTACAAAAACGCTTGATTGATTAACTTGCAATCCTAGCTTAGTAAATCATTGTTGCATAAAAAAAATTATAATATTTTTGTACGAACTTCAGGTATCATGATTCAGTTTCAGACATGATTAATGCTTACTTCTCATTGTTTTAATAGAGACAACCATTTATGTTTAATTCCCTTTCTTATTTTTCAACCATTGTATTTTACATGTTTGGTAGTTATTTGGTTGATCAATTGACTAAATTTATTTGGATAGCCGAAGGTACCGGCTAATAGCTGAGGAATGTGAAATTTTCAGAAATTTTAGAGTATAAAGTTAGTACATAGTACAAGTGGAAGGTGTTATGTTGGACTTGACCCAAAGGAGATTGTGTTGAACTGCTGGAATTCTCTGTTGGATCAAGTGGTTGTCTGCATTTGCCTACGCCTTGGCTAGGAAAAATAATTATTAGTGTAACAGGATGGTGGTGTCTTGGAAGCTCATCGATAACAAACGTGGTCAGGTCTTTACATTAGTCATAGAGGAAGACACTTTTTTAGATCACTCATGGATAATATCAGAGGAAATAAAGGCAGATTCCCAGCCAGCGGATACTAAACCGTGATGTTAATGCTCAATTGCGTGGAGCAAATGTACATCAGGATAGAGAGATCATCTTAAAAGTAAAAAGTTAAGGAGATTGGCTTTTATAAAGCTGAATCATTGTACTTGCTAAACAGAAAGAGAAATAGAGCAGTAGGGAAAGTAGCTACAGGAAAGAATAAGGATGGGGATCCGGCTATGCGAGGGAAATTACATTGACATGACTATTTGGTTCCGTTTATTAGAAGTGCACATGCACATGATTTTTCCGATACTTCGTGATGTAGGGGGGACATTTTGAAAAACATTTGGTATGATTTTTGATAGTTTGAGTGAGATTATTCTGCCATCACCGTTGCTTTAAACACATGTGGTAAGAATGATGCGCAGTGAGAAAGCTAACCTTTTTTTTTTTTTTTTTTTTTTTGAAGCAGGAGAAAGCTACCTTGATGAACTTACGCAGACATAAAAGAATGCTGAGTTGCACGGAAAAAAAAATAGAGATGCTTCAAAAAAAACAAAAACAAAAACAAAAATAGAGGAACCATGCCAAATTTCCACTGTCAGGTTTGGTGGATAAATTTGGCATGATAAATCTAATCCCGTGCAACGCACGGGTTAAACACTAGTATGATTAATAACACCCAGACCCTTACTATACAGGCAAAAAGACCCCCTTGAATCTCCCAGTTGAAATATCAAGGCAATTTTGATGCCTCAGCTATTTCCACCACCTTGTTCAACAAAACTACTTAACAGACAGCTAGTCCAAAGCTTTTCATGGTTTTTAAACCAAGCAGGAAGAGACTCTAGAAGACTAAACCTGTCTACCACTACTTCAGATTCAAGGATTGTTGGATTTGAATTATCAAATTAGAAACATCACCATGACACAATCAAACATGATGATACACCAGACTCAGCTAAGAAGCTACACACACAAGCAGAGAAAAACTCAAATTTGAAAGGATGGGTGTTTTCTCAAAATAGATTGATAAGAAGAAAGTAAAGCACAACCGGGATAACAATAACTTCATTTTTCAAAGTATATGTAGAAGAAATTTAGGTTTTGTATTAAAGATTCGAAATATAAATTCTACAGGGAGTAATTTTAGAAAAACAGGAAATTTATCGGGAGGCTGATGAAGATCCATTACAATCAAACTTATGAAAATCAAACGAGGGGTAAGGAAACAGGAAGAAATTCTAATAGAAGGCAAATTCATCATGGAAAATATGAGCGGAACAAAGAAATTGATTTCTGCATGAAGGATATATAATAGAACTTGAAGTCAACAGAACAAGATAAATTCGATACCTGACAAAAATGGAGAATTCAGACGAAATCGATAGAGAGTAAACCCCAGAAAGCCCATTATCTGCCAATGATTATTCAAAATCAGATGAAATTGCAGTAGAGATCTCTAAAGATGTTAACAACCCCCCTGTCTCTAAAAAATTCATCTCCTGATAACAGATTTTCGATTTCTTCAACCCAATTACATTAATCTGAAATTGATGCATAGATCTGTAAAAGATGCCGGAAGAAACCCTCGATGCCCTCACCAATTTCATCTTCAGATTCAGCTTATCTGTACCAAAATTCAAACCAGACTCACCTAAAGCAATCAAACTAGGGATACCTGTATATTGTGACCATCAGAGCCCATGAACGGCCGTTTAGCCGCTCATGGGAGAGACGAAAACCATGAACAGAAGAGAAAACTCGAAAAAAAAAACCGGTTCCTAAGTGGGAAAGCGTTTTTCTGTCGATGATTCAAACTGTTTGGTAAAGTTCCCAACTTTCGCATGGACTTGAGAAAAACCCTCTCATTTTCTTGCAAAAATCAAATGCTCTTCCGAGTATAACCAGTTATTGGTCCCTTGATCAAGGTTTACAAAAAATTTGTAGTTGTTGTTTATAATAATTTTATAAAATCATGAGTAGTTTGAGAAAGGCAAAATTAGCCATTAATACAATCCGTAATCTGGGTTCTAAAATTTTAACCCGAAGCTGCAAGAACTCAGTGTGTAAAGCTAAGCATCAGTTGAAGCAACAATGTGTTTCTGTGAATTCACCATCAACTACTAATACCTGGAGAGTTTCTTGGCATTCAAAGTTTACTTCTTTTCATGCATTTGGAAAACAAACTCATCAAGGTGCACATCAAAATTTCATTCCCCTTAGTCCCAGAAATAAACTGATTAGATTTTTGGTTATTGGTGGAGTAATCATTACTGTATGGGGATTAGAAAGAATTCCTTGTTCAAAAAGATTTAATTTAATTCTTGTATCAATAGATTTGGAAAGAGAAATTGGAGAAGAAATGTTTAATGATCTAATGAAAATTTATGAAGGGAAAATTCTTCCCGAAACACATCCGGAAAGTGTCAGGGTTAGATCAATAGGCATTGAGATAATTGAAGCTTTACAAAGGGGATTAAGGTATGAGAAAGTAGGGAGTGGTCTTGGATACAACAATGAAGTTCAGGATGATGTTATGAAGGTGAAGAGAAATAGAAAGAAAGGTTTTAAAGTTTCTACTTATCATTTGGAAGGACGGACTACATTGGGAGATTTTGGTTGTTAATGAACCACGGGTTAATGCCATGTGTATTCCTGGTGGAAAGATTGTTGTTTTCACTGGTTTGTTTGATGTTTTTAAAACAGATGCTGAGATAGCTACAATAATCGCACATGAGGTATTTGATTTTATGCTTGTTCCGTTAGCTTCTTAGAATTTTTTGGTGAAATGTGGAGATAGGCCTTCGACAGGGACACATAGGGATTTCTTTTGGCAATGAAGCTCTGGTTGAGCTAGGAAACATGTATAATTGGTCGTGTAGTTTGTTGAGTTTATTTTGTTTGGATGGTGTTTTCCTTTGATAATGATGGAATCTAATATTGTATTCTGATATCAGGTTGGGCATCTTGTGGCAAGACATAAAGCAGAATTCGTCTCAAAGTTTATGTGGCTTATAATTCTAAAAGTAGTTCCGAAGCCGTTCATTGACATTAGTGAGAAGATGGCTAAGCGAATAATTGAGGCATGTAAATATCTCTATCTGCTGCCTTCCTCTCGAAGGTATTTATTGTGGTTTAGACATAATTCTATTTTTTTACACACCGGCAACAAGTATGTGCTTATGTTCTGTAGGTGTAAATTATACACAGACCCAGGTGGCGATATCCTAGGCCTGATACACTCAGATACGAAGAAACGCGAAGCATAGAAGGAAGATTAGGGGGCGCGAGATTTAAGGAGCCACGTGGATCGGGCGTGCGGACATCGGACAAGACTTGATCTGGACTTCGATAAAGCTGATACAGACAAGACATGGCGGGTCAAACGAGGTGATATGGTCAAAAGGGTAAGAAAGTAGGAGACGCATCGGCCAATCGTAAGGGCGGCAACCAAGACAAGCGACATCGGGCCATCGGAACACCAGACGAGGTCGGCTTGGATAAGAGACAAAGCGAGGATGAAGTCACATCGGCCACACGAGGCAATGAAGTCGGCCCAACAACGAGAACAACAACTAGATGTAATGTGACCAACACCCTAACTTAGTTGTATGTAACCTCTTCTATAAATAGAGCGACTCGAATTCAAGAAGAGGAGGTTGTAATCTTTGGGGAGAGAAAGAGAGAAACCCGAGTTAGCATTAGAGAGAAGTGAATGAGAAGTAAGTGCATCTTGTAAGGAAATCCCACTAAGAGCAACACCATTGTAACACCGCAAAGTAATAAGATTCATCCTTTCACCCCCGTGGACGTAGGTAATCATACCGAACCACGTATATCTTGTGTTCATGGTTGAGCGTTTACTTTCGTTTGAGAAGAGTAGTACATTTCTATCCTTTGGATGTAGTTTGTAGTAAAATGCATCTACATTCTGGTGCCGACTAAGGGGACACGACTAAGATCTCCGGATACCTTGCCATTAAAGTCTTCAGAGACGATCAACAGATCCTCAATACACGTTAATGTATTGGAGTAGAAGCTACGATGAACTCTGTTGGCCGAAGTAATGGCTGTTTTGAGTCATTTACTGAGCATCTAAAGTCATAGTAGTAGCAGCGTCCTCTTAGCGTCTTCAACAGTTTGATCGACAGAGAAACTTCACGAGCTCACCAACGACTAACAGTTCGGGATAGAAGCTACGTGAAGAATCTGTTGAAGGGACGACTGTTTGTTCTTGATAATTGTGTGTTTGTTAACGTTAAGCGAGTTGTTTTTAATTGCAGTAAGAAGTTGGGTGCTCGGAGTTACCAAAAGTTAGCGTTTTAGATGTTTCATCGTGTAGTGAACTGTCGATCTAGTATAATTTTTAGCCGACGGTGAAGCGTAGGTCGTTGGAAAGGTCGTAATTAAATCTCGAGAAAGTGGAGTTAGTACAAGTTCAAATTAATTCTAGGGGATACTTGCCGTACTTTCTAAGCATCACGTGCATAAGATCAATGATTTGGAGCATGTAGAACAAAGGACAAACTAACTTAAATGCATAGGTCGAGTACGGAGAGCGACGTCGTACGGAGTGATAGTGACGGGGAAGTGAGTACAAGCTGCAGATTCAAACATAAGACCAAAATAGGGAAGATAAACGGAACCCACGATAACCAAAGTTGACCCTGCATAGTGATGGTGAGTCGTAGGGTCGAATGTTTCGCCTTTTTTGTCCGTGCATTTTGTTAGAAAATTCAGTCGAAGTAAGGGTTCTTTTTCGTATTTGCCGACGTAGGTACGGGCGATACTCGGCTTATCACGCGACGTAACTAATGGCTAGCACATCGGGGACGATAAGGATGTTAAGGAATCGCACGGTCACTAGCAAGAAAGCATGCGAGCGGGGATAACGGGCTGAGGCAAGGGAACAGTCGACAACCACCGCCCGAGGAATCTCATGCAGCTGCGCGAGGGATGCCTGTTGTAAACGAGGAAGTAGATTTGTGACGGGACGATAACACCTTACCTCTGCACCAGATTATATTAACTCAGAGAAGAGCCAATCAAGTCGATGGACTTACAGCTTCAGACACCGATGACTATGAGGAAGCACTTGCGGCGCGAGCTCAGAGGCAATCAACGAGGCGAAAAATTTAACACCAGGAAGCTTTGGGAAGGGAACAAGAGCGTCTTAGGCAGATTCAGTTGGGGCGAGCAATAGCAAGTGACATCGGCCCGACAACCATTCAAACTGCCAATCATATAACCAATCCAATACCGCCCCCACCACCCACATCAGCACCATTACAACCTTGGCCATACCAACCCAATGGACATTCCAGTCATTAAAGTACGGACCCGACGTTGTTGGACATTTTGGAGAGTCAGAGGAGACAAGAAGCGGCACTGAGGGAACTCCAACAGCGGAATTTATCCTTGGAGTATGAGAACTACCAACTGAGGAACCAACGGACCAGATCAAGAGGGTCGTCAAGCTGAGGAACATCGGGTTATCGTGGACGATCCGATCACATGCCACCCATGATAGGGCAGAGTAACATTAATCGGCCCAATCAGTCGAGTCGGCCGCCATTACCTCCGGTTCCCCCAACGCAGAGATATGGACCACCCGAGGACTCGTCCACCGATGAAGAAAGGCGAGGAAGGGACGGGCGACAAGATCAGACAACTCAAGCCAAGCTTAAGGAGTTGGAAGCAAAAATCAAGCAACTTTCGGGCGGAAGCGAAGAGGATAAGCTGGCCGAGATTATGAGTGAAGCCGAGAAAACGCCTTTCTCTCAAGAATTGGAACAAATGCCGTTCCCACCTAAGTGTGCTTTACCTTCATTCCCTCTAGATTCGATGGGTGGCGATGCGACCGAACACCTTAAGATGTATACCATGTCACTGATCCAGCGGAGAAGTAACCCGGTAGTCATGTGTAAATTCTTTCCAGCTAGTTTGGAGGGCGAGGCGTGAGATTGGTTTTATTCGCTCGCACCTGGTTCGATCAACGGGTACGATGCGCTAGTCGAGGCCTTCCTTGAGACCTATATGCATAACAGTCGACCTCGGCCAAGAATGAACAAGTTGTTTACCCTCGCCCGAAGATTCAGAGAGCCATTGAGAACCTTGACCGACGGATGGAGGAAGCGTGTACCGAAATCGGGAAGGTACCGGTGGACCAAGCCATCTTTGGGTTTGAAAACGCGTTGGGGAGATCGGACCCCATTTGGATTGCCATGTTTTCTGAAAAACCTAAGACCTTAAAGGAGATGAGAATAATGCAAGAACACTACATCGCCTTGGAAGAAATTCAGGACGAATCAAGAGATAGAGGGGTACAAGAAGCCAGTGCTGAAGTCGGTACTTAAACTAAAACGGTCACAGACGACCATATCATGCGATCAGAAAAAAGATCGGACCCTCCCCCGAGGAGCAGTGAGAAGAGGGAAGGGATGGCCAAAGGGAAGAAGCCGAAGCAGGAAGCCCGATCATATACCCCACTAAACGCTTCTTTGGAAGACCCAGCATCGAGGGGGGTACAGTTCCAAGAGACCAGAGATCACCCCGAATATTGTCACTACCATCAGTATAGGGGCCATTCCACCAATAACTGTCGATAGGTGAAAGATATTGTTCAACACCTTATCCGCGATGGATATTTGAGGCAGTATGTCCTCCACCCCCTTCGGCCGGAAGCAGCACCCGATGCGCCAGTTCATCAAGTCCGCATCGATAGGGCGAACCAATTCGTAAACACCATTTCACATTCGGCTATGCAAAACTACGCTCTCTGCCCAGTAATCACCACTAGGATCCATAAAAGGGATCGTGATGGTAAAGAGGTATTTAGCGTAGCCAAGTCTCTTCTCATGGAACCCTGGATGACGGTGCCCATATCGTTCTCGGCTAAGGATGTCCCAGCAAACGGACAGGCACACAGCGATCCACTAGTCATCACACTGTTGATTGAAAAGTGGGGAGTAAGAAGGATTCTTGTAGATAGTGGGAGTTCAATCGAGGTACTGTTCTATGACACGTTCAGAAGAATGAAACTCTCAGATGATATGCTCGTCCCATCCACATACCGTATCTACGGATTCAACGGCACAGTAACCATCCCGAAGGGCGAAGTAACTTTAAGAGTTTCAGATGGTGGTGGCTACCTCGACACACTAACCACTTTCTGCGTAGTCGACGTCGCTTCACCTTATGAAGCCATTATCGGGCGCCCATGGGTTGCGGGGATAAAGGGCGTGGCATCGGCCTACCATCAAAGGTTAAGGTTCCCGACTTGCAAGGGAATAGCGGAAGTTATAGGCGACTTTCAGGCGGCACGACAATGCATGAAAGTTGACATAGAAATAAATGAGCATCGGCGAGCTCGGCAAAGGCAAGAAAAGAACAAAGAAAAGGAAGTGAAGGCAGCAAAAGAATTGGAGGAGGCAATTTCTCAAGCGGTCCTGGCACACGAAACGCGAGAACAGGACCCTTTATAGCAATTAAAGGAAGCATCCCCAGTCGGGGATACCAAGTCAAACTTCTCGACAGTTGAGCCGACTAAAGAAGTAAACTTGGGAACGATAGAGGAACCTAAAGTAGTGAGGATCGGGGCATTACTATCGGACGAAGAAACCAGTAAACTCACGACGTTGTTAAAAGAAAACCTGGAGGTATTCGCTTGGGAAGTGCATGATTTGGAGGGTATCGATCCAAAGGTCTATTGTCATCACTTAAAAATTGATCCGAAGTTCAAACCGGTTAGACAAAAATCGAGGCGTATCGCGCCAGAGTTACAAGCGGCGGTCGAGGTCGAGCTGGAGAAATTACAAGAATCCAGAATAATAAGGAAGTCCCACTACCCACAGTGGATATCTAACATGGTCGTGGTACCAAAAAAGAAAGGGGGGGTCCGAATATGTATTGATTTCAGCGACTTGAACAAGGCCTGCCCGAAATACTGACTTCCCCTTCCCAGTATAGATCAATTAGTAGAATCAATAGTGGGATACGAGGCGATGACTTTAATGGATGGATACATGGGATACAACCAAATACCACTGGCGCCCGAGGACCAGGAACACACATCCTTCTTCACGCCAAGGGGATTGTATTGTTACACCAAGATGCCATTCGGACTTAGGAATGCTGGGGCTACATACCAGCGATTGGTAGGCGATATGTTCGAAGACAAGATTCACGATACCATAGAAGTTTACGTGGAAGACATGTTAGTTAAGAGTCGGAAATCAAAAAACCACGTCCGAGACCTTCGAGAGATCTTTCAAACAATGAGGAAACACAAGATGAAGATTAATCCTGCCAAGTGTGACTTCTGGGTCACATCGGGGAAATTCTTGGGCTACATCATCACTCCCAGGGGAATAGAAGCGGATCCCGAGAAGGTACGATCCGTCATTGACATGCCATCTCCCGCGACGGTGAAAGACGTGCAGAAACTAAACGGGTGCATAGCCGCATTGGGGCGATTTGTGTCACGGTCATCGGACAAATGCAAGGCTTTTTACGACATTTTGAAGAAAGGAGAAAATTTCTGATGGACGGACGCAAGCGAAGAAGCTTTTCAAAATATCAAGCTACACCTAGCTAGCCTCCCGGTACTTCAAAGGCCTGAGCCGTCAGAAATTCTCACTTTATACTTAGGCACGACACCTTATGCCATAAGTGCGGTATTGGTTAAAACAGGGATGGGCGTGGAAAAGCTGGTGTACTTCGCCAGTAAAACTTTAAGTCCGGCAGAGAAAAACTACACTAGAATGGAGCAGATGGTGCTCGCGCTAGCCTTTGCTGCCTCTACACTACGAACGTATTTTCAAGCTCATCGAATACGGGTGCTCACCAAATCGCCTATCGAAGCGGTCTTGGATAGTGCTGGGCGATCGGGGAGAATCTCCAAGTGGGGAGCCATAATCAAACAATATGATGTAATATACGAGACAAGAACCGCGATCAAGGGACAAGTAGTGGCCGATTTCTTGGCAGACTTCCCCCTCAGTGATGAGGACGAGGTAGAAGATATACCGGGAATGACAGAAGAACAGGAGGGGCCGACGGACCTGCTAGCCTCTAGTAGCCCAACGCGATGGGAAGTATTTGTTGATGGGGCATATAACAAAGACGGATCGGGTCTCGGGTTGGTGTTCACCACGCCAAAGGGGAGGAATATTGTGCATTCGTTCAGGTTAGAATTCAAGGCAACGAACAACGTCACCGAATACGAGGCGGTAATCCATGCCTTACGGATAATTGTGGAAATGGGGTTGCATGAGGTTTGACTGACTAGTGACTCTCAACTAGTGATCCGGCAAATTACGGGCCAATACGCTACACACGATCCGGTGCTGCAAAAATATTGGGAGCTCGCCCAGTTTTACATTAAGGAAATCCCAGATATTAAATTCCGCCACATCTGCCGAAAGGATAACAGACACTCGGATGCTCTATCATACATCGCCTCACAGTTAGTAGACCCGAGCATTGAAGGGATACGCGTTATGAGGCTTCTTAAACCGTCTATCCCTGAAACACCATAATCACGAATCGAAGTGGCCGTTAACACAGCCGAGAGATACAAAGAAGGAGACTGGAGAAAGCCGATACATCAATACTTAGAGACGGGTCAGCTACCTAAGAGTCGGCCCGAGATGAACAAGATCAAAAGTAAATCGGGCGCCTACGAGTTAAGGGAGGGGATCTTATATCGAAATTCCTACCTAGGGCCACTCATACGATGCTTAAGCAGGGAATAAGGCCATATAATCCTACATGAGCTACACTATGGGGCGGCTGGAAATCATAGCTCGGGAAGAAGCTCGTCGGCTAAGGCAAAAAGAATGGGCTATTTTTGGATATATATGAACGAGGACGCGAAGCAAATGGCAAGAGCTTGTGAAGAATGTCAGCGTTTCGGGAAGAAAATCCATGCTCCCGGAATACCGTTAAACTCGATCATAAGTACGTGGCCTTTTTCTAAATGGAGAGTGGATATTGTCGGGCCGTTACATGTAGGAACAGGGAAAAGGAAGTATTTGATCGTGGCTACAGATTATTTTACCAAGTGGGTCGAGGCGGCACCACTGAGGCATATTCGAGATAAAGATGTTTTTAAGTTCATTTGGGATCATATCATTTGTCGCTTCGGTGTCCCGGCTGCCATCGTCTCTGATAATGGAAAACAACTACAGGGCGAGAACATTGATCTTCTATTTAACACTTACAACATCAGGAAGAGCAAAGCTACCCCGATTTACCCCTAGTGCAATGGGCAGGCCGAGATCACTAATAAGACCATCGCCGATAATATGAAGAAGAAACTAGACGGGGAATATGGCAACTGGTGCGAGGAATTATATAACGTCCTATGGGCATACAGAACCACACGGAGGGAAGCTACGGGGTTCTCCCCTTTTATGCTTACCTACGGGACCGAGGCGATTCTACCAACAAAAGCAATGATACCTACCACAAGAACTGAAGCGTGGAGGCGAAACGTGTCATCCGATCTGATCTTGGCTAAACTCGACGATTTGGAAGAAACAAGAGAGATGACGCTACAAAAAATGGAAAATTATCAGAGGAGGTTACAACGGGAGTACAACAAGCGCGTTCGACCAAGAGAGTTTAATCTCGGGCAGCAGGTATTAAAATTTTTCTAGCTGAATGGGAGCGCGACAAAAAGGGCGGAAAACTAGCACCAAAATGGGGCGGACCATATATAATTGAATCTAAGGCGGGCGAGGGATCGTAGCGACTACTGCGACTCGATGGAACCAGAGATATCAAACCATGGAACATCCGATTCCTGAAACTCTATCATCCTTGATGGGCAATGCGAATAAGCAAACGTGTCTTCTATCTCTGTGAAACCGTGAGGGGTATGGGATAGGGCACAAGCGTCTAATGGTCATTCGTACTCGGGGCAATGCCAGTGTGTAAGTGCTGAGGTGACTTACACTCAAATGGTCATTCGTACTCGGGGCAAAGCCAGTGTGGAAGTGCCGAGGTGACTTACACTCGAATGGGCATTCGTACTTGGGGCAACGCCAGTGTGGAAGTGCCGAGGTGCCTTACAGTCGCCTGGATATTCGAACTCGGGGCAGTGGCAGTGTGCAAGTGCCGAGGTAGCCTAAGGGTTCTGGTGGCTGGAAACCAGTTCCAAAGGTTGTTTAGACGCGAGGTCTACTCAACTACTTACATCTGAAAGGTCACCACCATCGCAAGTGGGCGTGTCCACTTGACCGAGATCGGTTGATCGATAACCACTCGGGACCCTCGGACCTAGAACTAGGATGACTGGTACCCTTCCACTGAATCCAAAGAGATAGTGATGAGATACCCCGATCAGGACATGGCATAGGGCCCGATGACCCTCCTTGTTGGGTGTTTTCGACAGAAATGGTTAGAGTTCTAACATATAAAATCAACAATTGCAGGGAATAACACCAGGAACAAAAGCGAAACAAACAACGTCGGGCGTTAATCAACAAACGGTCGGGGCAACATGCGGAAAAAGAAACAAATCGATAGTGTCGTGCAACAACCAACACCCAGAGGAGCAACATTCAAAACGAAAACCACATCGATCGCATGGTACATCAAGCAACAATCGCCATAATAACATAAGAAACAAAAGCTAAATCAATAACACCAAGCGTATGATAACAAAGTACGAAAAGCATCGCGCGGACGTACGAAATGAAAAGTTTAACGGAAATGAAACAAACAACATCGGTGACGCAGCACCCCCATTAAAACGAACAAGCAAGGTAGCAGAAATTAAAAAGGGGAGAAGTGTTTAGAGCGATTTACAACCCGATGGAAGGGGCAACATAGTGACACAGCACCACAAAAAGAAAGTTTAAACCTTGGGAGGAGCCGCGCCGGCCTTCCTCTGCGCGACCTCGAGCCGCTTCTTCTCCACCCAGTCCATAATGCCAGCTTGAACTTTATGATCTAACTCCTCCACATGGGCGACCCATTCTTCCTCGAGTTGTTGGGTAATCTGGGAAGCGTTTTCCTCAGCCTCAGCTAACTTGAATCCCAAATCGACCTCGGCCTGTTTCAATCGGCGAACCTCCAGATCAAGCTCCTGCGAACGTTTTTGCGCGGCTACAAAACCACAAATATAGGATGTTATTCATCGGATATAACTTAACATTTTTGCAAGAATAAAGCGCGATCTGGATCTAAAAAATGGCCTCAACACATCGGCTAAGAGACCTGACAGGTCGGGTAACACCGACTGAAGCGACTCTACCGACTTGGACAACTCATCCTCGGTCCTAGACAACTTCATGGTTAATTCGTTATAATGTTGCTCGTTGAACTCGTTACTAGGGCAATACTTCTTATGGTCGGCCCAATCGTTCATTAACCGATTACGCGACGCTTGGAGAACCGCAAGCTGCAACCTACTCCACTCTAAATCGCCCATAACTTTATCAAATTCACGCACTCGGCCCAGTAAAATGCTGTTAGCTTGCTCCACCACATCCTTATCTCTCAATATTCGCCGGCGATCCTCGTGAAGATCTCGATTCTGCAATTGAAGAGCGTTTACCCTTTGCTCCAAACTCGTGGATAAAGCAGTTTTTTCGGCAACAAGACGCTGAGAAGATCCCAAATGAGCCCGTACATTGTCCATCTCGGAAGGATCATAATCAAACCGGCGATGTCGTTCTAACTCGTCCTCAAGACCTACAATCTCCTCAGTTTGATGGTCTATTTTGTCGTCTTTGTTTTCCATTCGTTGACAAAGATTTTCCACAAGGTCTTTCTCAATATCCCATTTTCTCTTCAGAATCCTAAACTCCGAAGTAGCGTCTATACTTATACTAGATACCTAGGCTAAGAAGAAGGATACCCGACTCAGGATACTGGCACGATAAACTCAATCAACACAAGTCAAGAAGAGTCATATACCTTGAGCATCGGCAAGTTTGATCTCCAGCTCGTTCGCGCGACCCTTCTCATTCTGAAGTTCAAGTTGGAGAGACTCTATCAACTGTTTATCTCGAAGGCGATTGGCGGCATCCAAGCGTACACGGTTCATGATCTAACACAAACAAACGAATTTGCATCATAAGCGACACTAAGGACAGAAATCATAAGTGGGGCATTACTATATAGAATCGAGTCGCTCACCACAGTGTCAAGTGTCAAGGCGATGTCGCCATAACATGGTACAGCATTCAACATGTCTTCACCAGTATACTTCCCAAAGTCGGAGGAAGTAAGCGCACCCAAGGAATTCATGATCGGGCCAGAAACAGTGAAGCAGGTCTCGGCGCTAGAAGACGATCCCTCAGTAAACCGGGGCACACAGGGATTCTCTACCGGAACATTAGTAACAACCTTATCTACGGCGGGCGTCTCCGAGGGCTCCTTCTGGTCGCCCACACCTTGTTCACCGGATTTTTCACCCGGCACAGTCTCTCCAAACAACTCATCCTCATCGGAAAGATCAATGAGGGGGCTCATTTTCGGCGGTGGCTTAGCAATATCTTTACCTCTTCCAGGATTACTCCTAAGCGGAGTAGGGTCGACATCGTCAACGTCATCATCATCGCGCCTCGGGTGTTTCTGCACAAGTGTCTCGTCAGAACATGTGAAGGCAAAAAACAGGGGCAAGTACATGTACTTATAAGGGAATCATTATGTTTGTTACCTTCCCCTTGTCTTCCTCAACCCTTGTGCTAGCACCTCTTTTCCTAGAACCCGAGAGTCTTTGTGGAACTGACCTGAGATTTGCAAACAACAACAAGTGACTAACTGACGCCCGAAGCTAACAAGATAGAAATCAAGAAAAACGCGTACCTTATCGGCCTTATCATTATTAACCACCCAGAAAGAATAGGGCTCAGCGGGAAAAGTAGGCGACGGGAAGTCACCATGAAGGATAGGACCTCGGACAAGAAGCGGAACTCGGGGATAGGTCGGATCATTAGAATGACGGGCTCGCCTGTTGAAACCATGGCCGACAGGATCGGCATCCAGCATCATTCTTTCGACACCCTCGGGCATAGTTTTAACACGATGAGGACTTGCAGCAAACCCAGCAAGACCGCCCAGCGTCGAAGTACCAGCTCGATAGTTGACAAGGAAATTGGCAACGGTATACTCAGGAGCGTCCTCGGGCTTGTAGGTCGACCACTCGGCAGTAGAACCATGACCATCGCGGCGATCCCTCCACTCGTTCATAATTCATAAAGTATTGCCAGTCCATTGAGCTAAAGCACGAGAAGGCCGAATCTGGGACAAAACTTCGTAATAAAATGGGCTATCAGGGTTGTATAAGGGAAGACGGAGACCTAGCTCTAGTTGACCCAGGGTGATAACCACACAATCATCCGATTGCTCGTATTTCTTCATGTCCGCCTTCTTCAATATACCATTTCGGCCCGAGAGAAGGGTCACCTCGTAATTTTGGAGATCATACTTCTCCTTCAGTTTCTCGATAAATTCCTCATCAGAGAGATATTTCACCACCCTTTTCTCGGACCTGCACGAAATAGAAGAAGAGTTATCAGCAAAAATAGATCTCATCGCGCGATCATCATGCCTAGAGGGGCTCACAAGCAAAAACAAAGAAATAAGCGAAGGGTCGTCGAACTCAGAAAAAACGTCATCAACGGACCTTTTCTCAGCCATGGAAGGAGAAGAAGCCATTAACAGAGATAGTGCAGAGCTTGGTATTCAATAGAGAAAGACAAGGCGACTAACATCTACGGCGACGATTAGTGAGGGGGAATTGAAGGAAGAAAAATCAAGAAAGTTAGGGTTTTTCAGAAGCGCAAAGCAGTGAAGGAATCCGGGGAGAAAAGCTACAGTTGCGGGACAGTAAAAGAAAATGACAGAGAAGAAGAAGGAAGAAAGAGGTGGGCTATTTAAAGGAGAGGAACCATAACCGACGTCGACGGTTACCAGTCATAAAGTGGAGTTAGTGGGGCGCTGCATGGCGGAATTCGCGGCATGACCAAAGACGTGGGTAGTTAGAACGAGGTTCTCCCACTCATGTATCCCACACGAGTAGAAGAAGGGGCATAAATGTAGGTGTAAATTATATACAGACCCATGTGGCGATATCCTAGGCCTGATACACACAGATACGAAGAAACGCGAAGCATAGAAGGAAGATTAGGGGGCCCGAAATTTAAGGAGCCACGTGGATCGGGCGTGCAGACATCGGACAAGACTTGATCTGGACTTCTGATAAAGCTGATACAGACAAGACAGGGCGGGTCAAACGAGGTGATATGGTCAAAAGGGTAAGAAAGTAGGAGACGCATCGGCCAATCGTAAGGGCGGCAACCAAGACAAGCGATATCGGGCCATCGGAACACCAGACGAGGTCGGCTTGGATAAGAGACAGGCGAGGGATGAAGTCACATCGGCCACACAAGACAGCAGAAGTCGGCCCAACAACAGAACAGAAACTAGATGTAATGTGACCAACACCCTAACTTAGTTGTATGTAACCTCTTCTATAAATAGAGCGACTCGAATTCAAGAAGAGGCAGGTTGTAATCTTTGGGGAGATAAAGAGAGAGAAACCCGAGTTAGTATTAGAGAGAAGTGAATGAGAAGTAAGTGCATCTTGTAAGGAAATCCCACTAAGATCAACACCATTGTAACACCGCAAAGTAATAAGATTCATCCTTTCACCCCCGTGGACGTAGGTAATCATACCGAACCACGTATATCTTGTGTTCATGGTTGAGAGTTTACTTTCGTTTGAGAAGAGTAGTATATTTCTATCCTTTGGATGTAGTTTGTAGTAAAATGCATCTACATGTTTCTTGCTAGTGGAGGTATTTTGTGTTAAAGTCTGCGGGCACCCAGATCAAAGACAATTGTCAATGAGTGGAGAGGCTCTTCCATTTTATTAAGGGGACATTAATAGTGTGGGACTATTATCCTCAACACGCCCCCTCACGTGTAGCCTCGTTGGGTCTAACACGTGGACCTACGTTGTGTGGTGACCGTTGGGCGTACTCACACATGGGCCTAGCTCTGATATCATGTTAAAGTCTGCGGGCATCCAACTCAAAACCAATTGGCAATGAGTGAAGAGGCCCTTCCATATTATATTTTAAGTTTTATTAAGGGGACATTAATCGTGTGGGACTATTATCCTCAACATTTTATTCTTCCTGCATGTTTTCTCTTATTAGGAACGAAATAGAGGCAGGCTATATTGGGTTACTCTTGCTTGCGCCAGCTGGATACGATCCTCGGATGGCGCCCCAAGTGTACGAGAAGCTTGGGGAGTTTGATAGAGAGTCACCATTAGATGATGATGATAATCTTGCGACGCATCCATCCGGAATAAAGAGAGCAGAAGTACTGTCCCGAGCCAAAGTTATGGGAGAAGCCCTTAGCATATATAAGAATCAAGGTCAGGCCCTAGTTAGCAATTCGTAGTTTGGCACACGTGATACGTACGAGTATTATTTGGATTTATAAATGTCAAATTCGATCAAAAATCCGGTCAACGGTTCGTGATACGGCAGTAATTCGGAACGGCATACGTAGGTGTATAATTCGTTTTAAAGATATCAATTCGTCTTTGAAAGTTCGGCATATACAAAATTAATATAAAATACATCTTTAAGGTTATATAGTATGATATATGCATAAAAAATGTATAAAGTGATAATACATTAATCATAATCACCAAACAGCGAGCAGCTCAGTGATCGGAGTGGGCCTCAACAATGTAGAGGACGTGGGTTCGAGTCACATTGCACTCATAATTTTACATAATTTTTAAAAACCCTTCAAATGAGACAGATGTCCGAATTACACCAGCGAATACGAACTCGTATAATTCGCGAATAATACAGATTTCCCACAAAATACACGTATCTGGTTCGGAGTTGCATTGAGACACCCGTATTGTTCGTTCCCCATCAAAACGTGAGAATCATTCGGCGAATCCCTAACTAGGGGTCAGGCATCCTTTTGGAGATGTTAAGAATGTGGGTTATATAAATGAACCGTGTTTTGGGGACCTTTGTTTTTTTGAGGGGACCATTGTTTTATTTAGGGTAGGACATTAGAAGTAAATCTAGGTCACCCTTATCAACATATTTTTATTAATACCTAAACTACCCTTTTGATTATTTTTGGGTTATGATTAGTGAAATCATTAGTGAAATGATTAAGTAAAAAATAATTAGTGAGATTAAATTAAAAGATGTGTTTTTATAAAAAGAAGTAGAATTTTTTAGAGAGTAAATTTAGAGAAGATGAAGGAG
This sequence comes from Papaver bracteatum, assembly GCA_023529315.1. NCBI lineage: Eukaryota > Viridiplantae > Streptophyta > Magnoliopsida > Ranunculales > Papaveraceae > Papaver > Papaver bracteatum. Next base: position 3,120,035 of record JAJJWX010001287.1, read on the forward strand.
AAAACCATGGAAAATAAAAATTATTTCCAATTCACTAATTTTGGGTATTCAAGTGATGAAAGCTCATCTGATTCTTCATCTCAATCCTCTCCTAGAGTATTTGTTAATCTTCACAATGATCTGGATATGAGTCATTTCTTAGATAGTGAATGTATTCTTCCCCAAACTCAATCTCAATCTCTAGATGAAAATGATGGATATTATCAACCACAACCGGAGGAAGAGTATTTGGGTATCCAGGTATGCTCCAAACTTAGCTAATGTTGGTTGAATTGCTCCAAATTTTCAAACCAAATGTACATTTTTGAAGTAGTTTGGTTACCTTATGTGAAGAACATGTAACCGAACTAATCTGAAAGTGTAGTTCGGTTACTTTATCCAAACACGCAGGTAACCGAACTATATATTAATGGAAGTTTCATGGATTTCCAGAGTAATGTTCGGTTGTTTCGCAACCAATTAACCAACCGAACTTTAGGTAGAATAAGATTTTACTTAGTGTGCAAAATTTGGTTGGTTCGCAATCAATAACAAACCGTACTTTACGTAAAAATAAGATTTAACTTAGTGTACAAAGTTCGGTTGGTTCGCAACCAATAACAAACCGAACTTGACGTAAAAATAAGATTTAACTTAGTGTACAAAGTTCGGTTTGTTCGCGCACTGCATATAAACAACTATCTAACCGAACTATACATAATATAAGAGTATGCTAAGTTTAATAAGTTCGGTTGTTTCTCAAACTTGATCCCAATAGCATAACTAACCGAACTTATCAAACAAAATAAAATCAATAGTTCCAGAGTTATATTCGGTTACCTATATATGATTAAAGGTAAGCGAACTTTGTACTTGTTATTTGTTCGGTTACCTATCATTTTGCTTTGTTAACCAAACCTGGCATTCGGTTTACATGATCAAATTATACGGTTACCGAACTCTGTTGTGATTGCAATTTATGTTGTTCCATTTCTTGTAGATTGAATGCCAACCTATACCATTGGAACCTTCTCCGGTTGATATGTTGTTCGAAGATTAATTGGGGCCTATAGCTACATGACAAAATAGGGTCATTGAGTAACAATTCTTAGAAACCCCTTATCCAATATATATGTTAATACCTAATATGTCCATATTAAATTGTGGTAATTCGGATAATTAAATATTATTTAATCAAGTTAATCCTGAAATTAACTATGATTAATGCATAATCAACACTCGTAATTTTTTCTTCTTCCAAAAGACTTGATGCAGAATCGGTTGATGTTAGTGCATTTGTAAACCGATTCTGGGTTGGGTTTATTCCGAATGAAGATGTAAACCCAGAATCAGAGTTTAATCAATACCCACATAAACCTATTCCAACCATCGGTGTTTATATATATCCATATAATCGGATTATAGCTTACTTTCAGAAACAAAATATTCATTACATAGTTTGGGAAATTAGCGCAGTACATATATATGATTCAGTATGGGAATTCTAGAATTTGACACATCAAATGCTCGTCAATGAACCTCCGATCACGTCGGTACAACGTCGTATATTCTTTGTGGTGAATGAACTTAGTTTCCCTATTACGAATTCTCCATAGCCCGTTGAAACGTTCCAGCTGAAATTCAATGAGTTCTTAAATGTTAGTATGTGAACTTTTAACATAGGTATAAAGATGATCGCATTACTCACTTTTTCCCTAATAGGAGCTCGTGGATGATAGTCGCACACCATGTTTATAAATTTTACGTACTCTCGTATTGTACCTTTAATGTATTGGAATCGAAATTCCAAGTCTCTCCAATTGCGGTTATTGGGATTCCCAGTACGCCCGTAAAAGAACTCTTTAACTCTCTTCCAAAACACTGAATAGATTTCATTCGGACGTTCACAGAACGTATTAGCAAACGATTTAACGAGACACAAATATTCATATGGCTCCCATTCCATTTTCTAGGCTAAGGGTGTGATATGGAAGTGGCTGAAAGAGGTTGTCCTTATATAGATAAGGACTCAACGACTATTTTTTTCAAATTCAATTTAAACAATCGGAGTTTATGTATGTCCACATAGTCCGATTATTTCCTTGCAAAAAACATAAAAATTGTGCCTCTCACTAATCGGGCTTTTGTAACCTATATGTAATCCGATTCTGAGCTACGGAAGTTACAGGACTTTTCTTCACAACAATCGGGTTACAAAAAGGTATATGTAATTCGATTCTTGGCACAAAAAAAATTACATGACTTTTCTTCATGACAATCGGATTTCAGAAAGGTACATATAAACCGATTCCGGAATTGAGACTCTGGGAAAGTATCAGAATCAGATTATATATAGGTACATGTAAACCGATTTTGACAGTCAAAATGGCAAAATCCTTCATTTTTTGCACACACATTAAGTCATAAACTAGATACCTGATTAAGTCATTCATAAAATACGAGCATAACCAAACATAATTCGACAATAAGCATAAGTTTTGACTCCATAATTATCCATACTTAAAGACATAAACATGAATATAACCATTCATTCATGAACATCCCCACCATGACCACGTCCACCACCACGACCACGCCCACCGCGTCCTCGTTTACCAGGTTGGGCGCTGCTCGATGTACCTTCAGTCATCTTTCTTGGTGGGATCTCTTCTTATTCTTCCTTGGCTCTTCCTCCTCCTCCAGCTCCCCAAACTTTTCACCATCTTCTACATCTTCGAGATTGTTCAATTCATCGATCAGCTTTTTATTGGCGTTAACATTTTTCCCTTCCCTGATTTCTATCTTTGCTTGGGTTATCAAGTGCCTGACTCGTCTTCTCTGTTTTAATTTCAAAGAACAAACATTCAATATATAATGCTAAAACCATTAACAATACCGTAATTGAGTAACAATACACACCAGGAATTCGAGAGCCGTATCCTTTTCCTATATCTTGGGCCTCTCATCTACTTGTATCACTCGAGTATGCGAAATATTCAGGTACCATGGCATGTAATCCGGAATTGAATCATCATTTGTTCGAGATGGACCTTGCAGAGGATATTTGTGAAAAGCTCTGTCTTACCAATAATCACATGATGGTAAAGGCTTGTGAAAAATGTCGATATCATTATCATATGATTTGGTTTTTTTCTCATTGATTTTGAACATCTTGTGCTCCTTTGGGATTTTTTGTACGTAACCGCATTGTCTTGCGACTTTCGACGGGTTGTACATTATATATCATCTTGGGTGAAACAAAGGCCCCCAATAATCACTTTGATCTTCGCACCCAACCTTCTTTCCTTTTCCTTTAGCCAAAGCATTTTTGTAAGGATCAAAGACAACATCTTTCTCTGTCAAGTTGTCCAACTGGCATCTCAACTTCAGATAATCCCTTTTTTGGTGCTTCGACTTACTTTTGTAGGTGTACATGTCTCCATAATACCTTCCGTCCCATTCCTTGTTCTCAAAATCCCTTTGAGAAAATATTTGGAAATGCAAATATATCCACGCTTATAGAAAAGCCATATTCCCTCCGATTTGGTTCCTTTGAGCCCTAGAAGCCTTTCCCAACTTGTTCAACGAGTGTGCAATCATGGCTGTGCCCCAAGAGTATTCGTGAATCTTGTTAAATGGTTGGAACAGCTGGATAAAGTTGGCGCTCACACGGGAACCGGAAACGTCGGGGAAGATAGCAACTCCCAGGACGTAAAGGACATACGCATTGGTCGTGGCAATGATACGTTCCGGCGTCACCTCTTTCCCCTCGGCACGAAGCTTCTTTGTTCCCATGAAGTTTTCTCGTAGCTTCGAGAAATGGAATATACTCTGCTTCGCCTTGCCTACTAGCATTTGTTTCTTGGTCATGTCCTCATACCATTGGAACACTTCCTTGGTGAACGCGTAAATCTTGTCCCACTAAATCTCTTGCGAGTACTCTTTGTGTTTCACGGCTTTACCATCAATGCTTAGCCCGGTAATGAACTTCACATCATTTGAAGTTATTGTCAGTTCTCCAAACGGAAGATGCAAAGTATCTCTTTCCCCGTAATATCTCTCGGCAAAGGAGGAACAAAGAGGTTTGTCGTAACCAAGTTACAAATTGTCGACCGCGGGGATCAAACCCGTTGAATTGACTAGATCGATTACTTCCGGAACTTCTCCAGTGGTTGCTTCTATTCCTTGCAGTGGTCATTGCCTCATCATACTCACTGACTTTCCTCGCTTCATAATACGAACGACATCCTTGTGATCCTATAAAACAAAACAAACCTGATGGACAACATTCAAAACACTACACGAATACTAATTATTATGTTACATAGCATAAGGTTTAGGTACTTACTATTGTATGGAAAACGACGACGGCCAAACTGTCTTTGTACCCCCATAACATTTGTCCTCTTATACCGGGTAACCCGTGAACGGGATCCGTAGGTCCGCGAGAAAACATCTTCAGTGGGTCGGGCATGTGGTCCCCTTTCTTCTTCTTCTTACCATCTGTCTTATCTTGGTTTTCAGCGTCTCCTCCTTGGACTTGTTGTTGAACTTCTCCTCCTTGGACTTGTTCTTGAACTTCTCCTATCTCTTCATCACTTTCATCCTCACCTTCTTCTTCATCACTTTCACTCTCACTACTTTCTTCTTCACCACCTTCCTTGCTACCAATTTCTTCCTCATTAACTTCCTCATCACTTTCTTCTTCACCACCTTCTTGTTCAGTAGGTGTATCTGAATCAGATTCTTCGTGTGTTGGTTGCTCCGCTTCAGGTGGTGGGTCATTGATGTTGATCCCTTTGGATTTACTCCCCGTGGCCCTTAGGTGCGAAGCATTCAAATTTTGACCGTCTTTTCGACGAGGTCTCAAAGGTTTAGGAGAAGCAACGTCATGTTTTCTCTTATATTTCTTTTCGGCTTGCTTGTGTTGGTTTCCCTTGTTTTTCCTGTAGAATACGGAGTTAAGCAATAAAGAACAATGAAATCGAATGCATTTTTTTTAAGTCAGGGTACACAATCGGTTTACTAGATATACATATATAATCTGATTCAGAACATAACAAATAACAAATCGGTTTATTAAAGTACTCATGTAATCTGATTCTAACAATAAAATCAATAAACGGTGTTTTTAAGTGCTAATGTAAACCGATTCTAATAATCAGTTTTCTCGATATACATATAAAGTCCGATTATGGACTAAGCATATAAGAATTTTAAGGCTACACAATCGTTTTTTTTTAACACATATGTAATCCGATTCTAACAAAAATTAGTTACAGAAACAATGGCTACAAGAATCGGTCTATTTATACATTAACGTTCTCCGATTACAATGTACATGCAGAACAATCGGTTTATAAGTGTAAGAACACAACCCGTTTCTAAAAGGAATTGGGTTACATAGACATTAACGTAATCCGATTCTGTGAAAACGAAAATGTTTTGATTTCAAAAATTTCGATTTATAAGCGATTGCATGTTACTAAAACCTAGTTTAGAGGATTGGGTTCATAGAAAAGTACCTAATTCGACCCATTTCCTCCTCATGTGCGATCGAAGATCGTTCAACATCCTCAACCGTTTTCTTCATTTTGTTTCGAATCACTTCAACAAGTCCAGGATTATCCTCAGTAGGAAATATCCGGTTAGTAGGATGCTTCACTCTTGTATGTTTCGTCATTTTATAGAAAAAAAGAACGATTAATCGTATTTGGATCGTCGATCACCACGATGTTTTGGTTTCAAAAAAATGAATAAAGAGGGAGAAGAAGAAGAGGAAAATCGGTTTATGAGAGAAATGAAAACTGATTTTAATTTTAGGTTTATTATTAAGAGTTGAAGGGTAATTTAGTAATATTAGTATTTTTTTAGAGGGTAATTTTGGAAGTTTCGATAAATTTGGAAACCCCTTATCATTGTTTGTGGTGGAAATAAAATTTCGATAGGCTCCAATTAATCTACCTAGGCCCCAATTTAGGAAGGTAAATATAGGTCACCCCTTATCAATATATTTTTATTAATACCTAAACTACCCTTTTGATTATTTTTGGGTTATGATTAGTGAAATCATTAGTGAAATGATTAAGTAAAAAATAATTAGTGAGATTAAATTAAAAGATGTGTTTTTATAAAAAGAAGTAGAATTTTTTAGAGAGTAAATTTAGAGAAGATGAAGGAGAAAACCATGGAAAATAAAAATTATTTCCAATTCACTAATTTTGGGTATTCAAGTGATGAAAGTGATGCGTGTCGTATGCGTCAAAAATAATTTCACTTCCTCACTCAACTAGATATAAATATAGTATTCGATAAGAAAGAGTTCATATCCACAGAGAGGCGATTGTTGTTATGCAATTTTCAGATTCTTAAGTAACCAAATAACCCAAGGTGTGTTTTTGTTTTTATCAAAGTAATAATACTAAATAAAGCAAATCAAATAATTGGAATAATCAATAAGGAGAAGATATTGGTCAAGGGATAGCATCATTCACAAACATGTATTTTTCATCTATGATTAGAATTGGTATTTAATCTCTCAATTATCAAAAGTCCTAGGATATCTTGATCGCAAGAGTATCCCGTTTATTTCCTGATTTTATCACAATCAACATTAAAATATGCTATTGTGAAATCTACTTAAAAAGCAACCTAAAGTGTAAAAGCACAATTAGATTTAACTCCCTAAGAGCAATAAGTTCTATGAAATAAGACTAATCGATGCAAACAAACGTGTAAAAGCACTAATTCGTTTTAACAAAGGTTATGATTCATATGCGATTAAAAAGATGTATCACTACAAGTATTAACCACAAGATGCTACTAGAAATCAGCGATAATCAACTTTTACGTATTGAAAACCCTAATATAGCTATAGATATGAAAACAAATCCAATTGATTCCGGACTCAACCAAACTAGCATTCAAATCATATGATAATAAAAATAATGAATCACAAACGATAAAATTGAGACAAAACTAATTCATAGAATCAAATAACATGCTTGAAGAATCAACTTTTATCCCATAACCAATAATAATATTTATCTACTCATATTCATGGAGTTTCATCATCATAATATTCAAAGAAAATAGATGAAACATAAAAGAAAGCAAACCCTAGAAGTAGTTCTCTGCAAAAGCTCCAAGAATAGAATAAAACGTTGTATATCAAATTGTGTAGAAAACTTCCTTTTTATAGCCTTTTCTCCTTCCAAAAATAGGTTTTGTCTTCAAAGTCCATTAGTTGGAAATCCACCAAGCCCACGTGTGAGAGAAACCCGTGTAGAAAATCTGTCCCAAAAACGCTCGCCGGAAAACTGGGTTTTGGTCGGAATTATACCGGAATCCGGCTAGAAAAGTTACCGCCGGCAACCAGAATCTTCTTCTCCGTTGATAGAATATTCCGTCGGTCCACCGTTAAATATAATTGTTGACTTAACGGTCAAACGTTAGTCAACTGGGTCAAATAGGAGGAGTCAGGCACTGAGTTAGAACCGAGTCAGCTGGCTAACTCAGCTGACTGGTTTTGGCCAAGGCTGCTGCAAGTTGCATCGTGCTCAGCCATGATGGCTATGCTTCTTATTGTCACCACCAGTGTACTCCAGCCATCTTGGCTGTACCCTTCTTCAGTTTATAACCTGCATTTCCAACCAGTACTAGTCCAATCATCCAACTTAACTGCACCATTTATAGAAGCTCATAACCACTTGCATTACATCATGGCTATAGTTGTTGTCCTGCAACTTCACCAATTCCTCCCTTACTCTGCATAACAACACAGTTCCATTTTCCTTGCATCTTTACCATTAGCAGCTCAATCTCCTCAACTCCCTCACATCTCAATCTCACCAGTTCTAACAACTTCGAACCTTCACTCATCAAACTTCAATCCAATGGAAACCTCCACCAACTCCCACCATCTTTGTAATCAACAACACCAGCTGTTTCTCTCAGAAGTTCCACCAGAACCAATTCCAACTGCCATCTCAAGCTCACAACTGATGGCATCACCATTGCTTCCTTAAACTGGCTTCTCTTCCAAAGTCCCAGCTCCATCAACATTTCACTATGCACTTTCCAGCAGCAACACCCTTGCCTACTTCAAAACCACTACTGCCATTACCATTGCACTTCCCTGCAAACCAAGCACCAGCTGAACCTCAAACACCTCCAACAAACACCATATAATACAGCTTCACACCTGCCAAACCATTTGAATATCACTTCTTCATCGCCAACTTGTAACAGTAGCAGCTTGCCCTCAACATCAAATATCTCAGGTCCTGCAACTGCAATAGCCTTCACCACACAAGTACATACCAACAACCCTGATCTGATTTCAAAACCCATCATAGCAGTTCAATCTTCTCTTTAGCCAATCCACCAGAATCCTAAGCATTCATCTAAAGCAGTACCAAACCACAACCAATGACTACAACCACCAATTCAACTGCTCCAGACCAACTGCTCCCTGTGACTTCAATTCAACTGAGTTTCTTCATGACACCAACATCAAATCAGATGTGTAATTTAACAAAAATGGCAATATCTTACCACCATCAATTTCTTCTTGTAGCAAACACCAACAACCAGAACCCATTTTCCATATCCAATTCACAACTCCACTGCCTCAACTCTCTATCTCTATTAACAGCATCATCTCTATCTCCTCCATTAATTCAACATCAGCAGCTTCAGATCAACCCCATCAGCCAACTTCGAACCCTGATTTGTTCTTGCTCTCTTTTCATTTATCCTCAATTTCTCTCAATTTCATGGATAGATCAACAACAACGACCACCCATCTCAATTTCTTTTCTTTGACAGAGCATCACAGCAATTTTGAGGCAAAACCCATCTCTTTCCCGATCTCGATCTAGTATTACCAGCAGCAGCTTCTGCTTTCACTTCTCTCGATCAAATTCAGGTGAAAACAAAACAAGTGAATGCGTGTCTCTCGATTTTAGGTTAGGTTATGAATAGGGGTTACATGGTACACCCCACTTCTGCATACGATCCACCCAAATGGGTGCCCTGAGTAACTTCTTTGGTGTTTCTAACAAATTGGTTATCCCTTAACTTTGGTTGGACTGTCTTTACTACTCCTACAAGAGATTTAACCCTTAACCTTGATCGGGCTCCAGATAGTGTTATCCTGTAAAATGATGGCTTTGCCCTTTTTGCTCAATTTTGGATTATTTCTTCTCATTTTCCTCCGTGCAACTCCCGAGTTCCTCCGCTAACAGCAACCATCCCTTATTCCTCAAATTCACCTATACTCTTCAATGAGAGTCATCACTAAAGTTGTCATGCTTTTCAGACAGAATTTGCATCACTAAAGCCGACATACTTTTCAGACAGAGATGAAGAATAAAAGCAAATAATGAGACACAATCCGCCTCCAACACTTTTGCCATGTTTCCTCCTCTTTTGAACCGAATGACTCCAAAATACCTAAATACTCAAAAACAAAACATAAGATACATAATTTACAAGAAAAATAGCAAAGAAAGCATAAATACTAGATATTAAATTAGGTGTTTTACAACACCTATCAGAAATCTCATCTGATTCTTCATCTCAATCCTCTTCTAGAGTATTTGTTAATCTTCACAAGGATCTGGATATGAGTAATTTCTTAGATAGTGAATGTATTCTTCCCCAAACTCAATCTCAATCTAAATATGAAAATGATGGATATTATCAACCACAACCGGAGGAAGAGTATTTGGGTATTCAGGTATGCTCCAAACTTAGCTAATGTTGGTTGAATTGTTCCAAATTTTCAAACCAAATGTACATTTTTGAAGTAGTTCGGTTACCTTATGTGAAGAACATGTAACCGAACTAATCTGAAAGTGTAGTTCGGTTACTTTAGCCAAACACGCAGGTAACCGAACTATATATTAATGGAAGTTTCATGGATTTCAAGAGTAATGTTCGGTTGTTTCGCAACCAATTAACCAACCGAACTTTAGGTAGAATAAGATTTTACTTAGTGTACAAAATTTGGTTGGTTCGCAATCAATAACAAACTGAACTTTACGTAAAAATAAGATTTAACTTAGTGTACAAAGTTCGGTTGGTTCGCAACCAATAACAAACCGAACTTGACGTAAAAATAAGATTTAACTTAGTGTACAAAGTTCGGTTTGTTCGCGCACTTCATATATAAACAACTATCTAACCGAACTATACATAATATAAGAGTATGTTAAGTTTAATAAGTTCGGTTGTTTCGCAAACTTGATCCCAACAGCATAACTAACCGAACTTATCAAACAAAATAAAATCAATAATTCCACAGTTATATTCGGTTACCTATATATGATTAAAGGTAAGCGAACTTTGTACTTGTTATTTGTTCGGTTACCTATCATCTTGCTTTGTTAACCGAACCTGGAGATCGGTTTAAACGATCAATTTATATTGTTACCAAACTCTGTTGTGATTGCAATTTATGTTGTTTCATTTCTTGTAAATTGAATGCCAACCTATACCAATGGATGATCAACCTTCTCCGGTTGATATGTTGTTCGAAGATACATCCGGTCACTATGTCAATAATTTTGTATTTGTAGAAGCTATTGATGCGAAGAATTAGGCTAGAGAGCATGCCAAGAGAGCCATGTGCATATTAGTTTTGAATGGAAAAGAAAGCAAAACTCGTTTTGAAATGGTTTGTGAGAGAAGTGGGGATCTGGATGCTAGTCACAAGAGGAAGGATTATGTGTATAAAGGAAATACGACAAGGAAGAACACAACGTGTTCAAAGAAATTAAATGTCCATTCAAGCTAGTATTTAGTAAGTGCATGTTATGTACCTCGATGTACATAACAAGGTTAGATGGATAATTTGAGGATAAACCTCTCTTAATTCGTGAGAATCAAGCCTAGAGAAGAAGAAGAAGAGATCTGATTCAGAGAACCAGCCTAAGAGGAGGAAGATAAACTAAATATATTTTCATTAATTCATAAAATTGGATAATCCCTCTTACACAGATTCACTAGCCTTATATAGCTAGGTTAGGAGAATGAAAACTATTTAGGCACCCTTATAATTGATAAAAGCCAGGTGCTACTAATAACCAACTCGATTATGATATGGGAACCCCCTCCAACACCGGTACATGACATTCCACTCCCCTTGAAAGCATCCTTGTCCTCAAGGATGAGTGTCGCAAAAATTAACTTTGAGAGGTAGGTAGTCGCTTGTGACAACTGCATGAGCAATGCAGGAGGAGAAAGGATTGTGGTATGTGGATGAGCAACCCCCTCCAACACCGGTACATGACATAGTAGTGGTAGCGCTTTCTAAACACATGAGAAGTCCAATAGTCATTGTGCTAATGAATAACCTGGTGAGAAACTTACACACTCCAAGACCAGGACCAACAAACAACTGTCACCACTGAATACTCTTATCGGCCCTTTTGAACTTGACTTTATTGTGCCATTTACAAAAAAAACAAGTGACTCTATTACCTGCACAATTGCAGAACTGAACCGCTTATCGATATTACAGAAGCAGGCTTTATGTAGCTGCACCGCAACTGCAGTACTGATCAACACAGACATGTGCACCTATAAAACTTCAGTTTGGAGCCTCAGCACAAAGTGTGATACTATGAGAAACATGAAAGTCACAGCTCCAGTGAGATGAAATGTTGATGCAGACTCGTTAACAGCTCTAACCTGACTGGGGATGCTCATCAGTACATAATGGAGATTGCAAAAAGGTCCTTCAACTTGTATGGTACAGCCCATTGGTGGTGGACATACTCGCGACAAAAGTTGATAGCAACACCTTGATATGCGTTTAGTATAACACAATGACATAAAATCAATCACGGAAGAAGTCTCACCTCCATGTGCATCTAGACTCTCCCTCAACCATTCACAAGTTAGAACTACGGAAGCATTAGGGAGACCCTGGTCGAGAATATTATCTTCGCCACTGCTCATGTAAACAGGAACAACCCATTGAACTAGCATTTTAACACTTCCCACACTTTATAAACCAGGTGGAACTAATCTAAATTTCCACCTCAAGTATCCATAGAAGCATACACCACCATTAATCACAACAAGCAGCACTTTGATTGTCACCACTTCCACCATAAACTATTCCCAACTAGAACAATATTCATTACCATTGTAAAATGGAGAGCTAGGTCCTTCTAGTATCCAAGTAAAAATACAAGTGAAAGCATCACCACTTGCTATACACCACAATCCAAGATGAAGCAAGCATAATTCGATTTCTCGCTGAGAAGACACATCACACAGCTTGCTGGCACGTATTTCCATTACCCTTCTATGAAATCTGAAAATAATTTTCACTCTACATGAACCTTCGGCACCTCCATAGACTGGAATCTTTCTCTAGTATTCTGACTCTCCACAGACCCACAACAATCGACAATAACAAGATGGGAAACATGTGTAGGTAGAAAAGAGAAACCAATATGGGCACGGAATTGCCTGACTACTCTTGTGTCTATCTTCAATGGTGTTATAGACATCTTGCGAAGGAATTTCACAATTCCTGCTCAAATGATAAACCAATCGCCTCACCATTTCGAAAGTCAAGAAAATAAGCTTAAGGATGTTGAACACTTGTAAGTCAGAGACTCTAACTATAACACCTAACAGCCAACCCCAATATGTTATCGTATTAGCAGGTGAGAGATATTCAGTCTGCCAAGGCATGTCCTCTTCATATTTACTCAAACTCCAGAATACCTTCCAAACCACTTGTACTTTTGCCAACTGAGGTCCAAGTTTAGGACGACAGACATTATCCAACAGCAGCATTGTATCCAACAATTGATATCGCTTCCCAACTGCAACCATCTGTATGAACAAGAGTATCACAGATCTATTTCTCTCTGAAATTTCTACTAACAACTTCTTATCGCAACCAAGTTCAGCATCATTGAGAAACAAAAGTACCAACAGATTCATACACTGAGATTCCGTCTGATACCCGAGAAAAACAATCGCACAAGGAGTAAATGTAACAAAATCACATTCATGTTCACCAACAGAACTAGAGGGGAACCTTTTAATGCCATCTGACTCTTTGCCTCGATCAAATACTTTACCCATTTTGAGCTGCCAGAAAAATTCAATTCCAACACCACTCAAATTCACACTCTCAGACATTTTGTCAAACATTTTGCTCTCATCTAGAATTGCAGCATCATTATTACACACATAAACATTTTAATGTAAAGATGAGAATTCAGGAGGGTACCCCAAGTTAGCTATCAGCAGAAACATCAAAATCTTATAAGAAATCCTGGAGATAACATCACACTTACCTCGGTCGAATAAAGAACGAGTGTCATCAAGGAGAAAATAACAACAATCCACACAAACACCATTTGATTTGTTGTAGAGAGTATACAATAAATCCTTCAAGTATTCATGATTTTCGAATTTCTTCTCAAACTTGTTGAAATGAAAATCTAGGGAAGAATAATTTACTTCACCTATCTTGACTTGATTTATGCAGGTGAAGTCCTTAACATCTGTCTTTGCAGTTTTACTAAATGGAAAATTCACACAATCAAGTGAACCATCATTGACTTTAACAGCGCCAGCGGAAATTGAGTCAACATTCTGAGAATAAGAATCTATCTGAACATAAGTAGGATATGATTTTGCTTCTTCCGATGTAACAACACTGAGGTCTTCCGAATTAGAGGGTTGAGCAACAGAAGTAGGAATTAGGTCGCCGATTCCCATTGACTTAGTACGATTTTCTTCATCCGATGACTTTGAAGTGATTTTTGAAGCTCCTACTGGATCTTCATGACTGCAGTTTTTCTTACCAAAATATTTCTCCATTGTTGAATAAAAAACTTCTTTGGTAAGCATTGTAGATGCTAAATCATCACGTTGCTTCTTCACTTCTACCATTTTTGTATTCAATTCTACCAATTTTTATATGATTTCCTCGAACCTTGCCATCGAATCCCCCATGGATCGAACGAATCTGATACCAATTTTTATGTACCTAGATGTACATAACAAGGTTAGATGGATAATTTTGAAGATAAACTTCTCTTCATTCGTGAGAATCAAGCCTAGAGAAGAAGAATAGATCTGATTCAGAGAACCAGCCTAAGAGGAGGAAGATAAACTAAATCTATTTTCATTAATTCATAAAATTGGATAATCCCTCTTACACAGATTCACTATCCTTATATAGCTAGGTTAGAAGAATGGAAACTATTTAGGCACCCTCAGGTCCCTTACAATTGATAAAAGCCAGGTGCTACTAATAATCAAACTAATAACCAACTCGATTATGATATGGGAACCCCCTCCAATACCAGTACATGACAGTGCAAACAAAGGAAAGGATGGGTTCTATCTATGGATAAGGTGGTAGGCAATCACAACCACCGTCGTCCGGAGGATCTTGAAGGACATGCAATGGCCGCAAGGCTCACTCCTCAAGAAATGGAAAAAATAGCTAAATATAGGAGAATGAGAATTTCACCACTTGGCATGCTTCTCTTATTAAAGGATGATAACAAGGATAATGTATCATGTTTGTACACCATTTACAATGCAATTGAGATAATTAAAAGGAATGAATGGAAGGATAGAAAAGTCATGCAACAATTGTTTTTGTTGGCTCAGGAGAAAGGCTATGCGGTTCAAAAGAAGCTAGGTCCGGAAGAAGAAATAACTCATCTCTTCATTGCTCATCCGAAGAGTGTTCAACTGGCTCAATGCTTCCATGAAGTTCTTATAATGGATTGCACTTACAAGACAAACAAATATGAGCTTCCATTGTTGAACATTGTTGGTCGTACGTCGACGAAGTCACCGTTTACCGTTGCTTTTTGTTGTCTAAAAGACGAGCTAGAACCAAGTTACACTTGGGCGCTACAACAAGTGAAGGCGATCTACCGAGATGATGATATTCCCGGGGTTATAGTGACGGTCAATGAAGTAGCATTGATGAACGCAATAGAGAGAGTATTCCCATTGGCACATAATATGCTTTGTACATTTAATATATGGTGCAATGTGATGAATAGGTGCAAGCCTCAACTTTGTCCACCTAAGAGGAAAGCATTGGAAGAGATTAGTGATCTACCGGAAGATGAAAAAGCGGATGGAAAAGAGGCATTCGATTAACAATACACCATAAATCACGCTAAATGGGTTGCTTTCTCCGAGGAATGAGAGGCATTGACTTGGTCTCTCACAGAAGATCTTGCCGAATTTATTGAACATTGGTCTAGCCCCGAATATCCGGAAGATATTGTAACGTATATGGTGAAGCAATGGTTGGAACCGCACAAAGAGCGCTTCGTTTATGCTTTTACCAATCACCACAAACACTTTGGGAATCAAACGATAAGTTTGGTAGAATCGGCTCACCACCGGTTGAAGAAAAATCTCTTTGGATGTGTCGATAATTTTGTGGTTGTGTTTAATGCTATGGAGGTTTACTTCAACCGCAAGATTGAGAGAATTAAAGAGAAGTTTCAAAAAATCCGTATCATGAAGTACAAAAAGATTGTAGACAAAGGTGGTAACATCAAGAAAATGGAGGATCTTCGGTCTTTCAAGGGACTCCACTATAATGTTTCACATGCTTGCATTAAGAGGTTAACAAAATTGGGTTTTTGTGAAACGACTCCTAATCGAACATGGTACTGTAACTTCCATTTGAACCCTATTTTGATGATTTCTATTCAATTAAACGAATCAAAATCAAATTAAAAGTAATGGGCTTAGTTGAAAATACCTGCGGATCTTTCCCATTTCAGTTTCAGGGACGATTATGTCTTCACCTTCCGGTTCCACTTCTTTGTAAATCTACAATTCACTTGGCTGATTTGCTAGATGTCCTAATGGGGGACCTTTACCGTTGAGTCTTTTGGTTTGCTTTCGAAGAACCATTCTTATACTCGATTGATTAATCGACGATGAAAATTTTATGAATCGACGATTTATCGACGAAAACGATGTTGAAATGGGGAAGAAGTTGAGGAGAACAGTTTATGCGGCTAGGTTTAGATCCTTTTGTTTTTGTTTTAGATTAAGTTAGATGCGGTTATTAGGTTAGGGTTAATTTTAATTAGGGTAAGGGGCAAATTAGTAATCTCAGGATTTTTAGGACATCCCTTAACATTATAAGGTAGGGGGCCTTAAAAAACAATGGTCCTCCAAAAATATGATGGTCCCCAAAAAACGATTCATATAAATACACTAGGGCTTAACCCGTGCCATAACGGCACGTGCCTGGTTTGAATACCTGTTTAAATTTTTTGTCAAGTCTTTACTGTAACGGCTGTCGTATCTCCAACACATTCTCTTGAGTTACTAGATAAATACCTCTTAGGACAAGTCATATGGTCTTCTAATATAGCAGTCCACGTCAGCTAGGGCAACCTCCTAAGTCCTATGGGAGTGCTAATCTAGCAGCTAGATTAGCAGTCCACGTCAACTGGGACCACGACCTAGCGCTGTTTGGTTCAGCGCTTTAAATTTCAGCCGTCAAATCAAATTTTGTGATTTTTGTGAGCTCGGAACGGTTTAGCACTAAGGTTACTTTTTAAGCGCTGAATGATTCAGCGTTTCAATCTCGTTGCTAGTTGAACTGCGAGCACTTGCTAGGAAAGAGAAGTAGTGTTAACTTTTAGACCACACCTTTTTTTTTTTACAACACTTTTTGGCCAATCTAGCTCATATCAATTGTATGGCTTGATATTGGAATGCGGATTTTGGCCGTTAATTTCTAGAATTAAGGGGGGAAAACCTATATCTAAAAATCAACCACAAACGAATTACCATGGCACCATCAAAATTTTAACATTTTGTATACTTTCCCATCCCTCGAATATTGATCTATAAGGAAGAAATTTTGAAGCCGTGAATTTTATGTGATGTTGACTTATTTACGACAAATGCTTGGCTTATAAGTATAACAGAACTTAAAGGATTTGTTGCAAACTTTGCAACTCTGACATCTCTCTTTCGAAACGCTAGGAAATCAGTGTATCTCAAAATTATGAAGATATCGCAATTTCCATTGGCATCAGTTACGGTCACAGTTAGTAAAAAAACAGAAATTTTGAATGAGGTATATTTCTTAGAAAAGTAATATAGAAAGGATTAGTTTCAATCACTTGAGAAAAAGACTCAACAGTCTGTCTACATGAGAATAACATGGTCAATTTGGGACTGCCAATTAGTGCATTTTACTCCTATAGAATGAAAATATTTTAAACTATAGGACCAAACTTATAAACCATGACACTCAGCACAATGGCACTAAAATATATGTGCACCAAAATAGCCAAATGTTCTTTGGCAGAATCCCAAAATCATAACCTAATAATTTAAAGCCACAAATAAGAACCGCATAATCGTTTTCCTTGCATCAAAAACTTCCTGGTCTTATACATCTTGAGCTACACCACGTGATTCTTGAATACTCACTATCATTAAGATCTCGAGTCAACAAAGCATAAAGAAGATATCCACACCGAAGAGTAGACAAACATTTTAAAAACTGAAAACTTCATGAATGAGTCATTGTGTTTGATAATAGATTTGAGTGGCTTATCTCTTTTCTGAAGCAATACATCAATTTATTAAACAACAGAAAGACAAAATAGTGTCTTCCTTTTGCATGCATATTATCTGAAGCCATACACCAAGTCATCTAGCTACAAAAAGTTTACTATATTGTTTCCTTTTTCACACGTTATATATTTATATCAAAAAATGATGAATGGACTGAGCTTTCTGAGAAACAAAATTTACTAAGGACATAAACACAGTATCCTAAAGCCGAGTGTGTTTACACAAATGTTGGAGCAACGATTGAAAAAGCATGCAACGCATACCAGAATTAGAAAAATATGACAGCTAAAATTATAATGTTCTAGTACGATGTTGTGTCATGCATTTGGTACTGGTCAAGTTTTTGTCCAGTCTTAACTTGAACACTCAAATGTTTGGTGATATG
This sequence comes from Papaver bracteatum, assembly GCA_023529315.1. Classification (NCBI taxonomy): domain Eukaryota; kingdom Viridiplantae; phylum Streptophyta; class Magnoliopsida; order Ranunculales; family Papaveraceae; genus Papaver; species Papaver bracteatum. The sequence continues at coordinate 3,138,021 of JAJJWX010001287.1, forward strand.
CCTAGTCTTTCACTTTACCTACTACCTTCCTAATGTGTTTGCTACCGTTGTTGTCGCATGTAAGATTGCTTCCTCAAGTGAAAAATTCTCTTTACAAACAACATGCTCATAGTCATAACAGTTCTATGCCTAGTTAAGTTACAGATAACTAAAATACGCTCAGAGTTAAAGAGCTGCATAGTCCCATACCTCTATAACGCCAAGTAAAGGAAGCTAAGCTGTGTACCACAGACACGCCAGTGTCTCTGGCGTGTCTGTGGCATGTCCATGCGAGATACGTGCTACCTGGCCATGATGCGCCTAGGTCAGTGGGACAACAACTTCAGTATTATTTCTAGTTAATATCTCTAGAATTTAATCTCTCTACTATACCAATTCATCTCTTATAATATATTCTTTTTGGGGTGCAAACAAAAAATCCAAAATTATCTAATGTTGAACAATTCTTTATTTGTAAGGTATTTGCTGGTTAAAATAACTCTTAGAACAATGTTCAATGGACTCATATAGATTACAATCAAATGAAACCTTACCATTTTCTTATCTTGTTCCATGGAGGTAGTGTTCAACTCACCAGAGCATTCATTGTACAAGGGGAATCTCCATATCTTAATGGCTACATGCTCCTGATAAAAGTTCTTTAGCATCAGCATCTGTTACTCAAAAAATCTAGGAAAAATATTTTATATAAAGTTTTGATAGACAGTGAAATAATAGTCCAAATGCGAAGTCGAATATCACATTGCAAGCAAGCTCAAGACGAAGTCCAACTTTAAAGTACAGATAGATAATGAAATAATCCAGACAAAGAGAGTAAGAGGAGTTGCTTTTCACAGTACTTTCCCTCACTGAATTCACTGTGTTAATCTTGCAGGCTTGCAGCCACTCCTGCCTTTTACGCCAAGTAGGTTTCTCACCTATCTTGCAAATGTTATCTGCTCCTCAACTTTTTAGAAAAATAGAACATTAGTTCTTAATTGTTTTATAAAGTATCTCTATGCTTTGCCTATGAATGGTAATGAACTTCAATATTCAATATAATATAGAAATTCTTTCATATAATATGGCGGCATATCATGAGGTAAGGCTAACTTTGTTTTTTCAATGCAAGCCCATGATGTGTATTAATGCCACCCACCTTTTATTGATATCAGATATTGATTTTTGATATGGCTTGAGTCACCTGCAAGTTACATGAAGCCTAGAATCACTTTTAATATCTGATTTTTGAATATATGTTTTGACACCTAAAAGTAGTTAGGTCCCAGATCATGGTTGAGGCCTAATTGTACGTTTAAACCTTCGAGTTTCTCTTATCAATAACCATTTACTAAATTCTGCTTCTAAATACTTGCTTCCCATTTCTCGTAGAAACCAACGGAAGCATGATGGAAACTGTGAATTTCATCCAAGTAAAGTTAATAAATAGATACTGGATTTCTAACCTTGCTTGATGGTATAGTCAAGCTCCGAACTTGTACAGTTATATATAAAGACCCTTCTAATTAGGGTAATTTGGTTAAGATTGCTGTAAGAAACAACGATGATAGTAGGTCATCTACTCTATGGGGTATTAACTATCGGAGTATATAGTAGCATTTGGAGTAATAAATCTCATATCATTGAGTCTTGACATGTGATTTTTACTAACAAAACATAGGAATTATATGTACATGAGATATACTTACAGTTGTTCAAAGGTTAATATGAATTGAAGTTGCATCACATTTTTCTGCCTGCATATGTAAAGCATTTCCTCCTTTTGTTGCTATCAGCGCACTCTGCACTCATACTTCAGGATTAATTTTTACCTGGAGTTGATGCCATAGGTTCAGTGACATTCAAAGGTTCCACCTGTTCAATGTCAATATAAACTGTACTATGGAAAAAAAAATCCCAACAGTGTATCTGGAATGACCTGTTTTGGCTAGTGTATCTCGCAGTTTCCGATTTTCTTGCAGGTTTTTAGCCATTTGAGGGTTTTTTTTTTCTTTTTTCTATTCCTCCTCAAATTCTGCTTAAACTTAAACCATAAAATAATTTCAGATAAAAAATTATCACAATTTAAGACTCTGTTCCTAAATCAGTGTTTGTTTTGAAGAGTTAAAAAAGATTAGCAGCTTTCTTCTGTGAAGTTTCCCAGATTCATTACCCTCAAACAAACTGCGAACCCTATGTTTATCAAAGCAGAATCAACACAAAACAGTTATTTCATAATCAGGAGAAACCTTCAAAATCTCTATTAGTGATTCATGAACCCAATGAACCATACAGAATATCGACTGCGTAATAAGGCATACCCATTTGCAACTGTTCGATTTTTCATGAGAAAATAAACTCAAAAAAAAAAAAAAAAAAAATTAAGATGAAATACAACAATTAACACTAAGTTGCTCTGTAAATAATCAAAAAATACCTATGGGGAAGAACCCATGACTCACATGGGCGATGTGACCTCGCAGGAAATCGAGACCCAAAGATGTCTATGTGTAGGTACCAAAAATCACACTTGACGCGTGGCGCATTACGAACGGTGGAGTAACTTAACCAAAATAGCTTAGTTTGTACGAGATAGGACGAGGCTACGAAGTAAGACCAGAAGATAGCGAGATGATAATTAGCGAGGTAAAGAAGACTTGCATAAGAAGATATCTCGCGAGATGATGAAACACACGAAGTAAAAGATGCGAAGTGTGGATTGTTACGCAAGAAATAGGACATCTGTCCCCGACAACAACCGAAGAAATAGGCGAAAGTGATGGAAAAACTTTATTAAAAATAGCTTGGGCGAAGTAAAAAGCAAAGTCAGCGAAGTAAAATGAGTTGTCATCCATTATGTAGTTTTCCCTATAAATAAAGGACTTGGTCCATTGTAATAGGGGTTGGAGTTTTTAGAAGGAGAGAGAGCAGATTTTATTCTCCCTTATCTTCATCCTCTTCTTCCCCAAAACTAAATCTAGAAGGGCTCCAAAACTCTTTAATAGAATTTCACCTTGTAAATCAATTACTTATGTAAACACCAAATATTCTAGTGAAATTCGTGGATGTAGATCCCTTCATGGATCGAACCACGTAAAAATTGTGTCCCTTTTATGATTTTAGCACTTCAAATCATCATTTTGGTATCCAAAAAATAGATCTATAAATTATTTCAAGAGTTTAAGTTCAAAATAGTAAGTGGGTGTAACTATGGATTTTCTGTAGTTACATTTTGGCGCTAGAAACAGGGATTGAACTGATTTTGCTGATTTAAGAGAATTTCATTGAAGTTTAGTCACTGATAGCGACAAATATCTCTGGATCTTCAAGTCTTAGGGGTAGAAACGAAAATTTCAGAAAATATTTCACATCTACAGAACACAGAAAACATCAGCAGCACTTCCAGGGAGATGAAGAAAATGCAACTAAAGATGAAACCAGCCAAAGTTTTCATCAGAAACCGATTCTGAAGACTATGAAATCTCTATTTGTTTCTTCGATCTTGTTCTTTATATTCCCAGATCTGATGTTTTATAAACGAAGTTTTGGAGAAAAGTTCTATAAAACCTTGAACAGTAATGGTTCTTAACGAACAAATTTCAGAAGCAAACAACGAATTACGGCTACGTAACAGACAGCATTGTCAGCAACTTCGTCAAGTGTACTTCGTATGAGACATTTCGTAAAAGGGAGGATAACCAAAGAGGAGCCGTCAGTAAAGTATACTTCATCTATCTCCTCATCTATCACATACTAACTCAGACACGGCAAGCCGAGATAATTACTTCGGAGAGTCAAACTTAATTCTACGAAGAACAAACGAAGCATTACTTCGTCAACAAGTCATTCTCCAGTAATCACATCTAAAAGGGAAGCATTCTCATACCCCCATCTCAAACTTCAAAACTTATTGCATTAAGTAATATCTAATTATATAAATTCATTCAAATGAGAGTTCATACTGCCATATACAGTAGCATCTAACGTGACTTATAATCATAAGCAAAATGGAAAATGATGATAAAAATTTATGATTATCATGGTTTATTTTTAGTCTTCTTTAATATTTACTAATCAATAATTGAAATTCACAGGAGCACGCATAATTTTCGTAGAAAATAAAAGACCAAGCCAACCTTTCCATTCCAGAAATACGAAGTAAAACAAGAAATGAAACCATTTCGTGAAAGGAGAACTAACGGAAGTTAAACTTCGTCATACACTTCCGCCAGAAATAAATCCTTATCTCGTTAACTAGTTCATAAGAGATACAACAACAAGGATGAATTCAACGAAGAAGAATTTTGGAGCTCACATGTCTAGGATCTAAGAAGGAATAACGGAGGAAGGCTCGGGAGTAAATGCTTTTGCGAAGATAACTTCGTCAAAAAAATGTGCATTTACAATATTGGGAATTCTGAACTACCAGCAAGAGAATACACGAAAAAATGGAAGTTCAAGCCAAGAAAAAAAAAAAAAAAACGAGCAAGTCTCCAATGAAAGTTATCCAAAGCGAGGGGAAGCATTAATAATTGCATGAAGTTAAAACTCAGGGAAGCAAATAATGATAGGGCACATTAGACAAAAAATAAAGAGGAATAAGAGGAAACAACCTTTCACCAGGGAGAAACACTCTGTAATAAACCAACAACGAAATTGGTGATGTTAGGAAGTAAGAATGCAGTGGACATCATCAACTACTTAGTCACCGGATGTTACGAAGTAGATATCTCGTGGAAACAACGAAGTGAAATTGCAAGCTTCAACATGAATGGATGATATATCATGCATTATTAGCAGTAGAGATTACAGTGTAGTTCGGAATGCTTCGGCAACAGTCATCAAAGGCAAGATCCCATCACTACACGTCAAGACGACCCCAACACCAATAAAGTAAAACAGTTCAAGGAAAATTAATTCAGGAACAACCAACGAGCAATTCAGACTCACTTCATCTAAACCCCCATCTATTCACGAACCCACCTCGTCAATTTCAGTCACCAGACACATCTCAAAGATGTTGACGGAAGCGCAAAACATGGGTTTAATTAAAGGTTTTCAAGTGAATCCAGACAGTACTGGTATCACTCATTTGCAGTTCGCAGACGACACTCTCCTATTTGTAGATGCTGATCTTAACCAAGTGCATAATCTAAAACAAGTTCTTCTTTGTTTCGAGGCAGTTACAGGTTTAAAAGTGAATCTGTCAAAGAGTAGTTTGATGGTGATAAGCAACAATGAGCAAGATAAGGAAGTGGGTAATCAAGCAGCAGATCTTTTAGGATGTTCAGTGGGTTCTCTTCCTTTTTCTTATCTTGGTCTGCCTTTAGGAGCAAAAGCGAGACAGAAAGCTATTTGGGATCCTATTTTAGAGAAAATTGGAAAAAGGCTAGCTCCTTGGAAAAAAAAGTTTCTGTCAAGAGGAGGGAGATTGGTCCTCATCAAGAGCACACTTGCAAGTATTCCAGTCTATTTCCTTTCACTGTTCACTATTCCGGTCTCGGTGGCTAAAAAAATTGAAAAAATGTCGCGAGATTTCTTGTGGGGTGACACTAATGAGAAAAAAGCTTTTCATTCGGTGGGCTGGAGTAAAGTTTGCAGACCAAAATCTAAAGGAGGTTTAGGTATCAGGAAGATTAAGGCGACAAATAGGGCTTTACTTTCGAAGTGGATTTGGAGATACGGTAAAGAAAAGAGTAGTCTATGGAGGAAATTAATTCATCAAAAGCATGGAGGAAATGTAGCTGGGTGGTACCCAAACAAGGTATCTTCTTCGCATGGTACAAGCCTTTGGAAAGGAATTATGGTCTCGCTATCTCTCATACAATCTAATACACACATCATTGTTAACAATGGGAAGAATACTAGTTTCTGGGATGATTGCTGGTGCACCGCAATTCCTCTTAAACTTAAATATCCTAACCTTTGGAAGATATGTAGAACTAAGCAGGCAACAATCAGTGAAGTCGTCTCTTTTGTTCATTCTCAATCGGCTTGGAACCTAGGTTTTTCTCGCAATCTCAAGGCAGTAGAGGTAAATGAGGCAAGCACACAATTGTTAGATAATATTGGAAATCCAGAGCTAAATGAAGATCAGGAGGATACTAGAGTTTGGTTACCTTCTAAAACTGGTAATTACTCTTCTAAATCTTGTTATGAAATTCAAAACATAAATGAGCAGAACACTACTGAGAATTTTACCAAGTCGAAGCTTATTTGGAATGATGTGGTGCCTACTAAGGTGTCTTTTTTTATTTGGTCGACACTTTGGAATGCCGCGCCAACCATGGATAATCTGGTGAGTAGAGGGGTTCTCCCACCGTTAACAAACCAAGCTTGTAAATTCTGTGGCAGTTGTGAAGAAACCACTAACCACATCCTTCTTCACTGCTCCTATTCGTATACTGTTTGGGCATACTTCCTTGAATTTCCGAATGTTCTTTCTGTTGTTCCTTCCTCTACGGCTGTCTGTTTAAATACGTGGAGAAGGAAATGGAAGGACGAGAGACATCACTTCATCTGGAACAACTTACCTTATGCTATTTGGTGGGCTTTGTGGATGGAAAGAAATAGAAGGCGCTTCCATAACAAATCTGAAAGTGCGGCCAACACGATAATCGCTGTTAAAGCTTTGTTGTACCAATGGGCTCTTCCAGAACAGATTTTCAAGGGATTATTCTTTGAAGATTTAGTTCATAAGTGGGCAAAAAAGATCTATAACATGCACTTGTAGCCCGCATAGGGTTGTATTTTTGTTTTAGCTTTCCCAATTCTGTTTATGGGAGGCCTTTCTTTCTGTCTGGTTCTTGCTGTGAAGCGTAACAGCTTTTTTGTTTCTTGTTTCTTTCGGTGTCTCCTCGGCACCTTGGTTTCTATATTAAATCTTCCTTCAAAAAAAAAAAGACACATCTCGTCAGATCCTACCAACTATTTCATCAATTCATAATACCCAAATCTTACTTCGTCAATTGCTCTGGAAAACTAAGATATCTTCAATCATCCAGTCAATTGTTGTTTTAACTAGCTTGGTCATCCCGTCAATTATTCGTCAATCCACTTCGCAAAATAAAATATCCATCATCCATACGTCAACAAGTTTCATCATCAACTTCAGCAGAGCAACCAAAAGAGACAAGTAAACTCAGAAAGGAAGGATTCAAGGCAAGAACTTACAAAATCGTCAGAACAGCCATGTCACTAGCCAATGACTAGCTCGAAGATAAATCATAACCAATGCAAGCCGAGGCAATCAGATCAATCCATTCAACTTGCTTGTACTTGACAAGTTAAAACAACACGATTCATCCCATTAGCCACATACAACACATTAAAAGGGAATATCCTTAACTCTCATCTCTTAAATTATAATGGTTAGAATTATATCTCATCTTGATTTGCTCGTATACGGTAGTACACTTGAAATATAACTTTTACAATCAATTATCTACTTAAGTTACAAGCCACAGGTACACTAAGAAATACATACAGAGAGGAAACACGCAAAGCCGTCGATGTGATAAATCATCGACGAAGAGGAGGAAAATGCAAAAGTAGTAAAGAACAAAAACAAACAAGATTGAGAAAGCATCATCCAAGTGAAACTAAACAAAGCCGCATCATAGAATAAAGCTACAAAAAGATCTATCAAGTAGAAGGAAGAAATCGTACGAAGCTTACTTTATTTGAGACAATAGGTTATTCCAGCGAAGCTCAATTTAAACAAGGAACAAATACAGAAACAACTCGTGGAAAAGAAGACATGTTGATGAAGCAAAGACAAGGGGTGCCAACAAAACTTACTTCATAAATCACAACAGCGAATCCCCTTACTCCGAAAATCGACTCGAAGTACAGTACATAACCATTTCGACTATCAGCTCGTCAGCTTGCTACTTCGGTAATCCCTCCATCCAACTCTCGACAGTTAAACACTTGGGCTTGTTGATCGGTACAAGTTCGAACCTCCGAGTAAGTCCAGCTTAACCAACGAATCAATTCAGTAAACCAGCCTTCTCGCCACTCATTCAAAACACTTTACCCACTCATTTACACGAACAAATCCAAACCAAACACTTTACCCACCCATTTCGCCAAAACATTCTCAGCAAGTGACGAGTCCCACACAAATCCCAAACCAAACTCTTATCTAAACCCATTTCGTCAGTCCACAACACTCAGGTCCCGTTCACAACAACCTAATGGAGCTAGTGGTGGAAAAATGGAGCTCGGGATGCTAAAGCCTGCCTCTTCTGTGAGTGTAATGATCAAGTTCTTCGAAACTTCAGTGGTCTCACCTCCTCGCATGGATCAACAACAGACCAACTTCGCAACAACGAATTAATAATTCTAATATCATTTCAAGCACAGAAGCTACACACAGCAACAAGCATGAATGACATGCAGAAAGAAAGAAAGCAAAAAAAAATACAAGGGCCAAAAGTAAGACCTCATTAGGAGGCTGCGTAAGACCCACAGAAAATATGTACAGAAGAAAAGGCTATCGTAAGTTATATGTAAAACCTCTACATATGGAGGCTGAGACCTCGTGGCGTGCAACCTAGTTCGCACAAAGTGCAAGAGGCAAATGTAAGACCTAACGCGCGTCACGAGACAACCTCAGGATATGGTTAACAACCATAAGCTAGGGGAAAAAAGTAAGACCCATCCGCCGGGGGCCCCGATTGGGTAACCACTCGGTAAGGGGTGTAAGAACGAGCCAGTGGAGAAGAAGATGGCCTGGTGTAGTTCTTCCGCTCGGTCCCAAAACCACCTCAACTAGGGTGTGACTTCGTAACCAAGAGCCATATCGGAGAAAGGGCACAAGGTCATGAAATAACTGATACATAAGCCCAAAAGCACGGGGGTACTCAGATGGGAAGGGACGACACCCTCCTTTAGGGAGCTGAGTGACCATAAAAGTCGGCAATGTTATGGGGCTGGTACTCACGGGAGTAGGTAGGCCTGTGATATTGTTGCATAATAAGACCTCAATGAGAGAGATAAGGCTAGGTTGATGGATATTTACTTTGCAAGAGTAAAGAGCGCCTGAGACTTCGTCGAAAATCCTTGATCAACGGGGTGGGGCATACTAAGACCTTAACTAGGAGGCGAAATAAGACCCCAAAATGATGATAGAGATGTGAGGCAGAAAATGAGACCTGAGGCAAAAAAAAAAGGCAAGATACAAAGCAAAGCAAGAAGTAAGCACATTACAAGGCTTGACCACACGAGTCACACAATTCTAAGAAGTACTTCTTACATTGCATAAGAAGTACTTGCAATTGAAATATTGCATATGATAATATTTATATTAACTTGATTATGCTATGATTTGAATATTAATAATGCAGGAACAAGCCCTAAAAGGCATCTAGGTATAATTACAGACGAGATGGGACGATAAGGAATGCAAAGGAGAATCAGAGGCACAAACGATAAAAAATCAAGGCAAGTATAATTTTGATGAAGTAGTATGCATACATATAGGAAAAGCATATCATTTCATACATATAGCATTCATTCATAACATACATACATTCATCGAACATACATCATGCAAGATCACTTTGGGAATTCTTATTATTTATACTTCTTGAAGACAATATTTATTGCCGCGAGTGCTTCTTGAAGATTGTTAACTAAGAATACTTCTTATACTCGGATTATATACTTCTAAGGATACTTCGCGTAAATATGAACCAAGGAGGGTATTTCATTAATACTTCGCTGTATAATAGTAAGATATCAAGCAAAGAAAGGGCAAAGGCAAGAAAGAGGAAGCATATGACTTTTACTTCGGATAGATTTAGTTCATTCATCTACCAAAGCAAAAGGAGGCACACACATATATGGAAAAATGCATATTATACACTTCGCGGAAATTTTTTCAAAATTTTTGGATATGATATGAATCATATTATAAGGACGTTAAGCTACAAATGAAACAATATCATCATGTGAAAAGCTACAATGAGGCAAGGCAAGAACAAGAAGTGATACAATAAACTCGTCAAGGGCAACATCAACACAGGGTTATCATCGGTAAAGCTCAAACTAGCACTCACAATGAACTTCGCACAAGGATGAAGAAAAGGAAACTTGGAAGAAAGTCATCAAAACCAACTTTCAAGGCCGAAACTCGGAGAAACTCGGTATATTCACTAATGAAGATATATCTCCCTATCCATACTTCATCAACAACAAAAATCCTCAACAATAATAGAGTATACGAATCAAGTGCCATCTCGTCAACTTTAGCTCATTACATGCAAGACGACACCTCTCTACTACTCATCAACATGAAGAACCAACAACCAAGCATGCAAGGGCAAAATCAAAAGCAATGAACCGTTCCAACAACAACAAAATTGAGGATTGATATATACCTCTTATATTTTCGAAGATTAAGTACTTCTTATACTTCTTGAAGAGCACTTCATATTCCGTACTTCTTATACTTCGGGAATGATACTTATACACAACAACAAGACTTCAGAACCTAGCAAAAGAATAAGATGCAAGTATATACTTTTTCAATTTATTATTCTTTCGCTCGTTCCTTCAGCAACAATGATCAAAGTCGTCTACTCAAGCACCACACGTCTCGCTCCAAAGAGCTACACGAAGTTGGATTTTTCTTAAGAATCGATCTTCAAGCAGCACTCAAGAAAAATAGGGCAAAATGTAGGTACCACAAATCACACTTGACGCGTGGCGCATTACGAACGGTGGAGTAACTTAACCAAGATATCTTAGTTTGTACGAAATAGGACGAGGCTGCGAAGTAAGACCAAAAGATAGCGAGATGATAATTAGCGAGGTAAGGAAGACTTGCACAAGAAGATATCTCGCGAGATGATGAAACACACGAAGTAAAAGATGCGAAGTGTGTATTGTTACGCAAGAAATAGGACATCTGTCCCCGACAACAACCGAAGAAATAGGCGAAAGTGATGGAAAAACTTTATTAAAAATAGCTTGGGCGAAGTAAAAAGCAAAGTCAGCGAAGTAAAATGAGTTGTCATCCATTATGTAGTTTTCCTTATAAATAAAGGACTTGGTCCATTGTAATATGGGTTGGAATTTTTAGGAGGAGAGAGAGAAGATTTTATTCTACCTTATCTTCATCTTCCCCAAAACTAAATCTAGAAGGGCTCCAAAACTCTTTAATGGAGTTTCACCTTGTAAATCAATTACTTATGTAAACACCAAATATTCTAGTGAAATTCGTGGATGTAGATCCCTTCATGGATCGAACCACGTAAAAATTGTGTGTCCCTTTTATGATTTTAGCACTTCAAATCATCATTTTGGTATCCAAAAAATAGATCTATAAATTATTTCAAGAGTTTAAGTTCAAAATAGTAAGTGGGTGTAACTATGGATTTTCTGTAGTTACACTATGAGAGAAGAGAAAGGTTATATCTTTTTTCTCCCCTTCAAAACGTAAAATTCGAGTAATCAGGGGAGGGTGAAACGTGAAAACACGCGTTTGTGTTTATGGGAGACAACTGCAATAGTTGGATTTACATACACTTTGAAGTGTACACCGGGAGTGGATCCAACGTCAGAAATGTCACTATCTCTGCATTGGGATAGGGGTGGGAAGAAGTGGATCCCACCCCTCCACTCACACGGTACATACACTTCGAAGTGTATCTATCATTTTCGTTTATCTATTCCTCAACGCATTTCAGGGTAGGGTCAAAAACAATGAATAACCTCAGCCGTAGATTTATCTCTTACAAGGAAAAATCTGGACCACCATTTAAGTAGGCTAAGTTAACCAAACCGTGTTTTGTATTCTAGATAGTTTCAATCTCTATAACAGAACACCCACATATTAGCTTCTCTGAATCACACAAAATTTGGTCGAGACAATTTGGATATCTGATGGAATTTTGATTGGAACCTGGTGTTGGCTTGAAATCCGTTGAACACCCACATCCATTAATTAGTGGTACAATATAATTCCTAGAGTAAATGTGTCTTACCCACGGGCACTTTCTTACTTTTTCTTGCTAGTGAAGCTGTAATTGCAGGTTTCCCTGTAATCACACCCTAATGAGTTTACACAATGATTTGCCCAAACTTTAAGAACAATCAACAAATCTTTATTAACTTCTTTTATGAATCTTACAAGAATATTAAGAATACAAGGAAATAAGAATTATTCTAGACTTTATCTCTCCTATTTTCTTTCTCACTATTCTAAAAAGATCTCCTCCCTCTCTCAAGTCTGCTTGGCCCTTTATATAGGGTATTACATGGTGGATGACAGTTAAGATAACCTTTATTTTCGGATCTGGCATGTGTTGTTCTCGCAAGCTCACAAGGGTTTTCTTCGCATGTGTTCTTCAATATCGCAAGGTATTCACACTTTCCTCGTGATTAGCTGATGTCACATGCTACGTCACTCTTTAAATAGTTTGTGATGGCCTTCACAGATATTTGTTGGTTATAATTTCGCTGGGGCATTGTTGTTACGAGATTCTGCTCCCACATCTTGCCTCTTCTCATGTCTTCTCTGCGGAGCAGAGAATGATATGAGAAACTTTACTTCAAAATTCCGCATCCACTCACTTTTCCATATTCTTTCTCTACTGACAAGATTCTGTAATTTACGCAGAATAAACTACGCATGTCTCTTCCACCATTTATTTCTTGACACGTCTTTTGTAACCGCCATCTCTCAACCATTCACGTCCACTATGATCTTCTTCCCTCTATATATATATCCTTCTTAATTTTCCTTTTCTTTCTTTTCACTTTCCTTTCATTTTTCTGCAACTTTTCTTCAACACTCTTCCGCGAGTTCATCTTCTGCTACTGCACTTTTTTGTTTCTTCTCTTTTTAATCTTCACTCCTTCTTTATTCCCATACCCAAAGATGCCTCCAAGTGGCCGCAAATATGAAAAATCTTTTGAAGATATTCAAAAAGAGTTCAAAGAAAGAGGTTTTACATTATCCACCATTCCTGGTCAGAGTTCTAAGTCCATTCTTTCTTCTAAACTACTTTCTGATCGTCACTGTAACAGTGAGGAAATCATAGTCTCACTTGGTCAGCTTCTCGCTGGTCTCCCCACACCTCTTTGCAACCCTGATTTCCCCTTATTTTATGATATTCTTTCTCATGCGAATTTTTCGCGAGCCATATACCAATTGTGCGGAGACTGTGTTCGCCATATTCTTGAGTTTGCTCATTGTGGTGCAGGCTTGGGATCTCTTTACCCACCAGAACTTAGAGATCCTAAATTCGCTAACCTAAAAATAATCCCTGAGCAATACACAGTGGATAGTTTCTTCGAGAATTATGAAGGAATCACTATGAAGAAGGAAAATACTCGCTGGGGCGTTCATTTGAAGAAAAAAGAAAACATTGCCAGCGAGAAAATACTTATGCAAGATATTGATTGGAATTCTGGTAATAATAAGACCCCGCGTTAGTCCAAAGACGATAAATGGTGTGTCTTCCCTTTAATTTTGAAGGGGCCTTATATCTATGGTTCTAATGCGTTACCCGAGAATCTCGCTACATACCAACCATGGGTGTTCAACTGGCCCGAAAAGGAGACAGAGGTATGTTCTTAAATTTCGCTCAGATTTTAATTCTTCATCTTTTTTTACTCCATTATTTTCTAATCTTGCGAAATTTTTAAGTTGCAAAGTTGAGAAAGAACTACAATAAAACTGGGAAGGCAAGCATCTTAATAGCACTGCGTTCGATCACGGATGAAGTAAGAAACACTCCTTTTATTATTTTTAACAATATTGTTGCCTCTGTTTCTTAACTTTATGTGTGTGAGAAGGTTGATGTTAGGATTGTTGAATAAGAAGAAACCGATGAACCTATCAAGATTGCGAAGACTGAAGAAAAGGGTAAGGGCAATCTTCGCAAAGAGAAGTCAACTGTCCCATCTTCTTCTAAAAATATCTTGGAGAAGCAAAAAATTCGCTCTCATTCTCCTTCAAATCTTCAGTCTAGCGAAAGCAGTAATGATAATGATGAGACCTCTATTGCGAAGGAAGACTCTTCACCTGAATCTTCCATGGCGCAATTATCTAGCATATTCTCTGATTCTCTGCAAGGAGTAGACAATGTTCCTTTAGCTAATACCTGAAAAGCTATTGCGAATATTTGTGATTCCTCCCTCTTAGATGGTGATGAATCCCTTCGCGGATTTACCAGATTTGTGACTCCAAGTTTCCTTAATTCGCTCAGTATTTTGGTAAACCTTCATACCTCTGCTTCTTTTTAATTACAATTCGAAATTATAATCTGCTTTGACAATTTTTTACATTCTTTCGTAGGCTGGAAAAGCTTCCTATGCAGTTGATTCTGATTTAATAAAGAGATGCGAAATCTTTGAGAAGAAAAATTTCCAACTTAAGAATCAACTCAATTCTAGTAACGAAAATGTGGAGAAATTTCGCAAGCAAAATGAAGAATTAGAAGCTGAAGTTGTTGATCTTCGCAAGAAGAACAAACAATTGGAAGTTGACGTTCCTTCTCAACAAAACAAAATATATAGTCTTCAGAAGGCGAACGACCAAATTTTCGGTATATAATATTTCTTCTCTCCCTTTATTATTCTTTCCCAACATTTTCCCTTATTTAATTAACTATTTTTGCAGACATTTATGGTCATCTGACAAAGCCACATTTCTTCGCTCTTTTCCCCATTCTATAGATGATGATACCCTTCTCGAACGCCTTAACACTTCTTTAAACCATTATACAAATGACAAAACATAATCTCTTTCCTTAGATGAGCTCAAATATAAATTCCACCTTTTAGAAATTGACCATAGAAGCAGTTTGAAATCAGCCAGCGGCTTTAAGCGCCGCTATCTTGATTCTAAAGATGAAATTGATAGGTTAAGAGCCAAGATTATTAATCTTATAGATGATAAAGATCGCATCACTATTCAAGGTACTCAAGCTTTATAAAAATTCCACAAAACCCTTCTTGATACCCAACTTGAGCGAGACGAAGTTAACCGTGAAAATGCCGTTCTTATCGAAAGAGAGAATCAAGTTCACTCCCGTCTTCTCATAAATAATGATTATGAATTTGCTTGGGCTGCGAAAGTCTTAGATGATGCCAGAAATAACTTAGGTGTAAATGTTAGCCTTCAAGTTGATCATTCGTCCTTGGTTAGAGATATGATTTCTAACAGAGAAGGTTGTTATCCTTGCTTCCTTACTAACTGTTCTTTTTTATAAACTTTGATTGAGTTATTGATTTGCTTTTATTCGTTAATAGAAGCTGAGAAGGGATCTCGCAATAGGATTGAAGAGTTGGAGACTCAAATTAAAGGTCTTGAAGCTGAAAAAGTGCAACTCACGGAGAACTTCTCTGTTCGCGACGATAAATGTCACCGGCTCAAGAATCAATTAAAACTCACTGTTGCGAATTTTGAGAATGACGCTCTTCATTTTCGCAATAAGACTATTATGAAGATTTGCGATGATAACAATATTCCTCACTATACATATCCTTATCTCTCAGAGGAAATCCCGCATAATATATCTCTTCATTGACTTTTTCCCCTTCTTGTAATATTTGTAAAACTGTTCTTTTATCTTTTGTTCTTTAAGACTCTGTAATCTATCGTTGCGAACTCCTTCAACTTCCAAAATCTCTTAATATAACCTCTATCTCTTTTGTTTTACCTGCATGTGAAAAGCAATTCTTTTTCACAATATCATACAATTGATCAATATGCAATTAACATTTATATACAATTTTCAATCTATGCGTAAATCTGTTAGGTGGAGGCAAATAACACTTGCCTCTGTTAAGCATTCCCATACCTGCCTCTGTTATTTGTTTTCAAATGAAATATTAAGCATGTTATCTCTTAATAATAATTTCATCATTTACCACATATTTATTGTTGCAATATAATATTGCATGTCTGTGCGTCAATTTTGCAATCGTGTTTGCATTCACCTGCATAATTTCGCTATCAGATATATCTTGGAATTTTCCAAGATTCCAGTTATTATTGTTCTCTTATGTGGTCCTATTTTGCCTTCCTATATAAAGGTCTTATTTTGCCACCATTTGTCTTTGCGACAAAATCGCAGGCCGTCTTTACACTTTCATGTAATGGCCCGTTGATCTTGCCTTATCATTTTCTTGTATTATTGCCTCAGCAGGATATTTTTCATGCGATAATATGACATGCCTAAATATTCTTGTGAACATATATCCCCATGATATTTCCGTCTTGCGACGAAATCGCAGGACGTCTTTACACTTTCGTGCACTGACCCATTAATCTAGTCTTATCTTTCTCTTGTATTATTTCCTCTACAGGATTGTTTCACAAATATAACAAGCCTTAATACTCCCGTGAGTAAAAAGCTTCATGACATTTGCGTCTTAGACACTTATCATCTCCCTAATGAAGGGTGTCGTTCTTATCATCCCCCTGGTTTTCCCTTCAAGGAGGCGTACCTCTACCATACAAGGTTGGATCCTCCCATCCGGTCTTAACAACAACCAGTTTTTTTTGCGGCCTCTTATACCTTCGCCGATATGGCTCATGGTTACAAGACCGCACCCTAAGTGGGGGTTTCTTCGGACCGAGTGCATCATAGCCAAGACTTTCCAAGAATGGCCAGGTACGCTCCAGACGCCCCAAGCACTCTTGTCTCAACCGTGTACCTCGACGCCTTAATCGAGTTCTGCATTCCTTATGAGAGACCTTCTCACCTTAGTCGTCCAACCTAAGTCATAAGCTTAGGCTGAAAATCCAAGGCGCCTCTCCTGGATGGGCTTTATTGACCCCAAATCTCCATGACTCAGGTTCCGGTAGCGGTGTAGCATTTCCCTGAGCCATGCTATAGGTTCTCCCCTTATATGACGCACTTTAGGTCTTACATTTGCCTCTTGCGAAATTTTATCGTGAACTAGGGTGTACGCCATAGTTGGGTGCCTATTTCATGTTCTATTGATTATGTTGCCTTTTGTAAGGCTTTGTTGTAATTTCTCATTTTTGTTTTCTTAAATCAATAAAAGGTATTTTTCGAATTTCGTTTTACAAATTTTCTTTCTTTCTCTTTTCAATTTCATTCTCATTTCACATTTTAAATATCTTACCTTTGTTACCTTTTGCTTGTGCCTCTTTGAGTTCTCGCACACTATTGATCATTTCATTTTGCAGAATAACCTTTTCTTGCTCTTTTCTATTATTACCACTTACACCATACTTTTGCGGATACTTATCATTATATACTGCAGTTTTCACACCCTCTAGCTCATATTTTCCTTCTCCGAGCACATTTGTTACAGTGTAAGGGCCTTCCCACCTGTTCGCAGAATCATGTTCGCCATCCCTTTGATAAGGTGGTTATAGACGTAACACCAGATCTCCTTTGCGAAGTACTCGTTGGTTCTCATTTTCAGCAAACATGGCTTTCGTATCACTATCTTCTCCTCCACGTTCTACTGTGTCTACCATCAGTCTTTCACTTCTTTGCTTTTTTCTGATATTATGCTTCTAATTGTTCTTCTTAGTTGCTCTTTATTCGCATTTCTCTACATCAATTTCATGACACTTTCTCCCCTCAACACAATCTCCTCTTATGATTCCAACGCCACTAGGATGAGGAAACTTTATGCATTGATGGATGGTTGATGCTACTCCCAGAATTCCATGTAACCAGGGTCGGCCAATTAAAGCATTGTATGGTGACTCTACATCAACAACACATAACATGATTTCGGAAGATAATCCCTTCAAAGTAATTCGCATAGCAATTTCTCCCTTAGGTTTATTCGCAATACCATTGAAGCCGTAGATCTTGTAAGTCGAAGGTATCAATTCCTCATCATTTCCTCCCATGTTTTTGTAAGCATGGTAAAATAGAATGTCTATAGAACTTCCAGTATCAATTAATATTATGTTGATCGCCCAGGAATTCTCAGCTTCATCATCACTAGGTTTCAGGTTGATCTCTAGTTTTACCATCAAGGGATTATCATGCATTTCTCCACCTTCAGGGATCTCTTCTGTTGTAAAGGAAATAGGTTGTTTCTGCCATTCCTTAAGTGGCGAAACCTTCGCAATGTTCATGATTTCTCTATCGTCAGCATCCCTTGCGAAAACTCTGCTCAGAATGCTATCGTGAAAATCTTCAATTGTTTTGTACGAATGCACAATAAAATGAAAAAAATAGGTTTTTTGCCTTCGCTCCAACTTCAATTAAGAACGTGTCTCCTCCCTTTGCTGCGTTTTCTCTGCGATCTTCTGGTGGTGGTGGTAGTGGTAGTGGTATAGGTTGTGGTTGCCTTATCATAAAATGATTCAGGTTGCCTTGGTCTATCATTCTAAGGATAATTTTCTTCACATTTCTGCAATCATTGGTCGTATGTCCATGGAAGTGGTGATATGAGCAGAATTCATGACTTCTTTGGTCGACGGTGGCTCCTTCCCCATGTTCCAAGGTGCTGGGATATTTTCCATCAATATTACGTCTTACCATATCTTTTCCACACTAGCATTTAGAGGAGGCATTATTATTTATTCCCATATTACCCTATTATTTCCATGTCCCCTCTTATAGTTGTGCTTCTGACCTCCATAAGTTTCTTGGGGATGGTCAAGTCTTTGAATCTTGTTATTTCCGCTACGGCTATAGAACCTCCTTTCTCTCTCAAGTTCTTCGTGATCATGACTTCCCATTACTACCAGCTTTTATTGACTTTCGATCATCACCCTTCCCTGTTGTTCTTGCGAAACGTTCGCTATTGTGCTTGTTAACTTGGGTAGTAAACTTGTATTCGCTATCTTTGAACTTGTGGTTGCGATTGGATATGACTCCATCTCATTTTGATTTTCCTCAAGAGAAATGCACTCCTCTTGGTACTCTCGCAACTCAGTCATTGTAATAGTATTCTTGATTCTAAATATTTGAACATACAGCAAATTTGTTGCGAACATTGCATTGATGAACGATAAAATAAGGTATCTTTCATCCACACGGCCAGCCATGTTGCTACACATTGTCTTCCACCTCATAGTTAAATACTTCAAACTTTCGCCAACTCTTTGTTTCAATCCAAATACATCTTCAATGCCTGGACGTGATGAGTTGTTACTTATGTAAGCTCATAAGAACACTATTTGTAAGTGATTGAAAGATGCTATGGTATTCTTTGGTAGTCCTTCAAACCATTTTAACGCTTCTCCTGTCAAGCTTGATGCAAAGTATTTTCACAACACAACATCATGGTTTTCTCATTGTAACATGCATCTTACGTAATCTTTGATATGTTGGACTGCGCAAGTTGTTCCATCGAAGATGCTAGTTAATGCTGGCAGATTACACTTTGGTGGTATTCCCCTCAGCTGTACTTCTTGTGTAAATGGTGTTTTCGCAGCTTCTTCTATTGCTTCGTCCAACTGTCTTCTGCCTCCTTCTCTTCTATTGTTGAGCATCCCTCTCATCTCCGCCAATTCTTTTATAATTTGTTCATTCATACCGGACTATTGATCCATCGGTCTCTTTAATCCTGCTTATCTTCTCCTACGTTCGTGTCTGTTTTGCCTTGCGAAATCTGATATTTCCTCTTCATCATCCTCTTTTCGTCTTCCCTTGCGATTTTCTCTTCCATCCCTTACATGTGTTCGCACGTGATTGCGTCTCTCATTTTCTCCTATGCGACCTTGTTCATTCCTCATCACTTCTCTATCTTGCCTTTCAATTCTTCCTTGTGTTCTATCAGCTTCTTCATTGATGTTATCATTGTTGAGGTAACGTTCACGCCTTCTCTCTCGGTTATCATGATTATTCTGGCGTATAGCTTCCTGAAATTCTTGTTCTTCAACTTCCGCCCTCATCCTTATTCGTTCTCTTTCGCAAGATATTTGTACTTGTGCGGCATTATGCCTCTCAATTTCATATGCGATTGCTTGTTGATTTCTTTGTACTTCTCTCCCATATAGTATCCTCCTTCCTTCCTCCCGGTTTTCTTCGCCACCTTGATTATTTTGTTCGTGACGTTGTTCATTCCCCTGATAACTATTGTTTTGTTCATTATGGTAATTTTCGCCATGTTGAACGTGACGATATTCAATTATTTCTCTTTCTTCACGATGTTCTTCACTAGGATTTTGTACATCTTATTGAATAACCTCAGCAATATCCTCCACGGGAGCAGAATTTCGTCTCACTTCTCTTCTAACTGATCTTGAATTTGATCTTGTAGTACTTCTCGACCTTGTATTTTGTAGCCTTATATTTTCCATTCTTAATTCATGATTTTGCTGTGTTAAGTTTGCACGTTCTTCTGCTTCTAATATCCTTTCTTCGAATAACCTTTGTCTTAATGCCTCTAGCGTTTTATTCTCTTCATCTCCATGAATTATTCCTTCTTCTAATTCTCTGTCCCTCTCTATTTGTCTCAATTGCTGCCTTTCTTCTACTTCCTCTGTTGAGTCCGTCTGCCAAGTGTGTACACTGACTCTATCATAATCAATGATTCCATCTTGAACTGATGCACGCTGAATTAGAGGTTGAACTCGTTCTTCTCCATTGTTTCTTGCTCCCATTCTAGAAGATTCTACAATTTCATTCCTCCTTCTTCCAGCGATTCTTGTACTTCTCCTTACCATCTTTTCAATTTTAATGATATGTTTAAAAACAACACCAATCCTTCACTATTTATTCCAAACCTTTTCAAGTCACAATAATAATCTTCATACAAGTTCAATCGATTCGGTCCCTGTTTCTAGCGCCAATATGTAACTGCAGGTTTCTCTGTAATCACACCCTAATGAGTTTACACAATGATTTGCCCAAACTTTAAGAACAATCACCAAATCTTTATTAACTTCTTTTATGAATCTTACAAGAATATTAAGAATACAAGGAAATAAGAATTATTCTAGACTTTCTCTCTCCTATTTGCTTTCTCAGTATTCTAAAAAGATCTCATCCCTCTCTAAAGTCTGCTTGGTCCTTTATATAGGGTATTACATGGTGGATGACAGCTAAGACAACCTTTATTTTCGGATCTGGCCTGTGTTGTTCTTGCAAGCTCACAAGGGTTTTCTTCGCACGTGTTCTTCAATCTCGCAAGGTCTTCACACTTTCCTCGTGATTAGCTGATGTCACCTGCTACGTCACTCTTTAAATAGTCTATGATGGCCTTCGCAGACATTTGTTGGTTTTAATTTCGCTGAGGCATTGTTGTTACGAAATTCTGCTCCTACATAAGCAAAATTTGATGGACGCATTTATATCCGGTCATGGACGTGATGATTTCTTTTAAGATCATAATTAGAAAATTACCAGAAACACGAACCAATTTTTACCTTACAGACACAGTTGGTGGGATCATAGTCATGGTCAATGAACATCAATATAGAATGTCACGTACCTTAATTTTCTAATTTATGAGCAACGTAAGCCATTTGAAATAGCCAGTTTTGTATCCCATTCATAAGCTTTTGGTCTTAGAGCTGAATCCCTGGTGCATGACCATATGATGAATGATTTGCTAGGGTGGTGTGTTTTGCACTATGTTCAGATTATGGGTCCAAACAGTTAAGAAATAGTAATTAGGCTTTTTTCCACTCGATGTTTACTTTGCAGTGAAGACTTACGAATGATAAATGCAACATAAGTGTTTCCCAGGATATGAACTCGTGTCCAACAAACAATCCAAGGATTAATCAAGTTTTTTGTCCCATATCGTTCACGTCGGAGTAAGAGGAGGAATCTGGTCAAGTATAAATTAAATATTTGCCATTTCTGGAGTCATTACAGCTTCACTTGACCTCAAGATGTTTTTTCTTTCTGATCAAAAAAAAAAATGTTTTTTCTTCTCCTGACTGATTAGAGTCGTTTATTCAAGGAATGATTGGGGGCCTGACCAGTTGGTCTCCCAATAGCACTTTGGTGCTACCCCTATCAAATTTTTTCAAAATGCCTAAACTACCCCTAAAATAATTAATGTTAATTTATTAGATTAAGTTAGATTAGTTGTTAATCTTTTAAGCTAGATTAAATCAGTTTTTGGGTAAAAACTGATTTTATAGAAGAAAAAAAATGGTTGGATAGAGAGGAAGAAAGTGAGTTTTGGGGGGAAATTTAGGTTAAAATGGTTGCAAATGAAGATCCTTTTGCTCAAAATGATGGAACCAATACTCAAAATGAAGAACCCAGAGCTCTAAACAATCAGGTAAACTTCCTATACTCTTCAAATCGCATGAATGGTGCTCCAAGTTGTCGATTCATGGTCACTATGCAACATCTCAGTGTGAGAGTCGTTAGGTCGGGAGTATACTAATAGGACGACCCTTAAGAGTCGTTAGCTATTAGTCAAGTAGAGAAACGACTCTAATCTGCAGTTATGAAAAATCGTCATTCAAGTTTGAACAAACGACGACCCCAATCTGATTATGAAAAATCGTCAAACATTTTTGAAAATATTGACGACTCCATTTGTAGGTCGTTTAGAGTCGTTCACAAAATATATTTATAACCCAACGACTCAAAAAACTTTTACTCACTGTCACTAATACTCTAAGGGTCGTTAGGGTCATTTAAAATTTAAACAAGAGTCGTTAGCCTAACAAAGCTTAGGGTCACTAATACTTAGGGTCGTTAAAGCTTAGGGTCGTCAAAGCTTAGGGTCGTTATCCTAACGACTCTTGTTTAAATTTTAGTGACCACAAACTCTTGTTTAAGTTCAAAGCTTAGGGTCGTTATCCTAACGACTCTTGTTCAAATGAAGCTTAGGGTCGTTATCCTAACGACTCTTGTTTAAATTTTAGTGACCACAAACAATGATTTTAACGACCCTAAGTTCAAATGAAGAAATGTTAACGACCCTAATAAAACATTAACAACCCTAGTTTTAACAACTCCACTAATGGTTGACGATTTCTCCAAAGTCCAACATGCAGTTCAAATATCGTTAACCAAAGATGAAAAATCGTTAAACAAAGATAAAAAATCGTTAGACATTCAAACGGGATGATTAACGACTCCCATTCTGAGAAATCAATTTCTACGATTCAAATCCTATTTTATTTTTATTTTTTAATAAATGGTCGTTAACGGAGGAACTGATAGAGGGGGGAGAGGAGAAGAAGAGAAGAAGGGTGGTCGGTTGGGATGAATGAAATGGGGAGGTGGGTTTAAGGTTAATAGGATTTTAGGATTAATTTTAGGGGAAGGGCAAAATAGTACTTTCAACTACATTTTGGAAGCCCCCTAAAATTCTGGGTGTGGGTATAAAAAAATCATGGCCCCCAATTAGTTCTCCCGGCCCCAATCATTCCTTGATATTTTGCTGCTTGCAGCACCGACCCTCCAATGACTAGGAATCTCCTTAATTTTACCCAATCCCTGACATCCTCATTCCACAAGTGATAGTAAATATTCCTTGTTTGTTATCTATTTATTGTCAAGGACCCCAATTTTTCTGCTTCCTAACCTCGAGCTAAGTTTTCTATGTGCAATATGACTAGGAATGTTATCCAGAGTTACTTATAACCCAATTCCACTTTGATTTCGATTTTATCACCTCAGAAACAAGTGCTAAAGATTCAAATCATGCAAGGTACCAAGCCTGTAACCCTGGTATCAGAAATCAACCTTGGCTAAAGAGCAGTTTCAATGGTCCCAGAAGTAATATCAAACAGAGATTAATTGCAAGCGGTTAAAATAATATAAAAAAGTTCTCAAATGAAATAAGCGCTTAGTTTTACACTGCAGGTGCTTGCTCTTTGTAAAAGGGAAAAAAAGTGCAAGCTATGGCAACAGAACATAGAAAAATACAATTCTACATAATAGGGTATAACGGTTGTGTTGGAAATTTGGGTACAAGAGGATGAAAACAAAGATTGAAAAGAATGTTGTATCACAAGCTTCAAGGCCTTACGATTCTTTTCAGCAATTATTTCGACCATTCACAAATAATTGGCGAGTACAATTGATCACCGAAATATTGCCTTCAGCATACAATGAAGCCCTAACAACGTTGTTGGGTTCAAGAGTTATACTCCCTTGACCCAACCAAGAACACACATTATTTAGATTCTGATGATGCTTAGAGGGAAAAGAAATCAGAGATTTTATTATGTTTTCCATGCTTGAATGGAAATAAATCATCCCTACTTATAGGGGACTCGTGCCTATTGGAGATGCCTCTTCATTCTCAAAAGACACCAATAGTGTCTAATAGGAATGGATGTGTCTCTTGTGAACCATCACACCTATTGGAGATGCCATTTCATATCCAACAAAATTCCATTGCATCTATTAGGCTCGGGACGCTCCATGTTGTAGTGGAAAACCAAAACGAAAACCATTTTATTTTCTATATTATTGAAAATATCCAACAATCTCCCCCTATTTTCAACAACCAAAAAACATAAAATAAAACAAAGTAAAACTTATAAAAACTGGAGTGGCTGCATCACTCAAGTGACTGCCTACGTACCCGAGTGGGATCAAGCCAACGTAGTTCAAGCTTAGTTGGGAAATAAGCTGTAGCGCCCCCTAAGCTATCAGCTGACTAATCCAAGAAATTAACTAATTAAAGAGGCACTAAGAATATAAGTCAATTACTTAAACATTCAATTAAGAAAACTGCTACAAAACTTAACCCAAAAACTATCCCCTCTCTGAAATATATAAACAAGAACTACTCTCAAGTGATACATATACAATAGTCATTTGGTTTACAAATAGATTAAACAACATAATAAGCATAGCAGAAGTTAACTAATTAACGAAGTCAACTCCTCGAAGATTTCGCTGCACAACTCTGATCTGTCTCTGAAACTGAAAGTGGGAAAGGGTGAGCACATCATCCCTAGAAGGGGTGCCCAGCAGGAATAACATTTAACTTTAAAGAAATCATGAGCAAGATTTGGAAAATAATACATGTTTTCCTAAACATCAAAGTGACTAAGTCACTGGAAATACACAAACATGTATATGGACAAACTCCTTCGTCAAGCAATGTATAATAGTGATGCCGGGTTGTTCTACACCTAATAATATATTCATGCCGTCGGGTTATTCCACACGTAATATGCATAAAAGATGAATTCATGTATGTATAAATGTAAAGGAGCGTATCCTATATACCACAAGTGGAAATTCTTATTTCCCATAACAATTCATAATGACATACATTACAAGTCCTTTCCAATTCATGGAAAGATTCAAGAATCAACAGAACAATCATAATACAAACTAAATAACGTATGAAATGCACAAACAGACAATGCATGAGTTTGTTAAACATAAACTTTTATAAAAGAAACAACAATGGTTTCAAAAGAGTTAAAAGTATTCCCACCTATTTTGATGTCAAGCCACACCTACCTCGAGATCCACGATCCAGTGGTTCGTCCTTTGAATCGATCGTTGTTAATACAGACTAACTGTTAATCACACAAGAACTCTAATAATCTAGCCAAAAGGCTCACACAAGAATCATACAAGTCCAATTAATGGTTTTAAGCCCATGTTCATTAGACAGGCCCACTAACCAAAGGCCCGATCCAATTGGTCAACTAACGGTCTCCAACGGTCAGCTGAGTCAACTAACGGTAATCGTTAGTCAAAGGTTAAAGTCCAGTCCACGGTCAACTTGGTTAAGGTCCACTAAGTCAAATAGGGAATTAGTGAGTCAACTCAGGTACAACTCAGTCAGATTAACTGAGTCAGACATCTAACTCATAAAACAATACAAAGCCTGAGCCAAAGCAACTTCAATTCCTATAACATATCCTTCTTCTTTATCATATAATTCTACAATGATTATTCACATCAACTTAACCAAATTTCATCTACAATATTCTTCACCACTGAGATACAATCAATTCAGGTAAACTTCATAATCAATTTACAAGCAAAGATTACCTGCAATTGCAGCTTTTCCAAGATTTCACAACAACTATTATCTACAATTCTTCACAAACTGAACTTCAGAAATGCCACAACCACAACTAACCATTACATACACAACATTCTCAATAACTTCCACAACATCAGCAATACTACCAGACTCCACTCATGTGTCACATATAAACTTCAGTTACCCTTCAATGTTACCACCTGCCATGTCTTCACCAGATTCTAAACAACATCACCACAACAACCTACAACACCAGTATATTCCATTCACATCTTTACATCAACTACAATAACTTTAACACCAACCACATTACTACCAATGCATAATCATTCAATCACTACTCCATGCAAATTCACCATCATTCTCAACATCACAACACAAACTGTATGTACCAATTCAGCTCCATCACCCTCCCTAATTTCTGAACTTAACTAAACCTGCGCCACCTACAATTCAATACCACTAACATCAACATGACCATCTTCTTAACTTTCCTCTAATTCATTAACTCATAATCAATACCAGTTCTACAAGTTTTCTTGCAAATTCAACAATCACTACACTATAAACTTCAGTTTCATCATATATTCATTATCATCCACAAACTCATAAACTTATTAACTGAATTTAATATCTTTAGTTAGTAATTAAGAAGACAGTTACCTCAAGGATTCTCTGAACTTGAATCAATCTTCGAACCAACACCACCAGTTCTCAATTTAACCCTAACTCAAATTGGGGAAGAACACTTGAACCCTAATTCTTCAATTCTTCTCTGTGAATCGAAAATAAAATATTAAATCTTCTTATTTGCATTCAACACATAGAACCCATCTTTAATTGATCTTCTAGAGTATCAATTTCATCTTCGAATTCACTTATGCGATTCTACTGAAACCCTAATTCTAATCTCCATAATGATTTTCCATTGAATCAACTTCAATCTCTAATCAACCACCAACCCTTTCGATCTTCATCCAACAAAAACTCAAAACTCCTCTTAATCATCCCCTAATTGAACTCCAAATGATTTCTCAGAACCCCTAACTCCTAATTCTCTATTTTTTTTCTCCAATCTCTCATTTCCTCGGCTTCTCTTGACTAAACAAAATCATCGCCACGACCTACCATCATCTATCAGCACCACCGGATGATTTTTCTCGAATTCACTCTCAAATTCCTCACTCGACTGAAGAACAGAAGAAAAAGAAAGCAGTGAAAGGAAGAAGAAGAAAGAAGAATGGAGAAGAAATAAAAGGAATCGATTGGGATAAGACCAAACAAAACATTAACGAGCCCAACACCTGGATAAATGGCAGCCATAAGATTAGTATCCAAGATTACTATTATTTCCTTCATGCATCTCAAGTGAAATCTTCTTCGCCCGGTGCCTGAAAGACATGTTCGAGTAGTCCATTCTGCGTAATTTTACGAGATATATCTAATGATACTAGTTTCGTATCTAGATCATTGTTAGATTAATTCTTATAAATTAACGTTTGTGTTAAACTAATCGAACTATTATTGGATAATTCATACCTTGACTTGTCTAATAGCTATGACGAGCTTGAGGGTCTTTACATAAGCATCATCGTTGAAATCAATACATAAATGATAAGTATCTTTTGGATTTGAACCTTCACTTAGTGTAAGAAATTCAAAGCCAGTGGTGAAACCAGTCTTGAATTAAGTACCCCATGTAACAAAACTGGAATCTCCACACATATTGATTTCAGAGATTGTGTGTTCTGTAGCCAGCACATTAATGGCCATGTGCTTATCCTGTATTCATGAGTCTCCCAGAGAACGGTCTTTTTCTCTTAGGAAATGGCCTGATTTCCATACTCATATAGGTAAGTCTTGAAAGTGTTTCTGCGAGACACCTTGTGATAAAATTTAGACTTATTAAGGATTTTCACCCATCCCTTTTTTTCTCGCAGAACCTGCACTAAACAAAAATGAAAAGTTTTTTACTTAGTGCACCATAATCACATCCATAACTTGTTGGTACCACATTGAACCTTGTTTATCTTTTTCAAAACATAGGTTGGGTTTCTGCTATGGGTGATCGAACTTTCATTCACAGACCTTAGTCTCATTTCTGTATACTTCATTGAAAACATTTCCTTTGGAAGACTCTTCATAAATAGGTCTGCCAAGTTTTTCTCCGTTTCAATGGCTAACTGCAATTACTCATTTATTGAGTAATTGACTTACCGTTCAATGTACAAGACTTGTATGTCTTGACTTTTCATTATAAGTCTTTGTTAGAGATGTTATAGATCATAGCCTGATTCATAATTAATCAAGACCGCTTGAGATGGCTTCTTCCAAAAATGGGATCTCTACAAGTTAGGTTCTAATCCATTCCTCCTCATTAATTGCATCTACTCATGCAATCAATTCTGAAAATATTATTAAAAATGTTCCTATTTTATTTTACAAAATAATTGTAACTTCTCTAGTAATCCTAATTAACATTTGCGGTTAATTCATAAGAAGTCATTACAGACTTGCATACACTAGAGGCATAGAAAATTTGTAGGCAACTTACTTGCTATTTCAACAAGAATATTATTATGATGAATAACTCCTCTACTCATACCCAATCATCTACAAATTTATACCCAAGTACATAGACCATGTCTATTTAACATTTTACATAATGTAATACAAAAGTTCATATTTTACACATCGGTAATATCATAACACCTCATCATCGGACATTTTTTCGCGAGCCCAATCTTCCAATACGTTACATATCCTTATCGCAAGAATCGTGCAATTGGTATATCGCCAATAATGACGATCTTGGTTGTAAAATATCTTAACAACCAGAAAAATTTATGACATTGTCTTATAATTTCTCCCGCCGCTCGCGACAATTCTAGAATGCAGAAAAGCAAATAACTGTCATGAAACACAACTGCTTGCGAAATTGCATATTACTTGTTTGATTTTATCAAACACGTACACCCATAATTTCTAAATAGAAATCTTCAAATCCAGTGTATTAGTACCAATACCACTTTGGACTTGGCTTACTTTGCAAATAGTCCACAAAAGATATGAGAAAATTAGATATACTCCACATCCAAACAATCACCGATTTGTTTGAATTCAAGTTTCTGGTGTAGTTGCAAGAATTCCTACAATACATCCCTCACAAGAATTCATGATAGTCAACACATCTTTTCGATCAACAATTACACTTTTTATTAATTGACTTATGAAATTTTACAAGAAGGAAATGAAATCAAGAATACAACCATTGTTCTAGACTTTCTCTCTCCTCAAAACTTTCTCACCACCCTCAAAAGATCTCTCTGCCTTAAGCCTATTCAGCTCTTTATAGGGTATTACATTGTGGATGACAGCTAAGTTGACCTTTATTTTCGGATCTGGCTTGCGAGATTCTCGCAAGCGTACAAATGTTCTTTTCACGATATTCCTAAATCTCGTTAGATCTTCACATCTTTCTCGTATTTATGATGACGTTATCTGTTACGCCATTTCTGTAATCATTCGGCGATGTCTTCGCAGTGTATTGTAGATGAAGGTTTCGCAAGAATATTGTTGTTGCGAGATTCTGATCCTACATATTGCCTATTCTCATGTCTTCTCTGCGAAGGGGAGAATGTCATGAGAAATTGTACTTCAAAATGCCGCAGTTGTTCATATTTCCATATTCTTCTGTACTAACATGAATATGTATTTTACGCATAATTTTTTACACGTATCTCTCCTTCCATCCATTTCTTGACACGTCTACTCTCCGCATTAAATGTGTTTATCTTTTCGAGAATTCTTCTCTCTATATATATTCTTATTATTCCTTCTCTTCCCTTCTTTTTTACTTTTCATCTTATCTTTTCTGCAACTCTTCTTCACCGTTCTTCCGTAAATTGAACGAGATGAATCTAACCACCAAAATGCTGTGCTTAGCGAAAGAGAAAATCAAATTCGCTCCCGTCTTCTTATAAATAATGATGATGACTTCGCTTGGGATGCGAAAATTCTATATGATGCCAGAATAAATCTAGGTGCAAATGTTAGTCCCCAAGCTGAGCACTCGGCCTTAGTTAAGGATATGATTTCTGACAGAGAAGGTTATTAACCGCACTACCTTATTTATCGTCTGTCTTTTATAAATTTTCACCAAGTTATTGATTCATTGTTATGTGTTCGCAGGAGCTGAGGAGATATTTCGCAGAAGAATTGAAGAGCTTGAGGCTGAAAAGGAGCATCTAGCAAAGGACCTTTCTTCTCGCAATGATAAATATTCTAGACTGAAGAGTCAATTAAAGATCACTGTTGCGAACTTTAAGAACGATGCTATTATTTTTCGCAACCAAACCATTAAGATGGTTTGTGATGATAATAATATTCTTCATTCTACATATCCTTGTCTTTTAGAAGAAATTCCAAAGAACGTTCCTGATATGGACATCTCTGATAGTGAAGCTAGCGAGTATGAAGATGAAGGAGAAGAAGAATCTGATGAAGATGAAGAAGAATCAAGCAAGAAATAATTTTGCTTCCTTCTTTAACTTTTTTATAACATCTGTATATTTGTTCTTTAATCCGCTATTCTTGTAATCTATCGCAATACAAGTTCTGTTTTTTTTGTTTCTTCATGCATGTGTTAGAAAAACAATTCTTTTTTGCAATATGGTTAATCAATATATAATTATTAATCTATTATTTTATGCGTAAATCTATCATCTGGAAGCAAATAACACTTTCTCATTCTATTCATTCCCATACTTGCCTCTGTTATTTGTGTTCAAATGATAGATTAAGTAAATTACTTTCTAATAGTAAGATTTTTTCGAAATTTTTTGGTGCGTTTATGCCTCAATTTCGCAGTCATTTCTGCATAATATCGCAATCATATATTGTAAGACTGCATTCTTTCTTGTTCTCTGATGTGGTCTTATTTTTCCTTCCTAAGTAAAGGTCTTATTTTGCTACCTCTTGTCATTGCGACAAAACCACAGGACGTCTTTGCGCTTTCATGCAAAAACCCCTTGATCTTGCCTTAACTTTTTTCTCTTGTAATTTTTGTTGCGACAATATGACAAGCCTAAATATTCTTGCGAAAATAAAGTCCCATGACATTGTCGTCTTGCGACGAAATCACAGGACGTCTTTACACTTTCATGTATTGACCCATTGATTTCGCCTTATCTTTCTCCTTTGTATTATTGCCTCTTCAGGATTGTTGCACAAATATGACAAGCCTTGATACTCCCATGAGTAAAAAGCCTCATGACATTTGCATCTTAAGACACTTATCAGCTCCCTAATGGAGGGTGTCGCCCTTATCTTCCCCCTGGTTGCCCCTTCAAAGAGACGTACCTATACAATACAAGGTTGTCTCCTCCCATCCAGTCTTAACAACAACCAGTTGTTTTCGCAGCCTCGTATCCCTTTTTCCTATATGGCTTATATTTACGAGACTGCACCCTAAGTGGGGTTTTCTTCGGGCCGAGTGCAGCATAAGCAAAGTCTTGCCAAGAATGGCCAGATACGCCCCAGGAACTCTTGGCTCAACCATGTACCTCGGCGCCTTGATCATATTCTGCACTCCTTAGGAGAGACCTTCTCACCTTAGTCTCCCAACCTAAGTCATATGCTTAAGCTAAGAATCCAAGGCGCCTCTCCTGGATGGGCTTTATTAACCCCAAATCTCCATGACTCAGGTTCTAGGGGCGATGTAACCTTTTCCCTGAGCCATGCAACAGGTACCCCCCTTCTATGACGCACTTTAGGTCTTACATTTGCCTCTTGCGAAATTTTGATTTCGCGAACTAGGGTGTACGCCATAGTAGCTTCGCCCCTTTCTGATTTTTCTGTTTTTTCTTTTGCATTTCAACTCTGTTTTTTCATTTCTGATTGTAATTTCAAATCTCATATTTGTCTTTCAATAAAAATATACTTTTTGAAATTTTTTGCAACAAATCAGACATACGTTTTTCTTTCTTCTCTCAAATTTACTTTCATTTCACATTTTAAGTTTCTTACCTTTGCTGCTTTTTGCCTCTGCACCTTTGATATTTTTTGTTATTTTCTTACCTTCTGCGAAATCTTCGCCACTTCTTATTTTCAGCATGCATTGTCTTCACAACATTTCTTCTTCTCTCTGTTCTATTGCATCTACCATCAGTCTTTCACTTCTTTGTATTTCTCTGACGTTATGTTTCCAATTCTCCTTCTTTGCAATTTGTTCTTCGCAGGACTCTACATCAATTTCATAACACTTCTTTCCTTCAATCCAATCTCCTTTTATGATGCCAACTCCACTGGGATGAGGGAACATGATGCACTGATGAAATATTGATGCTACGCCTAGAATCCCATGTAACCAAGGTCAGCCAATCAAAGCGTTATATGGTGATTCCACATCGACAACACATAACATAATTTTAGAAGACAATCCTTTCAGTGGAATTCGCATAGTGACTTCCCCTTTAGGCTTATTGGTGATACCATTAAAACCATAGATTTTGTAAGTTGAAGGTACTAGATCCTAATCTTTTCCTCTCATAGTTTTATAAGCATGATAGAATAGGATATCCACGGAGCTTACAGTATCAATTGAAACTTTTTTGATTGCCCATGAATCCTCAGCTTCATCATCTTCATCATCACTAGGTTTTGGGTTAATCTCTAATCTTACCACTAATGGGTTATCATGCATTTCTCCACCCTCAAGTACTTCTTCTGCGGTGAAGGAAATAATTTGCTTTTTCCATTCTTTTAGCGGCGAGATCTTCTCAATGTTCATTATTTCACTTCCATCAGCATCTCTTGCTAAGACACTACTCAGAATGTTATCGTGAAAGTCTTCAATCATTTTGTACGAATGTAAAATAGAGTGACAAAACAGAATCTTTAATTTCGTTCCAACTTCTATTACAAATGTTTCTCCTCCCTTTGTTGTATTTACTTTTCAAGTTTCTGGTTGTGGTGGTAATGGTTGAGATTGAGGTTTCCCTATTAGAAAATGATTTAATTTTCCTTGATCTATCATTCTGAGGATGATTCTCTTTATATTTCTGCAGTCATTTGTCGAATGTCCATGAAAATGATGGTAAGAACAAAATTCATGACTTATGTGGTTTTGAGGTGGTTCATTCCCCATATTCCATGTTGATGGTATGTTTTCCAATAATATAATATCTTCCCATGTTTTTTCCACACTAGCATTCAGATGTGGCATTTTGATTTCTTCCCATATCATCTTATGACTTCCCTGTTCTCTATGATAGTTTTGTTTTTGACCCCCATAAGTTTCTTGTGGTTGATCAAGTCTTTGAATCTTATTATTTCCACCACGGTTATAAAAGTTTCTTTCTCTTTCAAACTCTTCTTGATCACGACTCCCCATAGCCACCAATTTCTGCTGACTATCAACCGTCATATTTTCTTGTTGTACTTGCGAAGTGCTCGCCACTGTGTTTATCAGTTTGGGTAATAGGCTTGCGTTCGCTGCTTTTGAACTTGTGTTCGCAACTGGGTATGATTCCATCTCATTTTGTTTTTCCTCAAGAGCAATATATTCCTCTTGAAACTCTCGCAACTCAGTCATTGTGATTGTATTCTTGATTCTGAAAATTTGAATATACAGCAAATTGGTTGCGAACATTGCATTAATGAATGATAGAATGAGGTATCTCTTATCCACACGGCCAGCCTTTTCACTACACATTGTCTTCTACCTCATGGTTAGATGCTTCAAGCTTTCGCGAATTCTTTGTTTTAACCCAAATACATCTTCAATACCAGGTCGCGAGGAATCGTTACTTATATACGCCCCTAAGAACGTAGTCTGCAAATGGTTGAAAGATGTTATAGTATTATTTGGTAAAACTTCAAACCATTTTAAGGCCTCTCCCATTAAGCTGGATGCAAAATATTTGCACAACATAATATCATGGTTTTCCCATTGTAGCATACACGCTCACATAAGCTTTGATGTGTTGAATTGCACAAGTTGTTCCATCAAAAATGCTAGTTAACGTGGGTAGATTTCACTTTGGGGGTATTCCTCCTAATTGTACTTCTTATGTGAATGAAGTTTTCGAAGCTTCTTCTATGGCTTTATCCAATTGTCTCCTGCCTCCTTCTCTTATGTTATTTAGCATTCCTCTCATCTCCGCCAATTCTCTTAAGATTTGTTCATTTACGTCAGGAGCTAATTCCATTGGTCTTTTTAATTATTCTTCTCTTCTCATGCGTTCATGCCTGTTTTGTCTTGCGAAATTTTGATTTTCTTCTTCATCATTTTCTTCTTGTCTTTCCCTACGATCTCTTCTTTCATCTCTCTTATGAATTCGCACATGATTATACCTCTCATTTTCCCCTCTGTGATTTTGTTCATTTCTCATCAATTCTCTTTGATTCCTTTCTGCTCTCCTTTGTACTCTATCATACTCTTCATTGATATTACCATTATTACGGTTTTGTTCACGCCTTCTTTCTCAATTATCATGATTGTTCTGGCGTATTTCCTCTTGGAGCTCTTGTTCCTCCACTTATGCTCTTAGCCTTTCTCTTTCGCAAGCTAGACTTGCTTGTTCAGCATAATGTCTCTCGATTTCTTCTTCAATTACTTGATGACTTTGAATTTCTCTTACACGTAATATTCTTCTTCCTTCTTCCTGATTTTATTCGCCATCTGTATTATTTCGTTCTTGACGTTGCTTATTCCCCTGATTCCTGTCGTTTTGTCCATTATGGAGAATTTCGCCATGTGGAATGTAACGATCTTCAATCATTTATCTTCTTTCACAACGTTCTTCATTTGGATTTTGTATTTCCTCTCAATTATCTTCTCTAACATTTTCAGCAGGCGAATTTCGTCTTATTTGTCCTCTTGCTGATCTTGAATTTGATTTTGTAGTAATTCTTGACCTCATATTCTGTAGTCTCATGTTTTCCATTCTTCTGCTTCTAGTCTCCTTTCTTCATGTAGTATTTGCCTCAATGTCTCTAATACTTCAATCTCTTCATTTCCATGAATTACTCCTCCAACTGCTTCTTGGTCTCTCTCTACTCGTCTATCGTTCCTTAATTGCTGCACTTCTTCCTCTTCATCTGCCGAATCTGACTGCCAAGTGTGTATACTTACTCTGTCATAATCCATAATTTTATTTTGTACTGGTGTACACTGAATTGGTTGTTGAATTTGATTTTCTCTATTGTTTCTTGCGTTCATTCTCGAAGATTCCCCAATTTCATCTCTCCCTCTACTAGCAAGCCTCTTACTCCTTCTAAAAGTTGTTGGTTTTTTTGAAGTATTTCTTCTTCTTGCCATCTTTACAATCTTAATGAGTTGTTGAAAATTATATGAAATTCTTCACCAATTACCCCAGATTCTTTCAAATCACAATATTAGATCCATGTTTCTAGTTCCATTATGTAGTTGCAGGAATTCCTACAATACATCCCTCACAAGAATTCATGATAGTCAACACATATTTTAGATCAACAATTACACTTTTTATTAATTGACTTATGAAATTTTACAAGAAGGAAATGAAATCTAGAATACAACCATTGTTCTAGACTTTCTCTCTCTTCAAAACTTTCTCAACACCCTCAAAAGATCTCTCTGCCTTAAGCCTATTCATCTCTTTATATAGGGTATTACATAGTGGATGACAGCTAAGTTGACCTTTATTTTCGGATCTGGCTTGCGAGATTCTCGCAAGCGTACAAATGTTATTTTTGCGATATTCCTAAATCTCGCTAGATCTTCACATCTTTCTCGTGTTTATGCTGACATTATCTGTTACGGCATTTCTGTAATCATTCTGCGATGTCTTCGCAATGTATTGTAGATGAAGGTTTCGCAAGAATATTATTGTTGCGAGATTATGATCCTACATATGGAACTTTTACTTTTGTAAGTAAATTGTACAAAAGTATATCTTCCATTCCATAGCTTTCGCAAAACTCATTGACCCATGGAAAATAATTTGCATCCCCACTAGAAAATTACTGCCACTTTCAGTGGCTACTTAAAAAATGGATACTCATGTTCGTAGCCCCTCCCCTGTACACAATTTGATTATTTACAGATTGTCTTTATGTGTCCGTACATGCACAAACCACCACTATTGATTTGTGTCAACCACATGGTACACATAGTTTTCGAGTAGAAATCTTCAAATCCATATCAGTATGGATACTATCTTTATGGATTTGGCTTTCCTTTTCAAACATTCCAAACAATGCCTGCGCATAATTCCTAAAAAAGAAATATTCAAACCCATATAGCATTTATGTTACTACTCTTTGGGTCTGGCTCTCTTTTGAAAACATTTCTATCAATGCCAGCATGCATCACAATGCCTGGAACACTATGTGCAGTTCTAAAATTTCAACACAAATGTGTCATATGCATTTGTTCTGATAATTACTTGTAGGATCAGAATATCGCAACAAGGATACATTTGTGAAGTCTCCACCAACAACACATTGCGAATTTCGCAGGATGATTCGAAAAGTGACGTAGCCAAAAATGACAGCATAAACACGAGAAGGGTGTGAAGATTTAGCGAGATTTAGGACGTTTGCGAAATTGGATATTTGTAAGATTGCGAAATATCGCAAGTCAGATCATAAAATAAAGGACATATTAGATGTTATCCACTATGTAATTCCCTATATAAAGAGCCGAACATGCTTAAGGGAAGGGAGAGATCTTTTTAGAGTATTGAGTAAGTCATTAGGAGAGAGAAATCCCAGAGCAGTTGTAAATTTCTTAGTTTCATTTCTTTCCTTTCTTGTAAAATTTCTGAGATTAATCAATAAAGATTGTGATTGTTCATTCCAAGATGATTTGATTGTATGAATTCTTGTGAGGGGTGTAGTGTGGGATTTCCTGTAACTACATAAATGCGCTAGAAATAAGGACTGAAAATTGAAGATTGTGGAGATTGTTGTGAAGATTGTCCAAATTAAGAAAATGATAAAAGAAAACGGCAAACCAGTTTAAGAAAAGATAATCAAGATCAATGAGAATAAAATAAAGTTGGAGTGTAACATAACCACAAAAACGATGGTTAATTAATTCCATGAGAACATTAGAGGGAGGATACATAAACGAGATTTTGAAGTAAAGAAAATTACGACGGTAGAAAAAATATCTTCGTTGAAGGATTAGGAAAAGCAGAAAATTACATTCACAGCAGCAGAGATACCAAAAGAAAATTTGAGCCACACATCTCCTTTGGTAATCACAGTAACGGTTGCACGAAAAGAAAAGGAAGAATCAACAAAATCTATGGAAGAATGTGCGTTGAATAAAACTTTAGTGGATACATGAAGTTCAGTGGACATAATGTTTTATCATGCATACAAAGGAATGGGATACAAGGATGAAAAAATGTCGCATTCAACATATCATATTCATGGTTTCGGAAAATCTACTACTAAACCAAAAGGGGAAATAGTAGTGAGAATTTTGCTGGGAGAAATTGAAACACAAATAACGATATGTGTGGTGGTTATGGAATCGCCATGTAACATGTTGTTAGGGAGGCCAATACCAAGCGGAATTGGTGAAGTAAGGGGAGATATTGATAGTGCGAAATCATGTTATCTAATTGAAGTGAAGCATTATGAAGAACGTCCAAGGAAGCAAAAACTTCGCAGGAAGATGGCGAAAGAGGCAAAGAAAGAAGAAGAATTTAAAATTTACATGGTTAGAGCAAAAAAAGGGAAAGGAATACCCAGCGAAATTTCAGAAGAAGGAAGTGAACTTGCGAAAGTGATAAAAGAACCAACACCCATGGAAGAACATAAGGTCAGTTACATCGCAGCAGAACCAACAAAGGAAGTGAATGTTGGAACTAAAGAAGAGCCCAAAATATTAAGAATTGGGACCAAGATGGAGACAGATGAAGAGGAAAGAACTATTAATCTTTTGCGAGAATACAAAGATATTTTCGCATGGATGAGATCTCTGGGATAGATCCGTCTGTAGCATGTCATAGGCTGGAGACTGAAAAAAATGCAAGGCCATTCAAATAAAGAATAAGAAAAATCGCAACAACGTATTATCCCCAAATATAAGAAGAATTACAGAAGATGCTTGATGCGGGAATTATAAGACAAGCTAAATATCCAGAGTGGATATCAAACATGGTAGTAGTCCCGAAGAAAAATAAGGGGATACTGATTTGTATAGCCTTTACTGATCTAAACAAAGCTTTTCCGAAAGACAGTTTTCCATTACCAGATATTACACAGATGGTTGAATCAGCGGCGGGAAATGATAGAATATCTTGTTTAGATGGGTATAAAAGCTATAATCAAATTTCTCTCACTGAAGAAGATCAAGAGCATACTTCTTTTTTCGCTCCGAGAGGGTTATATTGTTATACAAAAATGCCATTTGGTCTGTGAAATGCTGGAGCAACATATCAAAGAATGGTGGATAAAGTGTTTGAAAATTGGATACACAAAACGTTAGAGGTGTACGTAGATGACATGTTAGTAAAAAGTAAAGAAGCTAAAGATCATGTACAAAACCTGAAGGAAATTTTTGAACAGATGCAACAATTTAACATCAAGGTGAATCCTGAAAAATGCATTTTTGGAGTTACACCTGGAAAACATTTAGGTTATATTGTATCCAAGGAAGGAATACAAGTTGATCCGGAGAAAGTGCAAGCAGTTCGCGACATGCCAACACCAGCGATGGTGAAGGATGTGCAAAAGTTAAACGGACTCTTGGCTTCGCTGGGAAGATTCATTTCGTGATCATTAGATAAATGCAAACATTTTTCAACATACTCAAAAAGGGCACAAAATTCAGATGGACAGATGAGTGTGAGAAGGCTTTCCAAGGAATAAAAGAGCATCTGATGAACATATCTGTTTTGCAAAAGGAAAAACCAGGAGAATAACTATTAATCTATCTTGCGACAACTTCGCATGCATTAAGTGTTGTACTGTTGCGAATTGACGCAGGAGTTGAAAAACCAATTTACTACATCAGTAAAACCTTCAATGCGGCAGAGAGAAATTATTCAAAAATCGAAAAACTAATTCTGGCATTAGTTTATGCAGCGTTTAAACTTCGCATATATTTTCAGGCACACAAAATAAGGGTTTTGACAAAGGTACCAATTGAATCAGTAATGAAGAATTCAAAAAGATCAGGCAGGGTGGAGAGATGGAATGCACAAGTATGACATTTTGAAATTAAGTATGAAATATTGTCTTCACCAAAATCACAGGTTGTCGCAGACTTCTTAGCAGAGTTTTCTTTAGAAGATAATGAAGTTGTGGAGGAAATGATGGATGTGGAAGAGGAACGTGGAAACCCAAAGGATCTGTTAACAGAACTCAACAGATGGGAAATATTGGTAGATGGATCGTCAAATGGAGAAGGTAATGGAGTTGGAATTGTACTGATTTTACCAGAAGGAAACAAAATGGCTTTTTCCTTCAGGTTAGAGTTCGCATCCACTAATAATGAAACATAATACGAAGTTGTGGTGCATGCTCTAAAATTCGCAATAGAAATAAAATTGGAGAATATGATAATTACCAGTGATTCGTAGATAGTTATTCGCCAAATAAAAGGAGAATATACTATAAATGAACCATCCTTGAAGAAGTACAAAAAACTTATTGAAGAATTGTCAGCGAAAATCCCAAAAATAAAGTGGAGGCACATATCAAGGAAAGACAACAGACTCGCAGATGCTTATGCTTTTATTTCAAGCATGATGACGGATCCAGCTGCGAGATGCATAAAGATACAGACACTTCTATCACCATCAATCAATAAAGAAGAGGAAGAATAGGTGGATGTAATGATCATAGAAGGTAATAAATAAGAACCAAGAGACAACATCGCAGATTAGAGAACAGAACTTCATGCATATTTAGCAAGAGGGGAAACACCAAGAAATAGATTGGAGGCACACAAATTAAAGAGTCGTGCAACAAATTATGAACTAAGAGATGGGGTATTGTATCGAAAATCATTTAATGGACCATCACTTAGGTGTTTGACACGAGAAGAAGGAGAAAAGGTGTTGAAAATATTATACAGTGGAGACGCTGGCAATCATAGTGGAGGGAGATCTTTGGCATACAGAACAAAAATGCAAGGTTATTACTGGCCATACATGCATGAAGATGCGAAGCAAATATCAAGATGTTGCGAAGATTGTCAGCGGCATGGAAAGAAAATACACGCACCAGGAGCACCATTATCATCCTCAACCAGTGTATGGCCTTTTGGAGAATGGGGCTTAGACATTGTGGGGCCATTTTTGCCAGGTTCTGGACAAAGAAGATATTTGATTGTCGCTACAGATTATTTCACAAAGTGGGGAGAAGTAAAGGAAGTACAGCACATTCGCGATAAAGATATTTTTACATTCATATTTGAAAATATCATTTGTAGATTTTGAATTCCTGCACAGTTGGTATCTGATAATGGAAAGCAGTTTGAAGGACAGAACATAGAAATGTTACTCAATGCATTTAAGATAAAATGTGGGAAGTCAACACCTCTATATCCACATGCCAATGGACATGCATAAACAACAAATAAAACAGTTGCTGATATACTGAAGAAGAAGTTAGAGGGACACCATAGGGCATGGTGCGAACAGGTGCATAATGCAATATGGGCTTACAACACAACTAGACGAGAAGCTACTGGAATGTCACCTTTCTGTTTGACATATGGAGTTGAATCTGTGCTACCAACAAAAGTTGTTATTCCATAAACAAAAAGAGAAGCTTGGGAGAAGAATCTTAGTGCTGGCATGATCCTAAACAAACTTGATGAGCTAGAAGAAAAGAGAGAAGAGCTTTACAGCACATGGAGAATTATCAGAGAAGATTAGCTCGAGAAAACAATAAACGTGTTAAGGCACGTGAATTTCAACCAGGTGATTTAGTTCTTCGCGAGACGCCAATTTACCAGCGAGAAGGTGGTGGGAAACTAGCGAAAAAATGGGATGGACCTTACATTGTAAAAGAGATAATTGGAACGGGGGCATACAAATTGATGGATCCAGAGGGTAGAGATTTTGGTCAAAGACTCGACAGACCATGGAATAGATTATATTTAAAGAGATATTACCCGTGAAGGACTTTGGGAAACCTTAGATAATGAAATAATGTATGATGCAACAAAATGAATATGAAAAAAAAAATTATAGAAGAGCTGCTGCGAGATTATTCATGATCTAGATAAAATGAGAATATGCGAAAATTTCGCAAGAAAAAATCAGAAAATAATGACATATTAGAATGGGATGAACCTTTATGACGTACACCCTAGTTCGCGAATAAAATTTCGCAAGAGGAAAATATAAGACCTAAAGTGCATCATAGAAGGGGGTATCTGTTGCATGGCTCAGGGATAAGGTTATACCGCTGCTGGAACCTGAGTCATGGAGATTTGGGGTCAATAAAAACCCATCCATGAGAGGCACCTTGGATTCTCAGCTTAAGCATACGACTTAAGTTGGGCCATTAAGGTAATAAGGACTCTCCTAAGGAGTGCAAAATATGATCAAGGCGCCGAGGTACACGGTTGAGCCAACATTGCCTGGGGCGTATCAAACTACCCTGGCCATTCTTGGAAAGTCTTGACTATGATGCACTTGGCCCAAAGAAAACCCCACTTAGGGTGCAATCTCGTAACCATAAGCCATATAGGCATAAGGGATAAGAGGCTGCGAAAACAACTGGTTGTTTTCAAGACTGGATGGGAGGAGCTAGTCTTGTATGGCAGAAGCACGTCTCCTTGAAGGGTCAACTAGGGGGAAGATATGGGCGGCACCCTCCATTAGGGAGATGATAAGTATCTTAAGACGCAAATATCATGAGGCTTTATTTTCGCAAGAAAATTTAGGCTTGTCATATTTGTGCGACAATCCTGAAGAGGCAATAATACAAAATATAAAGTTAAGACGAGATCAATGGGTCACTACATGAAAGTGTAAGGACGTCCTGCGATGCCGTCGCAAGACGACAATGTCATGGGGCTTTAATTTCGCAAGAAAATTTAGGCTTGTCATATTATCGCAGCAAAAATGATAAAAGAACAAAAAGTTAAGACAAGATCAATGGGTTTCTGCATGAAAATACAGAAACGTCCTGCGATTTTGTCGCAATGACAAAAGGTGGCAAAATAAGACCTTTAACTAGGAAGGCAAAATAAGACCACATAACAGAACAAAAATATTTATAAATACTAACTATTCTTTATGAAGATCATTCATCGCAATAAAGATAATGAGAGGAAAGTATGGGAATTAATAAACAAGAGGCGTTATCTTTCTCGCCACAAAGTATTAAAAGAGTAAATTTCAAAGATTGGTTGAGTTACACTATTTGCAAAAAGTAATGAACATGAAACAACTCAAGAAAACATAATTAAATAAGAAACTCAATCCTCAATGTTGACTTCGCCAGAAGGAGTTAATGGGTGTTCGTCGTTATTTCTCTCACTCTCGCTAGTATTCTCTTCACCTTGATTAATTCTAGCTTCATCTCCACCTTGATGTTCGCCAGTGATAGTTTCTTTGAGAGGAATTTCTTTTTCATTTCCGTCTTGGTCATCACCAGCAGATACTTCTTTAGTAGGATGTTCTTCTATTTCATTTTCTTCCTGAGAAATAACTTCCATGTCACTTTCATAATCATAGTCATCATCAGCATCACGAGGAACTTCATCATCATCTACTTCTAAAGGTGCAATTGATACAGGAGGAAGAGAATTGGACAACAAAATTTCATTCACAAGAACTTCAGCTTTAAGGTGAACTTGGCAAAGGAATGATTTTTGATGATTTCTATCTTGGATATCCTTGAAATAGGCAAGATAATCAAGTCGCCTTTCTGCTCGATCGCGAGAACGAGCAAGGTGAGCAGCAAGAGATGCATTTTCCTCGTGAATTTTAGAATACTTCAAATCCAAATCAGAAAAGGAAGAACGAAGATTTCTCTTAGATTATGCTAAATGAAAGAATACAAAAAATTTATTAAGATAAAGGATTAGCAAGCATCATATTATAAACAGATTTAGCAAAGAAAGAATGGCTGAGGCAGTCAAAATGATTACCTTCCTTTTGCGAAATTATCTTTTGAATTAGTGCCAAGCAAGTATTCTCCCAATGATTCATTACATCATCAAATTTATCTCCAACCAAACCCTTCAGGCGAGAGTTTAGTTTCTTTTCTTTAGAGATGAGAAAAGTGTTCTGCTTCGCAAGTGAAGAGTAAGATTCTTTTAATT
This sequence comes from Papaver bracteatum, assembly GCA_023529315.1. Classification (NCBI taxonomy): domain Eukaryota; kingdom Viridiplantae; phylum Streptophyta; class Magnoliopsida; order Ranunculales; family Papaveraceae; genus Papaver; species Papaver bracteatum. The sequence goes on from JAJJWX010001287.1 coordinate 3,181,183, forward strand.
TGGAATATTATTCTTTGAGCTGACTTGCCTTTATACTTAAAGCTGTTCTACCCTGTATGAGTGTATTTCTCTCAGCAATAGATGATTCGGTTACTTCCTTAAGTTCATTTTTCAGTAAGCAAAGAGATTGTTTTTGGTTATCACACACCTTTTGAAGAATGCTTAGTTGCTGCGAAGAGGTCGCCACCTTATTCAAGAGAGTTCGTTTTTCCTGAGATAAGGTTTTGTTTTCATCTGATAAAGTTTTCGTCTCTAAGTTAGCTTTAGTCAAAGAATAAGAGAGGTGAGATATTTCACTACTTAATGAGTTTTGCTTCTGAACTAATTGAGTATTCTCTTTGGTAAGATTATCTATTTGATCAACAGAATATGTATGAAGATTATCTAATTGGTTATACTAATCCATCCAAATATCTCTATCAACACGAGCTTCTTCAGCGATGGATTCAAATTGATATCTCTTCATTATTCGTTTCTGGTTTAAAACTTAGCGTACAAATAAAAGACTTTAAGGGAATTTCATGAGAAAAAGACAGAATTACTTATAAGATATAAATCAAATGCGAAGATCAGAAAATCATACCTTTCAGTTCATTATTCTTCTTGCGAAGAAGTTCGCAATCCAGCGAGATATTTTGGAATTTTTTATTTTCCAGACGAAGAACATCACGTTCCATGGTCATCATTTGGAGATTCTTGTTCAAAATTTCCACTTCCCTCTCCAATGTTGTTTGCGAAACATTCTCTCAGAACCATCATACTTACTTAAAATCTCACAAGCACTCAATTTGATGGGGTTCGTGGAAGAATTCTTGATACCATCCAAAGCATCAGATAAAGTTTGGAATGCAATATCCATCACATCTAAAGTATCTTTGGAAAAGGAAAAGGATTCAAATGAAGAAGTGGGGATATTAGAAGATTGAGGAATTGAATCATTTTTCGTAATAACTGTGTCATTTGAGGTGAAGTTTGGGGAAAATTAGTAGTTGGGAGCAAAGAAGAGTTGATTTGAGAAGCATTAACAACAGGAGAAGAAGGGATTTCATTCGCAGAAGCGTTAATAAGATGGGTTTCGTTCATAAGAATACCAGTTGAAGGGGAAACATCTGAGGCAACATTTTCGCGAATGAGAAGTAAAGGTTCAGATTGCGAAGGTATCGCAGGAAGTTTAGAAAGGGCAAGTGAAGAAAATGGAACAGAAGTTTCAACAATCTTAAGATGGCGATATTTCTTGGGGGGGTTGTTAGCATCTTTATCACCCTGCGAATAACAATCCAGATAAGAAATAGAGGCAACAATATTGTTATTAAAAGAATAATGTTTCTTATTACCTTATTATTCGCAGACTTTCTTTTTCTCGCAACAACTTTGGGACGTGATTTTTTGAGTGAATTAGGGTTTGGAGTTGTAGATTCAACATTAAAAGTGTCTTTGATGAAACAGAAACAGTATGAGAATTACACAAAAGACAAAATAAACAAGATGATTCCAATAAAATAAGATTAGTTTCAGCAAAATCAAAAAAAGAAAAAGAAGAAAACTAACCTTGCTGATTACATGGGAGCAAAAAGAAGCAATAGCAGGAAGATATGGAAGATGAAGAAAGTTGCAGACGATGAAGAGTTACGGAGAATATGAAAGATGAAGACGAAGTAAAAAAAAGAAGTAAAAGAAGAAAATTATTTCTTCATCAGATCCCTCTTTAAATTGACAAAATAAGATGACCAGTTTAATTGGTAAATAAAGGAATGATGACACGTGTAGACGGTTACGCTAAATTCAAGGAATCTGGCCGATAGGGAAAAATATTGAAAAGATGAGCAGCTGCGGCACTTTGAAGCACAATTTCTCATGACATTCTCCCCTTCGCAGAGAAGACATGAGAAGAGGCAAGATGTAGGATCATAATATCGCAACAAGGATACATTTGTGAAGTCTCCACCAACAACACATTGTGAATGTCGCAGGATGATTCGAAAAGTGACGTAGCCGAAAACGACAGCATAAACACGAGAAGGGTGTGAAGATTTAGCGAGATTTAGGACATTTGAAAAATTGGATATTTGTAAGCTTGCGAAATACCGCAAGCCAGATCCTAAAATAAAGGACAAATTAGCTGTCATCCACTATGTAATTCCCTATATAAAGAGCCGAACAAGCTTAGGGGGGGGGGAGATCTTTTCGATTATTGAGTAAGTCATTAGGAGAGAGAAAGCCTAGAGCAGTTGTTAATTTTTTAGTTTCATTTCTTTCCTTTCTTGTAAAATTTGTGAGATTAACCAATAAATATTGTGATTGTTCATTCCAAGATGATTTGATTGTATGAATTCTTATGAGGGGTGTAGTGTGGGATTTCCTGCAACTACATTACTAATCAGAAATTCATTAACCAAATAAATGGCCATTCCATAAATGCATGGATCATGGAATCACAAGCACTAAAACATGTCTTAACTAATATTCAAAATCTACGAATAAGACAGAGCAATTGGTTACTTATCTCGTAATTATGACGGTCCCGGAGTTAGTACGTATGGTACTATACCCTGCATATTCCGATCCATCTAGTTTTCGCCTCCCTTGTTAAGACCAAATATCATCATCACAAATATTGATAGATAGTATCATATTTATGGCAATTACCCAATCAGTGCTAACCGCTTGGTAGATTAAATTAAACCCAATCTACCCTCTCCGGTACACTGCTTTCCGATGGGAACTTCGTTACAGCGGTATCTCTTGATAAGAGTTACGACCTATTTATTTGGTATCAAACAGATGCTACGGCTTCAAGAGAAAACATATATAGTAACTTTTCAATATGTGCATTATTTTTTACACAGACACAATTTCCAATAGAAAACTTCAAGAAAGTTACATTCTTCGAGTCTCGCATATAAGCAAACATCAATTCATACAGATAAATTTAATGCATGAATCTTGGGTTTCAAATTCCAATAGTTAGTTATTGGAAACACAATAATCATAATTTTTTAATGCTCAAAACATTAGTCAATTCATAAGTGCATGAATCACAGCATTATCATAACAACAGAAACACATAACATAAAGGAATTGGTACTTATCTTAAACTTGACAAGTAGAGTGCACGTGCGTTGCACGTTGGCAAATGCTAGTTTTTCTGTCCTACCTTCCATTTTTGGCACTATAATGCAAAGACATCAAAATTATACTCACCGAACATGTTGCAAGTCAGATGGAATATGTTTTTTATCGACATGGTAATGAATTTTTACATAATGAGAAACACGTTATTCTTCATAGCTGATTTCTCTTTCATTAATTCGTTGATCATAGGTCATCATGTTTCTCCTAACAGAAAAAACATTTCAGACAATACTCATCCTTTTCCAGGAAAGGCAGTTGTGATCCAATATCTATGATTAAAGCTATGATTAGGGATGGTCATGGGGCATGGACCTTGTATCCCAGTCACTGCCCCGTTCAAAAAAAAATAAACCATACCCTCCACGTTACCCGCATGATCTGGGACGGGGCGGGTTCCCCATGGGTTACCCATAACATTAAGTTCAAATATGTTGAGTTAATTAAATAATCAAAACTTAAACACGAAAAAAATAGTCTTTAACTCATAAACTCATCTTAAAACAAGCGAACGAAAAAAATAATTGGTATATAAATGAATATCACTCCTTTTAGCATCTTCCTCCATGTTAACCATCTCATCACCTGCTTCAGTTTCTTCCCAAATTGTTTGACCATCGAGTTTTGATCCACTTAGCCAAAATAAGAAAGCGTATCATATAACCATAATGATGTATTAAATGAAAAAAAAAATCAACAGAAAGAGAATTCCATTACCATTCAGCATATCACATAGCCAGTCTTGAGCACACATCAAAGCTTCCAATGTTTTTGGATGAAGTCTATTACGTTGGATACTCACGTATCTAATAATAATAAAAATAGATATAACTTTTACGATTTCTTATATACTTTCTTTCGGTTAATGTTAACCATAGGAATACAATATATGAAGTAATCATGTAACCTAAAACTAAAAATCTAAAACCCTAAAATGTAAAAGGTATGGGGCGGGGACCTTGAATCTCATCCCTACCCTATCCCGCTTCATTGATTTCGGATATTGCCCATACCCACCCATCCCCGTTTGTAAGGGTAAAACCCCACCCAATAGGATCGGGTACCCACATGGATGGGTTTGGGTGGGGCAAATGGCCATCCCTAGCTATGACCCAAGTCACCAAACGTTTTCTGAATAAAAGTTCAGGCATCCCAAAATAAACCAAAATTCAGTACAGTTTTGTAAAAAAAAAAAAAAAAAAAAAACGAAAAAGTACAGTTTAATTTTTATTGTTATTATGCCAAAGATAAGAAACATAGTAGTAGAAATTAATCATAAGAATCCAGAATTAAGTAAATAAAATTCATTAAATCAATCAATTCGATTGTTGCTTCCTTATAAAGAGTTAGGGAGAGAAGACTACATCGATCGAAATTCTTTTTGGTTGGATTCAATAGTCAGATGGAGAAGATGAATCTGTGCGTATTTTCTGTGTAATTAATAGAATCGGATGAATCTGTGACAGCTGTATTTCAATGTTGTTTAACGGCTGGGATTGGATGTGCGGACATTGAATATGATACGGTGAACAATTTTTTATTTTTTTTTATTTTTTTTTTTATTTTTTTTTGGTATCAGGGTGAACAAAAATTGGTTAATGATTTTAAATTTCCTTGTTGGCATTAAAAGGGGAGGAGATAAGAAAATGATTATCCCACCGATCATCTTTATCTTTCCAACGGATGAACCCTAGTATATCCTTTCTGGTTTCTATGTATTCTTTCCATAAACGTCTCCCACTGATATGGTGACTCGTAGTATCAAAAAACAATCACGGACACGTTGTTGTTGTTTTTTTTAGAAACTGAATCAGTTGAAATTTCATCCTCAATCGTCGAGAAAATAATTGTTGAAAACTATTGGAAATTTGGGTACAAGAGGATGAAAACACATATTGAAAAGAATGTTGTATCACAAGCTTCAAGGACTTACGATTCTTTTCAGCAATTTTTTTTGAACATTCCCAAATAATTGGCGAGTACAATTGATCAGCGAAATATTGCCTTCAGGATACAATGAAGCCCTAACAACGTTGTTGGGTTCAAGAGTTGTACTCCCTTGACCCAACCAAGAACACACAATATTTAGATTCTGATGATGCTTAGAGAGAAAAGAAATCAGAGATTTTATTATGTTTTCCATGCTTGAATGGAAATAAATCATCACTACTTATAGGGGGACTCATGCCTATTGGAGATGCCTCTTCATTCTCAAAAGACACCAATAGTGTATAATGAGAATGGATGTGTCTCTTGTGAACCATCACACCCTTTGGAGATGTCATTTCATCTCCAACAAAATTACATTGCATTTATTTGGCTCAGGACGCTCCCGTCGTAGTGGAAAACCAAAAACGAAAACCATTTTATTTTCTATATTATTGAAAATATCCACCAGGTTGTGTGACATAGAAACCACCCTTGCCGTTACCAGCGATACTTACAACGCATCTTCAGAAGCCTATAAAACTCATCATCTTGTTCATTTTCACCAGTATACTACAAGAAAAGAAAAGGCTTGTGAAAATGGTAAATGAATTATGGCACAATGAATATGCCATTATTCAGATTCTGGTGAAAAGAGACTCACTTCTTTTTTCTTTTTTTTTTAAACCAGTAACCCATATATTAAAGACGAAAAAGAAGGAGGGGGACTAGGCCTTACCTCCAAGAACAAGGAAGAAGAAAGAAAAAATAAAAAAATAAAAAAATAAATTACATATTACGAAAACGATACAGCGGGAGATCAGAGTTATCTATATCACAGGATTTCTTGATGAAGTTAGGAACGTTTGTCCACCATCTAGATTCTACCATTGCACCATGTTTAGCCAACGCGTCTGCAACCGCCTTACCTTCTCTGTAAACATGAGTCGCAACCAGCTGAATAGAACTCGCAAAAGCTAAGCAGTTGTTCCAATTAATCCATAATTTCCAAGGCACCATATCAGGCCTCCTGAGAGCTTGAAGAGCAAACAACGAGTCACATTCCAACCATAATCTTTAAATACCCCTCGAGCTAGCCAAACGGAGCGCAAAAATCACACCCCAAAGCTCAGCTAGCAGGGCATTAGAATTTCCCAGACTTTGCGCTAAACATCCCTGCATCATACCTTTATCATCCCGAAATACCACGCCACAGCCCGATGTCCCTGGGTTACCGAGAGAGCATCCATCCGTATTGGCTTTTACCCATCCCTTCGGCGGAAGCTTCCATTTTACCTGAATCGCTTTAGGCATTTTAGGGTATCTCCTTGTTACTCTCAGAGTTTCCAAAATTCTCTTGTCTTCAGTGGTGTAGAACGAATACCCCCCGCTGTATGTCCCTGCTTCAGCTATAAGGTTTGCTAACTGCGAAATTGCCTGATGGACGTGTGTTACCTTGTGCTCGAACCTCAGATTATTTCTGGTTGACCAAATAATCCAAACTGAACTTACCGCTGCGATCCAGAGAAGGTTCTTCGTCTGCGAGCAGCCAGGGAAGCGACGGATGGAGTCGAAAATCGAGTGTATGTTTTTGCAATCCAGCTTGTGATTAAACAGCAGCATGACCCACTTCCAGATCGATGTAGCAAAGAAACAGTCGAAGAAGAGGTGTTGTTGGGACTCTCCGCAGCTAGGCTTTTGACAGAGATTACAACAGTTCACCGTGTCCTCTCCGTAGTGCTTGACATTGTCATCAGTAGAGATTCTGTTGAGCATCAGCTTCCACACCGTGCAGGCTCTCCGAGGAGGAAGCTTGATAACCCATAAGTCCTTGAAGTCCGACTTTTCTTCCTCCTTGCGCCTGTGAAACTCAAACGCATTCCTCATGTAGATTACACCAGAGTTAATCTCCTTCCATATCTGCTTGTCATCCAGATGCGTAGAGAAAGGGGTTTCGTTAATAATCTGTTGAATATGGCCTTCCAGTTCTGGCATATAAGTCGGGATATCCCACTTACCCTCCTTAATGAAATCCGCTACCACATTTTGCACATTGGATATATCTAACTCCAGGTACTCAGCAATTGAGATGTCCATCCCAGTGAACCAGATGTCGTTCCAGAAGTCAATCCTCTCCCCCTTGCCAACTAGCCAAAGCAAATCTGATTTTATTATGTTCCACTATTCTCTGAAACCATTAATGATCGACGACTTTTTGTAGGCACTACCCGCGGAACGAATCTTTACGAAATTACTGAATTCTGACCCAGCCATCATGAGATTCCACGTCATTTTCATTAAGGCAACATCATTTAGAGCTTGCATAGGCTTTATTCCCAGACCTCCTTCAGCCTTTGGCATACAAACCTTGTCCCAGACCACTGTGTTGTGATTCTGGCAGTGAATATCCCCTGACCAAACAAAGTTGCGAATCCATTTCTCTAACATATGAATGCAAGCTCTAGGCCATTTATAAGAATGGAAGCTGTAAAGTGCAGAGCTGGCTATGACAGACTTAACTAGCTCTACTCTTCCCATCATCGACAGCGATTTTCCTTTCCAAGTAGCAAATTTTAATTTTATACTGTCCATCAAAGCTCTTAGGTGAGAAGATGTAGGCCTTCCTTTGAAGATTGGCACTCCAAGGTACCGGAACGGCAGAGTACCCATTGGTATATTAAAAAAAGAAGCAACCAGGGAAATTCTATTGTGAGCATGCGTGCTGCAGTGAACTGAGCACTTACCAACGCTAATCACCTGCCCCGAGTTTACCCCATACTGCTCAAAAATGTACATGAGGTTCTGAACATATTTTTTAGTGCCTCTGCAGAAGACCATAATATCATCCGCATAAATAACATGAGAAGGGAATATCGTACCTAGAGGGGAAGATATGCGGTGGATTTCCCCCTTCCTAAACCCCATCGCAATCGCATTACTGAGCACCTCCTCCGCCAAGCAAAAAAGAATCGGAGACAGCGGATCTCCCTGACGCAAACCTCTTTTGCAGCTGAAGTAACCCATAGCTTTCCCATTTATCACAACCGAAAGATTCGCAGAATGCAAAATTGAGCTTATCCACCCTACCACCCTATCATCAAAACCATAGCCTTGGAGGCAATTCAAGATAAAGTCCCAGTTCAGAGTGTCAAAAGCCTTGTGAATATCAAACTTCGTAGCAATGTTACCTCCAAAACATTTATGATCTAACAAATTTATTTCTTCCGAAGTAATACCTATGCAATCAAATATACTTCTACCCTTCAGAAAGGCACGTTTTTGAGGAGAAACAATTTTGGAAGCAATTGGGTTTAACCTAGTAGCCAGTATTTTTCCAATGATTTTAAAGTGGAAATTTCCAAGAGCTATAGGACGGAATTTTTCAATCGCGTTAGCTCCCGGCTCTTTAGGAATTACGATCACATTGCTCAGGTTAGCATTCTGCATGATACACCCATTAGTAAAAAATGATTGAACTGAGTTAACCACATCTGTACCTACTATATCCCAGAAGGAGGAGAAAAAGATACCACCAAAACCATCCGGCCCCGGAGCACCATTGGGATTCATCGCATCCACCGCCGCTTTTATTTTCATCTTGTCCGGCATCGCAGTAAGGGTGACATTGTCTTCCAGAGATACTTGCCTACGAGTGTTCTGCTCAACGTAATCTGTAGAAGGAATCACATTATCCCTAGCATACAGATTCTTAAAATAATTCACGACGTGATTTGATATATCCTCCTGAGAGGTCAACAAGTCATTGTTATTTATCAGATGAGTAAGCTTGTTGGTGGCGGCTCTAATCTTCGCAACCTTGTGAAAAAATTTAGTACAAGCATCTCCGTTCTTGACCCAATTTAGTCTAGACTTGTCTCTCCAGAAGTCCTTTTGAATTTTTAGCGCCTCCACCATGTTCTTGGAAGCCTCCAACTCAATGAAATGCAGCTCCTCCGAGTAACCTTCCAACATGATACGAGTCTGAATACTTTGCAGAGCGTCATCTGCTATTGAGACTTTTAGATTAATGTCCCCAAAGGTTTCTTTGTTCCAGCGCTTCAGATCCAACTTCAAATTTTTTAGCTTTTGAATGAGGACATACATCGGGCAACCAAAGACTTGGCATTGCCAATTTCGAGCAATAAGATCACGTAGGCCGTTATGATTCAACCACGCACTTTGAAATTTAAAAGAAGAGGAGTAAGTAATGTCACCCTTGGTTGCCTCAAGTAGAATTGGATAGTGGTCAGACTTCAGCCTTGGTAAGGTGCTGCAAATTGTAGAATCCCACGAGCCCAGCCAGTTATCATTGCATAATGCTCTATCTAGACGAACCTCCGTATTGTGTCTCCCCCGTCTGCCATTCGTCCAAGTGAATTGAGCACCTCTCGTATCCAGATGATGAAGATCATTTTGCTCCGAGAAATCTAAGAACTCATCACAAGAAAGACGAGAAGGAGGGGGGCCTTTCGATTTTTCATGAGCTCCCAGCACAGCGTTGAAGTCTCCCAAGATACACCACGGACCAGGCAGACTGTACATCAAGGCAGTAAGACGACACCACAGCTCCCTCCGCGTGATATAGGAAGTAGCCGCATAGACTCCTGCAATGTAATACTCCACATTACCAAGCCTATCTTTGCAAGAGATTTCCTGTATCGAATTAGAAATGACATCCACCTTCATATGACTAGTACAAAAACACCAAAGGTTGGATCTCCGAGCTCCCATATCATTTAGAGCTACCAACTTCAAATTAAGATTAGACCAAAAATAAGGCGGAATTGAAGCGAAAGAGATCCAGGGCTCAGCAATGAAAACCAAGTCCGGGTTAAATTTACGACAATAATTTTGAAACACCATTTGTGTCTCTGCGTTGCCGAAGCCACGCAAGTTCCAGTATAGAGTAATCATTGAGGGGGGATAACATCCGTCCTTGGACGCATAATCCTAGGTTTTGGCTTAGAAACAATCTGCTCCTTTTTAGTTTTGCTTTTTTCCTTTTTGATTTGAGATTTAGACGTCTCCGTTGCCGCCGCATATCTGGCATCTGACACAGCAGTAGACACAGCAGTAGACACCGCATTTGAGTCATCTGTCACCGGCTCAGTTGTTGTTTTATCAATATCAATCTCTGTTACTGGATCATCGGTTATGTTCGCCTCGTCTGCTTCATTCTCTTCATACACAACGACCTCTTCAGCTGTTTTTGCATTCAACCCTGCCTCCGCAATCTGACCTGTCTCTTCCGTCAGTAACACCGCTGTAGTTGCATTCTCTTCTGCATCCACTTCCAAGTTTGTATTCGTATTTGTCTCACCCTCTTCATTTATCTCAGCTTCAACATCACTCTCATCTTCTGTTTCCGCACTCTCCTTGTCATCATTTTTCTTACTACTCTCCGCCTCATGTGTAGTCACTGCAGCAACAGGAAGTTTTGCAGACTCTTCCCACTGTACCCTGGCAATGACCACTGGCTGCGTAATTTCATCCTCATTTCTGATGTTTTCCTTCACCAATTTAGTTTTTCCCTTGTTTCTTTGATTTTGTTTTTTTGTATCATCCTTGTTAAGTTCTGTGACCGTATTGCTTATCTGTTGAAAATGATTTTTCTTGCATAAACTTTCTACATGGCCTATCATTCTACAAAATTGGCAGAATGCTGGTGTGTTTTCATACGTTACTTTCGCTGTGAAAAAGTAATTATCTCTATCAATTTTGATTTCCTCTATCGGTTTCTTCTTAGAGATGTCCAACTCGACTAAGACCCTTGCATATAATCCGAAACTTCTATTTACTGTAGATGGATCAATCCACAGTGGATCTCCTATAGTGCTAGCAATCTCACATAAAGTTTTCGGTCTCCAATATTCATAGCTTAACCCAAAAATACGGATCCATACCTGAGCAAGAGATTGATCTTGAGTATTGGGGTTGAAATCAGGAACCCATTTTCTGAAATGGATTATTCCTGGTTTTATGTTGCACGGCCCTGATGAACGTACATAGGCGACATCTTCTTCCCTGGAGAACTTGAAGCAGAAGAATCCCTTACCCAAAGTAGAGATCACCCACTTACTGATGTTCCAAGTATTGGTTAATTTTTCGTGGATCTCCTTCATGTTCACCGGTCTCGCTCCCTTAGGTAGCACCAATCTACCAATCAAGCAGTTCTTGCAATCTTGCACACCTTTTTGGTATTCATCTTCTGATATACGGATCGATACCTCAGATCCATTGAAACACGGTTTTGCTAGATTTGTAGAATCAAATTCCATCGATTTTAAATTTGAAACTGCGTCTGCATATGATTTGCCATTTTCTTCCTTGTTATTTTCTGTGACCCTGTTAACTATATCGATCTCTGGGTTAGTTGTTGTTGTAGCGGTCATCTTCCTAAAACTATCAAATTAGTAACTAATCATTGGATTAAGAACTGCGTTATGCTTGATTTGAGAATACAAAGATCGGATCGAAAGAAATTCCGACCAGGTATGCTCCGATTTAATCGCCGGGTTGCGCCGATCTCCTAGAATACCAAAGTTCGAAATCAGAGACTCACTTCTTTGGGCATTACTTCTTTGGGCACAATGAATATGCATTCCCTCTTCCGAAAATTCTTCCGTAAGTTGATAATTCTTGATGCTCTGCAGGTTAAGATGTATTAATCAGTTATAAATTTGCAACTACTAAATACTAGACAGCGTGTTCAAAATGACTTTAGTATTCTCAAAGCCTAACAGCACAAGAGTGAAAAAAGAAACCGATGATTCACGAATCGAATGAAATTTCCTGGAATATTAAATATATATAGTCCCACATCGTTTATGTCAGAGTAAGTGGGGGTTAGTGCTTGTGTTTAAGTATAGGCAGAATGAGCTCAGTAAATCAAACCCGTTCTGTCAGGGGTGAAAGGCGTCCCGTTAATGATCGAATAGTGATGACGGGTCGTGCCGACACCCACCAAAGCGAACACATCTCTTTGGAGGTAGCGAGGCTAGCCCTACTTTAGGCTAGGCTTGCCCGTCAATTTTTGGAAGCCTCCAATATTTTGTTGGAGGCTATCACCAAACTTAATTTTTTTCAAATATTTTTGCCGACATTTGATTGATTTATAAGTAAGGCTAGGCTCGCTCGTCAATTTTTGGGAAGCCTCCAATATTTTGTTGGAGGCTATCACCAAACTCAATTTTTTTCAAATATTTTTGCTGACATTTTGATTGATTTATAAGTACTACGTCCGCTAACGTAATGGGTTCATGAGATGCAAATTAAATTCTCTAATAGAGAGCTAACAAACGCTGTCCCTCGATCGCTAACGTAATGGGTTCATGAGATGCAAATTAAATTCTCTAATAGAGAGCCAACAAACGATGTCCCTCGATCCCCTCTATATGAGGGAGGATCGGGAGACAGTGTTGGTTGGACAAAATCCAACAACTTATGTGAACCTTAGATTTGAATATCTTGGACGGCTAAGATGGTAGAATACACGGTTTGGATTAAGTGAAAAAAGACCCCACACGGTTTGGATTAAGTGAAAAAAGACGCTGACTACTAGACGACCCGTACCCATATTATTCGTCGGTCAAGACTCAAAACCTTATTGTCATTTTCATCTTTTATTTCCACTCGTTTTCCTCTGCCTTCACCATTTCTATCTCGATAACTTGGATTCGATCAACGGATCGAATCTCGTCCATTCACAATGACATTCTCTGGTGAAAAAACCAATAATTATTAAAATTCATAAACCTTTTTTTTTTTATTCAAAAGAAATTTTATTGATTATGGAGGTAAGATTGGATTAGAATCCTTCATATCTTCCTCTAACTGGTTACAAATAAAAACTGGAGGTGTATCTTCCCAAAACCAAGACAACTTATGCTTTTTAGAGTGTTTAGCTATAATTTCTGCTGCATGATTACACTCTCTTATTACATGTCTTACTTCCCAGAACTTAATACTATTAAGATAAAATTTGACATCAGAAATAATTGGTAGAATCTCTCCTACTGTTCCTGTACCTCCTACTCCTGCTCGATTTAGATTTAGAAAATGCATACAAAGTTTATTAACTTAATTAATTTCTTAATGTTTGAACACGAACTGATTTTCTTTTGATGATGGTCACACGAATGGATTTTGGGTTCTTTAATGTTTGTGGGAAAGCCTAAGAGAATGTTAGCTAGAAAAATCATATTTTTGGACATTTAAAATACTGAATCAAGCATGAATATAAATCAAGTCTAAGATCTGAAATCTGGAAGGAAAGAGATGAGATTAAAAAACTATAGACAAATCTTAACCCAATTTTCTAACAACAGAAGGCACGAGACAAATTGAACCACTAATATCAGATTTTGAGAATATAAAAACCGGAATTTTCGATTTACCAGGGGAAGAACATAGAGAAGGAGAAACAGTTTTTTTTATCCGTCCGACTTATTAGTAATATGGGTCACGGGTCTCTACTAATCCGCGTGTATTACCAACAAATCTTAGCCTTTTATATTTATTGATCCAATCATCTCAACCGTCCGCATTACACAATCGGATGGCTAGGAGAGATAGTCCGATTTTGTCCCTCCAACACTGTCCCTTGATCCCCCTCTATATATATCTATTATTATACTTGTAAATTAGTAACTATGTTTCTTTTTTTTTTTCTTTTCACATTGTATGTGTACAGTGATCTTCATCCTTTTCTAGTTCACTAATTAACTGTTCCATCATTTTCCTATACATGGGCATAAAATGATCACTAATCATAGTTCTTGAAAGTCGGAGCTTGCTATACAGTTCTCGAGGTGTTTCGTAAATGCCCACATGTTCTTCAATATTGGCGGCGATTGGGTTATTATCATCATCATGGTCATCAGAAGAGGAAGACGAGGTGGAGTTTCTTGTCTCAACTGGTACAGAGATGATATGCATTATACGACCAGGAGGGTAGAATGGCTGGACCTCTGACGAAGCATCAAAGGATGAGGCGCCAGATGTTTTATTTTCTACTACTCCTACATCGACTAGCAGAGTATTTTCCTCTTCAGTGATTTCTTTGGCAGCAGCTTCTTCTTCTTCCCGAACTTCTTGAACATTTGCTTCATCATCACCCCCTTGCCTCCGAAGCTCTTTCTCTAGTTCATACCACAGTTCACCCGCTGTCATGTCTTCAGCCGCTGATGTCCTGACGTGATCAACCTGGATTAGTTCCTTTTCTTCCTCTGTATTACTGTCCCCTGGAACACCTCTTGAGCGGCCATAACCTAGTTCATCTACCTCTGAATCTCCCACCAACATGGTCCCTTGGGTGTCAACAAAGGTTCGACTACGGGATGTTAATTGAGAGGCTTGATCAGGCCTGTCGTCTTCATCATTAACATTTGAAAATGGACCCACACTACGACGACGGGCACCCATGCAAGACCATGCTGCGAAAGATGAACGGGTCCTGACAACTGCCTGAGCAACATTCTGTGCCCTCTTCATTACAATCTGACGCAACCCATCATGCAAGAGGTACATAAACAATCACCACGGATACCGATAAAGAAATATGAAGGCGTTATCTACAATGGAATGCTTAGGTGTAACATACAGCTACTCTTGTTGTGAAACAAAGCAACTCCTTTTTTCCTATTGGTTCTACCTGTTCCTATAAGCTTTCTCTACCAATTTCACTAAGACAAACCTGAGTACTGCTGGAAACTGGTCGCAGAAGAGCACCTGCACCAGCAACCCTTGCCTTTGCTGTAGCTATAGATGGAAGATGAGATCCAAGAGCAGAAGCTGAACGATAAACAACATTCAAGATTCTCGTCTGCTCAACTTGATCTCGCAGGTCATTTAACCAAGATGATGCTGTGACCTGCTTTGTAGACACAGTAACATTACGTTCACGGCTTCATGCATTACAAAAAAATAACTGTTTAGATCGTAACAAACTATTTCAAGGAATAAACTTGTACTGCACCTCTGAACGAAGATCATCGATGGAAGCAGTTGAAAAAGTGGGAACCAGGTCAGAGCCATTGACAATAGTAGTAATGAAGTGTTTGCCTGATTCTGCTAAATCCCATGTCATACAAGCAGCTGGATAATACAAGTGTCAATTAATATCGAGCAACCTTCCAAAAGGCAACACTTTCGTACAAAGACAACAAACAAACTATGAAGTTGAGAACCTTTGAATTCCATGCCCACTAATTAATCATTAGAATAAATATCCACAACAGTGGTTCACTTGAAACAACTTCTAATGAAACTACGCTAAAGAAGCATTCAATGGGTACATACCAGGAGCAAATGTTACACAGGTGCTCGAAGAGAACTCCTTTCGTTCCCGAAGAATATATGTCAGGAGTGCAGCAGTACCTCCACCCAATGAATGCCCAACAACCTGGAGAGGAGTAATAAAATATGACCAACAGTTTTCATGCATAAAAAGGATGGATAACACCGTCTAATGTACAATGACGGTAGCCAGCAGCACCGTGAAATTTATACCAACTTGTGCAAAGAACAAATCCATGGGTCCATAAAGAAGGAATTGAACACTTTCACATGTACAATGACGGTAGCCAGCAGCACCGTGAAATTTATACCAACTTGTGCAAAGAACAAATCCATGGGTCCATAAAGAAGGAATTGAACACTTTCACATGGACAGTGACATTTGATAATTTCTTCATATAAAAGTAAGAAACTAATACAATAGAACCTCTATTAAGACACGGTAGCCTCTCGACAGTAGAACCGCATGATACATGAGCTTCAAGCAAGGTTACCTTCTCCTTCTAGTCACTCAAGAAATATTCTGGTGTCCATCTTAACTAGTGAGTTCAAGCAAGGTTACCTTCTCCTTCTATTCACTTAAGAAATCTTCTTGTGTCCATCTTAACTAGTAAGTTCGAATCATAGCACACGGACACCTAAGGTATATTCACATTTAGCTTTAAAACGTAACCAATTCCTATACTTCCATTGTAGGGAATACAGTAAGGAATTGAAATTACTCTTGATTTTCACTCATATCATATTTAAAACTATAACAAAATCACAGATCCTTTGAGGTGGTAATTTGGGTTGGGATCAGAGGTATAGTGAATAGAAATCAGGAAAGCACACATATATCGGCTAAGAGTAGTATATTATTAGATTCACCTTAATTTTGTAATCTGGATGTTCATCAAGTGCCTTTAAAAGGCTTGGGGTACTGAGTTTTGCAATCCACCGAGCTGCAGCAACCATCCCACAATGTGCATACCCTAAAACTAAATTACTAATACCACCTTCATGTATAACTGAATGATGAAATGGGACTACAGCCCCAGTTACCGCTGTAAGTGTGTCTTTAATACTATGAGTCCCCCGAATCAATAAGAGGAAAACTCTTGAACTTCTATCACACAAAATTGTGAAAGCAGGCTTCAAAAGCTGCAAAAGACAAAATAATTTAAGTACTATAAGCATCAGAAGCTCTTATTGTCACACTTGAATCAGATTTCAACTAGAAAATTCAAAACCCAAAGAATGGTAGGAACAAAATGACTATGTACCCCTGCTTTAGGCTCTTGAAGGAGAACATCCTCTTGAGAATACCCCCCAGATTCTAAAAACACTGGGAAAGGCTTCTTCGAGAAAAGCATGCAAAGAGTCAACAGCCTCAGATAATATACCAACTCCGCTATAATCTCAGGACCTTTAAGCTGAACAGAACTATTTCCAGCATAAACACTTGCCACATGCAAATTACCCTGCAACAACATAAGCTCACATAATTCAATAATATTTTCCAGTAGAACCATTAGTTATGACTATTCAGGTATATCTTAGTGAAATTGGTAGAGAAGCTTATAGGAACAGATAGAACCAATAGGGTAAAAACAAAAATATTCACAACAATAGCTGTATATCATTCCTGAGCATTCCATTGTAGATAATGACCAATTCAGCTTCTTACTAGCATAATTTTGGCAGTTTTCAAACTGAAATTTCATATTTTGATCCATTCCTTCACTGACAAATCCTAAATTTCAAGATGCCCGTATCAAAGAACAACAAATTTACTTCATTCAATCAACAAAGACATAATAGTTCTAACGACAACAACGAAAATAAACTTACCTGACGTCTCATGAGATAATTTATACCAAAAGCTAAATCCCCAATAGGCCATTTTCCTAGGGTTTCAGAATAAGTAAACCTAAGTGTTTCAGATAACGTTCCCATAGTTTCAAACCAAGTAGCAGGTGCTTGTGCAGGTCTTCTTAATATCTTCCTCCTAACAGACCTATTTAATTTTGATAAATCTCCATGATGATCATCTTCTTCATCATCTTTAGGTGATAATCTTTTACTTAATACATAATACAAAAGCATTGCTGCTCCTGCAGCTGTAGCCATTGTTGCTGTCGCCATCAAAAATTTATCCTTCGAAATCAGAACTCTCACATAACCATATTATTAAACATTTCTCGTGCAGATCTAATTTCGGGTAAGAATTGAAGATCTTGCAGAAAGGAGTACGCAAAATTGGGGGTTTTGAAATTAAATTAAAATAGAAGGATTTGGCGTTATTAAAAGTTGTATCTTTTTGTGATCAGAAAATTTATTATTTGTTAAGGTTTACAAATGGAAATCAGAGAGAAAGAGAGAATTCAACTTTTTTTCTGTTCTGAGAAAGCTGAGTGAGACGCTGATAAATTTTATCGAGATATTTTGTAAAAAGCTCCCATCTTTATTATCTAATTATGCTCTAGGGCGTAGAACATACAGTTGATGCATAAGGATCGTAGACTAACCAAAGACTGTTATAAAACTATTTGTTGTCTTGTTTTAAGTTGTCAAACACCCCGACCACCAGTTGACTAGCATTTACAGTTTAAATATTAACAAAATATTTAGCTTTCTCATCCTATTCCATCTTCTTCCATTTCAGGTTTGGTGGAGAGAGTAACTCTCCAAGATCCAAATTTAATCTACTCTCTTGTATTATAAAGAACACCGAGCTTTCCAACGCAATAGATTGCAATGTAATATGCTTACTTGCCACTGCTTTCTTTTCTCGTGCAACTTTGATAGTCGTCCAGTTCTCTTGATCCACGTAGTGGACAAATATATCAACCAGATTAGTCAACCAATGAAACTGGTCAACCAATGAAACCGTTCATTAAGAATTTTTTTGTTCGTTTTCAACCCATGAAACCCATGAAACTTAATATGTTGTCCAATCTCTTCCAAGTCCAGTTGTTCGAGTCAAACACTTCATTGTGATGTCCATGTCCCCTCTTTGTTACTAATAAAAGTAAGTATCTTGAATTGCATCTTTGGGGTGTTATATTTGATCACTGTACTAGTATTTTGGTAAGAGATCATCTAGAGAAAGAGAAGTAATTTCAGATGATTTGTGTTCACTATGAAAATGTAGCTAACATGTTCGATGAAATGTCTATATAGATTGGTTAGTATTTAACTAGGAGTCGGATATACTGTCATTTAACAGTTACTTTAGGGCATTATGGTAAAAAAGTTAAGTGGTCAATGCTAGTCTATGACCCTAATGCATCAACTGCGTGTTGTACGACCCAAACCCTAATTAAGCTATAAACTTATGACCCTTTTACAAAAGATTAATCGAACTCAATTATTATAAAAGTCAAAATAAAAAATAATAATTTCAAATCAAACGAAGCTAGTGGTTGGCAACCTAGCAACAAGCTGGGCACCAACCCCTCTTTGGATAACAATGCCTACTCTACGAAAAATAAAACTACCAAAACCACTACTAGCATCATTATTGACAAGGCAGTTCTTAAGACGCAATTTTATATTGGAATTTAAGATATAACTAGATTTTGTGCCCGTGCTATGCCCGGACATCTTTTTATTTTAACCATATTTTTGATTTGGTAAAGCTCGGCTTCGCCTCGCCCCGTTATTCTTTCCTACACATTGGAATCGGAAGGAACTTGGGAGTGAATCATCTAGATGATAATGTGAAAAACGTAACTTATTATGGTTGACTAAAACTTCATTCCATGGTTGAACTATTCTTTCCACAATAGTTCAATTCTCAAAATCATTAACACCTGGATGTGAAAATTTCATATTAAGTTGTTTTGTCAGATGTATCAACATCCACAGATGCATCAATTTAAGGGCAATCTAACTTACTACGACCCAATCATCCTAAAGTTAATTTTCCGACTTTATTATTTCTTAAACCTTTATGCACATCATTCACCATCATGCGATTGAAATTATCTCATAAAGTCAAAAACCTACAGGCACACAGTTTCTCTTCTATTATTTCCTAAACAACTAATTTGTTATGCATCTTTTGTTTTTAACCATATTTTTGATTTGGTGTGATGTGGCTTCGCCTTGCCCCGTCGTGCATTTTTTATTAGGTGTAATGGGGCTTCGCCTCGCCCCGTCATGATACATTTTTGATTAGGTCTGGCTCGGCTTCACCTCGTCCCGTCCCGATGCATTCCTCGTTAGGATTTTTGATTTGGTGTCGCGCGGCTTCGCCTTGCCACATCATCTAAATTATTGGGTTGTCATTCTAAACACAAACTGCTTATATTTTAGAGAAGGAGGGAGTAAAGTGTTGAAAATAATTCCTAAAAGTTTGGGCCATCTGGAAAGTCCAGTTTAGAGTTTCCTTTTCTGCCACTTTGTTGCTACTTTGAAATGAAGTGCATAGAGAAGACATGGAAGAAGCTATAAGATAGTAGCTAATAAAAATATCTACTTTATTGCCACTTTATTACTTGATTTAAGTCAACACCATTGTATGATTTATACCCCTCTCATAATGACATGATATTACCCATTGTTGACAAACAAATAGGTCGAAATGATTTTTCACATCAGTAGTAGTTCCTAGAAAAAGAAGGTAAGTTTAAATATAAGTAATGCAAATTTTACATCAATGACTTCCATAGGTATTGCTAATATGAGCTTTGTAATAAAAAGATTTTGAACTTGCCTCGTTTGAAAATCTTGCCATGATATGCCACTGCTGCGAAAAAGAAAGCACATAGATGGGTATTCACTATTAAGAATTTCCATAAAAACCAAGAAACGGAACTTACGAAGACAAACACTACCATTGAGAAGAACACTACCCAACTTTTCATAATCACGCTGTGTACCAATTCTTTTTTCGTAAAACCAAATTATGCGGTTTAATATTGTCCATCGTTCAAGATGTTGCTAAGGATTATATATATTCACAGCAAATACTTACGGATTTCCACCTAAAGGATCCTTTTCCTTGAAGTTCTCATGGGTTTCTCCCTAAAATATATATGAAAAGTAAATCAATATGGAATAAGCAAATGCACTCATGGTTTTAGGTTTTTAGGTTTAATAGTTTTGCATCTAACTACTCGTACTATCTCCCTTCTTTGATCACTCTCACAACCTCTACGAACAGAGTCACCAAACTCTAAGAAGAATAAACAGAGAAGATGGAAAAATAAATCCGCCGAAAGTTTTTTTTTTTTTTTTTTGTTTAATCAAAACACATACTAATGATGATCAAAATACTAACCATGGTAATACGTCAAATGGATTATCATCATCCTGGATTGTGTCACCAACACCTTTGCTGCTATGTTAGTATATATTTAAGTTTGACTAAATCTACCACTACAATAAAAAAGAGAGCTAAAAAAAGGGGATACGACTATATCTGCAGTAAGGACCTTCTCGTGGGCAATCTTAGCAGTTAGCACACTTCCCTGCAGTAAAATAAACTTAGTGTAGCTTAGGGAGATTAAATGACTTGCAAATGTAATGTAACCAAAACACAAACCAAAAAAAGAAGCTTAGGGGAAAGTGCTAGCTTAGAAAGATGATTAAGTAAATTATAAGAAGTTATCATTTTATTCTCTTTCTGATTTTACGCCAAAGGATTTTACAGTTTCAGTTTAGCACCAGAGCGGTAGCTTTATGTCATATGTGGATCACAATTTATGGTTTTCTTAAGTATTTCAATTGCTTCATTTATAACACGCAGTTGAACTTCGTGAGTCATTAATCATCAAGATGGACTGCCTGAGCTCTATCTCTTCAGTTATACTTTTTCGGTTTCATGCCAATCAGATTTGTTCTAAGCATTCAAAATTTAGAAAGGATATAATGTACCTTATTCATTTTCGACCATGATTAGAAGATTATAGCAAGGTTTGGTTCCTCCAAATATGGAACCCATCAATGTCCTACTTGGCACGCAGAGAACTTCATGTAAATAAATACTTCTTTCACATCCTGACCCATGAATTACAGTCAGCCCTCGCCCTTGTTGAGTATAAATTCATTAAATATTATATGTGATTGCCGAGAATATTTAAAGGTGGATAAAATTAAGATAATTGTTGTTACTTGTAGGTTTTTATATTTTAGAGTCGAAGGCTCGACTGACAATGGTTACTCCGGTCAAAATTTTGCAGTTCAGCCTTGACCTATAGAAAGTCGGGAAAAAATAATGTCACCGCTGCATCTAAAACTGTGGTTCCGCCTGGAGATTTAGAAATCTACAAAAATTAAGGAGAAGAAACTAATTGTTAGACAGCCGGAAAAATAATGTCAGATGCAACAGTTCCTGTTATCTAAAAATGTCCAACTTTAAATGCACCCTGGTATTCACCCTTGTAATTATACAACGATCCTTTAAAAAAAACTTAAGAGTTATTGGTGAAAGAAGTCATTTTCTTACTCGCAACTATCGGACAAAAAGTACATCTATTATATGTATAATGTGGTACATAACTTGAACTAACTGTACCATTCTCAAGAATAAATCATAGCTCTCTTTATTCACGGAATACCGATGCTTTCAACGCCCACCTCTCATATCTACTTCCAATGAAGAAATAGTCACAACACCCCTTTATTACAAATTTTAACACATAGAATATACAAATTAGAGGCAAAAGCTGTTGCGTGTATTATGCTGAATAATATACGAAATCACACATCCAAAAAATTCTTTGCTATGGTACTAAAAGGGAACGGGTATAAAAATGATTCAACATGTGATCGCTTCCCAGCATCTGCTAAAAAGGCAGCTAATAAGTTCTTATCAGATCACATTTCATATTAGTTCAGAGGGATCATCATAAATAGGTCAAAGAAGAGTGAGAATGGGAAAAGAGTAACACAGACTCACAAAGAAGTGTTGACAGCTTTGAATCTATAGAGAAGAAAGGAAATAAAATATCATTAAGGCATTGTAACATCACTTGCCTGCTTCCCAGATGTGCAATTGATCTTAACTTATTTGACCATTAACTCCAAAACTTCTCCATCAAGCCAGGCCTCGTCAGGATCCTCCCCCAAAATTGAGACCGTCCCAATATATTGACATGAGCAGCCTAGAATAGGATACTATGGAACACACAGGTCACAAAATACTCAACATGCGGTAATAAAAAAACTCAAGTGAAACCAAAATTATTGGGAGCATCTTTTTATTTTAAGTCATAACATAATCATATCATACAGAGAGCGCAAAGTTTTCAACCACCATTCTTTAGGGTTTTTCCGTAACTTATGGATGGATCTTAGGGTTTTTCCTCAACTCATACCTGCAAAATAAAAAAAATGACTCAGAGAAACAAAGAGACAGAAAACAAAACGATAGCAAAACATAAGCGATGAACAGAGAAACGTAATAATGATATGAAGAAAAGAGAGAAGAAGATATTAGAATTAGGGTATGGAGAAAAGATGTTTTTTTTTCTCACCGAACACATGATCGATCAGGAAAGAAAAAAAAAACTCAGAACATATCAACAAACAATGAAGAACAGAAAGACGGAGAAGTAAAACAATTTCTTGGTTTTAGGGTTTTTTCTCTTATGTATTTTTTTTTCTTTTTTTTTCTTTTATCCCGGATAAATAAACAAATTACCTTATTTTGTGAGCGAAATCCTTTTTTTTCTCCCGTCTTTGGAAAAGTGGAATGGAGTGATTCTAAGAGTGGGTGAGGGTCACCTTTGAAGGAGGAGGAGGGTATTCCTACCGTGCGACGTGGGGTCTCATATGACTTAGGATTTTAAAGGAGTTAGATAATAGAAATAATAACTCTTTAGATTATGGTTTGACTAAATTACGTAAATACCCTTAAATTTGCGTTTATGAAATTACAGTCAGAGATCATTACCGTTGTAACGACCATCAGTGCGCATCTCGTGCACAATGCGGAGATTTTTGCAGCAATCACACTCTCTCCCGTCTCCGTCTAGGGGGAATTTTCCCGGTATGTGCAGGTCTTAACAGGAGGGATAGTTATTTCTAATTATCTAGAGGTGGTACGACTTCTCCCTTTAGGCCGAGCACTATGGTGCGGGGTATCCTTTCTCTATCCCTTAATTGTAGGAAGGGGATATCAGTCACAAGGAAGCCTCACTATGGTGCCCTTTTATCCCTTCTCTACATGATACGGAAATTGGTAGTGCTAAACGTAAACTCAGTATCCTTTTTTTTTCCCAATTTTTTTTTTCCGTTGAAATATTTGTATAGGTTAAAATAGATAATTTAGAGTAAATATAATAGGTAAAAAGGAGTTATAATAGGTAAAAAAAAAGTTTTAATTAAAAAAAATGTGAAAAAGGAAAGTTTTAGAGTAAAACTTACAAAACTAGAAACGGATACTTAGTTTCCGTGAAAAAAATCACGGAAACTTAGTTTTCGTGTGATTTCCCTTCCCTACAAGGCAGATCTGATCTGATCCACTTTGCCAAGTAGGGAAAGGATATCCCTACGCAAGTAGGAATATGAGAGACCATAGTAATTGGGTTTTGAGTTTTTTACCTACATTTGAGGTATATGAAAGGAAAATGAGGCACCAAAATGTAGGAAAGGAAAATGGGGCACCATAATGCTTGGCCTTACAAACTACTATGTGTGGTTTGAAACTATTACTTATTTGTTTCCATTGTTTATATATGGGTGTTTTACAAAATGGTCACCCTTTCTCTAATTGGTTTACAAATTGATCACACTTTAAATTAGTGTTGACAAAGTGATATTTCTCCATCCGACACACACAAAATGAAAAAAACAGTAAATATGAGGACTAATCTACCCCTTTTGCTGTTGTAACCATGGTAGTTGAACCATGGTTAAATGATGTTTATGTGGCACCTCGATGCAGCCGTGGCACTGACTCACCACCTGCAAGTTTTAAGACATGGAAATCCACCTGGCAATGAGACACGTGGCAAATAATATGTGGTTGGAAATATGACCGTTCACTAACGGCTTGATCTGTTTTTTCTTTCACTATAAAAACACACACACCTGCAGACACAACCACACAGTCATATATTCTCAATCCCCATACAATATGTTTAGAATGGGTGGTGGCAAGATGGAAGAATGGTGCAGTAGAAACAATGGGGAGACATCAAGTAGCAAGAAAAATATCAGCAGCAACAACTACTGTGGTATGTGTGAAAAAGGCATGCATGAGGCAATTGACTGTCCATGGATCTATTCTAGATGAAAAATGGTACCTTGCAATGGTTTGAGGAAGCTATTGAAAGCAAAAACTGATGATCATGCTGGTGATAAGTTCTTCAGTTGTTCCATATGCTCATATTTTGAGTGGTTTTCAAATGCTACAACACTTGGAAAAGCAATGCAAATTCAGCTTCCATTTCCACTTTCCTGCTTTGCTTGTGGTGACAAAAGCCATGCAAAAAGCAACTGTCCATGGGGAAATCAACCCTGTAAGAAGAATAAATATAAGGGAAGATTAAAATTATATATATGGAATAATAACATAATGGTGGAATAGCTTACCTGAAATGTACCAACTGTCTGGAGTTTCAATGGCTTTCTGATGCTATTTTCCATCAAACCAAAGATGTAACCCTGAAAATGACAGAACTATGCAAGCAGATAGACAATTTAAATATGTAAAATGTTAACATTGTAATGAACAATCAATAAAGAAAGAACATTAAGTTAATTACATATATATTAATACCCATTAATAACTAATATAAGTCTTTTACTTAAGTTAACTGCAAATAGATGCAGTGAAATCCATTCTAACAAGCACCATAAACATTCATTCAAACAAGAAGAAAAAATATATCATATAACAAGGGAATGAAAGTGAACTAAACACAACTTGTGTTCATTGAGTAGCAAAGAAGGTCACATTATGTGTCTTATGTTTAGGGACTCTGAATGTTTGAGAAAGAGTCTGAGACAATCCAACAACACCACTGATGGTCCGGCTCAGTGTCTGTTGCACATATCTACCACTACACCTACCTCCCCTAGAACATCTTCCACCTCTTGAACCCCTGCCACCTCTAGATCCATATGAAGCAGATGTAGGCTGAGAAGTTGATGTTGTGGTAAGTTGAGAAGATGACCCAGTGGTAGGCTGAGAAGTTGATGCAGTAGCAGGCTGAGAAGATGATGCAGTGGCAGGCTGAGAAGATAATGCAGATCATTTTATTCCCCTCTTACTTGCCCTTCTATTGGTACTCAGCTCTGCAAGATCTGGGTAAGTAGTTTTGTGACTTCCTCCTTCCACCATAGTTTTCTATCTTTTTGTTTTTGGATTAGATCCAACTGGTGCATTGTTGGTGCAATACTAATTACCCCAACACTCCTCAAGATGCGTGCTGGAAGATTGAATCGCCACCGTTTGATTGGATTCTCCAAGAATTGATGATGGAAGATGGGGGGTACCTGCAAAGATACTCCGATGCTAAAGTCAGAGGATATTCAATGCAAGTAGTTGTGAAGAAAAGAGTAGAATTTTCCACCTTTTGAGTTGGATTTTGGCTTCTATTTATAAACATAAACCCTAATATGGTTCCATAATAACCTAGATTTGTAGTCATCCAAAATAACCAAATGGATTTGTACTTATCCTTTAATATTTGTGTCTATCCTTGAAAATCCATGTCTATCTTGAAAGATCCTTGTTTATCTTCCAAGATTTGAATATATCTTGGAAGATCCATATCATCTTCACAAGATTTACAATTATCTTGGAAGATCCTTGTCTATCTTCCAAGATTTGTGACTATCACCAAATGACTTCCAGTCATCTGGGCTTCCTTATTTATCCATGCGGGTTTTATAAACCCGAGCCTGGTCTCTTTAATAAACCTCCGGACTCAGTCCTGATCCAGATCTGATGAGCCCCGTGGGTCACCTTGATAACCCATGATCTGGTTTTAATAAACCTCTGGACTCAGTCAGGATTCAGCTCTGATGAGCCACGTGGGTCACCTTGATAACCCACAGTCTGGTTTTAATAAACCTTCGGACTCAGTCCGGATCCATCTATGATTAGCCCCGTGGGTCACCTTGATAACCCACGGTCTGGTTTTAATAAACCTCCGGACTCAGTTCGGATCCAACTCTGATGAGCCCCGTGGGTCACCTTGATAACCCACAGTCTGGTTTTAATAAACCTCCGGACTCAGTCCGGATCCATATCTGATGAGCCCCGTGGGTCACCTTGATAACCCACGGTCTTTCGTTATTAAACATCTTGTGCAGTACGCACGTACTCTATTTAAATAGGGTACAAACATTTCCCCCTCTTAACTGTTCAACTTGTTGAGGAGTTAAGAAGAGTAAGGCTTCATGTGATGGTGGTAGGTACATAGCATGTATGTATCCTGACACTCTATAATGCACACCCGACATGATTTCTCCTGCAAAACCATGCTCATATTAACTTATTATTCTTAAGTAAACTCATACCTGAAATTTCGTTTCCTCATCTCGTCATACCCATGTCCATCCTAGCTGGGATTTACATAGAATTTAAAAGGTTTCTTGGTGCTCTAACCCCAATGAACTTACGTAGCCCGTCTATATTAGGTGGCCCACATCTGTTGGCTAATAACCTTGATATGTGTTCCCTCAAAGATGTAAAGTCGTTCCGTTCCCAGTCACCGACCGGCATCGCCGCTAGGAAGAAGACAGTTAAGCATGAATTTTATCGTCATTGGAATTTCCAGAGAATTTGATTTTTCCAAAAGCTCTTAAACAGCTCCACTTGCGTTTGTCCAGCCAAAATCCATGGCTAGTATGAATTGGATTTTCATTGAATTTCCATTCGAAACAAACTCTTCAAATTGGTTTCTTGCGGATCACTGCCCTCCTCCAAAATAAATATAGAAGAGAACATGTGGCAAAATCATACTTGTAGTTTCCATTCCAACCTAGACTCCCCCATTACTTCTAATGATATTGAAAAGGATGCGTCATATTGCTTGACTTCCTTAACCATGTTGGTTTTGATTGCATGCTAGGCGTCACTTTAGCCGCCCCCAATATTGGTAGAGATATTCCCAAGTAAAAAATACGCCCCCATGTGAAGAAGGAACTATATCTATTATATTTGTTCCTCACTTGCTAGACGGCTCTGGGCTTATGATCACATATCTTTTCCGTTGCCATCTTATTTCTGGTTCTATCATAATTTTTTCTTTAGGAATCGCTCAAGCGTAACATTATAAAGACGCCCCCAACTGTAATAATGTAGCGCCTACTAAGCTAGCAGCAGACTAATCTAATAAATCAACTAAATAAAGAGGAACTAAAATCTAAAACATGCACTTAAGCATTCAATTAAAAAATGCGATACAGAACTTAACCCAAAGCTAACCCCGCTCAGAAATATATATACAAGATCTTCTCTCAAATGATACATATATAATAGTCATTTGGTTTTTAAAATAAAATATGCAACATAATAAATATAACAGAAGTTAATCAACTAGAGAAGTCAACTTCTCGGAGCTTTCGATGCGCAACTCTGATCTGTCACTGAAACTGAAAGTGGGAATAATTAACATTTAACTTCTAAGTAATCATAAGCAAGAGTTGAAAAACAACACAAGTTTTTCTGAAACATTGAACAATGACTAAGTCACTGAAATAAACATACATGTATATGGAACAAACTCCTTCTTTCAAAC
Source organism: Papaver bracteatum (assembly GCA_023529315.1). NCBI lineage: Eukaryota > Viridiplantae > Streptophyta > Magnoliopsida > Ranunculales > Papaveraceae > Papaver > Papaver bracteatum. Next base: position 3,209,220 of record JAJJWX010001287.1, read on the forward strand.
AATGTAATAATATTCGTGCTAACCACACTCAATGGTTATGGATTCCACCAAGACCATGGTGACCAACTCTAAACAATAAAAGCTGAATTAAAGTAGGTATAAATGTGAAGGATCGTATCCTATATACCACAAGTGGAAATTCTCATTTCCCATAACAATTCATATTGACAACGAAACAATACAAGTCCTTTCCAAATCGTGGAAAGATTCACAGAATCAACAGGATTATCATAATGCATTTTAAACAAAGCATGGAATGCACGGACGGACAATGCATGAGTTTGTTAAGCATAAACTTTTATAAAACAATAATAATGATTCCAAAAGTGTCAAATGTATTCTCACACCTTTTGATGATAGGCCATGCCTACCTCGAGATCCATGATCCACTGGTTCATCCTTTGAATCGATTGTTGTTAATAGCTAACTGTTAATCACACAAGTATTCTAAGAGATTAGCCAAATGGCTCATACAAGGCTCATACAAGTCTAACTAATGGTTCTAGGCCCATTAACTAAGTCTTATGAATATCTACAACTGTGTAGAAGAAACCAAAGTCTAATTCGGACCACAAGAGGTCCAAAACATTTAATTACGAAAACTGGCCTAAGCCCAAGTCCACCAAAGTCAACTAACAGTCACTAACGGTCGAACTAACGGTCAAGGGTCAACTAACAGTCAACATCCAAGGTCGGGTCAAAGTCCATGGTCAACTAATCAAAGTATAAAGTCCAAATCGGTCAACTCAAGGGTTAACTCGGTCAACGAGTCACAAAGGAATCGGTCTGGGTCAACTCAGTCAACAAGATTAATTCAGTTAAGTCAGATTCACTTTTGACTCAGTCAGATTAACTGAGTCAGCTGACTGGGATGACTAAGGGTAAAGCTAGGCCATAACACAGGCCCAAAACATAACTGTAACATCACTAACTCACTAATCTAACTCTAACCTGCATCTCAGTTCAATTTTAATCATTTCAAAAGCAATTCATTCATTCATTCAATAACTTCAAACTTCATTTACAATACAAACTAAGATGACTTGCAAATGCAGTAGCTGCAAGCCGACACTGAGCCATTGTCTATAACCATTCATCCATCCTAAATCTGCTCAACTAGCAAACACATAATCCAAATCTCACAACCTGCAACTCCATTTATAACATCACCAATACAGACAACTTTGTACACACATCATGAGCTGCAAGACTAATTCCCTAACTGAATTAACATCAACACAACAAGCTCCAGTTCTGTAATTTCAATTCCACTGCCATCTCAACTCTTAACCGCAACATCTCTCATTTCAGTTCATTCTTGCACAACAAACTGAGCCTCTACTAATTATGTTAACTATAACTGTAACTCGATTAACAATAACCCTGCAATATACATCCTTAAAATATCACCATTATGAGTTGAACAAAACTCAACTGAATTTCATACCACCTACCTCAATCTCAACAGGCCCACACCAAAACCAAACAGTTAACTCCAATTCCTTTTAAAACACATCTGAGCCACTAACAACTTCACCTGCATCTCCAAACATATAATCCTCAACCTCCAGTACACAGAACACACCATCCATCACCAATTTCATCTATAAGTGGTACTAAGACTCCATCTGCACTTCAGTTAAGATCATACTCGATTCATTACCACTTCAAATACTGGTCTTATCACACACACATCCCAATTATTAATTCAGTTATCAAACATAACTATTCATACAATAAAACTGAACTGAGCTAAATAATCTCAGGAAATAACTACCTCAAATGGTTCCACTGGTTCCATGGAAACCAATTCTTCTTTACTTTGATGCAACTCATCAACACAACATCAAACTATCCAATTCATCTCCTTCATAAAATCATTAAAACCATGAACCCTAAATCTCTGTCCTATCAAGAAACCTAATTCCTTTCAACAAAAACCTATCTTCTCAATTTATCACCACAACAACTTCAGAAGCCTCAATCAACAAACCCATCTTACAATTCTATCTAACTCTACTCAATCTTTTCCCAATTCTAATTTCAACAAAACATGCAGAAACCCTAATTCAATTCATCTCAGAACGACTTTAGAATTTCAATTAAATATCCACCCATGATTCTTCATCTAATCATAGCCCTATATACCATCTTCCGAAACTTCAGAACAATAATTAGCCGACAAACCCTAATTCTGATTCTCTGAGAAATATTAACTCTTGATTCATCTTCAAACTACCTCAGGACTTGAATTAAACTACAACCCTATTATTCTTCACCTAACGATAACCTAATTCACCTCTTAATTCGTCACAAACCCTAACTTCAGATTATAAAAACATCATCTTCTTCCTTTCCCGAACTCAATATGCATCACACCACCCTTATCTCATCATCATCATCTTCTAATTCATATGTTCTAGTCATCGATTGCCTCTCTTTCTCAAGGCAACTCTCAATCACATGCAGAGAAAGAAGAACAGGGAAGAAGGAAAGAGCAGAAGAAAGAAGAAGAAGAAGAAGAATAAAGAGAAAGAAGAAGACTGAATGAGTTTATCTGCTCGCTGGTTTTGATAAGGCCAAAGACAAATGATGATGGAACTCACCCAAATGATATGGGAAGCCCAAGACGGTTTGATAGAAAAATGACTATTTTGCCCTTCGACTAATCTGATGAAATCTTCTTTATCCGGTATCCAAATGACACGTTTGAGTAAATCGTTGTTAGATTAATTTCTACTAATTAACGTCCGTGTTAAACTTATTGAGTTACTATCGACTAATACGTCTCTTGACTAGTTTAATAGCGTTGACGAGCTTGAGGGTCCTTACAAATAACATGCAATAAATTCTTCTCACGTGCTAGACGAGAATTTTTGCCACGTGATGGATTTTTGATGCTCAAGAGCTAGTCGAGTCTTGAAAGGAATGCAGTGTGTGCTTGCGGCTGGGGAAAGGCTTTTTTATCGCAACGTAACAAGACTGAAGCGCTCGCTGCTCGGGCAGGCTGGTTGTTGCTTATGTTGAGTACGAGTCTTTGGACCAATATCGGGGATTGGGCTCGTGGTTCGACGAGACTTTGTGCTTTCCAAGGTGCAAGTCTTTCATCCTCGCGTGTAGGACGAGATTTTATGCTTGCGATAAGAGCAAGATTTATGTGCTCACATGCAAGGTGAGGCTTTAGGTGCTTGCGATGTGATGCAAGGCTAAATATTGAAGGGTCTAAGCAATCCTCATCTCGAACTCGATCTTGTCGCTATCCACGAACCTCGAACTCGATCATGTTGCTGTCTAAAGTGCACACAAAAGTTTCCCGAACACTGTATTTTTTTCTTCCATGCTATAGGGAATTGAAAGACGATCCCAACGAGCCAAAAATCACTCAATTCGGATTTAAAACGAAGAAGTTATTGACGAAACAAGATTTGAACGAAGCGCGCTTGCTGTCGCTGACGAGGAAGTGCTGACTAGATCAGATGGATGACGTGGCACTGCTAACTAGGATGGCTTTGCTGTTGTGGCACCCGAATGGTGCTGACGTGGTATCTGAAAAAAAAAAAGCTGACGTGCCATCACCGGTGACCATATTTGCTGACGTGGCGTATGTGTTGGCAGATGACGTGGCACGCTAACTGGACCGTCTACTGACGTGACAGCTGACATTAGCACGTTGACTGGACCATCTGCTTGTGATATTTCTACAACTTTCAGGAAACTTGTGATCTTTCTGCGACTTTCTAAGAAGCTGTGATATTTCTGAGACTTTCAGAAAAGTTGTGATCTTCCTGCGACTTTGAGAAAACTTGTGATCTTTCTGAGACTTTCAGAAAACTTGTGATCTTTCTGCGACTTTCAGAAAAGTTGTGATATTTCTGAGACTTGCAGAAAGGTTGTGATCTTTCTGCAACTTTTCTGTTCACAATGATTTTGAAAACCTAGTTTCGAAAATCACTTGGGAACAACTTCCAATACTCGGAGAACACGATCTTTTCTCGTTGTCCCCTTAGCCGGCGCCAAAAGATTTTGGTGCAAAAGTAATTACCCCAACTCTCCTCTAGATGCGTGCTGGAAGATTGAATCGCCGCTGTTTGATTGGATTCTCCAAGAATTGATGATGGAAGATGGGGGGTACTTGCAAAGATACTCCGATGCTAAAGTCAGAGGATATTCAATGCAAGTAGTTGTGAAGAAAAGAGTAGAATTGTCCACCTTTTAAGTTGGATTTTGGCCTCTATTTATAAGCATAAACCCTAATCTGGTTCCATCATAACCTAGATTTGTAGTCATCCAAAATAACCAAATGGATTTGTACTTATCCTTTAATATTTGTGTCTATCCTTGAAGATCCATGTCTATCTTGAAAGATCCTTGTTTATCTTCCAAGATTTGAATATATCCTGGAAGATCCATATCATCTTCACAAGATTTACAATTATCTTGGAAGATCCTTGTTTATCTTCCAAGATTTGTGACTATCACCAAATGACTTCCAGTCATCTGGGCTTCCTTATTTAGCCATGCGGGTTTTATAAACCTGAGCCTGGTCTCTTTAATAAATCGCCGAACTCAGTCCGGATCTAGCTCTGATCAGCCCCATGGGTTACCTTGATAACCCACAGTCTGGTTTTAATAAACTTCCGGACTCAGTCCGGATTCAGCTCTGATGAGCCACGTGGGTCACCTTGATAACCCACAGTATGGTTTTAATAAACCTCCAGACTCAGTCCGGATCCAGCTCTGATGAGCCCCGTGGGTCACCTTGATAACCCACAGTCTGGTTTTAATAAAACTCTGGACTCAGTCCGGATCCAGCTCTAATGAGCCCCGTGGGTCACCTTGATAACCCACGGTCTGCCGTTATTAAACAGCTTGTGCAGTACGCACATACTCTATTTAAATAGGGTACAAACATGCACCAGCACAGGCATCTTGCATCTCTTACATGTTCTGACCACCTTCTCACTGTGAGGTTCATCATGTGCTCTCTTCCTCTTCTTGCAAGGCCTCACTGGTTTCCTCATATCTATGGGTGGGTTGATTTATACCAATGGATGCAAAATGAAGATAAGATAAGTATATATATAAGTAACAGACCAAAAGTGAAACCGTGATCTTAAAATATTGCTTTCCAAAAAAGCAAAAGATTCCCTACAATAATATAGTTAAATGACATAAAAAGAGATCAAAGGACAAAGGAAAAAAGGACAAAAAAGTAAAAGTTAAAAACTATCTCACCTCAGGCCAATCTTCTCTACCAAGCAGTAACCCCGTATCAGGTGCATAAATGGCTTTGTAAGATTCTACATGATAGTACTTGCTGCAATAACTGAATCAACACACATAGATGCATTAAAATTAACATTACAACTAACAAAAACTGCATATCCAACAGTTACAACTAACAATAACTGCACAATTATTGTTGCACAGATGTAGTAATGTTGTATTTAGTGCATAATAAATGAAAAAAGTTGTCAAAGCTTACTCTACCCAATTGATTCTCATGTCCATGAGCACACACACTGCATGTTGACATACAAATCCTCTAAGTTGCCATTGAACACATGAACAAGTCTTCTCAACCACATCAACTTGAAATACAACATTGGTCTTTGAAGTCACTTCATATAACTTATCAATAATATCTCCATTAACCCTGAATGCTCCACAACATTTCATCATCTCATCTATCAAGTCCTGAGCAGTTGGCACCAACTTACCATTTTCCCAATTTGCACTCACATTTCTTCTTTTGAACATAGTACCCATAACTAGCTGGCCATACATCATTCCAAGGGCACAAATAGGCTTGTCCCTCATAGGTTTAGCCAAGTTATTAAAGGACTATGAGAAATTATTGTTTAGGTGCTCACAACATGCGGATGGGTCAAAGAAAGCCCTAGACCATTGTTCTGGTTTTTTCTTCATCATGTAAGCATCAGCAGATGGGGACAACTTTATCAGATCATCCATATTTTCCTACACATACCATTAACATGACTAATTAAATTCAAATCCATCATTTACATGACTAAAGAAAATCAGAAAAGTGAAGTATGAAAGACAGATTACCTTCCAGTGCCTCTCCTTGTAGCATTTTTCAGCATTGTATACAAGGTAGTGCATCTTTGATCCCTTAAAGTGTGTCTTTAAGTTCTTGAACATATGACTGGTTTAAAAACAAAGCATTTCTTTCATAAACTAGTTATTGAACATCTTAAAGAGAATTTAAAGAATAACAAGAATTTCTTTAAATAATCAGATTTTGTAAGACTAACCGAAGGCAATATCTTTTGAAATGTTCTGGGAAAACCTCATCCAATGACTCTTGGAGACCTTTTTGTCTGTCTGAGATAAAGGTTATCTTCCCAGCGGGATGGTCTTCAATTAGTGGCTTCATCTCTTTCATGAATAAGTGACAATTCTCCCCGCATTTATTTCTGACCACCTTTATAGCTAGAGTCACAATCCCATTATGTCCATCTAAAGCAGTAGCAGCCATTAAACATCCACCATGTTTTCCAGTCAAGTGGAAGGCATCAAAGCCAATGAATGGTCTACCACCAGCCTTCTATCCTTGAATTGGTGCTGCAAATGCAATCATCATTGACTCAAAACATTTTTCCTCACTGTTACAAAACATACAATCATGAGATAAATAACTATAAGAAAAAAATTACTATAAGAAATAACATAGTAAAGTCAGATGGAAACTTACCTTCCAAAACTGTACTTTGTAACAGAACCAGGATTTGTTGCTTCTACCATATCACAAAAGGCTGGAACAAGCTTATATGATTCATCATAACTGCCATTGAGTCTTTCTAATGTCATTGTTCTTGCTATCCATGCAACATGATATGGAACGTTGGTATTGTGAGTAGTAAAGAATTGATCCTTGAGTGTATATGGCAGTGGTACTGGATCTCCTTTCTTTATCTCGTCATATAAATACTCAACAACAAATTCTGCATTAGCTGCTCTATTCCTGGTCTTCAGTTGAGTTGAACATGTATGCTTTAAGTTGAATCTCCTCACAGTAAAAGTTGGTTCACCAGTTGTAACACTTGCCCAGATAAAGAACTTGCAGTCTTGAGATTTTTTGAACCTACATATAACTTTTATCCTTTCATTGTCATTTGGCTTAAGCTTGTATTGAAATCTCTTCTTAATGGCATAACCCCTTAGGTGTTTCTTGAATCCATCTTTGTCCATAAACTGCATTCCCACAAACATTGTGTCAACATCAACCATGAGTAATGTATTCCCATCAGCATCAGGAAACAACTCTCCATTGCCATCTGTGATAGACACATTTTTGTGTCTGAATTGTCCTCAATGTCTTTATTTTTAGTGCTTGATTTTGTACTTATTTTAGTGTTTTTATGTTTGTGTAGGTGTTTTTGGAGAAATACACTTGTGGAAAAATTTGCTCTAAAAGTGCTATTTGGACCCCCAGTAGAAAAATACTAAAGGCACTTTCACTTTGGATAAGGGGAACCTCAGTTGGGCACCTGTTATTCGCACTCCACCAGTGGTTAAGGGGACTTCATCCTCTTCGTTTGAATTTAGAAAAATAGCGGGAAAGCTGGATATTCACGAAACAGAATTAGGGCTTGAATTTCTATCATGTTCTAGGGAGATTCAAGGGCTAAAACTCATTGGGTTTGTTTCTTTTGCCTCAACATGGCTGGTAATGGTCATCGTTTGGAACAAAATTGGCTAGAATGGTGGATTCGAACATTGAACAGATTCTCGGGTTTTTCGTCCTGCGAGATGTTCTGTTGGATTTTTGGAGGAGTTTCAGTAAGACTCAACCACTGATTTCGATTGGGATGAACGTGATATTCCCAAACAATGCTGGTATGGGTGTTCAAATGAGTTTAGTTTGGATGGATAGCTCGAGTGGAAGAAAACAGGGAAGAGGAAGTAAACTCGGTTTTTACCAGAGAATATCACGGGAAATAATGTGTAGATAGCGTTCTTGCACGAGTTTTATTTCACCAGATACCTATTCTCAGCATGTTTGAAGGATGTAGGCGTGTGGAAGATATAAAAAAGGAGAGAAAATCGAAATTATTCTCGTGTTGATGCAAGTAAGGAAAGAGAATTAATGAGAGTTATTACGCATGATTTCTTTGTCCTATTGGGTATAAAAGAGGATTATGGGATGCGTACAAGGGGGATGGAGAGTTTGGGAGAAGTCTAGACCATTAGAGAGCCGAAAAATCAGAGTTGCAGGAATAATATTTTTGTTGCTGCTGAAGAACACACGAAGAACATGAGACAATCAAAGACAGTCGTTTTTCAACAGTGCTAGCGACAGTTATATTTTATCGTTCCCTGTAACAATTAAGTTGGTAACAAATAAAAGTGTTACAAACCCGGTTTTATTATTTTTCTCCATTTCATTATTGTGAACACCTTTTTGAGCAATGAAAAATTCCTTTGAGTGTGTTTTCACCATGCGGAGATAGAACCCATCACTGGGACGACGGAGGAAGTTGTTTTTCACCCATGGGGTAATTAAATTAATTCTTTTATAACTATTTGCATAGAATTTAATTATTCTATGATTTCTATTAATTATTTGTTATTTTGTCTGATGTCGCATGCTTAGTTTTAATTAATTTTGATGCGTCATGCTTACAACTTACAACTAATGTTTTATGAAATCTACTTTGGCAAAAAATAGAGTTAATATTTCTTTTATTTTGAGCTATAATTGCCTATGAATAATTTCTGAACCACTTGAATATGAAAAACAGTGAAATCTTGAGTCCCAGTAAATTCTTCATCTTGTGACATATTTTGTATATATTTTATTTATTTCTAGTATTTTCATTTATTAATCCTTAAAATCAATCGCATCAAGTCCGAGTGAATGACAACTCTATTTACCACTATCTAAAACTCGATTATTTTTTGTAATACCCCCAAACTTATTATTTGCTAGTCCTCGAGAAAATATAATCTTGAAAATAAAATTCCAACTCACTAGGTGGCCCCAGTGACCGAGTTAATCTCGGGAGGGTTTACCAGAGGTGTACCCACAAAACCTTGACTTCTAATTGGTCACCAGTATCCAAAGAGCTATGAGGACATACATATTCTCAACCTATTGCCAAGTAAACAGAAATCCAAAGAAATTAAAGGTGCTAGCTCTAAATCTGACTGAAGAAAAGCGGAGACACATCCGCAACACTGCTAGATAAAGAGATATCCGCTACACAGCTAGATAAACATTGTAAGATGCGTCCGCTGATTTACAACTGTAAAAGATTAGGAGAGAGATAAAGATGAGAGGGACATCTGCTACACAGCTAGACTAATTACATGTGATGAGTTGAACCAGTGCTAGAAAGCTCTTGTGCCAGATGGAAAACGGACTAACAAAGCGACCAATATGCATCGCTCTTCGACTCTCTCATAGTGCTCTGTAGAAACAACGTCTTCTTCGGCTTCAACTGTTGATGATAAATTCTTGAACCTCGTAGAACCTTGAAAATTAACTCTTCTCTTTGATTTCTCACTTGAAACTTCCTTATAGATTTCTACTTTCCTATGGCCTTATTGAACAAAATTTAAACTTTTTTTTTTTTTTGAAATTCTCTATATAATAACAAAGATTTTTAAAGCGTTCTCATTCACCGGAGCTCCACGTTAATTCTAAATTTTGGTTGATTCTCGCTTCTGGTTGATTCTGGCTTCTGGTTGATTCTGGCCCCACCATTTAATTTGTTTAGTAATAAAATATTGAATAACTAAAGAATTATTATTTTTCTAAAAATAAAATAACTAAATCTTGAAAATCTTCTTCTTGCCTCGCATAACAAAATTTTGAAAATCTCCTAACATGCCGATAATAATGCCAGTAATATATCAAATCACGATTCCTTCATGATAATCAAAAAAATAAATCGAATGATCATCACGTGATGAGAAAATAAATCGAATGATTATCAAGTGTCCAGTGTCCGTTTACATATACAAAAAATGTTGTTTTCCTAATTACATCCCCAAACTATCAATTCTATCCGTTTACATTCTTAAAAAAATGTAATCTTCCTAATTACATCCCCGAACTATCAATTAAATCGAGGAAAAAATAAAATTTCAAGAAAACCTGATTAACCCGGTCATAAATCTCTATTCTGCAAAACTTGATTAGACTGATCATGAATCTCTTTTCCGCAAATCTTTGTTGGTGGTCCTACACATCAATTGGATTTTTGTTAGTAATCTGTATGAATGATTGGGAACAAAAACTATGATTTGAATAAAGCTAATACAATACAAGAAATGGAGCTAATACAAAACAAATAAGCATTCAAGATACTATGATTCCCAAAATTTACTTTTCTTAATTTGTTTTTTTTCTATAATTAAAAAAACAAAGAAAATGTAAACAAAATCCTTATATATTATTTTCCTTATTAAAAAAATATTAATTCATGGTTATATTAATAATTAATTAAAAAAACAAATAAAATATAAACAAAATCTTTACATATTATTTTCCTTATTAAAAAAATATTATTTCATGGTTAATAATTAATTCACGATTTCTATAATCTTTATTTCATGCTTACTAATTATTTGCGCCTATTTTCTATAAAAGAGATAAAAAATAAATTGAATTTTTTTTATTGCCATATGTGGAGGATATGCACAATATTTTGTCTCAAATATACAATGGCTATCCAAAAATAAAATACGGGGTGAATGTCGATATATTATACTTAACTTTTTAAGATCGTGATTGATATTATTTCTATTTTAAAGGAATTTTTGTGTTACCTAGCTCTCTATATAAAGAAGTCAGCGAAAGCCAAAACTCATTGTTTGGGTGTTGCTTTTCTTTTTTAGGGTTTTAATAGGATTTCTTTTCTTTTTCTGGTTCTTACAATTTGAGATTTTGTTGTCTGACCTTATTCTTTTTTTGCTTTTGCATGTATCCTTGGAAGTCTAACCATCCGGGGTGAAACAAGAGGAGAATATTAATTCTTTCGAAGCTTCATGGTATTAATTCCAAACCCATTATTTATTCTAAATCCACGCATATACATTTTTTTTTTGTTTTTGACAGTGTGAAATCATTCCCTATGGGTGTTCCTAAGATTGGAGTTTTATCAGGACGATATTGATGACCTCGACCTCTCGGAATACTTTTTTTTTTGTTTATGATAGTGTGAAATCATTCCCCTGTTGGTGTTCTTAAGATTGGGTGTTCCTAACAAAATTTTCATTTTTATTTTATTTTTCACGGGGTTTTATTTGGTTGTGGGTGCAAGATATCAAATACGCGATGAGGTAATGAAATCGTCTAATTTTTTTTTTATGAAAGTATGTTTATCTTCTTAGTTTTCGTTTGTACAATGCTCAAAGATTTAATATCAATTTTTTTTTTAGGTGGAAAATGATTTGGAAGATTTATTATGAGATTACCGATCAAAAAATAATAATTTATTATGAGATTGATTTTACGTCTACATTATCTTCAAATCCAAACGTTTCTTTATTCTCTTTCTTTAATTATGTCTGAATTTGTATACTGATTTTCATCTCTTGGTTTACAAGAAGGCTCCGGTTTTTAAGTCTCACTTGAGTGTTCTACTTTTCAGCGACCAAAAGTTACATTTTGGGTTTATGCTTTGCTCCAATATTTATCCTGCTTGCACATATCTTTTATATTATTGCAAGTATAATTCATTTTTTTCCTAATTTTACAATTTCTTTCCTTATTTTTCATCTTAGTCGGTGTACTTGACAAGAAATTAAATAGTTCTTTCCTATAGTTTGAATCGAGTAACTTGAAGGATCAAGTCTTTGTGTATCTCCATTTTGATTCAACGGTTTGTCTGTGATTGTATCTGGGTATAATCAAGAAGAGGCATCATCATATCATGATATTAGATATATTTTTTTTAACTCTATTTCTAAAATGAATACAATTTAATGTAAAACACAAACGAGTCATGTTCGAACTGTATTTCGTGACATCCTTTATTTTTTCCTTGGTTATTAAGTTGAACATAATAAGGATTTTTCCTGTCGTTCGAACTAACGTTGTTCTTACTAAAACTAAAGTCTTATACCTTAATACAAAAGATTACCAAAGTTTCATGCATCACATTTTATAAATTGTGGTATAAAGTGTTCCTGGAAAAAAATTCAGATTCTTAAAAAAGAGTATAACTTCAGATCCAACCTCATGTATAGTGTTAATGTACTTCTATAATCATCATAAATAAGGGGAAAAAGTACTATACCAATCCTTACTTTAACCATTGCTTAATGAGAAACAATGTGCTACCTTTCCTAGGAAATGTAATTGTATTTGCAAAAGATCATGTAAAAATATATATTATCTGTGCATGAAATTGCTTCAGATAGTTGGCATGGTTCTTTCTTTTGAGTCCACCTTGCATGAGATGAATGTCCGTAATCTTTACTTTGGTAGGATACTGAAGTGTGTTTGGTCGGGACCGTCAGGTATTATATCTTGAGGCACATGCAGTCGGTTGTGCTAATTCTCTAAGTATCAGACCGGAAATAAAGTAGATGCTAACTAAGATAGCATATAATGAGTCTTTTTTGTACAATGTGAAATATAGTGTTAGGATTAAAGTTAACAATGGGTCTACAATGAGGTTTTGTTGGGAATTTAGGGTGAGTGGAAGGAGACTATGCAAGTTGATACAAACAGAGATGAATGACAATAATGATTTGATCTTTAAACTCAGCTGAAAACACTTAAATTCTTAATCCTTGCTACTGGCCGGACCACCAAGAACATTTTTAATGTACGAGCTCATGGGGTAGACGTAAAAGCAGCGATGAAATAATATTATTGATCAAGAACCATTTCATTTGGTGCAGAAATGATGACACGTTTATTATCCACTCGATGTCGCAGGGTTTATTTGACTAGGATGTAATTTTGATTTTTCTTTAGCATTTGCAATATGGAGGTGGTAAAGAGAGAGTTAAAACATTTTTTTTATCTACGTATCAATATTTCTTTAAAATAAATAAATAAACAAGACTATATAGCCACAACGACGTAGTTACACTGGAGGACTGTTGTCCTCCTAAACTTTTTGCCTTAATATTTTTGGTTCACAGGGGATTATCCTCCCATGTTTAGAAAATTAGGATGAATATAATTTTACCTAACGTTAACCTGGGTGGCACGTTTCGTAGAAGAAAAATGTCACCTTAGTGAACCTTAATGAGAAATAATGCAGAAATGGACTCTTCACATTAACTTGGGTGGCATTCAACCGGATCACCACTACCCAAAAAAGTTCACCATTTGTTCTAAGAATTAATTTAGGAAACAAACGGTCTTTACATGGTTTTTCACATGGTCCTGGAAAGAATGATAAAAAATTGTTACAGTATAGAAATGATTGGATGCGGCTATTACGATGTAGTGTTTAATCCAAATTGACTATATTCATATATTCTTTTCTATCTCCCATCTTTTTACACCGTGTGGCATACATCTAAATCCTAGCTCTTGAACTATGAATCTTTTGGGTCAGTTGTGGATGGGTCCGATTTTGAATGCTATGACCAATTTCAGGTAGAAATGTATCTTTCGGCGCCTTCTTAGTTTTTTTATGGATTGATGCCTTAAAACTAAAAAATATTAGTGTTTTTTAGGTTTTTTTTTTTGGTGTTTTTTAGTTTTTCGGTAACATATCTCCATGAAAAACAACTATGAGTTAAAGGACTTGAAAAGTCAGCAGGAAATTAAGAAAACGATGGAATAGTTACATGAGAGTGAACCTACAAAATATCTTTTATAGTTGTATACTTTTATTATTTTTTATTCCACAGTTCAATTTTTTTTTAAATATTTTTATTTCACAGCTGATTGTTTAAGTTGTTCTTAGTAAAAAAAATTATTGTTAATTCTAGAGACAATTGGGCTTATCAATATATATTTTTCAAGTAAACGATAAATTAATTAACGGTTAGTTGACATAATTTAAAGTTTATGGTAAAACATGAACTTAATATACCATACAAAATCATACAATTGATTATTTTTCTTTTGGAATTTTCTATTGACATATACAGTTAAAAAACGAAAATGATTTACACTCCGTGAACTGTATTGATAGGACACAGGGGTGGGACCATTTATTTTAGGGGACCACTTCCTTTCCCTCTTGCGGTAAAACCCGCAGGTTCATGATGTGTATCAGTTCTGATAAAAAAATACCATAATGTTAGTGAATTGTTGTGATTGTAAGAAGCAAAACCACTGGTTGAGTACTTCATTTGGTCGTGGTTTTTCTCCACAAAATCGTAAGTGGGTATCATTCTATTGAAAATTTGTGAGTCATTGGAAAAATACTTCCCAAACATTGATGGGGAACGAGTACAAGAACTATCTCAAGAAATCAATACAAAAAATCTCAAGGAAAGGCTTAAAAAGTAGCAGTGTAACCGTAAACGGTTTAATTTTCAAAGATATGTGTGTGTCTATCTGAGATTAATCTAAAATTTTACTTCATGGATCAAACACATATCACCAGGGATGGTCTATAAGGACAGTGAAAAATATTCATTTGTACGTATGATATTAATTTTACAGAACTAGAGAATACATTCCAATACACTACAGTCTTCTATGCATATGTAATGTCTTTGTTTTGTTCCTAATTTGTCCAGTCGATATTATTTATTTTAATTAAAATGTCTTTCTGTGAAATGATTTTACTCTTATTTCAAACAACAAAGACAAAATTTCTCTTTGAGCATCATGTAAAATAAGCGAAAATGGAAAAACAAGTCATTTATAGTGCGTTCAGACGCACATCTGCTTCTAACTTCCGCTTCTCCAGAAACAGAAGTCGAAAGAAAAACTATTTTGCTTTCCAAAAAGCTGACTTCTCTGCTTCTAGAAGTCGACCAGAGATATTAACGCCAAACTGACTTATCACTTTTTGATTTCCAGAAGTCAAAAACTATCTGAGTGTGCATCCAAACACGTTATAAGTATCAGATAATACCTCTCCCAATAATCATATTACTTTTATAATATACCAGTCAAACCACATGACATAACGGAGATGGAGGATATTTTAAGACATCAAGAGGTTGAACAAAAATATTTAAAAGTAAGAGATGTATCACCTAACCATATTGTTAATAATGTAAAAACACATAATGAATGAAGAAGGAGATAACATACAGAAGGACAAAAACATAAACTTGAGAAATTAAATGAATATCAAATTTTGGAGGAATTAGAGCCCAAAACTACTTTTTTTAAATAAAATCGAAAATTTAAAAGTGCATAACTTTTAGTAGATTTATGGTCCTATAATGATTTTGTACTCTCTGTCAGACTGTAAATGATTAATTCTTATTATATTTTTATCGCTTTTCTTTTATTTTTGCATTGAATGTTGTAGGCTTTTGTTATTTTGTGCACCCATCCAGAAAACAAGAGTCAATAATTCGGTTGGAAGATGTAAAATATAATTCAAAAAAGGAGATGTGGTGATATTTTGCATTGAAATATGAAAATTTTACTGGAATTTGTGTATTTCTTGATCTATAAGCTAAATTAACATCATCTCTCACATTTTTTGTTATTGTTACATTCTCCGATACAAAGATAACAAAACTCTATTTTCTAATAGTTTTTAAAGTCATTGAATTTTTATTGTTCTTTAACAATACTTTTTGTTCCTGTGAAAATAATTTTAAATCATGGATTCAACATTTCGTAAGTGATCAGGAGACCTGTGCGTAGCACGGTGAACACCTAGTAGAGTAATAACAAGACAAAAATTTACATGGCCATCACAGAAGGAATTTAACGCTTGGATCTTTGCAACTTGTAATGTCTTAGTATCATGAACTTCAACAACTTATATCGTTTTTTTTTCTTGCTCTTATAACTTCTTGTAACCCTTGATTTTGAATTCTGATTTTATATTGTTGCTTCTAAACCTTAAACGTCTTACACTTTCTTCATAGATTTTGATGTCTCTCCATTTGTTGATGATGATAATTTTCTACTGAGAGAGAGTCGTAATCCAGTAACTAAGACTACATTGTGAGGTTGCTTTGTTTTTCTGGCATATCCTGACCTACTTGTCTTTCCATCATGGATGGTTAGGTCCATCACGGTTACCCTCTAAAAGGAATAAGTTCTCTCCTGAATTTCAAGGATCTCAATGTCTTTTTCTCTATTGTCTTAATAGAATGTTATCCCTAGCAATTCCAATTTACATGTATCTAAACTTAGCTAACCGGATACTATGTGACGCTAGAAGTTTCAAAAATGCAACTAAAAAGTTCTTCCCATACCCCCAAACTTAAATCTAACATTGTCCTCAATGTTCTAAAGATGAAATTAAAAACATGAACAAGGAGAAATTGTTACCATTTGAAGCAAAAGAGATAAGGAAAGATATTACCGTGTCGCATGAATATTGGGTTACTGATAGGTGTGATAAACACCTAATTTTATATCTAGTATTTATGCTTTCTTTGCGAGTTTTAGTGTGAATTATGTATCTTATGCTTACTTTTGAGTGTATTAGGTGCTTTGGAGTCGTTTGGAGCAAAAGAAGGAGAAATTAGCCATTAGGAGCTACAAAATGCTAAAAGGAGCAAACAAGTAAAGTGTTATTGATGAAGAAGGGCCAAATACCAATTTTAACTCATTTTACTCAAGGAATTCTTATCACCATCTCGAAGAGAATTCAAACGCGAAAAGAACGCAAAAAGAATGAGGTCATTCCGAGTTCGTATGAAGAAGTTATGAGCAAAATGGTGAAACCAATTTGGATTAGGTTTTCTGTTGGGCCTTATTGGGCCTGCACGAAAAGAGAAAGGAGAGATGCATTTTGGGCTTGCTATGGACGTGAAAATTAGGGTTTTTGGTGGATTTTGAGGAGGTTAAGTATCCTAATTGGATAAGGATATCATCTCTTCTATTACTTTTGTTTCTAGGGTTTGTAAACATGTTAGGGTTTCTCTTTCTTCTTGTTATGAACTCCTTGAACATGAGTACTTAATTTTATTATTGGTTATGGAATAATTGGATTTCACATAATATGATTCTTTGATTCAATATATTAGTTTTGTCTCATATTTATCGTTCACGATTCTCTGAAAATAGGGTTGCATGATTGAATGTTAGTTTTGTCAAGTTGCAAATTGGTAGAACTCATAATCATATCTAATGCTAGTTTAGGGTTTATTATACGAAAAAGTGATATTCCTTGAATACAAGTAGCATAATTGTGAATATTGCTTGTAGTGATGCATCCTAATAATCACAAGTGATTCGTGACCTTTGTTAAATTGAATTAGTGCGTTTTCCACGTTCGATTGCTTTGATTGGCCTGATTTCATAGAACTTAATGCATCTTGGGAATTAAACTTAATTAGTGCTTTTACACGTTAGGTTGTTCTTTTAGATAGAACTCATACTCGCATCTTTTAATGTGTTTGTTGATAATAAAAGGGAATTTGCGGGATATTCTTGCGATCAAGATATTCTAGGGCTTTTGATAAAAGTTGAGATTAAAAATCAATTCTATTTATTGTTAAAAAAGCATGTTAGTGAATGAAGATGAATCCTTAACCAATATCTCTTCTATTTGATTTGTTTGCTTATTCCTTTATTTGCTTTTATTTTATTTTAGTATATAAAAATCAGAAAACCCCGGTGTTATTTATATAGGAAACCGAAACAACGAGACAACCTAGACCTCTCTGTGGGATCGATCCTTTCTTGCCCTTGCTATATTTTATATTTTGAGTAGTGAGAAAGTGTAATTATTTTTGACGCATACGACAGCGATCAGTTACCTCCCAAGAAGTGCTAAGTTTAAAGTCTTCAGCCAGACAATGGAAGAGATTAGTCATCTCGAAGAATCATATAGCAGCAGCCGGAATAACTGCAGGTCATATGGATCAAAAAGTGCTAACCACAAGAAGAGGAAACTGCAACATACCAGGAAGATATCCAACACACCCTTATCTATTTTTTTTGTTTAAGACAACTACATCTAGTTGTGGTTCGGGTTCATGCTCTATAAAAGGGTCTAGATAAACGACTTTCATTGGATGGATTTCCTCAAAGCCAGGATCCTGAAGATCAGGTTCTAGAGTCTGGAAATACTCAACTAAGAACTTAAAAGCACATAACAATAACCTGAATAACTGGGGATCCTCTAAGTCAATCAGACTTGACTCACACAGTTGACTACAGTAGTGGTCATTCTTAAGCAAATATGTCGACCCTAATCTCCTAAAGTAATTAGGTTTAGTCTCAAAACTTAATAATTGACACATCTGAAACTTATACATTCCCACAATTGGAAGGAAGGTTTTTGGTGGGAAAACAAAGTCAATCGTGGTATCATAGCCTGGGTTAACCACATCAACCAGAGGATGGGTTCTTAACAACTGAAATTCTTTATGGACACAACTAGGTTCAGGAAAAAGTGTATGAAGATAATCTTTTAAAATGGTTGAGGCACATATGTCAAGTCCCAAGTTAGGGACCTTTCTAAGAGTTAAAGCACTTGGAGAATGATAATCACCCCCAAACTTAGAGTTTTCAGTGTCTCTAGAAAGACTAGTCACAACTTCCCTAATTTCAAGGTCATATGATTCCTGAAAATGGTCAATTGATTCTTCTAAGTCAGGTTCATCCTCACTCATCTATACAAGTTCATCTTCTTTGTCTAAGACTAATATTTATAAATCGCTAGACTCGAAAACAATATTCTCAGGATAAACCCGCTCTTCTAAACTGTTATCGGCTTCATAATCATAAGGAAATACTACATCGTCTAAAACGGGGGTATCTCTAGTCAAATCCTTGTCCTTTTGAATAGGTGAATAATTATAAAATTATTTGGATTTAAACTAGAAATAATATTATCGTTATAAAGCTTAATTGGGGTAAAAAATTCCTGATCACTATGCCTATTTATTTCAAATTCTTCATCAACACCATCCTCATCATAATCTTTATTATAATAACATGAAAATGGCTGAACCTCATCTAAATTAGTGTCACCAATTCTAACCTCATCATCTTGATTATGCAAATAATTATCCTCATTTTCAAGGGTACTATTGGAAACACTAAGATTATTTCGAGCAGTTCTGTTATGGGCCTCTAACAAAAGCTTTTGAATCGACTCACATGACTTCCTTATGGTTTCGTGACTCGACTCACATGACTTCCTTATGGTATCGTGTATAGAAGGTTCACTCATAGGTGCATTTTGTTTATCCATATCTAACACAAACCTATTTGTATTCTTAGTTAATTTTTCGAGAGACTCTTCTAGAGGAAGAACAGGTTCAGAAGGATCATAATAGGGACTAGTTTTCAAAAGTTTGATTGCATCCTTAAAATACGAAGAACTAGTATTATAATCTTCTTGCTCGAATGACCGATGCTCATGTGGATAGTAATTGGGCTCACCATGGTATGACCCATAACCTTCAAAAGATTGGCGTTCCCAACCACTATTCACACTATGGTCATAAAAAGAGTAATGTCCATATTGTTCAGTTGGATAGTCATTGTATTGGCTGTTATAATACCAGTTTGACATCCTATCTGCAAGGGAATTCTACACAAGCACAAACAAGGTTGACTCGACCACAACAAACCTACTGATTTCTAGCAAACAAAAAGCATGATGGCTCCACTTATATTGTTTCTAGACCAGTTTCTAATCCTTCAAAAGGGAATTCGTTACAATTTAAGCAAACCCCTCTAGAATCAATCCGAGTCAAAGTAAGTTGAATAGAGGCGAGGGAAGCTCAGTGGAAATTTAATACCCAAGGCCTCACCGGCATTACAAGGCGGTGCAGTCACGCATTCAACTCATAAAAACCATTATGAACTTCGAAGTATGCTTAAAGAGTAACCAATATTTTTCGAATGACTTTCCTATTAAGCTCGTTACCCTATCGGTCTCGTTCTAGTCAATATTTTAAGCTTAGGTTCGCGTTTGGTATCATTTTCCTAAGGCGGGAAAGAAGAGAACGACGATGAAATCCGAACCCTTATCTTGTATGGCCAGGCCTTGCCCTTTACTAGGAAATTAAAGCAGCCATTTTTAATACCTCAACATATATGCATACAAAATCATCAAGTAAACCCGCTGACAGGGGATTCACGGGTGTTTCTTACCTCCCGTTCCAGACGGGGGATGAACCGTTGAAGTCGACTCGGGCCACTGACTCCTATGTCAGTGTACTAACCCGAGGGGCCGAGACAGTATCGTAACTGTCGTCCTTCCCTGTGCAGTTTTTATTTAAATTAACCCTTCCTTAGGGTTTTAAAAATAAAGTCCAATGTCTAATGTCCAAAAATAAAAAATAAAAAAGTCCAAAAATAAAAGATTACAAAAAATAAACCCTAAATACAGTTTCTAAAATTAAAAATTAAAAATAAAAGAAAATAAAAAAAAATCCAATAAAAGAAAATAAATAATAATATAAACAAAAATCTTCTTCTTCACTCCTTTTGGATTTCTATTTTCTTTCTTTCTTGGGATTTGCCTTTCTTTTCAACACTCTCTTTTTCTTAGGTTAGCTCCGAATCTGAAAGCAAATAGAAATACCAAAACACATAAAAAAGAACAAAAATAATAAAAATAAAATCTAAAAACAAATCTATACACAAGTCCGCGTCGGCGGCGCCAAAAATTAATCGAATTTTAGATAGTGGTTAATAGAGTTGTTGTTCACTCGGACTTGATGAGATTGATTTTAAGGATTAATAAACGAAAATACTAGAAATAAATAAAATATATACAAAATATGTCACAAGATGAAGAATTTACTGGGACTCAGGATTTCACTGTTTTTCATATTCAAGTGGTTCAAAAATTATTTATAGGCAATTATAGCTCAAAATAAAAGAAATATTAACTCTATTTTTTGCCAAAGTAGATTTCATAAAACATTAGTTGTAAGTTGTAAGCATGACGCATCAAAATTATTAAAACTAAGCATGCAACATCAGACAAAATAACAAATAATTAATAGAAATCATAGAACAATTAAATTCTATGCAAATAGTTATAAAAGAATTAATTTAATTACCACATGGGTGAAAAACAGCTTCCTCCGTCGTCCCAGTGATGGGTTCTATCTCCGCATGGTGAAAACACCCTCAAAGGAATTTTTCATTGCTCAAAAAGGTGTTCACAATAATGAAATGGAGAAAAATAATAAAAACGGGTTTGTAACACTTTTATTTGTTACAAACTTAATTGTTACAGGGAACGATAAAATATAATTGTCGCTAGCACTATTGAAAAACGACTGTCTTTGATTGTCTTATGTTCTTCGTGTGTTCTTCACCAGCAGCAAAAATATTATTCTTGCAACTATGATTTTTCGGCTCTCTAATGATCTAGATTGCTCCCAAACTCTCCATCCCCCTTGTATGCATCCCATAATCCTCTTTTATACCCAACATGACAAAGAAATCACGCGTAATAACTCTCATTAATTCTCTTTCCTTACTTGCAACAGTACGAGAATACTTTCGATTTTCTCTCCTTTTTTATATCTTCCACACGCCTACATCCTTCAAACATGCTGAGAATGGGTCTCTGGTGAAATATAATTCGTGCAAGAACGTTATCTACACATTATTTCCCGTGATATTCTCTGGTAAACACCGAGTTTACTTCCTCTTCCCTGTTTTCTTCCACTCGAGCTATCCAGCCAAACTAAACTCACTTGAACACCCATACCAACATTGTTTGGGAATATCACATTTATCCCAATCGAAATCATTGGTTGAGTCTTACTAAAACTCCTCCAAAAATCTAACAGAACATCTCGCAGGAAGAAAAACCCGAGAATCTGTTCAATGTTCGAATCCACCATTATAGCCAATTCTGTTCCAAACGATGACCATTACCAGTCATGTTGAGCCAAAAGAAACAAACCCAATGAGTTTCGGCCTTGAATCTCCCTAGAACATGATAGAAATTCAAGCCATAATTCTGTTCCGTGAATATCCATCTTTCCCGCCATTTTTCTAAATTCAAACAAAGGGGATGAAGTCCCCTTAACCACTAGTGGGGTGCGAATAGAAGGTGCCCAACTGAGGTGCCACTTATCCAAAGTGAGGTTGCCTCTAGTACTTTTCTCCTGGTGGTCCAAATAGCACTTTTTGAGCAACTTTTTCCACACAAGTGTATTTCTCCAAAAACACCTACACAAACATAAAAACACCAAAATAAGTACAAAATCAAGCACTAACAATAGAGACATTGAGGACAATTCAGACACAAAAATGTGTCTATCAATCTGCATCAATATCTAGACCATACACTTGCTCAAACTAGTTGTACCATGGATGTGGTTTCTTATGAGTTGGCTCATTACCACACTCATTGGGTCCTTTGACTTCTGTTACACCTACATAGACAATAAAAAAAATTAATTTTTTTTTAAAAGGTATTGTTAGATAATTGCATAATGATCCATACATATATGGACATGCATTTAAGTTAGACAATTACCTTCACCATCAGATTCAGAGCTTGAAATTTGATCTTCACTATTGTAATCCTCATTACCCTCAGTATCATAAGGAACAATTGCTTTTCCTTTTGGATCTTCTTGCTCTACACCATTTGCTTGTACTGCATTGACTGCTTCCATATATTGTTGTAGATGTACAGCGTCAACCCAGTAGTGGTCCTTAAAGTAATTTTTCACAAAATCACAATACACCCCAATGCCCATTTCTTTAGTATCAGAAACTGGACTTCTTGGATCATCTATTGGATGACATACATCTTTAGCATTATTAGGTAGTTGAATGTTCTCATACTCAAGCTCAGCTTGTATTGTTTCAGCACTAAATACAACATCATCATCATCATCCACATTCACATACTCATCCACATTCTCAAATAACCTCTTCTTACTTCCACTAATCCTACTCACTGCATCAACATACTTCTTAAGTATCCTTGGACTCCTTCTAAACAAATGTGGTGATGTAGTGCATGTAGACTTCTTCTTAGGTGTGGAAAAATCTCTGGATCAAGTCTGACTGGTGAATTAGCATAGTTCATGCATGTTACTGAACTACTTCTTACCTTGGAGAGTGATGAGTCTCTCTCGTCAGTCATCCCAGAACTCTCAGCACATCCATCACCGGGAGGCACAATCCTATCACTAACATTGCACCATAAGTTGACATACCCATCCTCTAGAACAACCTTATCCCACATATCATACCAGTGAGAATCATTAACCATATACTCTGGCTTATCATTACCAATCCAAATTACCTCAACCTTCTTAATTGGTGCTAATCCAAAAGAAACATGAACTCTATCACAAAATTCCTGCAACCCTCCAGAATTAACATCCACATTTTCAAAATACTTCACCTTATTAGTCCAAAACCATTCTACCCTAAAAATCCTGGTTGGGTACTTCACATACTTCCTGCACAACAAATTGAATCCAATGACTAAATAATTACCATTAACTATGTCCTTAACATAATCATATCAAGTTTACTATGCTAACATAATATCAAAATACTTCAAATCACTGTAACCAACAAAAAAACCCAATTTCAGAAATATTAGGGTTCATGAAAAAAAATGGTAATCGAATATATCAGTTAATGATTAGGGTTTATCAGCAAAACACAATGAATTTCTAAAACAAATTTAGGGTTTATCAGTAAAACACCCAATATCAAAATTCAGAAAATTAGGGTTTCTGATTGTAAATCTACAAAAACAGTATAGAGAGGAAGGATATTTACCTCGTGATGTTTGTAAACATGTTGATGCAGAAAACTAACAATGATTATCAGAAGTTGAGTAATAGTTCGTTAACTGATATGAAGAACCCTCGTATTTCGCTTTACAACTTTAGTATACCGAGATGAAGTGGAAATGATATTGAATAAATCTCTGAAGTATCATATCGATATGTACCGGGTCATGTTTTCGCCATGACCATCTTCTCCATTTCTTCAGAGAATAAGATATCGAACACAAGCGGGCGGCAAAATGAAGTGGGAAGTGGTTCTTCCCAGTATTTGTGTTAGGGTTTTTCTAGTCTAAATCCAACGGCCCACGATTCTTAGATATCTACTCAATCCATCCAACACGAGGTCACATGTGTTAATGGTTTGTGAGAGGGTTAAAAACGTAACTTCGGTGCCCGACATAACCCTGACACGTGACATAACTCTGCAATTAATGGCCAAGTGACTGTTTTGTAAAAAGTTTGTAACAATGTGACCTATTTGTGTACCGGATTAGGAAAGGGTGACTGTTTTTGTAAATACACTTTATATATCGATGAAGATGAATTAATAGTATTGTTGTTGGCATAGGTGCAACTCATACCTAGACTCTCTCCCTTCTAGTTTTTTTCTCGATAAGCTAAAATACTGAAAGGATGTTGGCCAACTGCCAACACCTGTATGAGAAGGCCTCCGGAACCGAACAACGAGTTCTCTCATTCAACACAAAAAAACATACTTTTTCTAAGGCAATCAATGTTTCCAACCAATTAGTATACGAATATTTATAGATGAAAAATGATAACGGTAGGTTTGGTATTATCATAACAATCATTTTTATATAATGGTTACTACAATCATTGGACCTGATAAAGCAACAATGCTTAAAAAAAAAAAAAGATAAAGCAACAGATTTAAGTAGGAAATACCAATAGGTCCTAGAAATAATATATTATGATGAGTTTGGTCCAGTTGACTCAGTCAACTATCTGTTTAGTCCTTTTTGGTAAAATAAATTATAGTTTGGTCCTAGAAATTATAGTTTGGTCCTAGGGTGATGTCATGGATGATGTAATTGTCATGTGTGGTGACAGAAATATCCTTTTGGGACCACATATATAGAAAAAAATACGAAAATATCTAAATTTTATTTTTACTTTCCGTGTCTTCCTGTTTTTCAGATCTAGAATCTCTTTTCTCTAGAATTTTCTTTTCCCTGTTGTTGTTGAAGATGAACCTTGCTTTTCTTGATCTGCTACTGCGGTTGAAGATAATTAATCTTTATAAAAACCTTGTTTTTCTTGATCTAACTCGTGTTGATGTTTTTTTTTTTTTGCTGTTTGAAGATGAACCCGTGATGATGTTTGAATACGAACTCGTGATGTTGTTTTGCTGTTTGAAGATGAACTCGTGATGATGTGTTGAAGATAAACTCATGATTGTTGTTGTTGAAGATGCGAAGATGATTAAAGAAGATGATGAATGAATGAGTTTTTAGGGTTTGTTTGGTGCTGCTGCTGTTGAAGACGGCGAAGATGATGAAGATGGCGCTTGTGTTGAAGATGAAGATGATGAAGATGAAGACGACGATATTGATGTTTGCTGTGAAGGATGAAGATCTTGAAGACGATGAAGATTTGTGTGTTTTTTCGTCGTTTTTTTAGGTTTTTATATGGAGTTCATTTCTGGGATGAACTCTGTTTTTTTTAGATTTTTATATGGAGTTCATTTCTGGAATGAACTCTGTTATTTTTTAGGTTTTTATATGGAGTTCATTTCTGGAATGAACTCTGTTTTTTTTTAGGTTTTTATATGGAGTTCATTTCTGGAATGAACTCTGTTTTTTTAGGTTTTTATATGGAGTTCATTTCTGGAATGAACTTTGTTTTTTTTATAGGTTTTATATGGAGTTCATTTCTGGAATGAACTCTGTTTTTTTTTAGGTTTTTATATGGAGTTCATTTCTGGAATGAACTCTGTTTTTTTTAGGTGATTTCTGAAAAAATAAGTAGAAATTAACAGGAGTTCATTTTGAAGAATGAACTGCTACTAAAAAATAAGTAGAAATTAGCACGAAAGGGTACTTTTGTCTATTTAATATTTTAAAATAATTATGGACCAAACAGTAAAGGCGTTTTCCCAAAGGACCAAACTGACTTGGGACCAACTAAAAAAGGACCAAACGATATTTTTCCCCGGATTTAAACTATGTTTTGAGAACGACATTGATATGGTCATGGTATTTAGTGTTGAGGGAGGATCCATGGACATTCTTAGATGGACAAGGTCGAACAAGATTTTCGCCATTTTCTCCGGCAAACTCAAACGACAATGAATTTAAGTCTAATATTTTGATGGTATATTCTTCTTATAAGACTCTACATTCCTACAAAAAATGAGCACAATTCGAGATGTATAAAACCACCATCTACCCCTTTGAATATCAGCCGTTCAAAACTAACGGTTGAAATTAAGATCGGTAGATGGTCGGGTTTGCTATCTCGAATTGCATTTATTTTTGGTAGGAATATAAAGTATTATAATAAGAACATATCAATAAAATATTAGACTTAAATTCATTGTCGTTTGAGTTTGCCGGAGAATATGGCGAAAATCTTGTCCGACCTTGTCCATTTAAGAGTGTCCATGGATCCTCCCTCTTTAGTGTTACCATTTTCTAATACATTCTGCCACTTTTAATTAATAAAAAAAATGTAGCTAGCTACAAGCACTTTAAACCGCCTAAGGAAATAACTACTATCGATTATCTTTTTCACTATTGAACACGTTTTTTTCCGTTACTTGGTCACTTGCGGGATTTTACTTTTTACCAAATAAGAGAAAATTCAGACTTCTAGTTCGTTCGACCCGGATTTTTCATGACTGTCAACATTCGATATGTAAATATAGTGATTGGAGGTGAAATTGTAATATTGGGTGGTTATCTTTTTGTATGTAAATCATATGATCTAGATAGGTTAAACGTCTATTGACGATTAAGTGACAGTGAAAAAACTAACTTGACTTTTTCTAAGTTGAAATACGCCAAAAATCGGTGAGTAAATTCCTCCCAAAGTGCCTATTCTAGAGCTTGAAACCTTGTTCTCACTTTGCTCATAACTTTTTCGTCTGACGTCAGAATAATTTCAGCTTTTTTTTTTCCCCTTGAAGTATATCTCGTTGTTGTTACGTTAGCTTTGTCTTTTTCTTTCTATAAGATGATGATAAGAATTCCTAGATTTTAATAATTTTCATTTAGTCTTTGTTCCTCTCTATTAGTATATTCCACTTTATTGACACTTTTGTAGCTATTCCCACTTCTTTTGGTTGGTTTGTACTAACAGATCTTCAAAATGGACAAAAACTTAATAACAAGTAATATGTAAAAATTATAGAAAATATAAGCATGTAGTTGACTACAAAAATATGTTATCAACTTCCTTACACTTTCCTTTTGCTAATCCTCGAGCAAACTACCTACCTAAACTAACCTAACTCGTTTTCCTTAGAATCAAAATTACACTAAGCATGTACAACATTCCTTTAAACCCCTAGTTATCCCTAATGGACGAGTTATAGTCTCTTGAGGTTTAATGAGTTGATGGTACCAGGCTCCCTTACTAAACCTATACCTAGAGATATTTTCTTGACTCATGTCAAGGCATTAGGTCTATGTAGGTGGTGATAGGATGGATTTATATTTGATTTCTAAGACATGATTATCGTTGATGCATGTTTGTTATGGATATTATTAAGGGATATTTTGATTTTGGCTACCAACTTTGTGACCAATGTTTCATTTGGGTCCCAGAAAGTTCAATTTTAGAGTTTGGGTCCCAAGCCGTAGTTGATTGTTTTGACCTATAGAAAAATTAGTTATATCCAGAAATTACTATATGTCCTTAACAGCCTTCTAATTACCATCTAAACCAGACAAAACTCGTTCAGTGGTCGGCTAGAAAGTTGATTTCGACATCTTCTACTTTCGATATTCCCCTGCTTTTTCTCTTTGTATCACTGAAACTTGTTCAGCCACTAATAGAATTAGAATCATCCCTGTTATCACAAATTCCAATCACTAAAAACCCTCATTTCAACCATAATGGTAGGCTTAGAAACATATTGTTTGTACCCAAAATAAATTCTAGGCACGAAACACGATGAATCGATGATTTGGTGTGTATTTAGGGCTAGGAGACGAATTGAAGAACAATAAAAGAGACACGGGTTTTACGTGGTTCGGCATGGTTTGCCTACGTCCACGGGAGAATCTCCTTGGGGAGTGATTTTTTATTGATAATATAATTACATTGTATATTTTTTTCTCTCTTCGCCTCCCCTATTCTCTATCAGGGCGTCCCTCTTTATACAGTTGCGAATTCTCTTCTCTCTTAATTGCGAAATAACATAAATTTAGTTAAATTTCCATGCATGCCTCCTAGCCATAAACTGTATTAATTCTGAATGGCCATAAACTGTATTAATTATGCACTTGCTGGCTTTTGCATGCCTCCTGGCATTAATTCGCATGAAATTGTTCATTCATGCCTCCTTGT
Organism: Papaver bracteatum; assembly: GCA_023529315.1. Lineage (NCBI taxonomy): Eukaryota > Viridiplantae > Streptophyta > Magnoliopsida > Ranunculales > Papaveraceae > Papaver > Papaver bracteatum. The sequence goes on from JAJJWX010001287.1 coordinate 3,237,585, forward strand.
TTAATTCTGTATGATGGACTGACTGAATGACATGCATCATGGCTGGCAGTATGGATGGATGTTGGCTGGAAGCATGGGTAGAGACTGGCTGGAAGCACACCTGGCAGCATGGCTAAACTGGATGGCAATGCGACAGAGTACTTGGTTAGGAATTGGTTAGCAGCACTGCTGGCTACAAGACATAAATTGGCTAGATGTGCGACTTGCAACCTGACTTCGGCAGTTTGACCGACGGTTGACTTTGACTATTGACAGGGTGTTGACCTTGACCATTAACCAGGCATTGACTTTGACCATTCACCGAGCGTTGATTTTGACCATTGACCGGTCATTGAATTTATGTAATAACGGGAAGGCTGGTGGGCTGCTTAGGTTGAATAGTTAGCAGGCTTGGATGAGGGTCAAAAGTTGATTCTAGTACCAATTGGGCCCATTATGTGGCATTTTTACTTATGGTACAAACATCGGCCCCTCTTCACCTCCAACTTGTTAGGGGTTAAGAAAATTTCGTTTTCCGTAGTCAATGATAAAACTCGCCCCCAAGTGTGGATTATTGATGTTGGGGTGATTGGAAAACTTCCCTTGTTGTTTGCGGAAGTCACAATCAAGACACCCCCAAGTGAGGCTATTGTGACTGGGAGATCGGCGGGCAATAGTTGGGCATGAACAGTTGTTGTATGAAAAAATTGGATCGAAGGCTGAACTAGACTGCAACGGAAGCGTGATACTAGAGCAGAGTGATGTTGAAAGTGAGCGATAACTGTTGATGTAAAACTGGACCGTGGTAGTTGCGTAGAACTAAAATAGTAACTGTTGTTTGGAAAGGATGAGATATATTTGACGTCACTCGGCTGGAATCTGTGTGAGCTATTGGTATTAAGCTGCTGTCGATTTCGGATTGAGCCGTGGTAGTTGTGAGCGAAAGGGTGTGACCCTTTAGTAGTTGAGATGGTAACAGACTTTGTGTGTTGTTGGACCTCCAATGGTCTTGATTGTGCTACTGGATGTGACATCGATCTTTATATGTCTTCAGTAGTTATATGAATCAGGATAGCAACAACTATGTCGACTAGATCACAATAGTTGCTGCGGAACTGGATTGCAATGATTGCGGTAAACTGGACTGCGACGGCCACACGAACTGTCCTCCGCAGTAATGAGGAAAACTGGGTTACAACAGCTTCGAGCAAAGCTGGTCTGCAACAGATGAAATCAGCTAGACTGTAGGAGCTATGAACATAGCTGCACTGCAACAACAGCGATCAGCTGAACTGCAGGAGATGCGAACAGAGCTAGACTGCAGAAGTTTCGATCAACTGATCTACAACAGCGGCGAGCAAAGCTGGACTGCAGCAGCTTCGATCAGCTGAACTGCAGCAGCGGCGAGAAAATATGCACTGCAGCAGCTGCGATCAGCTGGACCGCAGAAGATGCGAACATGGATGGACTGCAGCAGCTTCGATCAGCTGGAATGCAGCAGCAATGAGCAAAGCTACATTGTAGCAGCTGCGGTCAGCTGTACTGCAGGAGCTGTGAACATAGCTGAACTGTAGTAGCTTCGATCATCTAGACTGCATCAGTAAATGTGGAACTGGATTAATATAGTTCGATAAACCTAGGTGTAACAATTACAAATAAAACCAGACTGCATCAGTTGCATCCAACTGGGTACAGAATTGATGAGAAAAACTGGACTGCATCAGTTCCGTCCAACTGAGTGCAGCAGTTGCTTTGGAACTGGACTACAAAAATTCGATCAACTTAACTGTAGCAGTTTAACATTACTAATTACAATAATTGCGTCAAAATATTAGGGTTTATGCTCTCCCCCACTTAATCCTGTAACTCGTTAGAGGATTAAGAAGTTTAGGTTACCTGAAGTTTCGATTTTTAGAAGCTGAATTCCTCATTGTATTTAGGTGCTATGCAACTTGCCTCAAAAGAGCTATTTTAGACAGTAAGGTGTTGCATATCTCTCCCCTAAGTGATGGTCAGTCACATTGAAGTGATATGCAACTCGCCCCCAAAATATAGTGATTGTCATGCTGCTCAATGTTCGCACAAGGGTGCACTGCCTTGCTGCATTTTGCTCGCGCATGAGATTTTGAAGATGTCTGATATCTAGAATTCGCGCTGGGGGACAATCCCACTATTCCATATGCACGCAGAATTGTAATGTGTGCATCTCCTCGTGAGAAAATTCTCTCCACATTATAGGTGTCTCATTGAACAAAAGTATGCATGATTATATGAAAAGATGTGAAAATATGTAAATTATATACGTACCATATTAAAAGTGTTATTGCGACTTCGTTTATGAGGTGATTAGGATGTCCATTAGCTATGTTTATGTTTTCCAGTGGTGATGACTAGTGTAGTTTCCTTAGCGTCTCGGCCTGACTCAGCAGCTAGATTTGTCTGTGGGACTGGAATGCACCAGTTGAATCAAAACTGGGTTAAAGACAGTTACCATGGAACTGTATATCATCAACTGTGATCAGTTGAACTGTAGTAGTTATACGTAAAACTGTACTGAAGCAGTTGTGAGGAAAACCGGACTAGAGCAGTTCGATAAACTGGACTGTAGAAATTATACGAAAAAGTAATGCGACAGCTCGATCAACTGGACTATGTTGCCGTTTGAAATTTCTAAAATTTTAATTTTCTTCAAAAATTGAAATTCCGCCTTCATGATGTTGGAAATTGACATACGGTCTCAACGGGCCGAAAATCACTCAGTTTGGAAGCGCGAAGAAGAGGTTATAGAAGAAAAAAAATTGGTCGGTGAGCGCCTTGCTCCAAACATGTTGATGAGGTGGTTGGTCCAAAAATATTCATCTCCAAGTGTAAAAATTTTACCTTCATGTTGTAGGATATTGAAATACGATCGCAACGAGCCAAAAATCATCCAATTTGTACGTCGTATGAAGGAGATATCAAAGAAACAATATCGTTGACCAAGCCCAAAAATGGGCGTAGTTGGCTCAGCCAACAAAGTGGGGCTGAAAAATCCGCAAGGTTTAAAGGATGGGGATGAAAAATCTGGGGCTACGTTATTAAGTTGCGTTGCGTCATACTGAATCGGGACTATGTTATTAAGTTGCGTCGCGTTTCGCTGAATTGGGACTATGGGATTAAATTGTGCCGCGAAGTACTGAAGCAGAACTTACTAGCCAATCGGACTTGACTGCCGGGGTTAGTCGCCGTCTAACTCCGCTTGAGAAGATGATGATGCAATGCTGATGACAAGATTATGTTGCTGATGACGTCATGCTTACGCATCTAACGGCGTTATAACTCCGTCAATATTTAACGGAATATGCTCGAAGTTAACGGGATGTCCTGACGGCGTCATAACTTAAAGGAATTTTCTGGCTGACATGGCACGATGACGTAGCACATTGGTGCTAACGTGTCTGCCAATGGTTGGTTGTTTTCTGCTGACGTGGCAATGGGATACTGACATGGCACTGAGGCAAGCTGACGTGGCAATGACAGGTGTTGTAAAACACCTAATTTTATATCTAGTATGTATGCTTTCTTTGCTATTATCCTTGGGAATTGCATCTCTTATGTTTAGTTTTGAGTTATTAGGTGCAATGGAGTCCTTGGGAGCAAAAGAAGGAGAAAACATCTATTTGGAGCGTAAAAGGCAAAGAGGCCAATTCACATGGGAGCTATATTTGAAGCGGGATGACGTGCGTAAGGAGGAGGTGAAGATGAACTGTCATTTTCTCAAAACTGACGGTTGAGTTGAGAAAGAAAGATAATGGGCGTGTCAGTTCTCTGGAACCGACAAACAATCTATCATTTGGGTACCCCTTTGTATGAGTGTCGTAACCACAACAAATTAATTAATACTTTACTACCTAATTAACAAGTAATATAGGGTAGTCAAGATCGATCCCACGAGGAGCACGAGATTCTAGTTGTAAATTTGTCACACAAAGGGGGGTATTGATTAAGAATTTGAGAAAGTAAATAAAATAAACAAAGCAATTAAAAAGGAAATCAATAAGAGAGATTAGATCAAGGAATCCTTCTTCACTGCAAAACAATGATTAAAGTTATGTTCTTTTCCACTTGTTATTAGTCATAGATTATCACCAACCGTAGGTATAGCAGCTAGATCAGTGCTAACCCCAAAATCCCTTATATCACCGGATACATAAGTTCTCGACTACCGAATTCTATTCACCAAACCACCTAGTAGTAGATCACCCAAGATGTAATTTAGTTAAATGATTAAGATTTATGAATTTATTAGGTTGATATTAGTAGTTAGACTCTTAGATCAAGGTCCACTTGCTAACGTTGTTTTCACACACAATTGCTCCACGGAATCCCTCCGCAAGGTCTTGTGTTTTCTACTTATGTAAATAGTCAAGAAACGATTACTTATCCCCTAACTTTCACTAGCTTTAGATTGAATTAACAAATCAATTTAGCGTGCACTCCAAACAACCTATCAATCAATCATGAACATTAATATTAGTAAAAACAAACGATAATCATAAGAAAAACTTCCAAGTAGAATTTAAACAAAACTCAAACCATATGTTAAGAACTAGGAATTCATCCTCAATCAAATTAGTTGCTCATGCTAACGAGTTCACACAATAATAATAATAAAGAAAAGAAAAGTGTTGTGTGTAGAGGTGTGCACAAAAGTGTGTAAGTGTATCAATGTGTATGTAAGTGTGGAAGTGTATGGAAGTGTGTAAGTGTATATAGAAAAGTAGAGAACTTCTCTATTTATAGGCTTCAATGCTCTCCATAACTTCCAAGGAATAGAATCCCTTTCCTTATGTAGCTCAATTTCCAAATCCAAGCCCTTCTCAAATCTTCCATATCCTCTTTCCAAATCCAAGCCCAATTCTTCATCCAATTCCAAACCCAAGTCTTCACATCTCATGAGAGAAATCCACACAAAATTCTGCAACTTTTGCTCGCCGAAAAACTGGGTTTTGGGCCGGAAATAGGCCGGAATCCGTCACCGCCGACCACCTTAGATTCTCTTCCGGTCAAGGTATATTCTGTTGGTCAACCGTCAAAGATTAACGGTCAAACGGGTCAAACTAACGGTCATTCGTCAGTCACTGGGTCAAGGTAGGAGAGTCAGCTCAAGTCTTAGTCAGCCTGAGTTAGCTGTCTTAATCATCTGAATCATCTAAGTCGGATCGCCGGACCGGGGTGAATCGCCGGCACCGAGTTAACTCGGCAGAGCAGAAAATTCAACAGAGTTTACTCTATTTGTTGAGCATTTCTCAGGCCAATTTCAGGCCGATTTCTGGTCTTCTCATGTGACAAACCTACACATACATCTATGAAATTTCACTCACAACCCATAATGGTATATCAATCACCCATCTGAATCCCAGCTTTCATCACCAGAATCAAACTCATCTTCTGTTCTTCAATTCACCCATCACTCGACCCAAAACCAAAATCTGAGAGGAACCCATTACACTGCAGCACTAACCCATCCTTTCTTCTATGATTCTCAATCAAATCCAATCCAATTTCGAAACCAACAGGAACCCATCTTAATTTGGTTGCTTTGATTCTCAACCTCAGACCCTCACCAGTTCCATCAACCCCATCTCATCACAGATCCTCCTTCATCTAAATCTCCACAAACCAGTTTCACCAATTTCAACTATCTTGTTGTAACCCTAAGCTTCTGTAATTATCAATCGAAGCTCCATCTTCATCCGAGTCTTGAAATTCGTCCTCAACCATGAAAGTCACATCATCTTTCCCTCACTGCAGAGATGAACCCTCAATTTCAACGCCATCGTATTCTTGTTTTCAACAACGAATGCACCTCCCCTGAATCTCTCCTCTCAATTCTCGATCTCTATTTCTTGGACAGAGCAACGACTGATGTTCTCAACTTCTGTTTCAGGGGGTGAATGATTGAGAAGGAGAACTCGATTTAGGGTTAGGAATTATTTGGGGTGGATGGTACACCCCAGGGATAGGACCACCCTAGTTATTTACACCCATTCATAATGATAAGGGATACCCATAGAGCAACCCCTTAACCTCAGCTGGTCTTTGTATAGTACTCCTCCAAAGAGCTACCCCTTAACCAGTACCGGGCTCCAGATAGTGCTCGCCCTATGAAATGACAATTATGCCCTTTTTGCTCAATTTTGGTGATTTCTTCTTCTTTTCCTCCGTGCGACTCCAGAGTACCTAATAGCTCGAAAATACACGTAAAATACATAATTTACAAGAAAAATAGCAAAGAAAGCATAACCACTAGATAGTAAATACGGTGTATTCTACACCTATCACCCTTATATAGCCTACTTGGATGTCTATATCCATTTCCATTCTTACACAACCCTAGAATTCAGAGAAGATCTATTTCTTTTATCATTTCATTTATTCCGGCTACAGTCATGAAATTGAGAGAAGGCTACCATGGATTCAGAAAAGAGAAGAAGAGAAGATGATGGTGGAGAAATTGAGCAATCTGGTGATAATGACTGCTTCCTACTGATGGATTTGGTAGGGTTTAATTCGATTCAAGAAGAAGGGTTTATCTAACTGAAGATGGGGGTTTGATGATTTGTGCTGTTTGTGGAAGAATTTGAGAGTGGAGGTTTCTGAATTTGGTTAGGGTTTGATGAAATCAGAGACAGGTTTCTGTTGGTTTCGAATTTGATTGAATGGGAATATGAGTTTGAAATGGATCTGAGGCTGTTACTTTGGTTTCGAATCTGATTGATGATAGGTGTCTAAAACACCTTATTTTATATTTAGTATTTATGCTTTCTTTGCTATTTTTCGTGTGAATTATGTATCTTATGTTCGCTTTTGAGTTTCATAGGTGTTTTGGAGTCATTATGAGCAAAAGAATGAGAAAACGTCAATTTGGAGTTAAATGGAGCAAAAGCGTCATCCACATGCGAGCGATGTTCGGAGCCAGCTAAGGTTGCGCAACAAAGGAGGTGAAAAATGAACTGTCGGTTCCCACAACTGGCAGTTGAACAAGAAAGGGAATAGGATGTCAGTTATCTGAAACTGACAAGCCAAATAATTTCAGGTGGCCCTTATCAATACTGGGTGTCAGTAACAACCCTACCTCATTAGGTCGAAATAAATAAATTTGGGCTCATTTACTTTATTTTTCACTGCCGCACCAAGACTACTGACCTAGATAAACCACACTGGTGCCATGGGTTCTGGTGGGTTTTCACCGAAATTATTTGTCCAATATTAAGGATATGAACCACACAAGAGGATCTGTGGTTGATAACAACACAGCACTACTACATGCGTGATAGTTTGGCCGGAAAACTAAGGAAGAATAGAGATTCGTCTGTTGGTTGATTGATTACCAACGAAGAAGTTTGATGCTGATTTTGAGCTCTAACGAGATTAGGAAGTTTGGGTCTGGGTTGTACATTGAAATGGATTTGAGTTTGGTTGGGATTGAAAGGAATTTAAGCCAAGAACGCAGGGAGGAGGAAGAGGTGGTTGTCATTGATTTTGATGGTGAATGAGAACTGATTTTGAATTGTTGTGAATGTTTAGAACTCTGGGTTCATCTCAATTGTAGGGAAGGAGATATGGAGAAGCTCATAAGACAACAACACAGTCGACTCTCCATTACCAGGTTCATACACATAACCTGCTTGATAAAATGCCTGAGTGAAATACTATTACACCAGTCCACTTCGCAACAGCAGATAAGAGAGAATGGAGCTACAGAAGATGGATCTGGTGTGCTGAGTCGCTAGCCGTGGTCAGATGGATGTGAACTGTAGGGGAATGCAAGTGCAATGAGACTATGGCTTGAGGTTGAGTTCAAGAGTGCAGGTTTGTGGTGATTGAGAGAGGAAGAGCAGTTGCAATAGGACATCAAATGGAATTACAGTTGGTATTGGTTGCTGGTTGAGGTTGTTGTGAGCTCAAGATGAACTGTTGCAGGGGATGGCAGAAGCATGGCTGCAGAGTGATTAAAATGTAAATAGTGATTGCAGGTACAAGTGATGGTTTTCATAAGCTGAGATGCTGTGGAGAAACAGGTTCTAATGCAGTTAACTTGATGATGCACTGAGTTGCAGCAATGGATGAATGGAGGCGACGAGGATATGGAACTGAGCAAGGGGATGATTGTGTAAAGAATTGGTTCCGTCCGAGTTCTCGAAGGAAGCTACAGCTACATGCACGGTTGGTGTGTGAGTGAAAGACAGTGATGGTGCTGCCAAAGATGAAATCAGTGGAAGTTGAGATTGTAGCTGAATTGTAGCAGGGAAGCTGGGTGATGGGATTTGACGTAGCTGCAGAATGGCTAGGCAGAGATGGTTGTGCTTTGAAAATAATAGGATTGGAGGTTATGGTGCATAGAAGGGAATGAGATGAATTACAAATAAGAGCACAAGATGATTGGCATGAAGTGAAGCTAGTGTTGCTGTTGAAGTGACAAGGGGTTATAGGCCGGCGCATATGCAGTTAGGAACAGTGCTCGAGGAGAATGGATAATGGTGCTATGTCGTAGGTCTGAGTTGTGGAAATTGAGTTGAACCATATGGAAGAATGCAAATGGATGAGTCTGCAATGGGAAGTAGTGTGAGCTAGTGTGAATGGCCTGAGAAGTTAGATGAAAGCCAGGAGAAGCTGCAGAGAACACTGCGAAAACGCAGCAAGAATGGTCAGCTGGTGGTGCTAGTTCCAGTTGGTGGATTTCTGAACCGGAAGTGGGTATGGTAATGTTTCACTGAATCATGAAGGGGGTACGAGTCGGATGCAAGAATTAATGGCCGGACATATGAGCTACGGGTCACGCTTTTGGGTGTGTTTTCGTAAGAACAAGGAATTGGTTTAGATGGTATTTTGTGATTATTTGAATTGCAGGGATATGGAGATGAGCTGCTGGGAGTGTGCACTCGATGGTGACAGTTTCCGATGGCTCATTGGCCGGAGATAATTTTCCGGTGACCGGTGCTGGATTCCGGTCAACTTCCGGCCAAAAACCCAGTTTTCCGGCGACCACTTTTGGGACATATTTTCTACACGGGTTTTTATTACTTGTGGGCTTGGTGGATTTTCATCTAATGGAATTTGAAGAGAAGACCTAATTTTGGAAGGAGTATCCTTTATGGAAATTGAGAAACATATAAAAGAGAAGACTTTAACCTAATCTTATATCATATATCTTCTACTACTTTTGTTCTAGGATTTAGAAACATGTTAGGGTTTCTCTTTCTTCTTGTTATGAACTCCATGAACATGAGCTAGAGTTTTATTATTGGTTATGGAATAGTTGGATTTCACAGAGCATGATTCTTTGATATGATAAATTAGTTTTGTCTCGTATTTATCGTTTACGATTCTCTGAAAATATAGTTACATGATTTGATTGATTGTTTTGTCAAGTTGCAAATTGGTAGAACTTCTAATTACATATATTGCTAGTTTAGGGTTTATTATACGTAAAAGTGATATTCCTTGAATACAAGTAGCATAAATATGATTATAGTTTGTAGTGATATATTCTTATGATCATATGTGAATCGTAACCTTTGTTAAATTGAATTAGTGCGCTTTCCACGTTCAATTGCTTTGATTGGCCTGATTTCATAGAACTTAATGCATCTAGGGAATTAAACTTGATTAGTGCTTTTACACGTTAGGTTGTTCTTTTAGATAGAACTCATACTCGCATCTTTTAATGTGTTTGTTGATGACAAAAGGAGATTAGCGGGATATTCTTGCGATCAAGATATTCTAGGGCTTTTGATAAAAGTTGAGATTAAATATCAATTCTAGTTATTGTGAAGAAAACATATTTGTGAATGAAGATGAATCCTTAACCAATATTCTCACTACCTTGATTTGCGTGTTACTTTTTATTGTTTTGCTTTCATTTTATTTTAGTATATAAAAATCAGAAAAATACCCGGTGTTTTATATAAGGAACCGAAAACATATTGACAACCTAGACCTCTCTGTGGGATCGATCCTTTCTTTCCCTTGCTATATTTATATTTTGAGTAGTAAGAAAGTGTAAATTATTTTTGACGCATACGACAACGATCAAATTTTGGCGCCGTTGCCGGGGAGGCAACGGTTGTCACTTTTTTTTGGTTTCTTTTTTTTGTTTTTTGTTTTGTTTTTAGTTTTTCTTATTTTCTGATTTTGACATAGTTTTGAGAATCGTATTTCAGGTACCTATTATGGACGGAGCATATTGGAACAATGGATACGGTTATCAACCTCAACAACAATATGACAACTATCACCCTTATGGGGAGTACAATCAAAACCAATCCTTTGGTTATGGTCAATACTCCACGTACCCTTTTAGTTACTCTCATACATTCCAACCTTCTTATGGTGGGTATGTAAGTGAGCAACCACAAGGAGGGGATAATAGTTGTGCTTCTCTTAATATTTCTTCGAGTTTGGTAGATGAGATGCAACGATTTATGGTCAGCATGGAGTCAGTTTGTATACAATCAAGCGTGGAACCAGTTTCATCGACTGAAAGTGCTCATAGTATGTTTGGCCCAATTTCTGATTGTAGTTATGATCATTCACCCATTCAAAGGGAAGATAATTGGCCTAGCAATACTGAGGTAAGTGATTTTACTTTGTCTTTGTCGAATGAGTTTTACCAACAAATGGAAACTTATTTTCAGAATTTGAATGGATCACTCCAAGAGCTTCAAAAATATGTTTCCAATTTAAGACAAGGCATTGAAGAATGCAAAGAGGACATGCAAAATTCTGCGGAAGACCAATCTTTGGGAAGTGGTAGCCAATGATAACTATGATAGTGACGATGACTATGAAAGTACATCGCTTGAACCAATTCATGGTGACATCCCCGAGGAATGTATGGAGTCTTTTGGCGATCAAGGTGAAGTTGAAAAGGAATATGATGACACTAGTGTAGCTTACTCAAGCATTGATCTTTATAACGATCAAGAACCTATTCAAAAGGTAGAGCTTGAGGATGATGCTATGAGTGTTCTAAAGAAATTCCTTATGGACAGACTTGAATCCACAGTGGAGTATGTGCCTTACAACAAAGTGGAGTATGTTGAGAATGTGACCGTTATGACCAATATTATGGAAGACCCAATTGAGCTTGCATATGATTGTAATGATGATGTTTATGTCGAGACTTTGGTTAAGGCAGAAACGAACGAAGAATGGTTGCAAGGTTTGATAGAGGACCATGATATACAAGAGGTGAATAGTTCACTTGAGTTTTTCAAGGATGAAGAGGATTCCGTGCTACAAGAGATTGTGCGAGGTTTGTCTAACCCTTTGCCTATTAATTCTTCTTCCTTACCTCTTATTGGTTTGAATATATGTGCTTAGAGAACATTGTTGAATGATTTTGTTTCTCTATATCCGCCATTAGAGATACTTGATTCTCATACTATGCAGGTTTGTGAACAAGAAACCATGGAAGTATCTGACTCCTATATCCTTTATGCACTTCCAAGTCTGGATAAGAATAAGTGTGGGGGAAACTTTTATCGGTTAATAGCTTCGTTTCTGTTTATATTACTAATATTTGTGTGAAGCTAGTGTTTACAAAACAGGTTCTATGGGTGGATCCCCAACTTTTCCGATTATTGGTGTATGGGGAATTCAACTTGCATGTCGGGCTGACGAATTTAAACCAAGCGCTAATGGGAGGAAACCCACTGGTTTTGTGTATCTATCTCTATCTTTTTATTTTTCTTTTAAGTCTTTTATCTTTATTCTCTTATTTTGGATATTTGCATATCAAAACTTCAACTTTTAGAGATTTTTGAATAATCTAGAATAAACACTAGCCTTTCTAAGTAGATGGAATTTTTTCTTAACGATGAGGTGTGTATATTTGCTGAGTTGGGATTAGATGCCAACTAAATAGCTTGTTTAGTGTTTATTCTCTATTGTTCAGAAATAGCTATGAGTTGGAGTATCCGTTTTTATCATGCATTTTATTTTCTTATTTTGTATATATATATATATATATATATATATATATCATGTTATGGATTTCCAACCTTGACTTTCTTTGGACGATTCAATTTACATTGAGGACAATGTAAAGTTTAAGTGTGGGGGAGCATTCTCATATAGAGTTTTTAGCCTTGTGTTCATATATATAAAAAAAAAATTTGCTTTATAAACTCCGAAACCTATAAATATGTGCATTTAGGATGACACTATCAATCTAAATGGATGGAACTATTTTGAATGCAGGAGTTGAGGAACCAATTAACTATAAAGGGGACGAACATAGCTCAGAAATCACAATTAATAAGATAAGTTGTTACCATATCTCGGAATATCACCATATCACATTCTATTTTTATTTTTCCATATTTATCTATTGTTCTCTAAGTGCTTTGGTGGGTCACTATACATCGACTTGTTATTACTGCTAGGATGAAATAGAGTGATTGAGTTGCTAAAAGAAAAAAAAAGAAAAAAAGACCGACCAATTAGACCAAACGGAATAAAAAAAACACTTGGATAGCAGTATGTGTGAAACATTGTCCATGTCTCCGTCGCCTAAACAAGCGTGGAATGCAGGATCTAAGGCAACTATCATGTACTTGCTGACAAGAAGCATGCGCTTGGATCCAAAAGATCTAATCATGCTGTCTAAAAAAAAAAAGTGAAAAAGAAAAGAAAGTTTTATATTGGTTGAATAAAGTCACTTCTGGTTCCCTTGTATATGCCAGTGAGTTGATGTAGAATTCAAACCAGTAGCTCAATCCAATAGGATGCATAGGTTCATCTTGGCAGTGACCTTCAGACAGATATGGGAAACATCGATCACTTGTGAACATTCGCCAACATCTACATCTATATCCATCTTCTTAATCTTTTCATTGTGATTACGGTTTGTTAGTTTCCGAGTATTGTGGCTTGTTCGACTATCTAATTAAAGCTTTATTTACTAATATATGAATTGAATTTGTGCAAGGTACCTCCTCTTGTAGTCATTTTGGATTCATTCAAAGATTTGTCACAAATAGACGGAGTTGGAAATATAGGTTTTGTAGGCAGACCTCTTGTAAACCTTCACGAGACTTCACGAGACTATGGCGGCGACGAGCATATGGAACTGAGCAAGGGGATGATTGTGTAAAGAATTGGTGCCATCCGAGTTCTCGAAGGAAGATACAGCTACATGCATGGTTGGTGTGTGAGTGAAAGACAATGATGGTGCTGCCAAAGATGAAATCATTGGCAGTTGAGATTGCAACTGAATTGTAGCAGGGCAGCTGGGTGATGGGATTTGACGCAGCTACATAATGGCTAGGCAGAGATGGTTGTGCTTTGCAAATGATAGGATTGGAGGTTGTGGTGCATAGCAGGGAATGAGATGAATTACAAATAAGAGCACAAGATGATTGGCATGAAGTTAAGCTAGTGTTGATGTTGAAGTGACAAGGGGTTATAGGCCGGCGCATATGCAGTTAGGAACAGTGCTCGAGGATAATGGCTAATGGTGCTATGTCGTAGGTATGAGCTGTGGAAATTGAGCTGAACCATATGGAAGAATGCGAAAGGATGAGTCTGCAATGGGCATTAGTGTGAGCTAATGTGAATGGCCTGAGAAGTTAGATGAAATCCAGGAGAAGCTGCAGAGAACACTGCGAAAACGCATCAAGAATGGTCAGCTGGTGGTGCTAGTTCCAGTTGGTGGATTTCTGAACCGGAAGTGGGTATGGTAATGTTTCACTGAATCATGAAGGGGGTACGAGTCGGATGCAAGAATTGATGGCCGGACATATGAGCTACGGGTCACGCTTTTGGGTGTGTTTTCGTAAGAACAAGGAATTGGTTTAGATGGTATTTTGTGATTATTTGAATTGTAGGGATATGGAGATGAGCTTCTGGGAGTGTGCACTCGCTGGTGACAGTTTCCGATGGCTCAGTGTCTGGAGACAATTTTCCGGTGACCTGTGCCAGATTCCGGCCAAAAACCCGGTTTTCCGGCGACCACTTTTGGGACATAGATTCTACACGGGTTTTTATTACTTGTGGGCTTGGTGGATTTTCATATAATGGACTTTGAAGAGAAGACCTAATTTTGGAAGGAGTATCCTTTATGGAAATTGAGAAACATATAAAAGAGAAGACTTTAACCTAATCTTATATCATATATCTTCTACTACTTTTGTTCTAGGATTTAGAAACATGTTAGGGTTTCTCTTTCTTCTTGTTATGAACTCCATGAACATGAGCTAGAGTTTTATTATTGGTTATGGAATAGTTGGATTTCACAAAGCATGATTCTTTGATATGATAAATTAGTTTTGTCTCGTATTTATCGTTTACTATTCTCTGAAAATATAGTTACATGATTTGATTGATTGTTTTGTCAAGTTGCAAATTGGTAGAACTTCTAATCACATATATTGCTAGTTTAGGGTTTATTATACGTAAAAGTGATATTCCTTGAATACAAGTAGCATAAATATGATTATAGTTTGTAGTGATATATTCTTATGATCATATGTGAATCGTAACCTTTGTTAAATTGAATTAGTGCGCTTTCCACGTTCAATTGCTTTGATTGGCCTGATTTCATAGAACTTAATGCATCTAGGGAATTAAACTTGATTAGTGCTTTTACACGTTAGGTTGTTCTTTTAGATAGAACTCATACTCGCATCTTTTAATGTGTTTGTTGATGACAAAAGGAGATTAGCGGGATATTCTTGCGATCAAGATATTCTAGGGCTTTTGATAAAAGTTGAGATTAAATATCAATTCTAGTTATTGTGAAGAAAACATATTTGTGAATGAAGATGAATCCTTAACCAATATTTTCACTACCTTGATTTGCGTGTTACTTTTTATTGTTTTGCTTTCATTTTATTTTAGTATATAAAAATCAGAAAAATACCCGGTGTTTTATATAAGGAACAGAAAATATATTGACAACCTAGACCTCTCTGTGGGATCGATCCTTTCTTGCCCTTGCTATATTTATATTTTGAGTAGTAAGAAAGTGTAAATTATTTTTGACGCATACGACAACGATCAATTGATGGTGTTGAATTTGAGTTAGGTCTGCTCTTGAACTCAGATTTGGTGATTCTGGACTCGATTTGGTTGAACTTAAAAATGGGTATGGATTGGATTTGTTTGTGGCTGATTCCGGATGATTAATGAAGCTGCAGCTGTGTAACTGAAGGCTTAGATTGAATGAGTTGAATTGCAGGCAAATGGCAGATGTTGGTGGTGAGAAAGCTTGAAGCTCAGTTAGATGAATGCTCTGGAGATTCTTGGTGGTAATTGGTTCTAGTGATGTGCATCTATGGGGATGAGGCAACTGAATTAGCTGAGGTTGATCTAGTGATGGCTGATAAGGTGCAGTGAGTAAGTTGCTGCTGGTTTGAATTTAAATATTTTTTTTTATGTTGGTTCAAGAGACTTCAGGAGATGGGTCTTGAGAAACTGGTGTTGGTGGTGGTACCAGAATTGTTTTTGTGCTTGAGAAGGGAAGGAGAAGGAGTCTGTGTTTGAATGAATGTGACTGTTGAATGAACTGCTGGGAATTGAACAAATACTGCAGATGCAGAGAAGCTGTTGGTAATGAACTGGTGGCAGGGTTAGTTGTATGCTAGGATGAAATACAGGGTGCTTGTTTGATACATTATAGCTGCAAGGAGTTGTGGGTTTGTACAGGGAAGAATGAAGTTGATGTTGTTGTCAACTGGAAGCCGCAAGTCTGATGCATCAGTGGTTATAATGAGCTGATCATTACAACCTAAATGAGGCTGTTTAAGATGGTACTGAAATCGATGTTACTAAGAATGACAAGGGTTGATGCTAAAGGGGATCTGTTGTGTGTGGGTTTTGGTTGTAGAACACAAAGATGATGAAATTGATAGGTTTGTTGTATGTTGTGTGGGTGTTTAATATGCAATTGGAGTGAGGCAGATGGAAGTTCAAGTTGTTGCAGGAAATGGAGTCGATGTTATGTGAGAACTTAAGCAAGGTTAAGCATGTGGGTGGCACGGTAGTGATGTATGTTTGTGTTGCAGTCGAGTCAAGTTGTAGCTGAATTATGGGGAATTACAGGTCTGAACTGCAGAAATACTGGACAAGTTAGATGAATGAGTAGAAAAAATTCATTACAGGGAAGAATTGCAGTGAATTGGTATTGTGGTACGAGAGTGTTTGAACTGTAATAATTGTGCTAGCTAATCAGGATTGTTTGGCAGAAGTGCAGCTGGAATTATAGAGCTGAATTGTTGGTGGTTCCATCTTATGGCAATGGATGTGTTGTGCAGTTGGTGCTAATGGCAGGTATTGAAGATGGAAAGTGGAGCTACAGAGTGGTAACGAAAGTAAATTGGTTTGAGCTGAAGGGTATAAGGTTTGAATAAAGAACAGAGATGATATTGCAATGGTTGTGATTGAACTGCAGTTATTGTTTGAATGCGATTTTGTGGGTTGAATACATGTGAAATTGCAAGGAAGTAAGACAAGAAATTTGAGTGCATCTGGTGTTGGTGGTAATTGAATTAGTTGCAGTGGTTATAAGGAAGGAGAACTGGTGCAGAGATGCAGGAATGGGATAGCAGTAAATGAGTAGTAAAGGGCCATCTTGGCTGGAGATGAGGCTGTGAAGCGCCAAGATGACACAACACTTGGAATGGCCTGTGCAACAGCTTAGGACAAGACCACTCATCCAGATGAGTCTGACTTGTCATCTAACTCATCCATCTGATTCACCTGGTTCGAGTTGACTCAATTGATTCGGTATTAAATCGGTTGACCTGACCGAACTGACTCGTTGAACGGTGACCGGGTGGACTTTGCCGGTCACCTGAGATTTATTTCAGTGCCGGATTCCGGCCATCTTCCGGCTATTGCACCAGTTTTCCGAAGAGTCGTTTTTGGGACAGAATTTTCACATGGGTATTTCACACACATGAGCTTGGTGGACTTCTTGTTATTGGACTTTGGGCTTTGAAGATCTGATTTTGGAAAGTTGAAAAGCTATAAAAGGAAAATTTTCTATTTCTTTTTGAGATACATCTTTCTACTGGAGTTTTGGAGGAGAGCATCGACTAGGGTTTGCTTTTCATTTATTTTTCATCTTTTTCATTTTCATACTCCCTCCTTTCCATTTTAGATGATGTTTTAGGGTTATTTTTTTGTTCCCAAATACTTGAAAGTTTTGATATTTTTCCACAAAACTACCAATAACACCCTTATATTTTGTCTTGGAACTATAAGTTTATTTTAAATGCACTAATAGCATTTAATGTTTGAAGACTTTTCTCAAGGGTATAAATGGAAGATCTTCAAATATCTCTTTATTTCTTAATCCGCGTGAAAACTACAAAAACGTCATCTAAAATGGAACGGAGGGAGTAATTGATTATGATTATGATGAATCCAAAATCTATGAGTAGCTAAATTTCATTTATTGGTTATGCGATATAAAGTGGATTTCACAAATAAGATTTGATTCAATGTATTAGTTTTGTCTCAATAATTTACTATTTATGATTCATGGTTCATATTGTTTATGATTTGATTGTTTGTTTGGTTGAGTCCGGAATCAATCCGATTGCATTCATATCTAGAGCTATATTAGGGTTTTCAATACGAAAATGTTATTTATCCCTGATTTTAAGTAGCATAATTGTGGGTAGTGCTTGTAGTGATATATCCTACTAGTCACATATGAATCATAACTTGGGTTAAATTGAATTAGTGCTTTTACACATTTTGATTGCCTTGATTAGTCTTATTCCATAGAATTTATTGCTTTTAGGGAGTTAAATCTAATTGTGCTTTTACACTTTAGGTTGCTTTCTAGGAAGAATTCACATATGCATCTTTTAATGTGGTTGTGATGAAATCAGGGAATTAGCGGGATACTCTTGCGATCAAGGTATCCTAGGACTTTTAGTAAATGAGAGATTAAAATTTCAATTCTAGTCATTGTTGAGAATTCAAGTTTGTGAATGAAACTATCCTGTGACCAATGCTTTCTCCTTATTGATTATTTTAATACTTTATTGCTTCTATTTATTTTTATTGCTTTGATAATTCAACCCCCCTCCCCTTTGGTTACTAAGAATCTGAAAATTTGCATAACAACAAAAGCCTCTCTGTGGATACGAACTCTTTCTTATCGCATACTACATTTATTTTAGTTAAGTAAGAAAGTGAAATTATTTTTGACCGGCTGACAACCGACCAAATTTTGGCGTCGTTGCCGGGGAGGAAAACGGCTTGTTATTAAGTTTTTAGTTTCTTTTTACAATTTTTGCTTTTATCTTTGCTTTTTGTTTCTTGTCTTGGTTCTTACTTGTTTGCGAGAATTGTTTTCAGGTACCTAATCCCTGGATTCTAAGGATTGGAACTATCCAAGGTGCGGGATTGCTACTCGAAGAGGCACAATACTCCAACCAAGTCAAGACATACCGGAAGAGCAAGAGATAGAAGTGGAAGAAGAATTACAACTATAAGGAGAACAAGAGGTTTCATTTGTAGAAGAAACACTAGTTGAAGAAGAAGAAGCAATGGGTGACGCAAATCGTACACTCAAGGATTTGGGTTCTCATAGGCTTGATGCACACAGATGGTGTATTCAAAAAAATTCAACATTCGAGATCAAGCCTAGGTTGATTAGAGAGTTGTCGAAGTTTCATGGTATGGCGAATGAAGACCCAAACAAGCATCTTATGGAGTTCTATACCATTGTTAAGGCCATGCTTCCAGCGGAGACTGAAGCCGATGGTGCAATGTTGAAAGTTTTTCCATTTTCTATGGTGGACTACGCTAAGGATTGGTTGTATTGTTTGCCATCCAGAAGTGTCATTACATGGAACGGATTGAAAAAACTCTTTCTAGAGAGGTATTTTCCTGCGTCAAAGGCTACTCAAATTCGCAAAGAGATTTGTGGAATAAAGCAACATGCGGGAGAATCTTTGTATGAATATTGGGAGAGATACAAGAGATTGGTGGAAAGATGTCCTCACCATCAATTCAGCGATGCTATGATAATCCAATACTTCTACGAAGGTCTTCAATCAAGTGATAGATATCTTCTTGATGCAGCGGGTGGTGGTGCACTAGTGAACAAGACGGTGGCCTAAGCTGCCGAGTTGATTGAAAGCATGGATGTAAACTCGCAACAATTCTACACAAGAGGTGAACCAATGGTTAGGAGAGTGAATGAAGTTAGTGATTAATCATCATCACACCGTGATCAAAGGATGGAAAATATGGAGCACATGATGCAAAAGATAGCTGCGGTTATATTACCTTCGTATGGTGAAGAGTTGGAGCAAGCTAATGCGGTTTTTACAAATCAACAAAGACGGTATGATCCCTATTCCAACACCTACAATCCGGGATGGAGAGATCATCCAAATTTCAGCTATGCCAACAAGCAAGGTGCGGTTCAACAACCTACTTTCAACCGTCCGAGTGGATTTCAACCGCAACAACAACAATTTCAACCACAACAACAACAATTTCAACAACAACAACAACAATTTCAGCAACCACAACAACCGGTTCAAAACCAAGGTTCCTATATCGATACAAAGTTACAAACAATGATGCAAGGTATTTCTACCATGTTCAAGGAAAACCAACAAGAAACTAAGAGTGCTATCAAGGAGTTGCAGACACAAGTGGGCTCCATGGCAATTGATATCAACAATTTGAAGGCACAAAATAGTGGAAGACTCCCTTATCAACCCATTAACCCAAAAGAGGGTGTCAATGGTATTACGTTGAGAAGTGGTACACAACTTGAGTAACCCAAAGTTGCTGATTTGGGTGAAGAGGAAGCTCCAAAGGAGCCGGTTTTGGAGGAAAAAGGGGATGAAATTCCCCAAACACCTGAGGTACCTATTCCTAACTCTAAAACTCCTATTCCTACTTATGTTCCTCCTATACCTTTTCCTCGCAGATTTGCAAGTTCTAAGAAGGCGGAACTAGAAAAGGAGATTTTAGACGTTCTTAAGAAGATTCATGTGAACATACCACTCATTGATGCTATCAAGCAAGTTCCCAAGTATGCAAAAGTGTTGAAGGACTTGTGTACCAACAAGCAAAGGCTTAAAGGAAATGAAGTGCTAAGTGTGGGGAAGAATGCTTCAGAAATCTTACAACACAAACTCCCACTGAAATGCAAGGATCCCGGTAGCTTTGACATTCCCGTCACAATTGGTAACACCACTTTTAACAAAGCAATGTTAGACTTAGGTGCATCCGTTAATGTTATGCCAGCATCCATGTATAATTTACTTAATCTAGGTCCTTTGAAAAAGGCTGAAATTGTGTTGCAATTAGCCGATCGCTCTAATGTTTACCTAATGGGTATTGTTGAGGATGTTCTTGTGCAGGTTAATCAACTTGTATTTCTAGCTGACTTTTGTGTGTTAGAAATGGATGAAGGTTCACCGGACTCGTCTCTTCTATTGCTACTTGGACGTACCTTTATGAAAACGGCTAAGACGATCATTGATGTAGACAAGGGAACGCTGACTATGGAGTTTGACGGGAAAATAATACGTTTTAACATTTTCGAAACGATGAGATATCCTAGCGATGTCCACTCTTGTTTCTCCGTTGATTTTATGGATACATTGGCACAACAAATGTTTGAATTGAATCATGATGATGCTCTGGAAACTGTTTTAACTACATCCATGGATGATAGTGTAGAGTGTGGTAACGAAGTCAAGGAAGCCCTTGGTGATCTTAACTCACTACAAGGATGTTCGGAAACTTATAATATCTCTTTTATTTCTTTATCATGCAGTGATGAAAAGCTTTTACCTTCTATTTTTAAATCTTCAAAGTTGGAATTGAAACCTCTTCCAAGTCACTTAAAGTACTTGTACTTGGGTGACAATGAAGAGTTACCTGTGATTGTTTCTAACGAGCTTAGTGAATTACAGGAGAAAAAACTTCTAAGGGTGCTAAGGAAGCACAAAACGGCCATAGGATGGACAATTGATGATATCAAGGGTATAAGACCTGCCATTTGTATGCATAAGATTCGTTTGGAGGACGATGCAAAGCCTACAAGGGAAGCGCAACGTCATTTGAACCCTCCCATGATGGAATTTGTGAAAAAGGAGATACTCAATCTTTTGGAAGTGGGTGTTATCTACCCCATATACGATAGCAAGTGGGTGATCCCGGTACAAGGTGTACCAAAGAAATCAGGTGTGACGGTGGTAGAGAATGATAAGAATGAACTTGTCCCAACTCGTGTGCAAACCGGTTGGAGGGTTTGTATTGATTATATAAAGTTGAATGCCACTACTAGGAAGGATCACTTTCCTTTACCCTTTATTGATAAAATGCTTGAACGTTTAGCTGGACACTCTTATTATTGTTTTATTGATGGTTATTCAGGGTACAATCAGATTGTGATAGCACCGGAGGATCAAGAGAAAACCACTTTTACTTGTCCTTTCAGCACTTTTGCGTATAGAAGGATTCCTTTTAGCTTTTGCAATGCTCCAGCTACCTTTCAAAGGTGTATGGTAAGTATCTTTTTCGAATATGCTGAAAACATCATTGAAGTGTTTATGGATGACTTTAGTGTCTTTGGTGATTCATTTGACCTTTGTTTGAACAACTTGTCATTAATCCTTGAATGATGTGTTGAAACAAACCTTGTTCTTTAATTGGGAGAAGTGCCATTTCATGGTAACTCATGGCATAGTTTTAGGCCATATAATATCTTCTAAGGGCTTAGAAGTTGATAAATCTAAGATAGACCTTATTCGTTCTCTAACCCCTCCCACTACGGTGAGGGAGATACGCTCTTTTCTTGGTCATGCAGGTTTTTATCGTAGATTTATCAAGGACTTTTCCAAGATAGCATAACCACTTTGCAATTTATTGCAAAAAAATGTGGTTTTTAACTTTGATGAAAAGTGTATGGCGGCATTCAATCATTTGAAAGAACTTTTGATTTCAGACACTATCATTAAACCACCGGATTGGAGCAAGCCTTTTGAGCTCATGTGTGATGCAAGTGACTATGAGGTTGGTGCGGTGCTTGGGCAACGTGTGTGGAAGATACCTCATGCTATTTATTATGCTTCTAGAACTTTAAATGAGGCCCAACACAACTACACAACCACTGAAAAAGAGTTGTTAGCTATTATTTTTGCTTTGGAAAAGTTTCGCTCTTATCTAATTGGTACAAAAGTTGTTGTCTTTTCTGACCATGTAGCACTTAGGTATTTGCTAATGAAGAAAGAAGCGAAACCAAGGCTCATACGATGGATTTTACTCTTGCAAGAGTTTGATATTGAAATCAAAGACAAGAAAGTAATTGAGAACACCGTTGCGGATCACTTGAGCCGTCTTGCTGTGGACAAGGAAGCTATCCCATTGCGTGAAAGTTTCCCGGATGAGCAACTATTCTCAATTGCCTTTGGAGAACCATGGTATGCAGATATTGTGAATTACTTGGTAACCAAACAAATCCCAAAGAACTTGTCTCGTGCTGATAGGGACAAACTTAAGAGGTTAGGGAACCAATATATATATGGGATGATCCATACTTATGGAAACATGTCAGCGACCAAGTAATAACAAGGTGCGTTCCCGAATCCGAGTTTAATTCTATCTTGTCATTTTGTCACTCTTATGCTTGCGAAGGCCTTTTTGGAAGTAAGAGAACCGCTCACAAGGTACTTGAAAGCGGTTTTTATTGGCCAACCTTGTTTAAGGATGCATATACATTTTGTACAACTTGTTATAGGTGCCAAAGAACATGCAATCTAGGTGCCCGAAATCAAATGCCACAAACTTTTATTCAATTTATTGAAGTTTTTGATGTATGGGGTATTGATTTTATGGGTCCTTTTGTCAACTCTCATGGGAATTATTACATCTTACTTGCTGTTGATTATGTCTCTAAATGGGTGTAAGCTAAGGCCACCCCAACTAATGATTCCAAGGTTGTTTCATATTTTGTGCAAGCTAACATTTTTGCAAGGTTTGGAATTCCAAGAGCCATAATTAGCAATGGGGGTTCTCACTTCAAAAACAGGATTTTACAAAGCCTGTTGAAGAAGTACAATGTGCCACACAAGATTGCAACACCTTATCATCCCCAAACAAATGGACAAGCCGAGGTTTCTAACCGGGAGGTAAAATCCATACTAGAGAAGATGGTGAATCCAACAAGGAAAGATTGGAGCATGCGTCTAAATGATGCTTTGTGGGCATATAGAACCGCATACAAGACACCTATTGGGATGTCTCCATTTAGTCTTGTGTATGGTAAACCTTGTCATTTACCCGTGGAGATTGAGCATAAAGCGTTTTGGGATATTAAGAAATGCAATAAGGAGATGGATGGGGTTGGAAAGCAAAGGAAGTTACAACTCCAAGATCTAGAAGAGCTTCGCAATGATGCATTTTAAAGCTCTCACATTTATAAGGAGAAAACGAAGGCCTTTCATGATACTATGATTTCTAGAAAACAATTTTGTGTTGGGAAGAAAGTGATTTTGTTTAATTCTCGCTTGCATTTATTTCCGGGTAAATTAAGGTCACGTTGGATCGGACCTTTCATTGTTACTAATGTGTTTTCTCATGGTGCAGTAGAAATTCGTAGCATAGCTACAGTCAAAGAACTTAAAGTTAATGGGCACCGGTTGAAACCATATTATGAGAATTTGACTTCTAAAGTGGTGGAAGGAGCCAATTTTGTGGATGCACTCCCTCTGGAGGAGTCATAGAAATCAAGGAGATAGTCGGGCCGACGACTTTAAACTAAGCGCTAGATGGGAGGCAACCCATAGGATGAGTATCTCTTGTCTTATTTGTATTTTCTTGTCTTGTTTTTAGTTTTATTTTGTCTTGAATTTACTTTTTCTGATTTCTTGTCATATTTTCATGCATGATTTCCCACCTTGACTTACTTTGGATGACTCAATTTATATTGAGGACAATGTAAAGTTTAAGTTTGGGGGAGTGGTTAAGAATTTGCATTGTAAATTTTTCAAAATTTTCAACTTTTGTGTAAATTAGTGATTAAAAAACCTCCAACTTGTAGTTAGTTTAGAGTCACATAGTATACCTGTTGCTAAGATTACATCGAGATTCTCATAAGAGTAACTGAACTTAGAGATGACAGAGAACATGATCGGGTTTCTTACTTGTTTGAGAGTTAAAGTTGGATTTAACCATGCCAGTGGCAAATAAGGTGCAGACTGAATTCGGTAGTAGAGTAGTGGTCCCCTATAGTGGAGACTACCCATGTTACATCATGAGAGGCACCGACCTTCATTTCTTTGTACCTGTCTAAATTTGTGCTTTTAGAGTGTGTGTTACCGTACGTAAACTCTAGGTAGAATGGTGAGCTTCCCAACCTCCCACCAATACAAGCACTATTTTGATCTCTTGAGTGCTATTTTATCAATCATGATGGTGACATCGAATTGCTAACTTACATACCACTTGTAATCTTGTTCGCAGTTAGCACCATCCACTTTATCTCTCTACACCAACAGGTCCATAGAAACACCATCATCATCAACAAGAGGAGCATCACAAATTCGAAGGAAAGTTGAAGACGTTCAAGGTTTACAAGCAACGGTACACAAATGAGCAGATTTCAGATACAAGTAAAGCAACAAGACAAGGAACAAATTTTTTACAAGTTGAAGACTATTGTACTAGAGTGAAGATTATCAAGGGGAGAATTCAAGAAGTTTATGATATCGAGACATACAAGTTGTGAAGAATCAAGCGGTAAAGTACTCACACCATGGCATTTGTACTTGCATTTTTATTTTATCTTTATTTTGTATTTGTATTATTTTCTCATGTCTCTATATAAAAAAATAAAAAAAAAGAGACAAGAGAAAAGTTCATTAGGTTCATCATTAGTTTTAATTTTTTGTTTGTTTTCATTTTGTATTTACTTTATTTATCTTGCATTTAAAAAAAAAATGAAAAATGAAAAAATAAAATAAAAAATCATTGCATCATATTTTGGTTTGTTTAGTTCGTTTTTGGTTTTGTATTTATTCAATAAAGCCAATGGAAGAAGAAATATCTATAATGAAGTTTCAAGCAACAAGGAATTAGAGGAAAGAGTCACATTGTCAAGATTCTACGAAGTTCAAGAGTTATCATCAACAGTTGAAGACCGAAGACGAAGACAAGGATTGAAGACCGAAGACGTTTCTATGGATGCTGTGAGAGTGGTGCTAACTGCACGCCAAACGGATAATGAGGTAAGTAAGCATATTCCCACCTTCGTTAAGTGGTTGATTTCCTTTCTTAGAGATCGTCATAAAAAGGGTTTTCAAAATGAATAAAATATGTGGGTTTTCAAAATAATTCGGAAGGTTTGCCTTCCTACTATTCAACGTGTCACATGATTCTCTCTTCATTCCTACCTGGACACATGTGTGACCCATAAAGAGTTGTTTATTATTGAGAGAAATTTCATAAAATCGTTTCTTGTGAGGCAGAGTCGAGATTATTGATCACTCCGAACCCGAATTTCTTTCGATAAGGGATGGTTATTTCTCTTTCAACTTTTAAGGATGAGATTGTGTTCATTTATGTGTCTAATTTCTTATGACTAGTGTGCAGAATCTCTATGTCTTCTTAGCGCGTTGGATACTATCATTTCGGAGAACTTGTAAGTTGGAATTGTAGGTTTTGTGGGTATTTCTCTAGTAAACGCTCATGGCAGTTGTTTGTATCCTTTAGAATAAGGTGTGTTTCATTTGCTCAAGGACTAGCAAAGTCTAAGTGTGGGGGAATTTGACAGGTGTTGTAAAACACCTAATTTTATATCTAGTATTTATACTTTCTTTGCTATTATCCCTGGGAATTTCATCTCTTATGTTTAGTTTTGAGTTATTAGGTGCAATGGAGTCCTTGGGAGCAAAAGAAGGAGAAAACGTCTATTTGGAGCGTAAAAGGCAAAGAGGCCAATTCACATGGGAGCTATATTTGAAGCGGGCTGACGTGCGCAAGGAGGAGGTGAAGATGAACCGTCAGTTGCTCAAAACTGACGGTTGAGTTGAGCAAGAAAGATAATGGGCGTGTCAGTTCTATGGAACCGACAAATAATCTATCATTTGGGTACCCCTTATCTAGCCTACTTGGGTGTCTATATCCATTTCCATTCTTACACAACCCTAGAATTCAGAGAAGATCTATTTCTTTTATCATTTCATTTATTCCGGCTGCTGTCATGAAATTGAGAGAAGGCTGCCATGGATTCAGAAAAGAGAAGAGAAGATAATGGTGGAGAAATTGAGCAATCTGGTGATAATGATTGCTTCCTACTGATAGAGTTGGTAGGGTTTAATTCGATTCAAGAAGAAGGGTTTATCTAACTGAAGATGGGGGTTTGATGATTTGTGTTGTTTGTGGAAGAATTTGAGAGTGGAGGTTTCTGAATTTGGTTAGGGTTTGATGAAATCAGAGACGGGTTTCTGTTGGTTTCGAATTCGATTGAATGGGAATACGAGTTTGAAATGGATCTGAGGTTGTTACTCATGGGTCTGTGGAGTTTGATTTCAGGGTTTGAATGAATTGTTGTTGCTCATGGTGATGATAGATTGAAACTGTTGCTGATTGGTCGTCACAGAAAATTGGTTTGATCTCATGGGATTGATGGTGTTGAATTTGAGTTAGGTCTGCTCTTAAACTCAGATTTGGTGATTCTGGACTCGATTTGGTTGAACTTAAAACTAGGTATGGATTGGATTTGTTTGTGGATGATTCCGGATGATTAATGAAGCTGCAGCTGTGTAACTGAAGGCTTAGATTGAATGAGTTGAATTGCAGGCAAATGGAAGATGTTGGTGGTGAGAAAGCTTGAAGCTCAGTTAGATGAATGCTCTGGAGATTCTTGGTGGTAATTGGTTCTGGTGATGTGTATCTATGGGGAGAAGGCAACTTAGTTAGCTAAGGTTGATCTGGTGATGGCTGAGAAGGTGCAGTGAGTAAGTTGCTGCTGGTTTGAATTTAAAGATATTTTTGATGTTGGTTCAAGAGACTTCGGGAGATGGGTCTTGAGAAACTGGTGTTGGTGGTGGTACCAGAATTGTTGTTGTGCTTGAGAAGAGAAGGAGAAGGAGTCTGAGTTTGAATGAATATGACTGTTGAATGAACTTCTGGTAATTGAACAAAGACTGCAGATGCAGAGAAGCTGTTGGTAATGAACTGGTGGCAGGGTTAGTTGTATTCTTGGATGAAATACAGGGTGCTTGTTTGATACATTACAGCTGCAAGGAGTTGTGGGTTTGTACAGGGAAGAATGAAGTTGATGTTGTTGTCAACTGGAAGCCGCAAGTCTGATGCATCAGTGGTTATAATGAGCTTATGATTACAACCTAAATGAGGTTGTTTAAGGTGGTACTGAAATCGATGTTACTAAGAATGACAAGGGTTGCTGCTAAAGGGGATCTGTTGTGTGTGGGTTTTGGTTGTATAACACAGAGATGATGAAATTGATAGGTTTGTTGTATGCTGTGTGGGTGTTTAAGATGCAATTGGAGTGAGGAAGATGGAAGTTCAAGTTGTTGCAGGAAATGGAGTAACTGTTATGTGAGAACTTAAGCAAGGTTAAGCATGTGGGTGGTACGGTAGTGATGTATGTTTGTGTTGCAGTCGAGTCGAGTTGTATCTGAATTATGGGGAATTGCAGGTCTGAACTGCAGAAATACTGGACAAGTTAGATGAATGAGTAGAAAAAATTCATTACAGGAAAGAATTGCAGTGAATTGGTATTGTGGGACGAGAGTGTTTGAACTGTAGTAATTGTGCTAGCTAATCAGGATTGTTTGGCAGAAGTGCAGCTGGAATTATGGAGCTGAATTATTGGTGGTTCCAGCTTATGGCAATGGCTGTGTTGTGCAGTTGGTGCTAATGGCAGGTATTGAAGCTGGAAAGTGGAGCTACAGAGTGGTAACGAAAGTAAATTGGTTTGAGATGAAGGGTATAAGGTTTGAATAAAGAACAGAGATGATATTGCAATGGTTGTGATTGAACTGCAGTTATTGTTTGAATGTGATTTTGTGGGTTGAATACATGTGAAATTGCAAGGAAGTAGGACAAGAAATTTGAGTGCATCTGGTGTTGGTGGTAATTGATTAGTTGCAGTGGTTATAAGGAAGGAGAACTAGTGCAGAGATGCAGGAATAGGATAGCAGTAAATGAGTAGTAAAGGGCCATCTTGGCTGGAGATGAGGCTGTGAAGCGCCAAGATGACACAACACTTGGAATGGCCTGTGCAACGGCTTAGGACAAGACCACTCAGCCAGCTGAGTCTGACTTGTCATCTAACTCATCCATCTGATTCACCTGGTTCGAGTTGACTCAATTGATTCGGTCATAACTCGGTTGACCTGGCCGAACTGACTCGTCGAACGGTGATCGGGTGGACTTTGCCGGTCACCTGAGATTTATTCCGGTGCCGGATTCCTGCCAACTTCCGTCCATTGCACCAGTTTTCCGGCGAGTCGTTTTTGGGACAGAATTTTTACATGGGTATTTCACACACATGAGCTTGGTGGACTTCTTGTTATTGGACTTTGGGCTTTGAAGACCTGATTTTGGAAAGTTGAAAAGCTATAAAAGGGAAAATTTCTATTTCTTTTGGAGATACATCTTTCTACTGGAGTTTTGGAGGAGAGCAGCGACTAGGGTTTGCTTTTAATTTATTTTTCATCTTTTTTATTTTTATAATTGATTATGATTATGATGAATCCAAAAACTACGAGTAGCTAAATTTCATTAATTGGTTATGGGATATAAAGTGGATTTCATAAATAAGATTTGATTCAATGTATTAGTTTTGTCTCAATAATTTACTGTTTATGATTCATGGTTCATATTGTTTATGATTTTATTGTTTGTTTGGTTGAGTCCGGAATCAATCCGACTGCATTCATATCTAGAGCTATATTAGGGTTTTCAATACGAAAATGTTGTTTATCCCTGATTTTAAGTAGCATAATTGTGGGTAGTACTTGTAGTGATATATCCTACTAGTCACATATGAATCATAACTTGGGTTAAATTGAATTAGTGTTTTTACACATTTTGATTGCCTTGATTAGTCTTATTCCATAGAATTTATTGCTTTTAGGGAGTTAAATCTAATTGTGCTTTTACACTTTAGGTTGCTTTCTAGGAAGAATTCACATATGCATCTTTTAATGTGGTTGTGATGAAATCAGGGAATTAGCGGGATACTCTTGCGATCAAGGTATCCTAGGACTTTTAGTAAATGAGAGATTAAAATTTCAATTCTAGTCATTGTTGAGAATTCAAGTTTGTGAATGAAACTTTCCCGTGACCAATGCTTTCTCCTTATTGATTATTTTAATACTTTATTGCTTCAATATTTTTTTATTGCTTTGATAATTTAAAACCCGCCCTTTGGTTACTAAGAATCTGAAAATTTGCATAACAACAAAAGCCTTTCTGTAGATACGAACTCTTTCTTATCGCATACTACATTTATTTTAGTTAAGTAAGAAAGTGAAATTATTTTTGACCGGATGACAACCGACCAAATTTTGTGAAATTTTCAATGCAAATGCTTAACCAGGCAACCGATGGTTGGGCGTTTCCTGCTGACATGGCACTGGGGGTGCTGATGTTGAAAGATGACGTGGTACTTGGGTGCTGACTGGAATGCTGAGGTTGGGTGTTTCCTGCTGACATGGCACTGGGGGTGCTGACGTGGCACTGGGTGTTGACTGGGATGATGACGTAGCACAATAGTGGCGTGGCACGCTGATGACGTGGCAGACGCTGACTAATCCAAACTGATGACATGCCAAGGACAGACAGGTCCAAGCCGCTGACGTGGCATGCTGACTCGAGCCAACTACTGACATGGCACTGCTGACTGTAAAAAGTTGCTGACGTGGCGGGGCTGACTGGACCAGTTGATGACGTGGCATATGCTGATTGTTACAAGGTCACATACATGGCGGTGCTGACTGGTCCATTTTGCTGACGTGGAAAATACTGACATTGGTCACCTTGCTGACTTGGCGCTGCTGACTATACAAGGCCGCTGACGTGGCGTGCTGCTGAAGTTTGATGTAGCATAGAGCATCGAAGTTTGACGTACCAAAGAGCATCGAAGGTTGATATACGCAGCGCATCGAAGTTTGATGTAACATGAAGCATCGAAATTTTCCAAAACATTGATGTTTGATGTACCGCAAGGCATCGAAGTTTGATGTACCACAGAGCATCAACGGTTGATATACACGTCTCATCGGAGTTTGATGTATTGAAGCATCAAAATTTTTCCAGAGTGTTGAATTTTAATGTATCGCAGAGCATCGAAGTTTGATTATCACTGAGAATCAACGATTGGAATACGCGGCTCATCGGAGTTTGATGTAACTTGAAGCATCGAAATGTTTCCAGAGTGTTGAATTTTGATGTACCGCAGATCATCGAAGTTTGATGTACCACAAAGAATCAACGGTCGATATATGCAGACATCGAAATATGATGTAACTTGATGCATCAAAGATTTTCCAAAGTGACGGAATTGAGAACTGCCGCCGGCCTTTTTATTTTTTATTTTCTTTTAATTTTTGTAACGCTTTTTCTGGGATTGTGGTATTTTCTCGAACATTTTGTAACGGTTTTCTGAACTGTTATCTTTTCCATCTCCCCTTTTTGTAACGGTTTTCGGCAAACTGTTACTATTTCTTTCAAACTTTCTTTGGACTTTTAGCAACGGTTTTGGTCATTGTTGCCGTTTCTCATAGACTTTTCCGCCACCGTTTTTTCTATGCTTTCGTGGCCTTTTCCAAAACTTTTTGAGATGTTTTTCTGGGGATCTTTTCAGGAAAATTTTGTGATGCTTCGCTTGAGGTTTTTTCTTAGGTTTTCCGCCTCATGTATTTGTCGTATGTGCAGCAGGTGTAGCTAGCTACAGACTTGGAACTCGGACATGGTGGAGATGATTTTGACAAGCTGCGAACTCGAATATGCTGCTGATATGTTATGGATGAACTGATTTTTTTTTCACTTTGGACTGTAATGTGCTGCAGATCGAACATCCTGCCAACAATTTTTGAGATTTGTACTGAGAAGTCGACTTTAAGTGGATTCTCGATGAAGTCGACTGCAGAAATTGCGATCAACTGGATCAGAATCGTGATTAATCGATCGCATGCATCAATGCAACAATTTGGACTATGAGTG
This sequence comes from Papaver bracteatum, assembly GCA_023529315.1. Taxonomy (NCBI): domain Eukaryota; kingdom Viridiplantae; phylum Streptophyta; class Magnoliopsida; order Ranunculales; family Papaveraceae; genus Papaver; species Papaver bracteatum. The sequence continues at coordinate 3,268,791 of JAJJWX010001287.1, forward strand.
ATTGAAATCAAAATTGGACCCATCCATATTGCAGATTGAATATCCAGCGACAATTTTGATGATGTTTTTACGCCATCTTTTACCGTGGACTGAACATCCTAACCATAGTTTCAACAACCCTTGTAGTGGTATAGATTGGATGCTTTCCAAAGGTAATAGTTTTGATGGTGTTTCACTCCATCTTTTGTCGCGGACCGAACGTCCTGGCAATATTTCACCAGGCTTTATAGTAATGCAATTTTAGTGGTTTCAGAAGGTAATAGCTTCAGCAAATCTCGAATTGTGAATCTGGACTGCAGCAGTTGCGATCAACTGGACGACAGTAACTGTGATTAACTAGTCAGCAGCAGCTGAGATCAGCTAGGCTGCAACTATTACGATCAAAATGGGTTGCAACAGTTACGATCAACTAGACTGCAGCAGTGATTTTTCACGACGTTCAACTAGATTTTTAACAGACTCGATTTTAAAGCATACTGTAAAACTTTTCCCAATGGGAAAACACGATTCCTTTTCTCATATTCCCCTTAGTCGGCGCCAATGTTTGTACCCAAAATAAATTCTAGGCACGAAACACGATTAATAGATGATTTGGTGTGTATTTAGGGCTAGGAGGCGAATTGAAGAACAATAAAAGAGACACAGGTTTTACGTGGTTCGGCATGGTTTGCCTACATCCACGGGCGAATCCGCTTGGGGAGTGATTTTTTTATTGATAATAGAATTACATTGTATATTTTTTTCTCTCTTCGCCTCCCTTATTCTCTATCAGAGCGTCCCTCTTTATACAGTTGCGAATTCTCTCCTCTCTTAATTGCAAAATAACATAAATTGAGTTAAATTTCCCTGCATGCTTCCTATCCATAAACTGTATTATTTCTGCATGGCCATAAATTGTATTAATTCTGCACCTGCTGGCTTTTGCATGCCTCCTGGCATTTATTCGCATGAAACTGTTCATTCATGCCTCCCTGTTTAATTCTGCATGATGGACTGACTGGATGACATGCATCATGGCTGGCAGTATGGATGGATGCTGGCTGGAAGCATGGGTAGAGACGGTCAAAAGACACTGGCAAAGATGGATAAACTGGATGGCGTCATGCAGAGTACTTGGCTGGGAATTGGTTAGCAGCACTGCTGGCTACAAGACTGAAAATTGGCTAGAGGTGCGACTTGCAACCTGACTTCGGCAGTTTGACCGATGATTGACTTTGACTATTGACAGGGTGTTGACTTTGACCATCGAATGTATGTTGACTTTGACCATGCGTTGACTTTGACGGGGCGTTGAATTTGACCATTGACCGGATATTGAATTTATGTAATACTTAGTAGGCTTGGATAAAGATGATTCAAGTAACAATTGGGCTTATTATGTGGCATTTTTACTTATGGTACAAACACCTATAATTATAAACCGCAAGTGCACGATGTCTAGAACATAGATAATGGCAAATACGGGTCGATCTTACGGGGAGTTGGATTGGTGAAACTAAACTTCTAAGGTTCTATTAACACTAGTTTAGAGATAGTATTTGTCGATACGACGAGAAGATTGATGATTATGTCAAAGCAACAAAATTAAGAAGCAATAAAAGATAAACTAGGGCTTTGAATTCACCACCTAAATGCATAAAAATTCCCTAATTTGATATGCTAGTTCTCTTTTTAATCAAGGAGCTATAAAGGTTCTAGCCTCAAACTACCTTGAAGATGTTATATCATCACTAACAAATATGATGACTTAATCTCATCAAAAGATGTCAATTCCTAACATTACCTATCTGTTTAAAGCATAGATAATCAAAAATTGAACTAAATCATTTCATATATAGGCTTGAATACATAACAAAGGATTATTCTAACTACCATGGATGCTTCACATACAAGGTGAAAGTAATTTGCTAGTGTTCAGAAATCAAGTCATGATTTTCAATAAAATCCCATGAAGAAAAAGTAAAATCAAATAAGAGAAAATTTTAATTAATAAAGGGGTTTCATCTCTGCCCTAGCAGAGATTTTTAGAACATAAGTAAAATTGAAATTAAACTAAACCTAACAACAGCAGATTGCACAGGCTAACACGGGCTTGAGTTTCAATCCATCATTTTCTCCCCTTTTTATACAGAATTTTCCCAAAATGTCAATAATAAACAACTACAAGATTAGGTACAATAGTTCTGACTTCTGATGCTTACTAGCTGTCTGACTTCAATTGAACCACTCCGATCTTGATTTATCATTGTCTTCGGTATGGTGATGTATTGAACACTTTGATTTGTCTCAAACTCCAACAATTGATTTAACATTTCAGGCCCATACTTCTAACAACAAACAAATCAGAGCCATACTCTAAAGATTAGGTGTATCAATTTGTTACAAGAGGGAGAGGGTGAGAAACGAAGAGTTGAGGTAGGTATGTAGGAGCCGTGTGAAATTGGGGAAGAAATATGGGCTAGCAGTAGGACGATGGTTATGAGAGATTGAAAAGCAACTTTGCATCTGGTCTTGGAAATGACGATGAAAGCTACCAAGGGCATGTTTGGGTGCGTTTCTTAGCTTAAGTATGAAGTTTTAACTTTATTTCCTCATTTTCCAAACATGAATAAAGCTCGTTATTTGGTATCTTCTTTGATATGAGTTGGTCCTCTAGTCCACATGTGAACTCCACTCTTCATACTGTTGCCACTCTAACCTCCAGTCACCTGCTCATTTTATAAACCTCAAAATATTCATCACTCTTACAAAACAAACACACAATATTAATATTTACAAAAATAAGATTATTGATGCTTCAAGATGCAAAATACACAATTTGTCTTAAAATAGGACAGTAAAGCACTTGAGATGTGACAAAAGACAACAAAATGACCTACAAATATGCATTATTAGGCACCGATCACATAACAATCCAATCTCACATGGAATCGCAGCATAGCATTTTACAGTATACAAATAGTGATCTGATCTAAATAGCATATACAAGTCAAAAGAATGATTGAAATTAGATCAGTTATGTAATACCCCGATATTTGGCAGTGGTTGGCCGAATGGAATATAAGAAATGATTTGTCCTTTCCTAACACCGAGGCCTGATGAGTACACTTGACTGAGTTGTGGGGAAAAAAATCTCAGTTAAGCGTGCTCGGCCGAGAGTAGTCACAGGATGGGTGACCTCTCGGGAAGCTGCTGCTGGATAACCGCAATAGTGCCGTTAAAAATCCCACACTGCTGGATAACCGCAGTGGGTAAGTGGGAATAATATCGGTGTTAGTTGGGATACAACTAGGGGTCATTCGCTTGTGCTCGGGTGGGGTAGTATGCTGGGGGATTATGCCAGATACTGCTCTCATATGAGACAATGAATGTCTACATTATACCGAGGCCTTTTCGGCACAATTGGATCCAGAGTTGGCAGAAAACTCTGCAGTTAAGCGTGCTCGGGCGGGAGTAATCCAAGGATGGGTGACCATCCGTGAAGTTTCTCTCGGATTACCGCAGCGATGCCCGTTGAAAACCCCTCATTGTCGGATATCCGCAGTGGCTAAGTGGGGACAATATCGGTGGAGGGACGGGTCATTAAAAATGGTATTAGAGCCGACGACGGGTCACCTTCCGAGGGTGGGAAGGTACGCTGGACGGGGTTGTTCCAGGTGCTTCTCACGAGGGGCAGGGAACGTCGGAGATATGGGCTTGCGAATATATTATGGAGTCGAGGACGACTCCAATTTTAGGTGGTGGTATTGTAATACCCCGATATTCGGCAGTGGTTGGCCAAATGGAATATAAGTAATGATTTGTCCTTCCCTAACACCGAGGCCTTTTCAGCATAATTGGCTCCAGAGTTGGCATAAAACTCTGCAGTTAAGCGTTCTCTGGCAGGAGCAATCCAGGGATGGGTGACCTCCCGGGAAGTTATTGCTGGATGACCGCAACGATGCCCGTTGAAAACCCCACGCTGTCAGATAACCTCAGTGGCTAAGTGGGGACAATATCGGTGGAGGGATGGGTCATTACAAATGGTATCAGAGCCGACAACGTGTCACCTGTCGAGGGTGGGAAGGTACGCTGGACGGGATTGTTCCAGGTGCTTCTCACGAGGGGCAGGGAACGTCGGAGATCTGTGCTTGCGAATATATTCTGGAGCCAAGGACGACTCCAATTTAAGGTGGTGGTATTGTAATACCCCGATATTCGGCAGTGGTTGGCCGAATGGAATATAAGTAATGATTTGTCATTTCCTATCACTGAGGCCTTTTCAGCACAATTGGCTCCAGAGTTGGCAGAAAACTCTGCAGTTAAGCGTGCTCGGGCGGGAGTAATCCAGGGATGGGTGACCATCCGGGAAGTTTCTGCTGGATTACCGCAGCGATGCCCGTTGAAAACCCCACACTGCCGGATAACCGCAGTGGCTAAGTGGGGACAGTATGGGTTTGACCCAGACCCTGGTTCGTACATATTTCTCTTAGACTGAATTGTATTATTGTTTATTATATTAATTATATTTTGTGCAGTTTGGAGATTATATGTATATTCTAAATTTCGGGACGAAATTTCTTTTAAGGGTGGTAGAATGTAATACCCGGAATTTTTATTTACCAGTTCGGGTCGGGTTATAACCGCCTTAGTTTGACACTTAGCACTACAAAAAAACTGGTCTTTAGCGACAAACACAATACAGACGCAAGAGGTCATTTTTAAACGCTACAACCCTCCAACGGCTAAAATTTTGTAGTTGCATCGGTGTCGCAAGAAAGTATGTGACTAGAGGTTCTCAGCGACACTGTTGTTGCTAGATATGCCTTGCTACAATCATCAGCGATCTAATTTTTGTTGAAGCATAAGAGGTTGAGCGAATGCATATTGGTCATGGCATGACAGGTTCAGCGCCCGGATATTAATTGAAGCACGAGAGGTTCTGCGACTACACTTAGGTTGTAGCACAGGAGGTGTAGCGATCATATTTTTGTTGAAGCATAAGAGGTTGAGCGACTACATATTGGTCATGGCACAACAGGTTCAGCGGCTGAATATTAGGTGAAGCACGAGAGGTTCAGAGACTACACTTGGGTTGTAACACAAGAGGTGCAGCGATCATATTTTTGTTGAAGCATAAAAGGTTGAGTGACTACATTTGGGTCATGGCACAATAGGTTCAGCGGCTGCATATTTGTTGAAGCATGAGAGGTTCAGTGACTACAGTAAGGTTGTCGCACAAATGAAGCATAAGAAGTTTTGCGACTGCATTTATGTGCGCTACGAGAGGGGGTCGGTCGATCTGGATGAAGCTTAAGTGGTTAAGCAGCTACATTTAAAGATGTTCGTATTTAGTTGCAAGAGGCTACGAGACACCGTTCATGCTACTGAATCCGACCACTGAATAAAAATTTAAAAGTTCAACTAGCAATTATATATAGAAATTCAGGTTTCAAAACATCTAATATAATAATATTCAAACAAAACATCCAACATACTTGGGAAATATCCAGAATATACATATCCCATCAAGTGATTAAGTTCTAACTAGAATGCTATGCAAAGATTCCATATCTAGTAATGGAAGTCTTCTATTTATCATTCGTCCTCTTCTACTTTATTATGCTCCCCTAATTCCTCATCATTCCGATACTGACCTCCGTGCTCCATTGTTTCTTCCTCCTCACCATCAGTCTTTGACAGCAATCCATTTTTCATCTGTCCTCGAATAATAGGTTGGAAGAGCAGCTTGCTTTCATCGCCTTTAACGACCAAGCTGACGTGAATCCAGGACTCTTTCAATGAACAATCAATTTTTCCTTTTTGCTTCGAATGAGTTCATCTCCTTCTGCACCAAAGAAAAAGAAAACCATCAACACAAAATATAACAATACAATACAATACAATACAATACAATACATAGTTCAACTTGTTGATTTAAGTAATGGAACAAATTTAGGAAGTCGCAATAATATGAAAGAGTTCAAGAGGTATAATGAAACTATTATATTAAGTTCAACTTGTTGATTTAAGTTTAAAGATACTTATCAGCAGAAATGATAGCTCATCTGGTTTAGCATCCTATATCTTAGCATCTCATGGTAATGCAACACATTTAGGAAGTACAAAGTTCAAGCGACTAAATAAACAAAACCCATTCATTTTTACCTGGCACAAAAATCGCATCAAGTGACCAAGATCGAGCCTACAACAACAGAAACATCTTAAAACCATATGATGTAAAAAAATGTAATAACAACATAATTATCAAAACTTCACTACTCAAACTAGAATAATTTAAAAGGATGATTGAAGTCATTTGAGAATAAGATCTAGAACATGAAAGTAAGTTGAAGAAAACAAAAAAAAATTAACGACTATAAGATGTTGAACGGTTAAAGTAGTTAGAAAGTAAAATTACTATAGATGTAGTCACTGATCATATAATGCAGAACCACTCGGGTCAGAAAGTGGAAGTTATCAGTAAATCCATAAACAGGATGCACGAACTAAATATAATTTCAACAGAAAAAATGGCTTGATTGATGGTATGATAACCTAGAGTGCAAAGGCCAATAATGAGATTATGAAGAAAAAAACATCCAAAGAATTTAAAATGGGGACTAACATATTATATCAACATCTAAAAATGATTTTAGCAGGCAATCGAAGGGATACACACCACACCACTGCGTTAAGTCTAAATTGTATGTACTTGTTAACCAAAATGTCGTTTGATATCTAACTTGGTAGTAACGACTGGTCTGACTTGTTAATAACGACTAGTCTAACTTGTTACTAACCACAATGTTTCTCTTGTAATTAACAAGTAATATAAAAGATATTAAACTCCGAATATCAACTTCAAAATTTTCAGTCCACTTACTAAGAAAGTTGTTATTACCATGTACTCAAGGGACACGATTCTTTTAACATGCTATAATGGCGTTGAACTAGCCACAAAATTAGCGACATAATGACACCTGTAATTCTATTTGCTCGTCTCCTAAACATTTTTGCATACCTAAACATTTGATTGGAAAATAATTTAGATCTATACAGAACACTTGACTGAATTCATGCATTTCAGGTGTATATAACTTTATAAAAGACTGAATCCATTCATTTTGTTGCCAGGGGACATTTTTCAGACCATAGAGCAACAATTAAACAACATCGTGGACTAACATACTAGAGGATAATGACTTAAAAGCATTTAAAAGTGAGATTGAACACATGAACTTGACACATGAGGGCAACTAGGCCACGAACTTTACATACACCATTCTTGTGGTCTATTATGTTGATATAAAAATTACCACATAATCAATGAGATATCGACACTGGAACTTTCCCTATTTTATTTGCTCATCCCCTAAGTATTTTTGTATACTAGTAGATGTTTCTCATTGGAGGAGAACAATAGTTATACAGAACACTTTTTTATGCATTTTAGGTGTACTGACAAAGCTAAAACCATAAGCTAAGACAAAGAAGGGAAAAAACACAAAAAAAATAATGTTAATTTAATACGACAAGCGGTTAAATACTACAATTGCACTTATGTATTCTCTTTTGAAAACATGAGAAATGTTAATTTCTAAGAGTTCAGAGAAATATCAAACTCTCCAGACGGTAATCACACTTTCCATCATTGTTGTACATTCCAACTTGAGTTAGCAATTCAAAAAGTCTTACGCAGTTTCATCCCATCAATTAGGCGGCCCTGTACACATTTCCTTTTGAGATAATAACACTCCAAACTTTTCTAATCCATTTGCTCATCTCCTAAGTGTTTCTTCGATGTCCTAAGTACTTATAAACCATTAATTTAAAAATGCAAATAGGTGTAAACATGTACCAACTACTACCTAGCACGTTTTGCACTGAAGAACATAATCAGTAATCCAATTCAGAACCAATACACAACAATCATTATATAAAAACCTAGAATTTCCAAGTAATAGAGTCAAATCAAACAGTTTCTCATCGTAGTAAATGTATGATGATGTTATTCAAGAAAAATCACACGTACATCCCATCTATGTTATATACCTTTAAAACAACATCTTCTCCTTGAACTGGTTTAGCAATTCATACGAGATTCGTGAAGTGCCTTATATAATTGTCATTCACATGGAAATGTATGTTCATTCATGAACTGGTTTAGCATTAAGCTGCACGTGACCACATAAAATGAAAGAAAAAAATCCCATCAAAAAATGATAACATAGGGATAGTGACAATTTTAACACATACTAGAATAATCATTAGAAAATTATGCCTTTCAAAGCGTAACTTTTGATGTAAGAACCTACTGCATCTCAAAAAACTAGAATGGTGAAGACATTTACTTAGTTAGAAAGCTTCTTCTTAGTTGCTAGATGACCTGGCAGTCACCTCATTTCATGCATAGCTAAAAATACCTAAGGAGAAGTCCCACTTCCTTCTTCTTTTTCTAATTAAGGGGAAACATTCACACACATCATAGCTAGGTTCTAACTATACCCCAACTTGACAACAAAGTTCTATAAATAACTGTGGCGAAATGATGAAAAATCTACAGACCGGATTAAAAAATTCCACTTCTTCTAGGCTATTGTCAGGATTGTGTACTATATACGTTTGGCGTTAGGTGGAAATACATAATCAAAGTCGAATAATGACACTCGCAAATGGAGAAACAACTAAAACCATTGACCACTTACCCCGAAATTAAAAACTAAGATTCACCTTAAAGTTAAATTCAACTGTAGCAGCTAGTTGGAGACACAAATTTTATTTTCAAGATTAATTTAAGAACAAAAAAAATGTGCTAGTTAACATATCCAATCTATTTTTACCTTTAAGAAGCCACTGTCGATTGTAATCGTTTATCTTACCTAGGAGGTACTTCAATCCCTGTAAAACCAAAAAGACAAACAACATTCGAAAGAAAATCTTTTTGAAATAAAAAGAAACAGAATATCACAAATGTTTCACCAGCAATCAAATAAACTACCTGTCAACACTATATGTAGCAAATTCGACATACATAATTGGATTTCCAGTCACCAAATGAAAAATTCTAAAATTATGCAAGAAAACATCATTCACCGGCTTCACCAGATTCAATCCATTCCTGCACTTCTTCAAACCCATGGTAAACATCGAACCCATCTCTTCTGAGATTCAATCAAGCCCTAAAGCATCATCAAATCCAACCAATTTCAATCCCTGACTGCTGATTTCAAAATTAACTCAAACCCAACCTTCCTTCATCTGTGTAATTCAGAAAATCAAACCCTAATTGAAGCCCTAACTTCCTCAAATCGTGAATTCTTTAGTCAACAGAAATAAGCATCTTAATCCATGGTTTCTCTTTCATTTATTCTCCCTAATCATCTTCTTCATCTGCAAAAACAACAACGCCTCTCTTAAAATCGATATAAACTCATTCACTCTCTTCATTTCCTTGAAAGAATCCATATATATCATCACCAACACAAACCCATCTTCCAATTCATCACAGACCCATTCATTCGAGATACCTAAGATCCCAAATATCCTTCTCTGAATTTGAATCCATCTAATCTTCTTAACAGCCGCTGCAGCAATTGGGGTTAGATTTTTGTTCTCGTGGTACTCTTTACGTAATAAAAAGAAAAGAAAAAACACAAAGGGATTACAGTATTCAGGGAAGTGTTTTTATGTGTATCTTCTTCTGGTTTCGGACCGATGAGATTGAGGGAAGGAGAGAGCGCAAGGGGTTAAGGGTTTTGGTCAATTTGAGAGTGAGATAACATGTTTTTAAAAGAGTGATAGATCAGGGTTATGCAACCAAATCAAAACAAGAGAGATCAGAGATGAAGTCGATTTGTTTCTCTGAAAGAAAAAAAATTGGTCGAGTTAGAGAAGATAAGAAATTAGAGGAAGAAAATAAATGAAGAGAAGTGAGAAGAAAAAAACTTTGATTTAATCTAAACCAAATTGGACGGTGTAGATTCGCTTTTAATTGTTCACACGGATTACAGAAATTAAGGGATGGTGTAGATTTGCTTTAGGATGCTCATACGGATTGAGAAGCTTGTGTGTTTCTCTTTGTGTTAGTTCAAACTTGTGTATTCGATTTTATTATCAACTTTCGATACAAAAAAAAAATCCAAAAAATATATCGATAAATTTAGTATATTATTATTGACCTTCAGTTATAAAAACATTCCGAAAAATATATGGGAATGAAGCAGAAAAATAAGAAAGTGTGTTTTCTTTGTGCTTCTGGTTTAAATTTCGCTAGTCATATAGGTCATGAACTTCAAATGTGGTATACCGGCATACAAAATATGAACCAAAAAGCTTCGGGAGGGTTCAGACTTCAAACTTAGCATAATACATCATCAAAATCGATAAATATGAAGCTCAGTGTCGTTTCGAACTTCAAATATGGTATAACGGCATACAAATTATGAACCAAAAACCTCTGGGAGGGTTCTGACTTCAAACTTAGCATGATACTTTATCGAAATCGATAAATATGAAGCTTAGTGTCTATTCGAAGTATGACGACATACAAACTATGAACCAAGAAGCTCCGGGAGGGTTCTGACTTCAAGCCCATAGGTAAGATTCCATCGAAATATTCTCTGAAACCACAAACAAACTCTTTTCTGGCGACTTCGAGAAAGAAAGTGGCCCGAGCTCGAAACCTGACCGCGAGTTAACTACTATAAGTCGAAAACTTCATAAGAACGGTGAATCCAACCATTCATAGGTAAAGCGTCGCTTAAAGCTTCAAATGTGGATCAACGGCAACCCTTAGTGTCCGAAGTCGAACGAATTGTAGAGCTAGACGAATTTTCCATGAAATATAGAAGAAAAAAAAATCAGTCGCTAGACTTATTGTCGCTGAACGTGAATATCTTCCAACCTAAGTTGGTGCTAATATTGCTCCAGCGACTAACAGATATTTTCAGACGCAAGGAAATAGTAGATAGAGAATACTAGCGATCGAAGAAAAATCAGTCACTACAAAAAAAATTGCTGCACATAAATAGTTTCCAAGGTGTTTATGCAGTTGTTCCAAATAAGTTGTAAGATAGCTCCAGCGATTAGTAGATATTTTCAGTCGCAACGAATTTGTAGATAGATAACACTATCGACTAAATAAAAATTAGTCGCTGCATTCGTTGTGGCTGAACATAAATAGCTTCAAGCTTATCCAAGTAGTCGCTCCAAATAAGTTGTACGACACGTCCAACGGCTAACATAGATTTTCTGTTGCAAGAAAATAGTGCATAGTATTCTGTAGTGACTATTATTTTTTCAGACGCAAACATAAGTAGCTATAGGAAACCAACGACTAATTTTTTAGACAGTCGATAAAATTTAGTCGCAAGAGACACATTTTCTTGTAGTGTAGGTTGTTTCTTGTGTTTTAGTCTAGTTGGGGTGTTTGGACTAGAAAAGCTACAAGTTAGGGTGGAAATAAAGTCACCTAATTTATTTTAATAAGTAAAATAAAATAAATAGAAAATGAAAAGACAATTAAAAGAAATAAAGGAAATATAAATATTAGTTATCATTATGAATATTAGTGTTATTAAGGTTTTTATACCTAAAAGTTTAGAAAAGGAATTTTTGAAGTTAGAAATCAAAAGGCTAGGAGAAAGAAAAAGAGATGGAGATATATGTTTTTGTTTAGAGAAAGAAGCTATGGAGAGGAAGAAGATGAATTGGAGATAGGGTTCTTGAGGAGAAATTCTAATTCGGAAAATCAATGGAATTGAGGTAGAATGTGAAACCCTTTTTCTCTTTTGGTGTTTTCTTTGGGTGTTTACTTGGTAAGATTTTGTATTATTGGGTTTTAGTAATTTAATCACACAAATATATATCTCCTAATGATGATCAGGCTTTTGAAGTTGTTAGATAACAGGATTAGGTAACTATGGTTAAATTTTGAGAACAATATACCACAAATTCACCGTTGAATGTGTGTTTGAATTTGGATGATAGTTTCTGAAATTCTGGACAGTTCCGCGTTTCTGTGTTTTTGATATTCTTAGGAAGTCTTAATGGTGTTAAAAGGATTTGAGTCCTTAATAAAAAGTTGTAGATAAACATCTTATCTTTCAGTGTGCGTTGGATTGGGTCAATTTCAGATTTTTATGAATTTATCATGAATTGTTTGGTAATGACATTTAATCTGCTCAGTTTTTAGAATGCCCTTGTAAATTCTATAACTTTTGTTTGAACTGTGGATTTTATGTGAAATTTGGATATGTTATTTCCTATGGAGCTGTGTATGTTCTGTAAAAGTTTCAATAAGATCAGATAAAGAAATCATCATGAAATGTATGATGTAAAATAGCTGCAGTTAACTTGTTTGCATAAATGCTTGAAAGAAACTCATGTTGTTGTCATATGTTAAGCCATGGTTGCTTGTGTTGTTTGTAAAAAGGATTTATAAAAGTAAATGAGTTCATGTTTTACCGTTATATAGAACATGTTTCATGATAACGGCGGGTAATGATCCCCGAGAGCTAAATGGATAATGATCCCCATGGGAACTTGTGTTTCCAGACCATCGATGGCGGCTGTCCGTGACGGTAAACGATAGGTGGTATACGAACCAAGGTTTTCGTACTGTGAATGAAACGGGTAATGATCCCCGAGAGAAAATGGGTATGATCCCCATAGGAACTTTTGTTCCTGACCATCGATGGAGGCTGTCCGTGCCGATAACCGATAGGTGGGTGTACGAACCAAGGTTTTCGTACCGTGAACTCAAGATTATAGGTGATATGTGTGAAATATAATTCAATGAATTGTTAAACTCAAGTATGAAATTCAAATGGATGAATTGTTGTTGTGAATTGATGAGTTGAATCCTAAATGGATGTTTTGATATATGATTTGTTAATATTAATATAAATGTTTTGTTAATATGATTTGTGAATTGATGAGTTGACAATATTAATTTGTGAATTGTGTGTTGGAATCTCTATTGAATGATTAGTGGAAACCTTATTGGTTTTATGAACTCAAACACTGATATACGAATTGAAGTATTTGTAGGAAACATTAATAGTGTTGTGAACTCATGCCTAGAATCTAATTGAATAATTTATTGAAAATATTGTTGGCATTGTGATTCTTGAATATTCGAAGTTGTACCGTGTTCTTGTTATATGTTTTTCCTTGACAAAATGATTATGTTTGCGCATCTTTAGAGAATTGGGAATGCATTCTATTGAGCTGTCATCTCACCCCAATTGACATCCTTGAAGATTTATCAGAGTGGCGCAGCGAAAGCTAGAAATGAGTAGCTTAGTGATTGAATTGCTTAATTGTATTGCTTGAAATGTAATTTGAAATAATATGTTTTGTTGAATTCGTTGTTAAGATAATAAGTGGATTTATATGCTTCATTTTATGTTATGTAAAGTTTCAACTATGTTTTGTGCAAAAATAATTTAGCAAAAATATGTATGCATTAGTCTCCTTCCGACCCGTAACGCTTCGAGTTCGGATCTCCATATGGGTTTGACCCTGGTCCGGAACTCGGGGTGTTACAAGTTAAATATTCAAACAACCAACGTTATCAGCAATTTTAAGTATGCTTTCTTAAAATTAAATAGTAGCAGAGGCATCTTTCAGAGACATGATGTAATCCATGCTCCTAATTGTAGTGCTAATTTTGGATTATTTTTCATTCAGAGTAAATCACCAGATATTTCTTTTGGTATTTAGTTTTTTGCTGAAGTTGAAGCAAATTAACTATGGTAACAATGTTCTTCCTCTTATAATTATAAACAATCGGGAATTATATCATGACCAATTTCAAATGAGCCGAGGTTGAGGTTTCACTTCAATCTTTCTCCCTGCTCATGTAAGATGTTTTTTTTTTTTGACATTGTTGTCATTTTTCTATCAGGTCCTGAACATATGTTGATCCCAAATCATGTTCTTCGTATGACTAGAGAATTTTATCCTTATTTGGATCACTTAGGCCCTCAGAATTATTTATTCTTGATGGAGATGATCCAAACTGCTGATTACGGAGGTGGTCCACATCATCAATTTGTTGATCAGATTCTTGCATTGATCGCAACTCCTTTTAGCTCTATTTCTCTAGATCTTGGGGAGGTTGTGATACAAAATGTTGGGGTTGTTGATGATGTTGACAGGAGTAGTACCCAAGCTGATAATGGAAATGTTTGTTATTTTCCCCCTTGAAAAACCGGGTCACTGGAAAGGTGGTCCAATTTCTAGGAATTTTTCACCTGCTGATTTTTAGAGTGGCCAATCAGTAGAACTTCCTCAATTTCTTTTTAGGGGTCCAACCATACTTCATTTTTCCTGATATTAATCGGATTCATGTGAAGAGGTCTCGAGCTGATGATGATCTAAGATCTTCCCTTGAAGGTCTCTGATCTTCAACTAATGGTTTGAAAATTGAGCATGATTAAGATTTTCTTTCTATGAGTTCAAAGATTCTTTCTTTAGAGACCGAGCAGAGATACCTTCCGGAGATTCTTTTAGATATTTATAATGATCTATCTTAAGTTTCCTAGTTCTAGCAACGTAGGTTTTATGAATTTGGGTCTAGGAACTTTTTATGATGAGTTGGGTGCAATGAATGCCTATAATAAGGAGTTGAAGGACAAGCTTAGTTCTTTGAACATCTATCTTGCCTCTTCTTGTGCCCGTATTGCTGAGCACCAAGCTGAATTTTCTAGACTTTTTAGTGTTTAGATGGGGTACTATTTGAATTGTTGTACCAGCATTTTTTTTTTTTGATAAAATTTTGTAAAATGATATCTTGGACCATTTGACAGAGTAACTCCTTAGTGTGATTTTTTTTTATTCACATTCACACTCTTTTAATTTGGGGAGGATTCTAGTTTTAGATTTTGATTCTATATGAGTATTATTAGTTCATAGTGATTTGTTAATATGATTGAGCTTTTAGTTAAGCTTCAAACTTTTATGCCCTAGTTTTTACCTAAAATTGGTATTTAAACTTGGTTGAATTCAGAGATAGATCAAATTTCCAGAATTTTGACCTGTTTTTTTTACGTTAAGATCTTATTTTCTGTCTGAGTTAGATGATGGGATTAGGTTAATCATTTTTCCCAAATTGTCTTTGTGTGGTCTTGACTCTTTGAGTCTACCGACTAGGAATATTTTGACTCTTTGACCTCTGTTATGGTCTAAAAATCCTCTCCTTCAGTCTCTAAATGACTTAGTCTTAGTTTTATTAGGTTGTAGTCGTATTTTGACCTTCGACCGTATTTTATCGATCTGAGTTTTTCTCTAAGATCGAGTTATTATTTGGGTCTTCGTTGACCTTGTTCAAACTTTGACTTTTTATGATCTTAGTTTGGCAAGTATTTTATTTCTTGACCAATGATCTGATCTTTATGACCTAATTTCTGGTCATTATTTTTATTAGTCCTTTTGTCTTATTCAAACTTTGACTTTTTATGATCTTAGTTATACTCTTGGATGGATCTTTATTTTTGGTCTGTCCGACCTGTGTGCTAGGATAATTTTTACCCTCATGATATTTTTATCTGATCGCATTCGACCCGTGATAGGTCCTTATTTTATGTTCTTTATGATCTTTGATGATCTTACTCATTTATTCTATATCTTTTGTTGTGCCTGTCGTTTTATTTTAACCCTCTGGCTTATATTTATGGATATGTATTAAGGTTACTTTGAATTTAGTAGTTTTTTCCACCCTTTGTCTTTTATAGGCATAGGTTTTTGTCGATCTGAGATATATTCTTAGATCGAGTTCTGTCTTTGGTCCTTTTTACCTTTGATATTTTTTAAATCTATTTCCCTAACTGACTTAAGCGGGGTTCATAGATCGCGTATGTCGCTTTCTATAACTGAATTTTTTATTTTATACACACTTTAGTTGATTGTTTATCTTATTATATTTTATCTATTTAGTAGTTTTTAAGCTATTTTAAGCATATTGTGCGATTTTTCCTGTGAGCTAGCTATGGATAGGGCTGCACAACGAGTAGGGTGGGTAGGATATAGCCAATTTCGCCACCCTACCTGCTAACTGGTGGGTAAGAATTTTTTTTACCCGCCACCCTACCCGTCATTAAACGGGTAATATCCTACCCGACCCATTAATTGGCGGGTCGGGTAGGATAGGGTGGCGGTTTTTTTTTTTTAATTTGGTGAAAAAAAGGAAACAACTTAAAATCTCAAACAAGAAGCTCAATGGAACTGAAATCCATATTATACACCATCCAACCGAAGACAACCCCTCGAAATGAAGCATACAATTATGCTAGATTTCCCCCGTAAGGCACAAAAACCCAAACTGGACGAATATGACCAGAGCAACAATCACAACCCACCAGACATTTATCTGTATCTCATACGCATGTCAACCTCGCCCTAAAGCCCTGGACCATCTAGAGGATGAATCTGTTTGGCATTTGCTCTCAGCTCCATTTCTATCAACTTCCCAAACGCGTCTGAATGATTGCTTCCACCGACAACAGGAGCTATAGGAAACAAAGAAGGAAACAAAACAATGGAATAAGAGTTGCCCAGGAAAGGATAACAAAATCCCAAAGATTAGTTTCACCTACAAGGAAAGTGTTTTTAGTCCATCCTGAAAAACAACAAAATACACAAGAAGGGTCTTTCTAACAGGATGAAAACAAAATCACTGCTATTTTAGAGTGAAGAAGGTTCTGATGGTACGGACAAATATTGCAATATACTGTCAATAGTGAGATTTTAAGTTCACATGCCGAAATAAGAAGCCCATGGGAATACGAAAAAGACAAACTAAATTTGACATCAGTTTGAGTCTCACAAAATTACCTCGGAAGTGGTAGCCAAGAAACACTGGAAGTTGAGGACCTTTTGAACTAACCATAAACCATTCCATGCAAACAATCTGCACCTGCTATACATAAGTGATGGCAAAAATATATAGAGAGCATAAATTAATGGGTCGACCTACTGATATACATATTTTTGCAAAAATATATGGCAAAACTATGTATAACCGCTACTACTCCTAAGGTTTTCTGTAAGACACTCTGGTGGTGTTAGTGGTATAAATGGCCTACACATATGACTATGTTAATTGACCTGAGTTCGACCGGCATTAGCACCAGAATGATAGAAACAAAAATCATATAAATAGATTGTTTTCCTCCCCTAACTGGAACTAATATAACATGGCCTCCATTATGTATGTATGTACATTCTTTATATGAAAGTGAAAGAATTTATTATTATTTTTGGACTGCGCAAACATCATGTAGGGAAAATTAATGTCATTACAAGACAACTAAAAGAGATGAAATCCTAACATATGGATACAGTCAAGCTCTTACATCAAATGTATAATACTGTCCTTTGTTAGTATGTCTTTGCAGGCTTGGATTTTTGTCTAAAGAAAGAATGTTTGGAAATGCTCTAGATCATGATCAGAACAGGTTGAGGACACTGTATCGACATGTGATGACACTACACCGTCACGCGCAGTAACAAGAGTCCAGCTGCTAAAGGAATGCTTAGTAGGATACACGGCAACAACATTATAAGAAAAATCAATAACAGTTTTCTGCTGGAAATAAGTCAACTTAAAATATAATCCTCAGGGTAGAAGGGATTATAGGTAGGGAGAATTCAACCTTGTCCAAGCTTGGATGGAATTGGGTCTGATGCAGTTTGTGATTATAATGTTCTGTATACTAAAATCACCTCGGAAGTGGTAGCCAAGAAACACTGGAAGCTGAGGACCTTTTGAACTAACCATAAACCATTCACTGCATCATGCGAAACAACTTGGAATAATGAATCATGAAATCCCAAGAGAAAACAAAGGTCATTACCTGAAATCAAAAGGTGGATATTGGTAGATATACAAATTGTTTCATACCACAAAAAATACAATGATACAGGGGTGATCATCAATAACATCAGCGTTTGAAGTAAAAATATTTTCATGTTTGTTAGGCAAAAAACTTTGTTGCGACATTTTTACAAACAGATACCAACCATAGGGATATTGTTGATTCGTGAAAAATTTGAGATTTTAATAGTGAAGATTTCGTCACAAACCAGAGTAGGGAAATGGCGGTCATACAGAAAATTTTAGCTGGAAACACATGGATTGAGAGAAGTTATTAGAGAAGAGTAAGAAAGAAAATGGGTTCCAAGTATAATTAGGGTTCCATTAGAAGATCACTAACTAAATTAAAATCAACTTTTAGTAAACCCCAAAAATCAGTCACAAATAGTTTAGGAATTAGGGTTTGATTTCATAGTACAAAGAGTAAAATCATGAGAATGAGTTAATGATTCAGAATAGTCTGTATTCCCTTTCGAAAATCAAACATGCAGATTATTAAATTAGTAGATAAATCAATCAAAATTCTCAAGTTCACAACAAAATCAAACCTCAATTTGCCTGTTCTAATTCCTCGTTAGATGGAGATGGAGCTGAGTTTTAAGGACGAGATTAGATGAAGATGGTATTGACATAAGAAAGGGTTTCGTTGAAAATTTTAATTGAGTGATTCCTCTGCTAGATTTGGAGCAGAGTTTTATTTGGGAACAGGGAGAAAGGGTTTCGACTTTGCTTCGATTTGGTTTTTGAATCTTTTGATTTGGAAAAGAAAAGAGATATGGAAGTGAAAAAACCAACTTCACTTTTTATCCCTGATATGTTTCAATATTACGAAACAAATAGGAAGGCGAAAAAAACAATGCGAGGGTTATTCAGTCATTTGATTATATTCGCAGGTAGGCGGGTAGGGTAGGATAATTTCGGGTTTTATCCGTCACCCTACCCATTTGACGGCGGATAAAATAATGTTTACCCGTTACCCTACCTGTCAATGGCGAGTAGGATAGGATACGGTTAAAAAACTGGCGGGTAGGGTAGGATTGGCGTGTATGGATAGGGTATGTGCACCCCTAGCTATGGAAGCTACATCAAAATATATCATGTGATGGACAGTTCTTACTTCGGGGTATCTGGCCAAGTCCATTTTGTGCTGTCAACTGTTGGGTCGGATTCATTGCAGTTGGTTTTATTTTTCTGTTGCTCTCTCATCAGGATGGGTCATTTTTCTCTTTATCTCTTTATAGTGTGTCTTTGCTTTATAATACCATACGACGGGGCAGACCAGATGTTTCCTCTTAGAGGTATCGACCAATTTTTTCGAGATATAAGATTTTGAGCATTGTGAATATTTTAGTTAATTTTCACTTACATCTTTCTGAGAATATTTTTTGTTTCACCAAGTTTTTAATAAGTATTTTTTATACTTCATTTTGGTGATAGAGTGAGTATCTTGTACTTCACTTCCTTCAATGAGTATCAAGTACTTCATTATTGTTCTTATAAGATTTAGTGAGTATTATTATACTTCCTTTCTCATGTATTGTAGTTCAATGAGCATCTTGTGATTCATTGGGTTACTGCGAGTGTCTGCGCACCTCACTGTTTCCCTTTTACGAGCTCAAAGTTTGCTCCAGGGTACATGTTCTGTGAAAATCTGCAGGTAGAAAACTTTTTTATATTTAAGCATTAAAGAATGTAAAATTCAGGCAGTATATTTACAAACGTGGTAGATATGGTATTTCAAGTTTGATATCTGGATGAAAAGCTGAAGATACTTGTTTCAAGTAATAAATTAAAAAATTTAGAGCTTTGAGAGCTTTTAAAATCTCACTGTTATGAGTGTTCAGATCATCAGTTACAAGGTACAATATTTCTGTTGTCAGTGCAATATGTTAGATAAAATATGTGCTCTTTCTGCCTCCGGCAGCTATAACTATTGGTAATATTTCTTCAAATGAGAAATATTATTTGGGTAACTCAGTTCTTACCCCAATAGATTGTTTAACCTATAGTCTCCATGACGTGTCTTTCCTGAGACCATGTATGGACCTTCCCAGGTTGTTGCAAGCTTTCCAAGCTTGTACTCAGCCGACGCGTAGCAGTACTTCTCTGAGCACTAAGTTTACATTACATGCTGGAATTATCTGGGTTTTACAGCTTCTTGGTTTTTTCTCATATTCGTCTGATGTTTTTCCAGCTGGATCATAAGTTTTTCCTTTTCATGTCGATTTCTTCTAAGATTTTAAATATAAGCTCATCTTCATTTCAGAGCTTACTGGAATTATCTGGGTTTTACTGCCAATATTCTCGCAGTTGAGAATTTCAACTCAGTTGGTATAAATGCTTCCATATCAAATACTAGTGAGAAGGGTGACTCGAGTGTGAAGGTCTTTTTTATTGATCAGATGCCCACAACACCTTATAAAGAATATCAGTCCACATGCATTTTGCAACATTTAGCTTTTTCTTTATGTGGGCCAGCTAAGTTTTGTTGGAGATTTCTGCTTGATTATACCCTGTGAGTAATATGGTGTATTGAACCTGCATTTTCAGATCACAATTCAGAGACTTTTAGGTATAAGTCTGTCGTCAACAAATAAAGCTCAGAGATATGTGATAAGAGCTATCAGTTCTGAAACTTTAATTTTAAAGAGCTTTGTTGTTAAAAGACATGAGATATAGCTGAAATCTTTTAAAAAAAATGAGTTCAAAATTCAGTATTTTGGTTAATTAGCCCTTGAAGTTGAATTCCTGGATCTAATGGACGAGTAAAATATAGGAACTTGTCTAATAGCCAAGAACCTAAATATACTGTTTTAACATCCAAATTGGATATTAGACCCAAATTTCATCTTATACTTTTATATTAGCTGACCAAACTAGCCCCTTTACTTTAGCGACCTGCACACCACCATCGCCCATTTTTACCATCCTTCTTCTTTCTCAAAGCCCCATCAACCACCATCTTCATCACTGATCCGTTTTATATTCATCAAAATCATAAATTGTTTAATACTAGAGTTTACACAAAGAAATGAGTTGGAGGCTTGCTACTTCTCAGAAGGAATCAAAGTCCAATTCTGACTTTAAAGAGCTTGAATCTCCATGCAATTTTGTTTTGGATTCTCACTAACGCCTGCAACTACTTTCACCAAACATATGAGGAAACAAAATGCAATTGCAGGCGAGCTACCTGCTGGTCATGACGAGCTCTCCATTAACCAAGGTACACAGTTGGGATCTAATCAAATTAAACATAATAGCACAAGAATTCCAATATGTTGACAACCCATAAAAGAGAACAACAGAGGTATGAAATGGTACAAAACTATAAATCACAGTTCAATTGATTAAATTTATTGTGAATTGATTCGAAATTTTGTCGACCCTTTCTTTAATTCACATATGTATGATTATTTTAGTTTGTAAAAGTTCTGATTTTGATCACGATTGACTATTAAAATTGAAGAATTTTGAATAATTAGGGGTGGTATGTTTTCCAATTAAGAATATGAAAGATTGAAGATGTTAGAGAAGAAATCCTCACAAACAATCTGTGGTATTATTTTTATTTTTGTTGAATGTTTGGACGTTGAATGTGATGGTAATGATGATGGATTTATTGTTTGAGATCATGAATAAGGGATTATGGTTGTGTATAATATATTTCGAGGGAAAACCGGGATAAACCTAGATTTATCCACGAAATACACGTGATGCACCTGAGTGCATAATGCATGTTCCGACAGAAAAATAGTTTTTGGTCTAGATGAATCCAAGTGCATAATGTTTTTTTTTTTTTGAATTTTTTCTTGTTTTTGTTCTTTACTTGTTTTTGTTTGATGTTTTGATGGTGAATGTGATGGCAATGGTGGTGGAATTATTTCCCGAGATCACAGACTAATAATTTTGGTTACGTATAATATATTGCCAATGATTATTAGGGTAAACCTAGATTTATCCGCGAAGTACACATGATGCACTTGAGTGCATAATGTTTAATTCTGAAGGGAAATAGGTTTCGTCCGGTTGCACCCGAGTGCATAATGTATCATTTTTTTTATTCTAATGGGAAAAATGTTTTGGCCAGGTTACACCCGGGTGCATAATGCACATTCTTATAGAAAATAAATTTTGGGCAGGCTACACCTAGTTGCATAATGCATATTCTTATAGAAAATAAATTTAGGCCAGGTTGCAAGTGAGTGCATAATGATATTTTTATATGAAGTAAATTTTGGCCAAGTTGCACCTGGGTGCATAATGACAGTTTTATATGAAATAAATTTTGACCAAGTTGCACCTGGGTGCATAGTGTATTCTCGGCTCGGGTTAAAATAGTTTTTTTTTCAAATTTAATATCAACAATGGATCTTGTTTCGTAGAGATTTTCGAGCCCTTTCTGAAATTATAAATTTTATAAAAATCCGACTTATATTTCGAAAGTTAAGAGTTTTCTCGTGATTGATTTTAAATTTGAGAGAGATAATAAATAGGAGAGAGAAAATGATATAACTAAGAATAAAGTTTAAATGGAGGGTATATATGACTAAATTATCTTATGTGTTTTTCACCCAAACACATAATTTAGCAATCCAATACTCCCAACCTTTAGGGGCCTATGGTCATATGACCCATTTTCCGGTTCAAAATTTTGCTTCTATTGGATATTTCTCTTTTGCAAAAAGCCTCCAAATCTCATGAATTAAATTGTGGACCATTGTCTACCACTAGTGCCATAGGCATTATTAATCTGCAGATTATGTACTCCCAGATAAACTTCTGGACATCCCTCTCAGTGGTTGTGGCTACAACTTTCGCCTCAACCTACTTTAAAAAGTAGTTTATAACGACTATCAGAAATCTTCTCCCACCTGGGGCCTGTTTTATTCATGTTAGTCAGTTCCCGTATGTTGCTTTTATCAAAAATTTCAACTCATTACTCATTTTCGAACTGGGCTATGAGTGATTTTAGAACAGTAATTGATCCATTACTCATTTAGGATTGAGCTATGAGTATAGATGATTTATCGTTGTGAATGGTCCCATAATGTCTAGTGCTAGTTTCACGAACGGACACGGGTCAAGCACATTGTGCTGCAGCTCAGTTGGTGCGTATATTTTGCTAGCATTATGATTAATGTTACACTTGGATTTTTTTCGTTACTATGAGCTCAGGTTCATAGAGTTTTCCCTAGATTTAAAATGTGTGTTGTAGACATCATTTATATAAGATAAGGGTTTCTCATGTGTGTTATAGATTTTAAATGCGTGTTTTATTTGAACTAAGAGATAAGCTAAGAAGTTATAGTTACATGCTTTTATTTAAGCTTGAATTGAGGTGTTATAGATTCATGTTTCTATTCGGGCTAAGAGATGATCCGAGAACCTAAAGATGTATGCTTTTATTTAAGCTAAGAGCTGAGCTGAGAAACTATAGATGTATGCTTTTATTTAAGCTAAGAGATGAACTGAGAAGCTATAGATGTACACTTTGTATATTATTTTGGAATTTAGGCTTACCTCTGGCATTTGTCGCATGTTCTCTTTATCAAATCAGTTGTATCCTACGTGCTCGGTCAGAAGTACCTGTGAGATCGAACCTTGTCTGCTATGGACCTTTTCCCAACATGGTTCCCATAGTAAGCAGAGTGCATATCCTCCATTATGAGTTTTCATTGTTATTTAATTACACATCTCAGGAGCGGTCCCATGGGTTAGAGCACTGCGCGGTCGAACTCGCAAGCGTTGCTATCACAAGATTGTTGATCAAGTTTAGTTGCTAAAACTATAAGTCTTGATTTCTAGTCTACTTATAGCTAAGTCTCGGATTAGGATACTAAGTGTAGTTGAGCCTTAGACTTCACGGCGTTCATCGATTGAAGACGAAGAACTACTCAAGGAACTTATGGAACTTGATCAACAAAAGGTGTGTGGAGATATGAACTTATCTATCACTCAAAAGTCAATCTATTCTATCTCCTATTTTGTGATAAAAGTCGTATTGCTATATAGACTTCGATTATACACATTTGCTATTTCGAGAAGAGTTTATCTCGCTTATCTATTTCTCGAAATATGTGTTGGTAAGCTTTCGCTTTGGCCAAGTTCATCTTTACTCGTGACGAAAGTCATGTTGATTATTTCAATAACTTGAAAATCGCTTTGATAAAAATTAGTTTGTGAATAACAACTATATAACATCCTCTAAGAAAGTTTCAAGGATTGAAATGAGAGTTTAGAACATGTAACCATATTTGCATATAAACATAGTGTGTTCTCACACTTGTGTAAAAGTCCAAAACCGGGAACCCAAAGTATGTGTACCCGTACGCGTACTGGCGGTTGTTGGAAATCCGGGTAAGTATGCGTACCCATACGCATACTGGCGGAAAGTTCACGTCCTTGAATTTCTAAGTATGCGTACCCGTTTGCATACTTAGGTAGGTTACTATCTAAAATCAGTTTGTTCATGAACTAAAAAAATTATCTAATAAGGAATGCAATCTTTGCAAACCGTGGCTATAATGTTCATGAATCGATTCGAGTGAATCAAAACCTATTTTGCTTCAATTGTGTCTTGTATGCTTCTATAAGATCTAAGCAATTGAACAACTCTCTAACTAGTTCATTTGAGTCATTTGAACTAGTTATGGTGAAGATGAATATGGTTGATATGAAAGTGCTCAAATGGCTAACCATTAGTTAACTATTGTTGAACCAACTAAGTGTACACGTTTAGGTACGGTTACTCAAACCTAAATGAAGTTACATTTCATTTGTGTATAACAAGCTAAGTTCGATCTAACGGTTGAAAGATATTAGCTTGAATCTAATCAGGTTTTCATCTAACGGTGAATATTGAATGCTTTGTTACCAAGGTAACTTAGATTGTTGTAGTTTCAGGAAATCCCACAATACATCCCTCACAAGAATTCATAATTATCAACACATCTTTATAATCTAGAACAACACTTTTTATTAATTGATTCTAGAAATGTTACCGGAAAGAAATGAAATCAAGAATACAAATATTATTTTGGACTTTCTCTCTCCTCAAAAATTTCTCAACACTCCAAAATTAATCTCTCTTCCTTACGCCTATTCAACTCTTTATATAGGGTATTACATAGTGGATGACAGCTAAGCTGTCCTTTAATTTCGGATCTGGCTTGCGGCATTTCACAAGCTTACAAATGCTAATTCACAAATATCCTAAACTTCGCTAGATTTTCACACTTTATATGTTTTTATGTTGTCGCCATATGTTATGTCACTTTTTCTTTTAGTCTGTGACGGCATCGCAATGTTGTAAATGAAGATTTCGCAGGAGAGTTGTTGGTGCGATATTCTGATCATACAATTGCAAACCCTTATTTGGAGACCATATAAAGGAGATAGAGTCGATTCTCCTTTAATCTTAGGTTTTTCACGAAACCCTGTAGGTTAACGACTTAAAGACTTCATTGGGATTGTGAAGCCAGACCCAACTATTTTCCATGTAGTTGCATGATCTGATCTTGTTGTTTTCTATCGTGATTGAGTACAATAATAAGATTGGTTTGAGATTTATATCTCCGATATGCAAAATAGAAAAGTAGTCACAAACAGCTTTGTCTCGTCATTTGTGATTCCACAATATCTTGTTTCGTTAATCGATTAAGCTTATTGTGAGGTGATTGATAATACTAGGATGTTCTTCGGGAATATAAGTCAGGGTTATAAATTGGTTCATGTTCACCTTGATTTATCAAAAGACGGAACAAAACTCGTAAGTATTTCTGTGGGAGACAGATTTATCTATTCCAATAGACTTTTTATTGCGAGACATATTTGTTTATCAAGTCTTCGACTTTGGGTCGTAGCAACTCTTAGTTGTGGGTGAGATCAGCAAAGGAAATTAAGTGCGTAGTATCTTGCCAGGATCTGAGGCGTAAGGAGCGCAACTGTACCTTGAATCAGTGTGATATTGATTAGGGTTCAACTACAATCCAGATCGAAGTTAGCTTTGTAGTAGGCTAGTGTCTGTAGCGGCTTAATACAGTGTGGTGTTCAAATCTGGACTAGGTCCCGGGGTTTTTCTGCATTTTCGGTTTCCTCGTTAACAAAACTTCTGGTGTCTGAGTTATTTCCTTTCCACATTATATTTTGTTATGTAATTGAAATATCACAGGTTGTGTGTTGAATCGATTAATTGGTAAATCTAACCTTTGGTTGTTGATTGAATTTGATTGATCATTGAACATTGGTCTTTGGTACCGTTCAAGTTATTTCTTTTGTATTCAATCAGGCTCGCAAATTCCTATTTGTTTGATTGTGGGTTGAATCAAGAAATTGAGATATAACTCTATGATATACTTTTCATAAGATTGATTCTAACTGTTTAGTTGATTATCTTGAAAGTATATTAGAGTTAGTCCATACAAATTGCTAATAAAAATATTGGGTGAGGTTGTTGTACCCCCGCTTTTTGAATTGGTATCAGAGCATGCAAACACGTTAAAGACCTTATAAGTATGTGTTTGTAGCAATATGATTATTATGGACGAGTCTATCTCTAATAACGTACCAGGTCAGAAATTACCAGATGGTTTTCAAAGCTTGAATTCACCTGAGAGAACTGTCACAACTAAGTCAATATCTAAACATTCTCTAAATGTAGAAACTGTTGATTGGGAAAAATGCCTAGACGAACAGTTGGATAAAATTTCTGATGAAGGTGATTCAGATATTGATAGAGATGTTGATGAGAAAGTCTCAGAGTATGTTAAGTTTTTGGATTCATTAAAAATGAAGAATATTTCAACTTCTCATGTCACACCTCTTCCGACTCTTCTCTGTCAAGAAAATAAGAAATTGAAAAGGATTTACGGAGGTCTTTATGGTTGGAATCGCTTTTGCGAATCGATCCTCAAAGATACCGAGGAAAACCTGGGTAGAAAGTCACTTGAATGTGATCGTCTTTATAAAAAATACTTCTTATTAGAAGAGAAACTTGCAAAAATTGAAGTAATGATTAACTCCCAACAAGCAAGTTTTGATGAAAGAGAAGGCGCGTGTCTCGCTCGAGAAAAACGCCTCGAGGATGATTGAGCTGCTTCTCTTGATAAAATCAAGATGTTGGAATATGACTTGAAAAAGTTCAATACTAGTTCAAGCAAATTAACCACTATGCTAGGAGCAAGTAAAAATCATCGCGATACACGAGGATTGGGATATAAGGGATTAGATGCTCCAAGTACTAGCAAAGAGGTAAATTTTGTCAAGGTTAGTGATTCTTCTCAACAAAAGGTTTCCACTAATGGAAAAAATGAATTACCTTCACCTACAGTTAAGGTTCAAAATATTAAAGTATATCAACCTCCAAAGTCAGCACACATGGATCGAGGTAAGAACATTCCTTATGTTTGCCACTATTGCGGAAATAAAGGTCACCTGAAAAGGAGATGTCATTTTCGTATAAGGAATGAGAAACTTCATGATGTTCTTGTTTGGGCATCACATGAAGTTATGAAACCAATATCATATGTTAAGACTAATCCCCTTAACGTTACAGGTTGTAACTGTCTAACCTTTAGGCAAAGGAATTTGTGCTGTGATAAACCTTGATTTTCCTATAAATGTATGAATCCTTTTCACAATCGTAATAGTATTTAAAAGGATAACTTTGTAAATGCGAAGATAATATCCGATGCTCCCAGTTGGAGAAATACTAACTTGCAAAAGAATAATCAATCCAATTCTCTTCCGAGAATTCTAGAAGTGAGTTATGGGAAAAAGGTTCTGATTGTTCCTAAACGCACTCAGAAGTGGATACCAAAGAAAGACAATGATTTTTTGAGTGTGAAAAGGAATGATCTCCCAGAAAATTCCATGACTATGGAGAAAGGGCAGTATCCATGATGTTGGAACTTAAAAAGTTCTTTGGAAAGATGGATTTGGATGTGAAAGGTTCTAAAAGCGATCTCTTTCATGATAATCCAAAAATCACTTGTGGTGAGCAAGATATTGCTCACCTCAACACAAATTGAGTGTGTTGTTAGTGCATCGTCACCATGGAATACCCTGCTATGTATACGGTGAGGGAAGCACGAGAATTTGGGTGCACAGATTATGTTCGGTAAGGCTGTAGAATTTGATTGGATTCTTCTAAAAAGGTATGTCTATAAACTTGAGCAAGATTTGTGTTTTTATTTGCTTAGAGTACTTATAATGATCCATGTACCTTGCTTATAGTTCATTTCTACCTAACTTGATATGTGTTTAAGGTTCTTAAATGTTTAGGTTTGAAAATAGTAGTTCGGGATGTTTGGACTTCATGATACACATACCAGGCATGCATACCATCATTTAAAATCAAAATCCATGGATTTTAGTACGCATACCCATTTGCATACTGCTCCAGATCATGAAAATTCATTTGCAAACCGGTATGCATACTTGACCGTAGACGTTGATATTCAGTAAACTTGTTTTGGCCGTAACTTCTTCTTCCTAACTCGGAATTACCTCATTCTTTTTGAATTCTCTTCAAAATGGAGTTGAGAATTATTGAATTTGGATGAGTTAATATTGGTCTTTGTCCCGTAACTTGTTTTTGAGTGTTGTGCTCTATTTTGTCGCTCTTGTTCCACTTATCTTGGACTTGAGAACTTGGATTATTGGAGAACTACTTTTCTAAGCTCATTTGTAGATTTTATAAGAATTTTGTTGGTGAATCACAAAGAAGGAAGTTCAAAAATGGGCAATAGTACGCAATACTATGGGATGTGCACAATCATCTTATGTGAATTATGATGCATGGTCTTTATTGACTTTGTATGTTCTTCTTTGTTAAGAATATATTTTTATACGCCGTTGGAATCTATTCTTGGTGTAAATCCGTGCGAAAAAGATTGAATCTACCTTCAAAGGGAAAATAATTTTGCAGTATTAATCTTTATGGTTTTATATTGGAAATTGTTATGGGATATGTTGTTTACGTCCGAGAACCGTGACTGTCCTATACTTGTTCAAAAGTTAACTCTATTATATGTCTATATGAAAGTATTGATAAAATATAGAATGAACTTTTGACTACAAAATTTAAGCCTTTTATGTCATTATGCAAATATTGATGGAATAAAGGATTAACTTTTGTTTTCAAAGATTAAGTCTATTATATGTCATTATGCAAATAGTGATGAAGAATAGAATGAATCTTTGATTATTCCGCAGTATTGGTCTTTCCCTGATCCACATCTTTGTGTATGTACTGTGTTGCTTCGTAAGTTCTCTTATGTTGAGCATGGACAATTGAATTGATCATTTTCCTTGTGGTTAATTCAATTGAGATTTTTGGATACAACTTATGTGATTTGTTAATGTCCAAAGAAATCCTTATTTTCTTGTGAAAGTAAGGTCGTTGTTGTTGTTCTTTCGAGAATGACATTTTATGGGAGGAGTTCTTAATTGAACTTCTGCTTAATTGCCAAATCTTTGTGGGGAGTGATGTTGTGGAATATTATAGGGGTTATTTTGTATCTTTATAAACTCCTTGATGAATGCATTTAGTTTCGACTATATGATTGCATCTAAAAAAGTTGATATGTGATTTTCTTTTGGTCATGAAGTATCTCTATGGAAATTTCATGATGATCCCACTAATTTGCTTACCTTTGCCAATTTTATTGACAAAAGGGGGGAGAATTAATGTGTAGTTCAAACTATAAATACATATGGTTTTCGGATCATTATGTAAGGGGGAGTGGTTTTCATGTGAGATGAAGTATTGACTAAGTGGGAGTGATACATATCACCGTAGTATTATTGTCGAAGTTGTGATACAATTGAACTTTAATGTTGTGTAATAATACTATGATACTGTATAACAATGATTGAGAGTTATTGATTTCTCATTGTTATGGCTACGGATCTTCAACAACGATGACGCTGAATTGAATACCTTTAGAATCATTGAAGTACTTGGAAGTGATGAAGATTTCGAGTAATGTTGAAGAACGAAGGAGATCAAGCATTTGGATGAGAAGCTACAAAGTTTATTTATTTTGTATTCCATATATATTGATAGTTTTGTCACTAAAATTGACAAAGGGGGAGATTGTTAGAGCACTGCTCGGTCGAACTCGCAAGCGTTGCTATCTTAAGCTTGTTTGTCAAGTTTAGATGCCAAAACTATAAGTCTTGATTTCGAGTCCACTTATAGCTGAGTCTTGGATTAGGATAATAAGTATAGTTGAGCCTTATACTCTACGGAGTTCATCGATTGAAGACGAAGAACTACTCAAGGAACTTGTGGAACTTCATCAACAAAAGGTATGCATAGACTTGAACTTATCTATCACTCAAAAGTCTATCTATTTTATCTCCTATTTTGAGACAAAAGTCGTATTGCTATATAAACTTCGATTATACACATTTGTTATTTCGAGCCGATCTTATCTCGCTTATCTATTTCTCAAACTATGTTTTGGTAAGCTTTCGCTTTGGCCAAGTTCATCTTTACTCGTGACGAAAGTCATGTTGATTATTTCAATAACTTGAAAATCGCTTTGATGAAAAATAGTTTTTGAATAACAACTATATAACATCCTCTAAGAAAGTTTCAATGATTGAAATAAGATTTTAGAACACATAACCATCTTTGGATATAAACATAGTGTGTTCTCACATTTTTGTAAAAGTCCAAAACCGGGAACCCAAAGTATGCGTGCCCGTATGCGTACTGGAAGTTGTTGGAAATCCGGGTAAGTATGCGTACCCGTAAGCATACCGGGGGAAAGTTCACATCCGTGAATTTCTGCTGGAGTTTGAAAGTGAAAAACAAACTCAATCCGGTTACTTAAGTATTCATACCCGTTTGCATACTTAAGTAGGTTACTTTCTAAAATCGATCTGTTCATGAACTAAAACATTTATATAATAAGGAATGCAATCTTTGAAAACCATGGCTATAATGTTCATGAATCGATTTGAGTGAATCAAAACCGATTTTGTCATGTCTTGTAAACTTCTATAAGATCTAAGCAATTGAACAACTCTCTATCTAGTTCATTTGAGTCATTTGAACTAGTTATGATGTAGGTTGATATGAAAGTGCTCATATGGCTAACAATTGGTTAACTTTTGTTGAACCAACTAAGTGTACACGTTTAGGTACGGTTACTCAAACAGGAATGAAGTTACATTCCATTTGTGTATAACAAGCTAAGTTATATATAACGGTTGAAATATATTAGCTTGAATCTAATCATATTTTCATCTAACGGTGAATATTGAATGCTTTGTTACCAAGGTAACTTAGATTGCAAACCCTGATTTGGAGACTATATAAAGGATAACTCTAGTAACTGGGAAACCTAATACCCACACCTTTTGTGTGATACTAGTTGTATAAGATAGAGTCGATTCTCCTTTAGCCTTAGGTTTTTCACGAAACCATGTAGGTTAACGACTTAAAGACTTCATTGGGATTGTGAAGCCAGACCCAACTATTTTCTCTATAGTTGCGTGATCTGATCTTGTTATTTTTATCGTGATTGAGTACAATCGTAAGACTGCCTTGAGATTTATATCTCCGATAGGAAAGATAGAAAAGTAGTCACAAACACCTTCGTCTCATCGTTGTGATTCCACAATATCTTATTTCGTTAAGCGATTAATATTATTGTGAGGTGATTGATAATTCCAGGCTGTTCTTCGGGAATATAAGTCCAGGTTATCAATTGGTTCATGTTCACCTTGATTTATCAAAATACGGAACAAAACTCATAGGTTTATCGGTGGGAGACAAATTTATCTATTCTTTAGACTTTTCTATGTGATACAGATTTGTTTATCAAGTCTTCGATTTTGGGTCGTAGCAACTCTTAGTTGTAGGTGAGATCAACTAAGGGAATCAAGTGTGTAGTATCCTACTAGGATCTGAGACGTAAGGAGCACGACTGTACCTTGAATCAGTGAGATATTGATTAGGGTTCAACTATATTCCAGACCGAAGTTAGCTTTATAGTAGGAAAGTGTCTGTAGCGGCTTAATACAGTGTGGTGTTCAAATCTGGACTAGGTCTCTGCATTTGTGATTTCCTCGTTAACAAAACTTCTGGTGTCTGTGTTATTTCTTTTCCACATTATACTTTGTTATATAATTGAAATATCACAGGTTGTGCGTTGAATCGATCAATTTGTAAATCCAATATATGGTTGTTGATTGAAATTGATTGATCCTTGAACATTGGTCTTTGGTACCGTTCAAGTTATCTCACTTATATTCAATCGGGCTCGCAAATTATTATTTGTTTGATTGCGGATTAAATTGAGAGATTGAGATATAAATCTTTGATATACTTTTTATAAGATTGAGTCTAACTGTCTAGTTAATTCTCTTGCAAGTATATTAGAGTTAGTCCATACTGATTTCTAATCGAAATATTGGGTGAGGTTGCTAGACCCCCATTTTTTCAATTGGTATCATAGCAGGCAAACACGTTTAAGACCTCATAAGTCTGTGTTTGTAGCGATCTGACTCTATAGACGGAAGTATTATCTCTGATAAACGCGTCACCAGAAACAAAAGTTTTGTTTCTATATTGTCTATTAAAGAGAAAGATTTGTCAATCTCAAATATAGACGAACCTAGTGTTCTAATGAAACAAACTGAAAATGACATGTGTTACCCCGATTACTCCTCAAATGAGTGATGAAAGGGAAGCAGCTGAAGAGAGTAAACTGATTCTAAATCTTGTAGAATTCAGGCTGATATAATTAATCGGTTGAAAAACAATTTCATTGTTCTTCTCGGTATAGTGAGAGATTGCGACTCTAATGATAAAGCTCATTATAAGAAAAACACTAGAGTTCGGTCATCACGTATCTTACTCGAGGAAAATCTCAAAAAGGATGCTTTGGAAATTGAACATATCTTGAATAAACTCTCTATTCAAGGATGTTACAAAGTCCACTATACCATCTACTTCTGTCACAACTGAAAGAGTTCCAGTTCCAGAAGTAAAATTTCAATCCCTTTCTATTGGAAAAGATGTGCTTACAGCCTCCTCAAATCAAGGAAGTTCCTCATCACATGGAAGGAAAAAATCTCCCAACGATGGTATTAAGACTGTTCTGTCTAATCACTCAGGTGATCAGAAAGTGTATCTCTTTTGTGATTCAAAAGGACATGTTGAAAAAAAGAGGAAAATGAGGTTGAATGACAATTCTATTGTCCGTCTTCAATACACCTTAGATTTAATTCTCAAAGGTATAACTGACATTCGTATGTCTAAACCAATTGGTTTCAGTACTCACCCTGTGTATCCTACCAGGAAAGTCAGTTCGATGTGTTCCTCAAATATACAAAAACGAAACAATCTTCCTAAACCAATTCGTTCAAGAAGAACTCGTGGGTCTTCTTCAATCAAAAAGGGAGATAATGTTGTTCATGATGTGAAAAAGGTACCAGAAGAAGGAAGAAATTGAGAGATGGAAGACAACCTAAAACGATAATTGAAGGATATAAATAGATTATTAACAAGCTGTCAATTCCCTCTAGTCAAAGATCTTCAGGTAAGAATACATACTATACGTCGTACCTTGATGATAATAAATTTTATGATAACTTTTCGTATCATAACGGTTTTCCTCCAAAGACCGGGAGAAAAAGGTTTAACCGAAAACAACGTTCATTTGATGAGATCAAGGCTCATACTTGTGCTAATTAATCAAAAGGTTGAAATCTCACTCACAAAAATCCAGGTTGGGTGAGATATGGTCAGGTATACTTGACGGCAAAGTGTGTCCTGATTCTCTGGCTATTTTCTTATCGTTCCTAGCCGGATTATCTTTACAAGCATGTTTGCATAAGTATTTGTATTTTGTTTTGACGAAGTTTTTCAATTTCTTCTTGAAATTTTGTTTTGTCAAATAGCTACTCTTGAGCTCTAAATTGTTTCTCTGTGGAGATATAAAATTTAGGGAACATTATTTATATACCCCTACTATGAGACCCATAGAAAATATACCCTTTTGAACTTTACAAATACCCCTAAGCATAATACATTACTAAAATACCCTCTTTTATGTAATGTATATACAAAACCATTACCACTAACCACTATTCAACAAAAAAAAACAAAAAAAATTATTGTCCGCTATCACCACTGTCCACCACCGCCAACTGCCACCAACACCGATGACCACCACCGCCGCCGCCAACCACCACTGCCAACCGCCACCACCGCCGCTGCCAACCACCACCACTGTCCACCACCATGTTCCACCACCGATAACCACCACCACCTCCAACCACCACCACTATCCACCACTACCACCGCCAACTACCACCACTGACAACCACCACCACTACCCATCACCTCCACCAATCACCACCAATCACCACCAGCAACCGCCAACTCCCCCACCATCATCTAGAGGCAACTTGCTGAAAGTTATCGTCGAATCTGGAGGCAACTTGATGAAGTTGTCTTCAATAATGGAGGCAACTAGCTCAAGTTGTATCCACATATGGAAGCAACTAGGACAAGTTTTCTCCACATTATGAAAAGTATACACAAAAAATGAACCCGGCGTGAGTCGAACACGCATCATCTGACATGGAGTCAGTCGTGCTACCGTTGCACCACAGGTTTGTTAATGCAAAATGACATACAAAATCACATCCAAATAAATATACTACAGCTACTGATGTATAAAACTACACAGATGTTGATGGTCTGTAACATATACATACCTAGTAGTTTGCGCGCATCCAACACAAGTTCATATTGTCTGTCGCAATTACACCCACCACGGCTCAAACCACCACCAGATAACACCATATCCTCCATTTCTACTACTGCAACTCATATTGAATTCCTACTGAACTTCCTAAGCATTTATTTATCCTCTTGACTTTAAATCATGAGCATCAACAACACAACCATCATCAGCAACTCAACACAACAACTACTTTAAGATATATGTATAAGATAACTTCAGATGAATGAATGGACCCAAAAACATAACCAAGTTTCCTCCAAACTGGAATCAACTAGCTGAAGTTGCCTCCAACCTGGAATCAACTAGCTCAAGTTGCCTTCAAAAGTGAAAGCAACTTTCTCAAGTTGTCTCCAAAAAAAGGAAGCAACTAGCTCAAGTTGTCTCCAATAATGGAAGAACCTTGGTCAAGTTGTCTCCAATAGTTTGACGCATCCAACACAAGTCCATTGCAACAAACCATTACATCTAACACAACAAAACCACCTCCACTTCATTCAAACACTGACCCTGCAATATAGCAATTTTAGTTCCACCATTTCCAGTACCACAAACACTATGAAGCTTCATGTCATACTCTGTTGCAGTTCAAGAACACCATACCCAAGACTCCATCTGCTATCCAAGTTCATGTACATTATCATAACAACCTGCCATTGCCTGTACCTACATCTTCTTGTTATTTCTCAGTTTATCTCATCTGCTTCCAACAGCATCACTGACTCCATCTTGTCTTGCACCTGTATCTCATACTCAATATCATTCATTCTCAGCTCTGCACTGCCTCTAACAGTCCACAACTTCCCTGTAATATGCAGTATCACCAAGTATTCAGCAGCATCACTGACTCTATCTTGTCTTGCACCTGTATCTCATACTCAATCTCATTCATTCTCAGCTCTGCACTTCCTCCAACAGTCCAAAACTTCCCTGTAATATGCAGTATCACCAAGTATTCAGCAGCATCACTGACTCCATCTTGTCTTGTACCTGTATCTCATACTCAATATCATTCATTCTCAGCTCTGCACTTCCTCCAATAGTCCACAACTTCCATGTATTATACAGTATCACCAAGTATTCAGCTGCTCCATCTCTGGCCAATGACACCTGCAATCCCTATTTCACCCATCTCTCAAAAAATTCAATAAATAACACAATCAACTTCAACTTGAACTGCAATTCTCAAAAACCTATTCTGCAATTAACTATCTCTTCCATTAACATAACCTTCGAATTAAACCCCAATTTCATAATAAATCAACAACCCCCAAAAGTACCAACATTCATTGAATCACCCAAAATTGAATTCATCGACGTTCTTCTTCCTTCACTGATTTCTTCACTTAAGTTCTTGCCTGAGACTTATAAATCAAACCCATTACTGCAGCATCTATCTTCTCTTATCGACATCAATAACCACTAGATCCCTTTTCTTCTTCTCGAACTGAGCCAAACCCATCACTCTCCATTCTCTGTAATCAACCGCAAATTCAAGACAAACCCTATCTCAACATCATCACACAAAAATTGTATCTTCGAATCTGTTGGATAATCTTCACTATTTATAACTCAAATTCAACCCATCTTCGATTCTTCTATTTCAAATCTGATTTCTCTTGGTCTCTGAATTTCTGTAAGTCTCGGATTCACTACAAACCCTGATTTGATATCACATCTCTCCACTATTCCATTTGTTCATCGATTCCAGTCCAGTGATTTCGAGATTTGAATTTGTTCATCTCTTCACTTCGAACTGAAATTGCAATATTGCAGGGTCAGTAATTTCGAGATTTGATTGAAGTCGAAAACCTAAATCTCAATTTCTAGATCTATTGAAAACCAAACATGTAAAATGTAGTGGCGGTGATTGAGATGGTGATGGCGGCGGCGATTGAGATGCAGATGGTGGTGGTAGGAGTGATAAAATATTTTATGAGATTATGAGTTGAGGAAGAATGAAGGTGGAAGGTTAAAAAAGGAAGTCAACAAATTGTGATTTTGTTTTGGACTTGTTTTTTACCCCTCGAGGGTGTTTGTGCAAATCCCATGGATAATAGAGGTAATAATAACATTCCCACTAAAATTTATTGAGTCACAAATTTGTGAAAGTTTTTACGTAGCAAAAAATTATGTCATATCGTAAAAGTATGACCTTTTGTGAGTGTTTTTGTGTTGGGTCAAGTTGTGTTCATACGGGTATCCTTGTTAATATAACGAATCAATTTTGGAAACCCTAAAAGCTACCTTCCCTGAGAAACCATTTAAATATCAAACCTATTGAGTCACGTACGCATACTCTGGGTTATTCTATTTTGTCAGGAATGTCTTCATCTTCTAGATCTGGTGATTTTGCAAGAGGTTTTCTTGATAAAGGTATTGGTTTCGAGTCCAAAGTGAGGAAGAAAAGAACCCTTGTAGAAGATGATTGTCCTAATGCCTCATGTTACTATGCCTATACACATCAGGATATTGAGAATGAGTACATGGTTTCTGCTGAAGTGGTTCATGATTTTCTTAAATACTTTGACGAAGCTAAACTGCAACTCGTTGATACTATGAAGAGTCTTGATGTGTTAAGAAATGAGTTGAAAGGGTTAATTGTGACCTTGTTCTCATGAAGACACATGTTAAAGAACTTCTCAATGATGATATCTTCTCTAAAGAAGCAGTGGATATTTTCAATCACAAGCTCAAAGATCCCAAGGCTCATGAGGATTCCGAAAAGGCTATTTGATTTCTGTTCATGTTCGGTTTTGATGGTTTAGGAGTCTTTCTTTGTTTCTTAGCTTGTCGATTTATTAATGTCTATGAAACTTCTTTGGAATATTTATTCTTGTGTTTTTAAGAAGGATAACTAGGGTTTGGAATAACTATTATTGTGATTACACATAGCTATTACCAACGATTTTCATCTTGCAATGTTTTTAGATTTATTTATTTAAATTCTAAAGTTTATTTGGAAGATAATTTTGCAGTATTAATCTTTATGGTTTTATATATTGCAACTTGTTATGGGATATGTGTGTTTGCGTCCGTGAACTTTGTTTATCCCATACATTGTCAAAAGTTAAGTCTTTCATATGTCGATATGCAAGTATTGATAAAAGATTGAATGAACTTTTGACAAACAAAAGTTAAGCCTATT
Source organism: Papaver bracteatum (assembly GCA_023529315.1). Taxonomy (NCBI): domain Eukaryota; kingdom Viridiplantae; phylum Streptophyta; class Magnoliopsida; order Ranunculales; family Papaveraceae; genus Papaver; species Papaver bracteatum. Next base: position 3,306,565 of record JAJJWX010001287.1, read on the forward strand.
ATGTAATTATGCAAATATTGATGGAAGATGGGATGAACTTTTGTTTACAAAGATTATGTCTATTATATGTCATTGTGCAAATAGTGATGAAAAATAAAATGAATCTTTGTTTATTCCGCGGTATTGATCTTCCCCGATCCATGTTTTATGTAAATACTGTGCAGCTCCGTAAGTTTCTCTTATGTGAGCATTTCCGATTAAATTAATCATAGGTTCTCTTATGGTTAATTTAATTGAGATTTTTTTGATACAAATTCATATTCTTATGAGATTTGTTAATGTCCAAAGAAATACTTCTTTTCTTGTGAAAGTAAGGTCGCTCTTTTTGTTCTATCGGGAATGACATTTTATGGGGGAGAGTTCTTAATTGAATGTAGTTGCAGGAATTCCTACAATACATCCCTCATAAGGATTCATGATAATCAACGCATCTTTTAGATCAACAAAGACACTTTTATTAATTAATTTATGGAGTTTTACAAGAAATGAAATCAAAAATACAACTACTGTTATAAACTTTCTCTCTCCTTAAAACTTTCTCTTTACTCTAAAAAGATCTCTCCCTTCCTTAAGCCTATTCAGCTCTTTATATAGGGTATTACATAGTGGATGACAGCTAAGTTGTCCTTTATTTTCGGATTTGGCTTGCGATATTATTGCAAGCATTCAAGTATTAAGATCGCAACATTCTTAAATATCGCAAAGTCTTCACATCGTTCTCATGATTAGGTGTCGTCATCTGCTACATCATTTCTGTAGTCAACCTGCGGCGGCTTCGCAATGTTCTTTGGATGGAGATTTCATGGGGTACTCCTGTTGCTATATTCTGATCCTACATCTTGCCTCTTCTCATGTCTTCTCTGCGAAGGAGAGAATATCATGAGAAATTATACTTCAAAATGCCGCAGCTGTTCATCTCTTGCAGAATTTTCTACCTACAAGACTCCATGAATTAAGCATAACCGCCTACACGTGTCAAATATTCCCTTGCTCACCCGCACGTTCTATGTTATCCGGTCACCATTTTTTTGTCTATTTAAGAAGAGATTTAGTAGAGAGATAATTTTCTTCTTTTACTTCGTCTTCCTCACCTCCACGCTCTCTGTAAATCTTCATCGTCTGCAACTTTCTTCTCTAAATTTTACGGATTCATCTTTCTGCTACTGTTTTCATGGAGTCATCAAGGTTAGTTTACCTTTTTCTTCTTCTGATTTTGCTGGAACTAATCTCCTTATTTAATTTTGTTCTACTTTATATAATTCTCATACTTTTTTCTGTTTCAGCAAAAGCAGCTCCAACACCAAATTTACAGTCCAAAACCCTAATGTTCCCAAGAGTTCACAGCCTAAAGTTGCTGCTAGTAAAATAAAGCCTGTGAATACCATGGTACTAAGAGACACTATTCTTTTAAATAACAATATTGTTGCCTCTGTTTCTTATCTGGATTGTGATTCGCAGGGTGATGGAGATGCCAATAAACCCCCCAAGAGATCTCGCTATCTTAAAGCTATTGAAACTTCTGTCCCATTTCCTATATTTAACCCTTAAGTATCTCCCGTAATACCTTCGCAGGTTGAATCCTTACTTCCTGTCTGCGAAGATATCGCTACTGATTCTACCCCTTCAACTGATCTTCTTATGAATGAGGCTCACTTCATTAATCCTGTTGCGAATGAAACCTTCTCTTCTCCAGCTACCAATACCCCTCAACTTGACTCCACCTCAACCTCAATCATTAGTCTTCCTCAAACTTCTCCTCAACCATCTGAATCAAAGAGTGATTCAGTTCCCCAACTTCCTATTATCACAACCTCTTCGTCTAAATCTCTCCCTCTCTATAAAGAAACTTTAGATGGAATAGATATTGCTTTCAAGGTTTTATCTGATATTCTGGATGATGTAAAGAAATCTTCTGCTGATCCTATCAAATTTGGTGTCTGCGAAATTTTGAGTAAGTACTTTGGTTCCGATAGAATGGTTTCGCAAACATATTTAGAAAATAAAGTTGAATATTTAAAGGATCATCTCCAAGCCATGACCTTAGAATGTGGCACTCTTCGTCTTGAGAACCAAAAGCTTCAAAATATTTCGCTAGATTGTGATGGTCTTCGCAAGAAGAACAAAGAGTTAAAAGGTATAATTTCCTTATTTCTGCCTTTGATTTACCCTTTTTAATAGTTTTGTCCTTTCCCTATTCAATTTTCTTAAGATCCTTTGTTCTCCCTTTAAGTTTTAAACCATAAACGAATAATGGAGAGATATCAGTTCGAATCTGCTGCCGAAGAAGCCCGTGTGGATAGAGATATTTGGATGGATCAATATAACCAATTAGATAACCTTCATACATACTCTGTTGATCAAATAGATAATCTTACCAAGGAGAATACTCAATTAATTCAGAAGCAGAACTTATTAAGTAGTGAAATATCTCATCTCTCTTATTCTTTGACAAAAGCTGACTTGGAGTTGGAAACTTTATCAGATGAGAATAAAACCCTATCTCAGGAGAAGTGAATTCTTTTAAACAAGGTGGCGACCTCTTCGCATCAACTTAGCATTTGCCAAAAAGTATGTGCTGATCAGGAACGTTCCCTTCACTCATTGAGGGATAAACTTAAGGAAATAACAGAATCATTTATCGTTGAGAGAGAAAAACTTATCCAGAGTAGAATAACTTTAAGTGTGAAGGAAAGTCAACTCAAAGATCAATACTCCAAATTATAAGAATCTTACACTTCCCTTGCGAAGGAGAACACCTTACTCATTTCTAAAGAAAAGAATCTTCAATCTCGCCTGAAAGGTTTAGTTGGAGATAAGTTTGATGATGCAATGAATCACTTGGAGAATAGTTGTTTAGCTTCAACGCAATATATTATTTCGCAAAAGGAAGGTAGTCACAAAGATTTGACTGCCTCAACCATCCTTTCTTCATTAAATCTTTTTGTGATATTTTCTTTGCGAGTCCTTCGCCTGAATGATTTTCTGTATTCTTCTTTTTCGCAGAATCTGAGAAAAAACTTCATTCCTCCATTTCTGTTTTGGATTCTAAGCTTGCCAAGATTCGCAAAGAGAATGCATTACTTGCCTCTACCCTTGCTTGTTCTCGCGATCGAGCAGAAAGAAGATATGATTATCTTGTTTATTTTAAAGATATGGAAATAAGAAACCATGAGAAAACACTCCTTCGCCAAGCTCATCTCCAGGCTGAAGTTCATGTGAATGATATCTTACTATCCCAGTCTCTTCCTCCTATATAAATCAAGCCTTTGGAAGTAGATGATGATGAAGTTCCTCGTGCTGCTGATAGTGACTATGATTATGAAAGTGGTGAAGAGGCTATCTCTCAAGAAGGTTTTGCAAATGAGGAAGAAGTCCCTCTTAAAGAAGCAACTATTGGTGATAACCCAAATGAAGAAGAAGCTAGAATAAACCAGGATAAAGAGAAAACTGATGTTGAAGTGGATCAGAACAAAGAAAAGGCTGACGAACATGAAAAAGCTGGCGAAATTGGAGAAGCTGGCAAAAACGTTGATGAAGAAATTAATGTTGAAATTTGAACTTCTTGTGTAATTTTATTTTCTTGAGTTGTTTCATCTTTCCTCCTTTTTGCGAATGATGTACTTCAGTCAATCTTTGAAATGTTTTTACTCTTTTATCATTGTACTTTTTTGCGAGAAAGACAATTTTTTTTGTTTATTAATTTCCATACTGCCTCTCATTATCTTTCTTGTGATGAATGACCTGCATAAGTAACAATCGTCAATGTTTATAAATTTTTTGTTGCGTTATGTGGTCTTATTTTTCCTTCCTAGTTAAAGGTCTTATTTTGCCACCTCTTATCATTGTGACAAAATCGCAGGACATTCTTACATTTTCATATAAGAACCCATTGATCTTGCCTTACCTATCTCTTTTATTAGTGTCTTTGATGTGACAATATGACAGGTCTTAAGATTCTTGCGAAAATAAAGCCCCATGACATTGTCGTCTTGCGATGAAATCGTAGGACGTCCTTACACTTTCATGTAGTGACCCATTGATCTCGCCTTATCTTTTTCTTTTGTATTATTGCCTCTTTAGGATTGTCACACAAATATGAAAAGCCTAAATATTCTTGCGAAAATAAAGCCTCATGACATTTGCGTCTTAAGACACTTATCAGCTCCCTAATGGAGGGTGCCGCCCTTATCTTCCCCTGGTTGACCCTTCAAGGAGACGTACCTATACCATACAAGGTTGGCTCCTCCCATACGGTCTTAACAAAAACCTGTTGTTTTCATAGCCGCTTATCCCTTTTGCCTATATGGCTTATGGTTATGAGATTTCACCCTAAGTGGGGTTTTCTTCAGGCCGAGTGCATCATAGTCAAGACTTGCCAATAATGGCCAGGTACGTTCCAGACGACCCAGGCACTCTTGGCTCAACCGTGTACCTCGGCGCCTTGATTACATTTTGCACTTCTTAGAAGAGACCCTCAGTTGTCTAGCCTAAGTCATAAGCTTAGGTTGAAAATCCAAGGTATCTCTCCTGGATGAGATTTATTGACCCAAAATCTCCATGACTCAGGTTCCAGGGGCGGTGTAACCTTTTTGCTGAGTCATGCAATAGGTACCCCATTCTATGACGTACTTTAGGTCTTACATTTGCCTCTTGCGAAATTTTGATCCCGCGAACTAGGGTGTACGCCATAGTAGGTTCGTTCCTTTCTAGTATATCATTTATCTTTGATTATCTCTTGGTAATATCATTATTTCTGCGAAATTTTCTCGTATTTTCATATTTTTTTTGGATATGTATCATTTCGCAATTACTCTTTCATAATATTTTCTCATACATCCATTTTGTTTCAATCAGATATCATTTCACAATCTACTCTTTTCTAGAACCTCTTATGGGTAGTATCTCTTTAAGTATAATCTGTTCCATGGTCTATCCAGTCTATGACCTACATCTTTACCCTCAGGATCCATCAATCTATATGCCCATGTTCCGACTATCTCTTTAATAATGTATGGACCATCCCATTTTTTCGCTAGTTTTCCACCATGTTCTCGCTGATATATTGGTGTTTCACGCAGCACCAAATATCCTGGTTAAAACTCACGTGTTTTGATACGTTTATTATACTCTCGGGCTAACCTTTGATGATAATTTTCCATATGTTGCAGAGCCCTTTTTCTCTTTTCTTCTAATTCATCAAGCTTGGTTAAAATCATACCCGCACTAAGGTTTTTCTCCCAAGCCTCTCTCTTTGTTGTGGGAATAATAACTTATGTGGGAATAATAACTTATGTTGGTATCTGCTGACAAACTGGCTAAAAGGGGGGCTATGTTAAATTGTGGAGATCAGAGAATCTATGGAGAAAAACAAGACTTCCTGGGCTGCCTGGAGAGCCCAGACCAAGTTTTCTTTAGATTTTATTAATTTATATAATGAGCTTGTACTTTAGTTCTTTCTTTGTTAAACTTCTTGGGCTTGTAATTCTTTAAACCTTTTTCTAATAAAATTTTATTATTGAGCAAAAAAAAAAGAGTAGCTTCTCGCCTAGTTGTGTTGTAAGGCCATATTGCATTATGCACCCGTTCGCACCATGACCTATTATGTCCTTCTAACTTCTTCTTCAGTATATATGCAATTGTCTTATTTGTTGCTTCTGCCTGTCCATTGGCCTGTGGATATAGAGATGTTGACTTCCCACATTTATCTTAAATGCATTGAGTAACATTTCTATGTTCTGCCCTTCAAACTGTTTCCCATTATCATATACCAACTGTGCGGGAGTTCCAAATCTGCAAATGATATTTTAAAATATCAATGTAAAAATGTCTTTGTCGCGAATATGTTGTACTGCCTTTACTTCTGCCCATTTTGTGAAATAATTTGTGGCGATAATTAGATATATTCTCTGACCAGATCCTGGTAAAATCGGTCCTTCAATGTCTAAACCCAATTTTCCGAAAGTCCATACACTTGTTGAAGATGTTAATGGTGCTCCAGGTGCATGTATTTTCTTTCCGCGCCGCTGACAATTTTCGCAACGCCTTGATATTTGTTTCGCATATTCATGCATATATGGCCAGTAATAACCTTACATTTTTGCTCTGTATGCCAAAGATATTCCTCCACTATGGTTGTCATCTCCCCACAATGTAACACATTTAATATTTCTTCTCCCTTTTTTCATGTCAAACATCTAAGTGATGGTCCATTCAAGGATCTTTGATACAATACCCCATCTCTCATTTCATAATTTGTCGCACGGCTCTTTAACTTGTGTGCCTCCAATCTATTTCTTGGTATTTCTCCTTTCGCCAGATATGCATGAAGTTCTGCTCTCCAATCTTCGATATTGGGTACTTGTTCTTCTTCTCCACATTTTATTATCATTACATCTACCTCTTCCTCTTCTTCTTTATTGATTGATGGTGATAGAAGTGTTTGTATCTTTATGTATCTCGTAGTTGGGTCTGTCATCATACTTGAGATGAAAGCAAAGGCATCTGCAAGTCTGTTATCTTTCCTTGATATATGTCTCCATTTTATTTTTGGGATTTTTGCTGATAATTCTTCAACAAGTTTCTTGTATTTCTTCAAGGATGGTTCATTTGTAGTGTATTCTCCTTTTATCTGACGAATGACTAACTGGGAATCACTGGTGATTCTCACATTTTCCAATTTCATTTCTATTGCGAATTTTAGGGAATGTACCACATCTTCATATTTTGTTTCATTATTGGTGGATGTGAATTCCTATCTGAAAGAAAAAGCCATTTTCGTTCCTTCTGGAGAAATCAAAACAATTCCAACTCCATTACCTTCCCCATTTGACGATCCATCCACCAATATTTCCCATATGTTAGGCTCTGTTAATAGATCTCTTGGATTTCCATGTTCTTCTTCCATTTCCATCATTTTTTCCACAGCTTCATCATCTTCTAGAGGAAATTCTGCTAAGAAGTCTGCGACAACTTGTGACTTGGGAGAAGATAATATTTCATATTTGATTTTGAAATGCCCTACTTGTGCATTCCATCTCTCAACCCTGCCTGACCTTTTTTAATTCTTCATCACTGATTCAATTGGTACCTTTGTCAACACCCTTATTTTATGTGCCTGAAAATATATGCGAAGTTTAAACGTTACATAAACTAATGCCAGAATTAGCTTTTCGATTTTTGAATAATTTTTCTCTGCGGCATTGAAGGTTTTGATAATGTAGTAGATTGGTATTTCAACTCATGCATCCATTCGTAATAACATAACACTTAATGCGTGCGAAGTTGTCGCAAGATAAATTAATAATTCTTCTACTGGTTCTGGCTTTTGAAAAATGGATATATTCATCAGGTATTCTTTTACTCCTTGAAGAGATTTCTCGCATTCATCTGTCCATCCAAATTTTGTCCCCTTTTTGTGTATGTTGAAAAAATGTTTACATTTGTCTGATGATCGCGAGATGAACCTTCCTAGCGAAGCTAAGAGTCCGTTTAACTTCTGTATGTCCTTTACCGTCGCTGGTGTTGGCATGTCACGAATTGCTTGCACTTTCTCTGGATCAACTTGTATTCCTTCTTTCGATACAATGTAGCCTAAAAAAATTCCGGACGCAACCCCAAAGATACACTTCTCTAGATTTATTTTGATGTTAAATTTCTGCATCTGTTCAAAAATTTCCTTCAGATCTTGCACATGGTCTTTTGCTTCTTTACTTTTTATTAACATGTCATCTACATACACCTATAATGTTTTATGTATCCATTTCGCGAACACCTTCTCTACCATCCTTTTGTATGTTACTCCAGCATTTCACAAACCAAATGGCATTTTTGTATAATAGTACAACCCTCTTGGAACGAAAAAAGCAGTATGATCTTGATCTTATTAGCGAGAGGGATTTGATTATAACCTTTGTACCCATCTAGAGAAGATATTCTATCATTTCCCGCCGCTGATTCAACCATTTGTGGAATATCTGGTAATGGAAAACTGTCTTTCGGACAAGCTTTGTTTAGATCAGTAAAGTCTATACAAATTCTTATCCCCTTATTCTTGTTTAGGACCACAACCATGTTTTCTATCCACTCCGGATATTTATCTTGTCTTATAATTCCTGCATCAAGCATCTTCTGCAGCTCTTCTTCTATTTGCGGATGATATGTTGTTGTGATTTTTCTTATTCTTTGTTTGAATGGCCTTACATTTTTTTCAATCTCCAACCTATGACACGCTACAGATAGATCTATTCCAGGCATCTCATCCATGTTCCATGCGAAAATATCTTCGTATTCTCGCAAAAGATTAATGGTTCTTTCTTCTCCATCTGCCTCCATCTTGGTCCCAATCCTTAGCATTTTGGGTTCTTTTTTAGTTCCAACATTCACTTTCTTTATTGGTTCTGTTGCGGTGTAACTGGACTTAGGTTCTTCCATGGGTGTTGGTTCTTTTATCACCTTCGCAAGTTCATTTCCTTCTTCCGAAATTTCGCTGGGTATTATTTTTCCTTCTTCTGCTCTTATCATGTAAATTCTAATTTCTTCTTCTTTCTTTGCCTCTTTCGCCATTTTTCTGCAATTTTTTTGCTTCTTTGCACATCCTTCATAATGCTTCACTTCAATTTGATGGCATAATTTCTCTTTATCAACATATCCTCTAATTTCGCCAATCCCACTCGGTATAGGAAATTTGACGCATTGATGCAATGTTGACACTACGGATTTAATTGCGTGTATCCATGGTCTTCCCAACAACATGTTATATGGCGATTCCATATCCACCACACATAGCGTCACTTGTGTTTCAACCTCTCCTAGCGAAATTCGCACCACTATTTCTCCTTTCGGTTTTGTTGTAGATTTTCCAAAGCCATGAATATGATATGTTGAAGGAGATATTCTTCATCTTTGTATCCCATTCCTTTGTATGCATGGTAAAACATTATATCCGCCGAACTCCCTGTGTCCACCAAAGTACTGTTTACCATCCATTCTTCCATTATTTTTGCTGATTACCTCTTTTCTTTCTGCGTGGTTACTGTGATTACCAAAGGAGATGTGTGGCTCAAATTTTCTCTTGGTATCTCTGCTGCTGTGAATGTAATTTTCTGTTTTTCCCAATCTTTCAAGGGTGATACCTTCTCCACTGTCATGATTTTTTTTCCTTCAAAATCTTGTTTATGTATTCTTCCTCTGATGCTTTCATGATATTCATTAATCATTATTTTTGTGATTAAACTACACTCCAACCTTCTGTTACCTTCATTGATTTTGGCTATTTTTTCCTTAACTAGTTTATTGATTGGTTTCGTCATTTTCTTCACTTGAACAATCTTAATAACAATCTTTTATCTTGTTTTTTTCACAGTTTTAAACCTTCAATCCATGTTTCAAGCGCCATTATGTAGTTGCAGGAATTCCTACAATACATCCCTCATAAGGATTCATGATAATCAACACATCTTTTAGATCAACAACGACACTTTTATTAATTAATTTATGGAGTTTTACAAGAAATGAAATCAAGAATACAACTATTGTTTCTAAACTTTCTCTCTCCTTAAAACTTTATCTTTACTCTAAAAAAGATATCTCCCTTCCTTAAGCCTATTTAGCTCTTTATATAGGGTATTACATAGTGGATGACAGCTAAGTTGTCCTTTAATATCGCAAGCATTCAAGTATTAAGTTCGCAACATTCTTAAATATCACAAAGTCTTCACATATTTCTCGTGTTTAGGCTGTCGTCATCTGCTACGTCATTTCTGTAGTCAACCTGCGGCGGCTTCACAATGTTCTTTATATGGAGATTTCATGGGGGTAATCCTATTGCGATATTCTGATCCTACATTGAACTTGTGCTTAATTGCCAAATCTTTGTGGAGAGGGCGGCTATGGAGTATTATAAGGGTTATCTTGTATCTTTATAAACTCCTTGATGAATGCGTTTAGTTTTGGCTATATGATTGCATATAAAAAAGTTGATATGTGCTTTTCTTTTGGTCATGAAGTATCTTTATGGAAATTTCATGAGGATCCCACTAATTTTCGTACCTTTGCCAATTTTATTGACAAAAAGGGGGAGAATTAATGTGTAGTTCACACTACAAATACATATGGTTTTCGGATCTGTTAGAGCATTGCTCGGTCGAACTCGCATGCATTGCTATCTCAAGCATGTTTGCCAATGTTAGTGATCAAAACTAATGTCTTGATTATAGTCTACTTATATATTAGTCTCGGTCTAGGACAGTTAAGTATAGTTGAGCTCCAGACTCCATGGCAATTATCTTACAAAGACGAAGAACTACTCAAGGAACTAGTGGAACTTCATCCGACTAAAAGGTATGTGGAGACTTGAACTCATCTATCACTCAAAACTCTACTCTATCTCCTACTCTTGAGAAAAAAGTCGTATACGTATGATAGTTTTTATACATACACATTTGTTATTTCGAGCCGAGTTTACTCGCCTATATTTTTATCGAAATATGTGTTGGTAAGCTTTCGCTTTAACCATTTTCATCTTTACCCGTGACGAAAGTCATGATGATGTTTCAATCTTGAAAATAGCTTTGATGACGATAGTCGTGAATAACGATTGTTATAACATTATAGAAGAATATTTCAACGATTGAAATGTAGAGTTGAGATTACCACCTATGGATATAAGTATATATAGTGTGTTCGCACATTAGTGTATAAATCCATGTACCGAAAACCAAGTGCGTGCATATGTGTGCATGCGGTATTGGTGAAGGAGACAGGTTGGGTACGCATACTGGAGGAACTTTCCTCCCGGAAAATTATGCTGAGTTTGGAGTTTACGAACTCATAAACCAGTCACCTTAGGTACGCGTACTGGCGAAACTCTTCTACCAAAAAAGTTCAGTTGAGTTTGGAAACTAAAACCAACTCAAAATCCGGTAGCTAAGGTACGCGTACCCAGGATGGTTATTTTTCAAATCGGTAGTTCATGGACTTAAAACAATAAATTATAAGGAATATAATCTTTGCAAACCGTGGTTATATTGTTCATGAATTGATTCAAATGAATCAAACCGATTTGTTTCAATTGTGTCTATGCATAAAGACCTAAGCAATTGAACAACTCTTCAACTAGTTCTTTTGAGTCATTTGAACTAGCTAGTTATGAGAAAGATGAATACGGTTAATATGAAAGTGATCATATGGATAACCATTGGTTAACTATTTGTGAACCAACTGAGTGTACACGTTTAGGTATGGTTACTCAAACCTAAATAAAATACATTTCATTATGTGTGACAAGCTAAGTTTTTATCTAACAGTTGGAAGATATTAGCTTGGTTGAAACAGGTTTTTCATCTAACGGTGAATATTGAATGCTTTGTTACCAAGGTAACTTAGATTGCAAACCCTGATTTGAAAACTATATAAAGGGAACTCTAGCAGCTGGAAAAAGTAATCCCCACACCTCCTGTATGATACTAGTTGGTTTTGCTAGAGTCGATTCTCCTTTAACCTTAGGTTTCTTCTCGAGACCCTGTATGTTAACGACTGAAAGACTTCATTGGGATTGTGAAGCCAGACGAAACTACTTATCTTGTAGTTGAGCGATCTAATCTTGCCATTTTAAATCATACGAGTTCAAATGAATAATTGTCTTGAGATTATATCTCCGATAGGGCAAGATAAAAAGAAATCACAAACATCTTCGTCTCATCGTTTGTGATTCCGCAATATCTTATTTTGCTACCATATAATTAAGATTATTGTGAGGTGATTGATAATTCTAGGCTGTTCTTTGGGAATATAAGTCCGGGTTATCAATTAGTTCATGTTCTTGATTTCTATCAAAAGACGTAACAAACTCATAGGTTTATCTGTGGGAGACAGATTTATCTATTATCATAGACTTTTCTGTGTGATATAAATTTGTTTATTAAAGTCTTTGACTTTGGGTCGTAGCAACTCTTGGTTGTGGGTGAGACCAGCTAAGGGAATCAAGTGCGTAGTGTCATGCTGGTATCAGAGACGTAAGGAGCACAATTGTACCTTAAATCAGTGTGATATTGATTAGGGTTCAACTACAGTCCAGTCTGAAGTTAGTTTGTAGTAGGCTAGTGTCTGTAGAGGCTTAATACAGTGTGGTGTTCAATCTGGACTAGGTCCCAGGGTTTTTCTGCATTTGCGGTTTCCTCATTAACAAAACTTCTGGTATCTGTGTTATTTCTATTCCGCATTATATTTTTTTTATATAATTGAAATATCACATGTTCTGTGTTGTATCGATCAATTGTGAAATCCAACCTTTGGCCGTTGATTGGAAATTGATTGATCCTTGGATATTGGTCTTTGGTACTATCCAAGTTTATATCTCTTGTATTTGATAAAAACTCACTGATTTCTATTTGTTTGAGTATAGATCAAATCGAGAGATAGAGATATTAACTCTTTGATATACTTTTTTAATATTGAGTCTGACTGTCTAGTTGATTCTCTTAAAAGTATATTAGAGTTTGTCCATATAGATTGCTAATTGAAATATTGGTTGAGGTTGTTAGATCCCCACTTTTTCAGGATCATTATGTAAGGGAGAGTGGTTTTCATGTGAGATGAAGTATTGACTAAGGGGGAGTGATACATATCACCATAGTATTGTTGTCGAAGTTGTGATACAATTGAACTTTGATTCTATGTAATAATATTATGACACTGTATAACAATGATTGAGAGCTATTATTTTCTCATTATTATGGCTACGGATCTTCAACAACGATGATGCTAAATTGAATACCTTTAAAATCATTGGAGTAGTTGGAAGTAACAAAGATTTTGAATAATGTTGAAGAACCAAGGAGATCAAACATTTGGATGAGAAGCTACAAAGTTTATTTATTTTGTATTCCATATGTATTGATAGATTTGTCACTAAAATTAACAAAGGGGAAGATTGTTAGAGCACTGCTCGGTCGAACTCGCAAGCGTTGCTATCTCAAGCTTGTTTATCAAGTTTAGTTGCCAAAACTATACGTCTTGATTTCTAGTCTACTTATAACTAAGTTGCGGATTAGGATAGTAAGTGTAGTTGAGCCTTAGACTCCACGGCGTTCATCGATTGAAGACGAAGAACTACTCAAGAAACTTGTGCAACTTCATCAACAAAAGATATGCGGAGACTTGAACTTATCTATCACTCAAAAGTCTATCTATCATATCTCATATTTTAAGACAAAAGTCGTATTGCTATATATACTTCGATTATACACATTTTCTATTTAGAGATGAGTTTATCTCGCTTATCTATTTGTCGAAATACGTGATGGTAAGCTTTCGTTTTGGCCAAGTTCATCTTTACTCGTGATTGTAGATGGGGAAAAACGATTTGCTGGTTTTTACGGAATTGAAGAGTCAACCATGTGGAGACTCCTTGAATCGAGCGAAATGTTGAACCTCACACAGATGCACCGCAAGAAGGGGGTGCTTTAAGTTCGAGAGATCAATCTGTAAGACTCCGGCCTAAACCAAGAACAATGGTCGTTCCAGAGTCAATTCGGTCACAAGAGAGGATGGGTTGATCTGTATGAGGAAAGCTGAGAAATGCGTGAGATCAATGGTGATCTGAGATTGCATGTGTGTTGTGATTTCAGTGTGAGAATGCTCTGAATGGTTGAGTTTAGCCTGATTGAGAGTGATTTCGGTGAGTTCGTTTAGACGAAAGATTGTCTATATGAGCTTTGATGAGAAATTGCTCGTTTAGGCGAATGCTCGAACCTTGTTCAATATTGTTTTTTCAATCAGGATTCAGAGACATTTTATAATGCCAGAATTGAAAACACCATGATCCCATGAAGTGTGACAGTTGCTGGAATCAGAGAGTGGGAAAGTGGGAAATCGTGTTAAACCAATTACTCATCATGCGGAGACTTGGTTAATTTTCCACCCACAACTTTGTGGATTCTACCAACTGATTGCACGACTTGCTCACATTCTCATCGTGGGTGAACACACGTGTCGTAGACCGCCAGACCAAAACTCTAGTTAATATTCCCCCATTGTGACACGATTGAAATCTCGTGATTGTGGAGTCAGTTGCTGACTTTGCGGGAGGATGAGCCCAAGTAGTGCTGAGTTGAACACGTTTTAGTAAATGTTCCGAAACTCATGAATTTAAATGTATGGCTGCTGAGACGAGGTACCATCGTAACCTAAAACGAGAAAACTGTGTTGCTGAATTGTCGAATACTGATAGTTGAACCAATATTCTTTGATCAGAGCAAATATTTCTAGTCTGAGCGAATATTGCTAATTTACTGACCGCTGGGTCGAGCAAAATAAATAAAAATGTTAATCAACATAAAATTATTAGAGTGTTTGAATCTTCTCAGAGTCACGTTTATGCAGAGCTCTGGATTCAAAACCCTAATTTTACCGAAATGATGATTTATTGCAAATCAATATAGAGTGACACAGGGACCGGCTACATGGGATGGCGGGTTCACCATGTATTGCCCAGATGCTCGAATGAGCAAAAATACCAAAGTCTATTGAGGACTAGTTGGTGAAATAATGGTTAAATGCTGATTTAATCATTAAAATAATGCTCGTGTGAGCGGCAGATAATAAAACCTGGTATTATGAAAATACAAAGGACTGACCAAGAGGTCATGAGACCGGCTCTTGGTGCGTGTGGGACCAGTGGATGGTCGTTTGAGCAAACATCCAATTGTTTGGAAAGAGTTTGAACCTAATATGAGCAGTTGAGCAAATTAGGTTAAAATCATTAAAACATGCGGGACCAGCTATTTGGGAGCCTCAGGGTCACCCTCGGTCAGTCAAGGAAATGTGCCTGTGTTACCATAACGGCCGTGTATCAGTCCTGAGAATTTTGATATTTTCTGGTGCACGTTTGAGCAACATTTGGAGAAAATATGCAAAATCCATGGTTTTGCTGAAACTGGGAAAAATACATGAGATGAGGGAAAATAAATAAAACAAGGAATTACAAGGTGTGGGACCGGCCACGACTAGGGCATAGCCGTCCGGCTGACACATGGTCCCACATTTTTCCCAGTTTTATGTGATTTTATGTATTTTTCTCCGATTTAAGGGAAATTCCATGAAACCGGAGAGCTTGGAAAAATTAGAGAACTTCCATAAGATGAGAGACATAATTTAATAAATATAAAATAGAGAATGGGAGTGTGGGACCATTAATGGCCACGGCATGGCCGGCTGGCCAATGGGCACGGGTCCCAAGCCACTCTTCCCAATTTTACCAAATTTTGATGATTTTAGATAATTTTCATAAAATCAAGGAGATTTGTTGAAAACCAAGATATTTTGATGAAATTAGGGAGTTTTAATGAAATCATGAAACAAAACACCAAATAATAATAAAACAATGGGCGTATGGGACCGGCTAGGGCATGGCCGGCCGGCTAGAGCCCGGTCCCACAAGTTCTTTTTCTAATTTTTAAATATTTTCTATGATTTCAGAGAAAATACATGAAATTAGGTAATTTTAGGGAAAATTCATGAAATCAAGGAATTTTCATAATTTGAGAGAAATAATAAAACAATGGGGAATGTGAGATGTGGGACCGGCGACGACCAAGGCATGACCGGCCGGCCGACGGTCCCATGACACCTTTTCCTAATTTTATTATTTTTTGATAAATTCATGTGACTTAGATAAAATACATCAAATTAGGTAATTTTCATGATTTTAGAGAAAATTCATAAAATCAAGGAATTTTCATAATTTGAGAGAAATAATAAAATAATGGGGAACGTGAGGTGTGGGACCAGCCACGGCCAAGGCATGACCGGCCAGCCGGTGGTCCCATGACACCTTTTCCTAATTTTATTATTTTTTGATAAAATCATGTGACTTAGATAAAATACATGAAATTAGGTAATTTTCATGATTTTAGAGAAAATTCATAAAATCAAGGAATTTTCATAATTTGAGAGAAATAATAAAATAATGGGGAATGTGAGGTGTGGGACCGGCCACAGCCAAGGCATGCCCGGCGGGCTGGCGGTCCCATGACACCTTTTCCTAATTTTATTATTTTTTTATGAAATCATGTGATTCAAATAATTTCTTTGAAATATTTTTTTTTTTGCTCGAACGAGAGGATTTTCATGAGATAGGAAAATAGTAAAAATATGATAAAATATAAAATTGGGCGCGGGAATGGTCACGGCATGACTGGCCTGCTAGTGAGCCTAGTCCCTTGGCGCTTTTGCTAATATTTTATTATTATTTTTCCTTCCTATTTTGCATAGGTTCCTCGTTCATTCATATTTTTTGAAATGCTCGTTCGTGCATTCAAAATGCTGGTATGTGCATTATTTGCTAATTACACTTGCACCATTTTTGTCAGGGCTTATTCGATGCTCAGATGCCTGTTTGGTTGAATATTTATCACTAACCCGTGGTATTCTGCTGGGAAGAACCACAAATTGAAGTGACGAAATATAACGAAGAATCGTAGAATATTGTTGGATATTCAGGCGATTAAATGATTTATAGAATATTGTTGGATATTCAGACGACGTCTCGTAGAATATTGCTGGATATTCAGATGATTTAAGATAATTAATTGATGGCTCTATACTAGAAGGGCTTCCTGTCTAGGAGCATTAATCATACGAGGGTTGAGCAATATGAACTTGCTGGAGTATCATATTCCTCTTGCATAGTCGGGGAAAACCTGGTTGCATCCCGAAGACGTTGTCGCTCTATACTAGCAGGCATGCTGTCTAGGAGATGTTCAATTTTTCGATTCTATACAGTATGATATGTGTCGTGGTCTCATCTGGGAGACTGCACATCTGCATCTTCTCTGAGAGACTTTCTCCATCAGAGGTGTCATGAGCTTTCATGCATAGAGACATGAGTCTCAATACTCGTCTAGTTGCCGGATCCGGAGTAATTACTGAAATTGCTCAGTATTCATGAGATGTGCCGTGGTCTCAGCTGAGATACTACACATCTACATGTACTCTGAGAGACAGCCTTCTCAGTCAGAGATTTGTGGCATGAGCTTTCATTCTTTAACAAGAGACATGAGCCTCAATACTCATCCGGTTGCTGAATCTGAAGTATAGTTTTACAATTCTACCCTTTCTCAAAAATCCTCCATCTACATTAAGTCCCTTGCTTAGTGATGAACAGTCATGTTCCTCAGCCAGCATTGAATGGTGATTTTCTAGGTATACATAAAAATAAGTAATTTAACTTAGTTATAAGATAAGATATTACCGGATTTCAACTGAATGAGCAAACCATGGTTTGAACGGAAACCCCAGTGGCATAATAGACATCATCCAGTGAAAATGAATCGGTGTAGAACCGCTGATTCGATGGTGGAACCTTGGTTGGTTTAGGATTCACGGGTCGGGCCTCAAAAGGAAATCCTTAAGGAATTAGGTTTTGGAAATAAAATTAGGTATAAAAGAGAATTAATCCTTTTGTTTGTTTATTTTATTTTATCACGCACGTCCACCACCTCCTTCCTCTTTTTCACCTCACGTCCGAGCACCAGGAGAAGCAGAAGAATTTTCGTCGGGGTTGATGATCGCCGGCGCCGTTAATCATCGTCCGGCCGAATTCCGGCCAACTCCGACTAGGTTTTTTTTTTTATTATTTTTAAACTTGCTGATTTCATGAGTTGGTCATGCTTTCATCATGTTGAAATTTTATACATGTTAACGTGAGTTTTGTAGAAAAACCCTTATTTTATTAAACGTATGTTCGTTCAATCGTTAGTTTTGAAAACTAATAATAATCCCTGATTTAGGAGAGATTTTTTCTTTAAAAATAGACCTGTGTCCCGTGATAAAATTTTGTTAATGAGCTTTCATGGGTAACAAAATCTTATGTTAAGGGGTGTGAGCTTTCACAAAACCGAAATAAACCTCGTTTTAGAAAATAATGCTCATACGAGGAAAAAAATAGGTTTTTTTTTTATATATATACATAAACTTATGTTCAGTGATAAAACTTCATGTATGAGCTTTCATGAGAATTAATATTTTATCACAAGAAGTGTGAGCTTTCACAAATTTAGCACAAACCTTCGTTTTTAAAAGAAAATGCTAATACGATGGAAAATAGACTTTTTTTTTAATGTACATATATGTAGCCGTGACATATAATGTGAGATATGATGACATATTTTATTCACATGGATTTGTTCTCATTAGATAATTTTTTTGAAAATTTACGTGAACAAATAGCACTAACTATTTTTTGCAAAATCAAGACGTGGGTTTTGAGTAACCTTCGAAACTGGACAATTTATTTATGATGAAATAATGTCTTGTTGTAAACTTCAAAGTTCAGTTGTGTGAACGTTCGCATTATGAAAATTATGTCTATGATTTTATGAGAAAATCATTTTTATAGATTAATGAAGTTTCGCTCGTTACTGCAGGTTTGAAGAAACGAACTAATTTTGTGTGCTAACTCTTGCGGCACAATCACTACTGTTAGTGAAATTGAAAGAGGTAAGAGTTAAGAATTACCATTTTGTCGACGAATTTATCATGTTGATAATTCCGTGTTCCTGGTTTCAGAAAATGCTAACTTCCAGCAGTAGTTCTTATGATGAAACCTCCAAAGCTTCTGTAGCTAAATCCAGAGCCAAGGTGATTCGTAATGAAGGAGCAAAACCTAACATCCCCTTGAATGAACGAAGAGTCACATTTGCTGAACTCAGGAAAAGGAAAGCTGCAGACGATATAAAAGAAGCCCGTCAGCGTGACAAGGATCGAATCCGGCGCAAAGTGCAAAGAGTCGAAGAGAAACGTCAATTCTTGGACGGGAGGCCTGCTGACTCTGATGATGATGATTCTGAAGAAGACATATGGGAGGTACCACAACACAAGATTTAGCCTGATCAACGTGAAAAAGAGTACCAGAAGTCCATGAAGCAAATTGGAGAAGATTCTGATTCGGATGATGATTCTTACGCCCGTCCAGCCGTCACCAATAATTCTGACAGTGACTCTGAAGATGAAGATTCTGAGAAAGATAGCGACGAAGACTACGAAAAGTACAGTGATGATGAATCTGACGAGTAGCTTTAATTTTAATTCTCTTTTAGTATTTGAATACTTTCAATTTTCATAGTAGATGTCTTCATTCAAACAATCTTATTGAAGTAGTTAGGTTTCCCTTCTGAATGAGAGATTTTTATTAATGTGAGTTCTTCTTGATTGGATTAAGCAAATCTTTAATGCCGAACTCATTGTAATCTACCTTAATTCTTGTGATTCTTCATTTCACGAAAATACCCAATCATAACCATATAGCTCATGAGGCTGTGTGCCTTTATGATCATGACTAACTTCGGTCAGTCCCCAGTGTGCTAATTTCACTCCGCATCCCCAGTTTGACTTCGTTCAAGACTTAGGGTTTCAGTAAAACTCGCAACTGAATCGAAGATAAGTGTCTGACGTATCTTGTATATATCTTCAAGATTTAGGTTTTACCACTTGTGCAATTACTTCCTCCATACTTAAGTTAGTTTCATCACAGGAGAAATTTCAATCTCCATACATCTCTCACCATGTCTAGTGATAATACTTCTTCTCAAAACGGACTTCAGTCGAAGCATAGAGTAGAAACATCCATCTCGGTAAGTTATGCATCTTTTCTGCCTCTGTTTGATCGAGGTTATTGACCGTAAGGAATTGATTTGATGCAGGATAACCAGAAGAATTCTTCCTCTCACAACCCAAGACCTAAGAGGACTGTTAGAACCCCTATCCGGTACAGGTCGGCTCATGCTGAGGCTGGATCATCTGTAAGCAACTCCATAACTTCTTGAAATTTCATTATGCTCAATTTGGCGAAGTTAAATGTTTCCCCATCTCATTGCAGGCGGATGTTTGTGTCGTTGTTGATGCCAGAAGGAGAAGGAGCGGAAAGTCCATGACCGTGGTCGAGGTCGAAGATAGTAGCAATCAGGCATGTGAAGACTCTGCAAAATCCATGGAGACGGAAGCCAGTGTTCATGCTCGTGAATACCCAACGGATGGACTCTTGTTTTAAGCTCCCTTAATCAATACTTCCCCAGACAATGAATCAGTTGGTGGATTCATCATTCCCAAGTGTCATGCGCCTCTGTATACTAAGATCTGGAAAAAGTATGGGCACATTGCTACTATGGAAGTGTGGAAAGGTTTTCCACCAACCCTATTGACCACAGTTGCAGGGTTGCTGCCAATCATCGAAGAGATGAACCAAATGCACTTGCGGGATGAAATTATTTCCAACTGTGAGATATTGCGATTCAATGTAGGCTGGCTCTGTCGTCGGCTTGAGATAATCAAGATTCATAAAGCGGTGGAGGCTGCTGATGCCATTTCCATGACTACTGCCTTATTGGAATATGAGAAGATTTTATCTTTGGAGTCGGCAAGGGTTGAGAAAGCTGTTGAGGATTTGAGAGAAAATACTAGTATTTTTCAGAAGAAACTTTACAGAGTTTCTTATAGGGAATATCCATTGCTGGATGGTTTGCTCCGAGCAATCAGGATAATTGAGGTGTAGGTTTCTGATGAGGTTGAATAGTCTAGAAATTTGTTTGATTGATGAATGTTTGGTGAAAAAATGAGCATCTTGCATGCTCTTTGAAGAAAATAAATTACATTTGAGATGTATTTGAATGAAAGATTAATTGTTTTTTGTTGATCAAGCATAATAGGCTTTGAGCCATTTTCCGTTGATAATATTTCCTTCCCTTCCTCTATTGATTGCTAGAATTTTGTAATATCCGCTAGACACTTCTTTGGTGATAACATACGGTCCTTCCCATTTTGGAGAGAATTTGGGAGCGGACATATCTTTTTGAATGTGCTTTGCCATCTTTAATACCAAATCTCCTACTTGAAATTTCGAGGTTTTGCCATTTTGTTGTAGGCTCTGGATATCCTATGTTTGTAGGCTTCTACATATTTTTTTACTTTGGTTCTCCTTGATTCGAGCATGTCTAGTTCAGTAACTCTTGACTTGGACACTTCAGCTTCATTTCATTGTATTCCGCTGGCTGCTGCAATTCTTGCTGAAGGAACTTTTATCTCAACCGGGAGTATAGCATCATCCCCATAGACAAGAGAATATGGTGACGTTCTGATTGAGCTCCTTTGTGAAGTTCTGTAAGCCCACAAGGCCATGGGTAGTTGCTCATGCCACGATCTTGGATTGTCATGAATCGTTCGAATGATAATTCGGATCAAAGTTTTGTTGGTGCTCTCCGCTTGTCCGTTCCCTTAGGGATAATATGGTGTGTAAAAGATTTGTTTGATCCCGTATTCTTTGAGCAATTTCTCAACATCTTTGTTGGAGAAAGGGGTTCCAATATCTGTGATGATATGCTTAGGGACGCCGAATCTACATATAATGTGTTCTTTGATGAAGGCTGCAACAGTTACTCCCGTAGTACCTCTGAGTGGGATTGCTTTAACCCACTTGGTGAAATATTCAGTAGTCGTGATGATGTATTCATGCTGCTTTGAGGATGCCGGATTGATCTTTCCGATGATATCAAGTCCTCAGATGTAGAAAGGCCATGGACTATTCACATAATGTAATGGAAGATAGGGGGTATGAATAAGGTTACCGTGGATCTGGCACTGGTGACACTTTTGAACATAGGCGGCTACATCGTCCTCCATAGTCGGCCAGTAATATTTCTCATGAATCTGGAGAAACAATTTCTTTTTCCCTTGATGTTCTCCTTCATTTGTTTCCTTTAGAACCATCAGAACTTCATCTCCGGCTAGACATCTCAACAAATCTCCTCCGAAACTCTTGCGGTATAAGATTCCATTAAGGAAGACAAATCTCATAGCTCTTTGTATGAGATTGATTGCATCTTTCTTTTCTGGTGGAGACTTGTTATCTCGAATGTATTTGATGTAAGGTTGTCTCCAGTCCCCAGTATGATGGAGTGTCAGGACCTCCAAATGGTGAGGCGGCGTCTGATAATTAGGAAAAGCTCCCTGTAGAGCTCTTGACTGAGTTTCCATGGAGGGCCAGTAATACCCAAGCCTGTGAAGTCTTCTGTAAATTTTTATGACTGGAGACTTCCCACATACTTCTTGATGTACACTTTCGAGATTTTCTCTGGCTTCTTCATCTCCAAGGCATCGTGACAGAAAAGTATCTGGGTTGCGATGATACAACGCCCCATGGAGTAGGAAGAAGTTCTTCAATTTTTTAAGGATGATTGTTCCTTCTGTAATGGAACTGCTTAGCTCCCGAATAATAGGTGCCCTCCAATCACTTGCTGGAGTATCTTCAGTTTGATTAAGCCATGTGGATGATACAACTCGTCTCTGCACTATGATGGCTTTCTCTGACCCTTCGAATTGTAACTTGGAGGTAAGAGTTGCTAAGAAATCAGCATGTCTATTGTTGGTCCGGCCGGTATGGATGATGGTCGCATCGGCAAAATAAGTCAAGATTCATTGTGCTTCAGCCCTGAACGGAGCAAGCGTTATCTTCTTGAGAGAATATATCATGTTCATTTGATTGACCAGCAGCTTTAAATCTACTCTGATCTCCAGATGTATTGCTCCTGCTTGTTTAGATAAGGATAACCCTAGCAAGAAGGCTTCATATTCTGCTGAATTATTTGTACAATGGAAATCTAGCTTAAATGAATGTGAGAATACTTCTCCTGATGGCGAGACCAAGACTATGCCCACTCCTCCAGTATCATTTCTAGGAGTGGCGGATCCATCAAAGTACAACAACCATGTTTCTTCTTTGACGACTGAAATTTCTAGAAGCTCTCTTGGTACGTCATCTTACAATGTTGTGGAATCCTCTCCTGAAAAGGCAGCCAGCAAATCTGCCACTGCTTGACCCTTGATTTCTTTGGGGGAGACATATACTATGTCGAATTCTGACATCTGCAATAGCCATTTTGCAGGTCTTCCTATCAGGGCGAGCTTTGAGAGTAGAAACTTTATGGGATCATCTTTGGATACAAGCACAACCATGTTGGATAGTAAATAATGCATGAATATCTGTATTGCATGAGCTAACGCCAGGCATGTTCTTTCAGCTTTCGGGTATCTGAGTTGAGCATCCTTCATGGTTTGGCTGTAATAATAAATTGGATGTTCGGCGCCTTCTTCGTCTTCTTGAGCTAGCAGTGATCCTATAACGACGTCACTGGAAGCCGTGTACAATATCAATGGTCGTCCCTGCACTGGAGACCTCATGACTCCGGGTGACAAAAGTATCTGTTGTATCTTCAGAAATGCTTCATGTTGAACGCCCTTCCAGGTAAAACTTGCTCCTTTCTACAGCAGAGGAGTGAACGAAGCTATAAGTTGAGCCAATCCTGGTATGAAGCGTCTGATATAATTCACTTTACCCATGAAGCTCTGCAGTTCCTTCACAGTACATGGAGAAGGCATGGTGGTTATTGACTTTGCTTTGTCTGAATCGACTTTGATCCCTTCGGAAATGACCAAGAATCCCAGAAACTTTCCAGAAGAAACCCCAAAAGCGCATTTTAGAGGGTTCATCTTTAACTTGTATTCTCTGCATCTTTCGAAGACTTGTCTCAGAACTTCTAAGTGGGATGCTCGAGCTTTCTATTTCACCACGACATCATCGACATAATCTTATACTTGCTTATGCATCATATCATGAAATATTTCCGTCATGGCCCGTTGGTAGGTTGCACCTGCATTCTTCAATCCAAAGGGCATCACAGTGTAATGAAAATTCCCAATGGGAGTACGAAACACGGTCTTGGCAGCATCGTGTTCAAACATCTTGATTTGGTTGTACCCGCTGTAATCATCCATGAATGAGAACATACCGTGGCCGTTGGTCACATCAACAAGCATATCAATGTTGGGTAAAGGAAAGTCATCCTTCGGGCAGCATTTATTCAAGTTTCTGAAATCTACACAACATCTGATTTAACCATTTTTCTTCTTAACTAGAACAAAATTAGCTAGCCATGTTGGACGTTGGATAGGCTTGATGAATCCTGCGACTAGCAATTTTTTAATTTCGACCTTGATTTGCTCTTCGACCTCATGCCTGAATTGCCTAGGCGGTTGTTTGATGGTTTTGGAGCCGGGGATGATATGTAGGCGGTGAGTGACCAGTTTGTCATCCAAGCCAGGCATTTCTTTATACATCTAAGCAAATATATCTCGATACTCCATCAATAGCTCTACTAGACCTGCCCATTTTTCTGGTGATAGTGCAGAACTGATCAAATTTGGTCTTGGATCTTCCTCTGTGCCGATTTTAACCGTTTCAAGATCATCAGTAGTAGAATTTGTTCCGTATTGCAACTGTTGTGGAGCTTCCTGAACTTCCTCATGTAATCGTTTGTTCTGGAACAATTCAGTGTGGGGAGACTCTTGATCAATCTCCCATATTAATTGTTAATCTTTGCGTCGCCGATAAATGACCCTTTCTTCTGCATCATGATTGGTCATGAAATTGGGTTCTGGGGCCATGATCCCATCTTTTCGGCATTTGACTGGCGTAGCAGACGACTTGACCGGTTCCGCCTCTGAAGGTGATGATGATGCATCAGTAGCAGACACTTCAATCGTCCTCCAACTTGGAAGTGGAGTGGTGTAGATTTTCTTAGGAGGCTCAGGGACGTTACTCTGGGATTCGATGAACTCAGCATCGTAGGACAGAGCGTAAGGAGATGACGAAGCATTTATGCGAATGATTTTGTTGTTGAGTAAGGCCTTCATGCATTGGTGGTAGGTTGAGGGAACTACCTTGTTGTCATGGAGCCATGGTCGTCCAAGTATCATGTGATATTCAGGTTCTTGCTCGATTACATGAAACTTCACCTTCGACTGAATTGGGCCGACCCTCAAATCTACGTATGCATATCCATATGTATGACTTTGGCTTCCTTCAAATCCTGTCATCAGAATGGGATGGCGAATAATTTTACCTTGTGGAAATTTGGCCATCCTAAGAGTCTTCATAGTGATAACATTCGTGGAAGCACCGATATCAACGAGAGATCTTCTAAATTCGGATCCTTTGATGAAACCAGTCACATATAGTGCCCGATTGTGTCATTCGTCTACTATGCGATCTTCTTCCCCAAAAGTGATGTTATCGATCGAATGCCCAGACACCAAAGATACTTCTTCAACTGCTGGCGCTGGTGAAATTATTTGCATGTCAGATGATATTCGGCTAAGTGAAGCAAATGTGTACATGCGCTGATCTTTGGAGAAGTGTAGGAGTTCACATAAATTTTCGATCAAATGTGCAACTTACTGTTCTACTGGCTTTTCGCAGGTGGTGAAACTGTTGGTCTGAGGAGGATCATCAGTCGAGGGATTTGAAGGTTCCACCATCTCTGCTCCTAAAATCCTCGTCACGTGTACCAGACAAGTGAACTGGTTATCGATCGCCCTCTTCAGCCGGTCCGACAAGTCTTCTTTTCTCCGTGCCAATTCAGCCAAGCTTGGGGTTTCTCCATTGATTGGTTCAACGGAGATAAATGGAGTTGTAAAATATGATAATTCATTGTAACCAGAATTGTTCGAAGGAGTGTGAGTGACATTACCGTTCGAGCGATTCTAGTTGGGATCTAGAGTGGTTGAGTTACTCCTAAGACCGACCATCCTTGTGAAATCGTGAGATTGCAACTGAGAGATTAACCTCCCACTGTGGTCGCCAATCTGTAGATGGGGAAAAACGATTGGCTGATTTTTACGGAATTGAAGAGTCAACCGTGTGGAGACTCCTTGAACCGAGCGAAATGTTGAACCTCACACAGATACACTGCAATAAGGGAGTGCTTTAAGTTCGAGAGATCAATCTGCAAGACTCTTGCCTAAACCAAGAACAATGGTCGTTCCAGAGTCAATTCGGTCACAAGAGAGGATGGGTTGATCTATAGGAGGGAAGCTGAGAAATGCGTGAGATCAATGGTGATCTGAGATTGTAGGTGTGTTGTGATCTTAGCGTGAGAATGCTCTGAATGATTGAGTTTTTCCTGATTGAGAGTGATTTCTGTAAGTTCGTGTAGACGAAAGATTGTCTGTATGAACTTTGATGAGAAATTGCTCGTTTAGGCGAATGTTCGAACCTTGTTTAATGTTGTTGTTTCAATCAGGATTCAGAGACATTTTATAATGCGGGAATTGAAAACACCATGATCCCATGAAGTGTGACAGTTGCTGGAATCAGAGAGTGGGAAAGTGGGAAATCGTGTTAAACAAATTACTCATCGTGCAGAGACTTGGTTAATTTTCCACCCACTACTTTGCTGATTCTTTCAACTGATTGCACGACTTCCTCACATTCTCATCGTGGGTGAACACACATGCCGTAGACTTCCAGACCAAAACCCTAGTTAATATCCCCCCATTGTGACACGATTGAAATCTCGTGATTGTGGAGTCAGTTGCTGACTTTGTGGGAGGATGATCCCATGTAGTGCTGAGTTGAACACGTTTTAGTAAATGTTCTGAAACTCATGAATTTAAATGTATGTCTGATAAGATGAGGTACCATCATAACCTAAAACGAGCAAACTGTGTTGCTGAATTGTCGAATATTGATAGTTGAACCAATATTCTTTGATCCGAGCAAATATTGCTAGTCTGAGCGAATATTGCTAATTTGAGAGAATATTGCCGGTTCGAGCAAATATTGCTCGTTTGATGAATTTATTGGTAGCAGGACCGAATAAAATATTAATTTAATTTACTGACTGCTGGGTCGACCAAAATAAATAAAAATGTTAATCAACATAAAATTATCGGAGTGTTTGAATCTTCCCAGAATCACGTTTCTGCAGAGCTCTGGATTCAAAACCCTAATTTTACCGAAATGATGATTTATTGAAAATTAATATAGAGTGACACATGGACCGACTACATGGGATGACGGGTTCACCATGTATCGCCCAGATGCTCGAATGAGCAAAAATACCAAAGTCTCCTGAGGACCAGTTGGTGAAATAATGGTTAAATGCTGATTTAATCATTAAAATAATGCTCGTGTGAGCGACAGATAATAAAACCGGGTATTATGAAAATACAAAGGACCTACCAAGAGGTCATGAGACCGGATCTTGGTGCGTGTGGGACCAGTGGATGGTCGTTTGTGCAAACTTCCAATTGTTTGGAAAGAGTTTGAACCTAATATGAGCAGTTGAGCAAATTAGGTTAGAATCATTAAAACATGCGGGACCAGTTGTTTGCAAGCCTTAGGGTCACCATCGGTCAGTCAAGGGGATATTCCCCTTGACCATAACGTCCGTGTTTCAGTCCTGAGAATTTTGATATTTTCTGGTGCACGTTTGAGCAACATTTGAAGAAAATATGCAAAATCCATGGTTTTGCTGAAACTGGGAAAAATACATGAGATGAGGGAAAATAAATAAAACAAGGAATTACAAGTTGTGGGACCGGCCACGGTTAGGGCATGGCAGGCCGGCTGACACACGATCCCACATGATTTTCCCAGTTTTATGTGATTTTATGTATTTTTCTCTGATTTTAAGGGAAATTCCATGAAACCGGAGAGTTTGGCAAAATTAGGGAACTTCCATAAGATGAGAGACATAATTTAATAAATATAAAATAGGGAATGGGAGTGTGGGACCGGCAATGGCCACGGCATGGCCGGCCGGCCAATGGGCATGGGTCCCAAGCCACTCTTCCTAATTTTACCAAATTTTGATGATTTTAGATAATTTTCATAAAATCAAGGAGATTTGTTGAAAACCAAGATATTTTGTTTAAATCAGGGAGTATTTATGAAATCATGAAACAAAACACCAAATAATAATAAGAAATGGGCGCGTGGGACCGGCTAGAGCCCGGTCCCACAAGTTTTTTCTAATTTTTTAATATTTTATATGATTTCAGAGAAAATACATCAAATTAGGTAATTTTAGGGAAAATTCATGAAATCAAGGAATTTCATAATTTGAGAGAAATAATAAAATAATGGGGAACGTGAGGTGTGGGACCAGCCATAGCCAAGGCATGACCGGCAGGCTGGCGGTCCCATGACACCTTTTCATAATTTTATTATTTTTTGATGAAATCATGTGATTCAGATAATTTCTTTGAAATAATTTTTTTTTGCTCGAACGAGAGGATTTTCATGAGATAGGAAAATAGTAAAAATTTGATAAAATATAAATTTGGGCGCGGGACTGGTCACGGCATGACTGGACTGCTAGTGAGCCCAGTCCCCTGGCGCTTTTGCTAATATTTTTTTATTATTATTTTTCCTTCCTATTTTGCATAGGTTCCTCGTTCGTTCATATTTTTTGAAATGCTCGTTCGTGCATTAAAAATGCTGGTCTGTGCATTATTTGCTAATTACACTTGCACCATTTTTGTCAGGGCTTATTCGATGCTCAGATGCCTGTTTCTTTGAATATTTATCACTAACCCGTGGTATTCTGCTAAGAAGAACTACGAATTGAAGTGACGAAATATAACGAAGAATCGTAGAATATTGCTGGATATTCAGGCGATTAAATGATTTATAGAATATTGCTGGATATTCAGACGACGTCTCGTAGAATATTGCTGGATATTCAGACGATTTAAGATAATTAATTGATGGCTCTATACTAGAATGGCTTCCTGTCTAGGAGCATTAATCATATGAGGGTTGAGAAATATGAACTTGCTGGAGTATCATATTCCTCTTGCATAGTCGGGGAAAACCTGGTTGCATCCCGAAGACGTTGTCGCTCTATACTAGCAGGCATGCTGTCTAGGAGATGTTCAATCTTTCGATTCTATACAGTATGAGATGTGCCGTGGTCTCATCTGGGAGACTGCACATCTGCATCTTCTATGAGAGACTTTCTCCATCAGAGGTGGCATGAGCTTTCATGCATAGAGACATGAGTCTCAATACTCGTCTGGTTGCAGGATCCGGAGTAATTACTGAAATTGCTCAGTATTCATGAGATGTGCCGTGGTCTCAGCTGAGAGACTACACATATACATGTACTCTGAGAGACAGCCTTCTCAGTCAGAGATTTGTGGCATGAGATTTCATTCTTTAACAAGAGACATGAGCCTCAATACTCATCCGGTTTCCGAATCTAGAGTATAGTTTTACAATTCAACCCTTTGTCGAAAATCCACCATCTACAGTGATGAAAGTCATGTTGATTATTTCAATAACTTGAAAATCGCTTTGATCAAAAATAGTTTGTGAATAACAACTATATAACATCCTCTAAGAAAGTTTCAGTGATTGAAATGAGAGTTTAGAAAACGTAACCATCTTTGGATATAAAAATAGTGTGTTCTCACATTTGTGTAAAACTACAAAACCGGGATCCCAAAGTATGCGTACCCGTATGCGTACTGGAGGTTGTTGGAAATCCGGGTAAGTTTGCGTACCCGTATGTATACGGGAAGTAAGTTCACGTCCGTGAATATCTGCTGGAGTTTGAAAGTGAAAAACAAACTCAATCCGGTTTCTTAAGTATGCGTACCCGTTTGCATACTTAGTTAGGTTACTTTCTAAAATCAGTTTGTTCATGAACTAAAACATTTATATAATAAGGAATGAAATCTTTGCAAACCGTTGCTATAATGTTCATGAATCGATTCGAGTGAATCAAAACCGATTTTGCTTCAATTGTGTCTTGTATACTTCTATAAGATCTAAGCAATTAAACGACTCTCTAACTAGTTCATTTGAGTCATTTCAACTAGTTATGGTGAAGATGAATATGGTTGATATGAAAGTGATCATATGGCTAACCATTGGTTAATTATTGTTGAACCAATTAAGTGTACACGTTTAGGTACGGTCACTTAAACTTAAATGAAGTTACCATTTATTTGTGTATAACAAGCTAAGGTCAATCTAATGGTTGAAATATATTAGCTTCAATCTAATCAGGTTTTCATCTAACGGTGAATATTGAATGCTTTGTTACCAAGGTAACTTAGATTGCAAACCATGATTTGGAGACAATATAAATGAAAGCTCTAGTAACTGGGAAACCTAATCCCCACACCTCCTGTGTGATACCAGTTGTATAAGCTAGATTCGATTCTCCTTTAGCCTTAGGTTTTTCACGAAACCCTGTAGGTTAACGACTTAAAGACTTCATTGGGATTGTGAAGCTAGGCCCAACTATTTTCTCTGTAGTTGCGTGATATGATCTTGCTGTTTCTATCGAGATTGAGTGCAATCGTAAGATTGGCTTGAGATTTATATCTCCGATAGGAAAGATAAAAAAATAGTCAGAAACACCTTCGTCTCATCGTTATGATTCCACAATATCTTGTTTCTTTAATTGATTAAGATTATTGTGAGGTGATTGATAATTTTAGGTTGTTCTTCGAGAATATAAGTCAGGGTTATCAATTGGTTCCTGCTCACATTGATTTATCAAAATAAGGTTTATTTATGGGAGACAGATTTATCTATTCTATAGACTTTTCTATGTGATACATATTTGTTTATCAAGTCTTCGACTTTGGGTCGTAGCAACTCTTAGTTGTGGGTGAAATCGGAATCAAGTGCGTAGTATCCTGTTGGGATCAGAGACGTAAGGAGCACGACTGTACCTTGAATCAGTGTGAGATTGATTAGTTTTCAACTATATTCCAGACCGAAGTTAGCTTTATAGTAGTCTAGTGTCTGTAGCGGCATAATACAGTGTGGTGTTCAAATCTGGACTAGGTCTATGCATTTGCGGTTTCCTCGTTAACAAACTTTTGGTGTCTGTCTTATTTCTTTTCCGCATTTTACTTTGTTATATAATTAAAATATCACAGGTTGTGCGTTGAATCGATCTATTGGTAAATCCAACCTTTGATTGTTGATTGAAATTGATTGATCCTTGAACATTGGTCTTTGGTACCGTTCAAGTTATCTCTCTTATATTCAATCGCGGTCGAAAATTATTATTTGTTTGATTGCGGATTGAATTAAGAGATTGAGATATAACTCTTTGATATACTTTTTATAAGATTGAGTCTAACTGTCTAGTTGATTCTCTTGTAAGTATATTGGAGTTAGTCGATACAGATTGCTAATCAAAATATTGGGTAAGGCTGTTAGACCCCCGCTTTTTCAGGAATATACCTTCATTTTAGATATGGGTAACCGTACCTAAACGTGTATATTGAGTTGGCTCAATAATATTTAACCGAAGTTAGCCATATGAATACTTTTGTCTTAACCATATTCATCTAACACATCTAGATCAAATATGATGATCAACCAATCTTGAAATATAATCAAATGAATCTAATTGTGTTTCAAATAGAATTGTTCAATTGTTCACTATCTCATAGAAATATATATGAACAAACTGAAACAAAATCGGTTTGATTCGTAATCTACAAAGTACTTATACAAGAATAAATTCATGAACATTAAGCCACGGTTTGTAAAGATTGCATTCCTTAATTCATAAATGTTTTAGTTCATGAGTATTAGAATCATACATAACCGATTTTAGAACTTAACCACTCTGTTCGCAAACTCGGTACGCGAACAACAGCTCTGGACCTTGGTATTTCAAGTCGTTCGCAAACCCGATTCACAAACAGCCGTCCCGGACCTAACTCAGGTGAAACAGTTCACATACTAGGTACGCAAACGAGGTTCCCGTACCTTCACAAGTAAAAATGTACGCATACTAGGTACGAAAACAAGGTTCCCGGACCTGAATTATACCAATACAGTTCGCATACTAGGTATTCCTACCGTGTTGTATCTAGACATAGGTAATTTTTCAAAACTCCCATTTTAATCATTGAAACATCCTTAGAAGACGACAATGGTTGTCTTACAAAAACCATTAGCTTCAAGTAATTTTCAAGTGATTGAATAATACGAAACTTTCCAAGTCTTCATCAAATAATTGTCTCACACAAATCATGTAAGATGTTTCAAGGCAATTTCCTTATGATCATCTTTTGACTTTACATTTAGTTTCCAACAAATAGATTGTTTCCAACTAAACTAGTCAAGAATACGATGAACATAGTTAAAGCAAAAGGCTTCCAACACATATTTCGAGAAATAGATAAGTGAGATAAACTCGTCTCAAAATATCAAATGTGTATAATATAAAAGTTTATATAGCTATACGACTTAGTCTCATTAGTATGATAGAATGGAATATACTTATGAGTGATAGATAAGTTTTAGTCTCCATACACCTTTTGTTGATGAAGTTCCTCCAAGCTCCTCAATAAATCTTCGTATTCAATTGGTGAACGCCGTGAAGTCTAAAGCTCAATTACACATTCTATCCTAATCCGAGACAAAGCTATAAGTATGCTAGTAATCAAGTATGTTTTTATCAACTAAACTTTACAAACAAGCTTAAGATAGCAACTCTTGCGAGTTCGACTGAGCAGTGCTCTAAAAAAAACATAACTACGAAGTTGTATATACTGTACATATTGTATAATACTCTAGTGATGTGACATATGACTGCAAAGTATAACGCTTATCTTCGTATAGTTTGCTTGGTCTCAACTATACGAATTAGGTATCATATTTTGTATTACAGCTTAATTCTGAGAGTATTCAAAACTAGACTAGGTCCCGAGGTTTTTCTGCATTTGTTATTTCCTCATTAACAAAATCTTGTTGTGTCTTTTACTTTGATTTCCTTATTATAATTGTTTATTATAATAAAGTAAAATACACATATACATTAACTCTGCATTACTTGATATTGATCCTAATAGATTTTGGTTATTACTTAACCTATTATCAAGTAACACACTTAGTTGAAGTATTGTCTCGATCTTGTATCTATAGTCAATCATACAAGTTATCTTATTATTATATTGTCTCGATCTCGTATCCATAGACAATCACATGTAGTGTGAACTGATTTTTCGTATTGTCTCGACTCTGTTCATAGATGACCACATTCGGTAAAGGACTTATAGGTTGAAACCAAAATTGTGGTGTATTTGGGTACCCTCATATTTTCAATTGGTATTAGAGCAGGCAAACACGAAAAGATTTAACAATCTGTGTTTGATGCGATCAAACCTATAAGATTTGAATCAAAATGGTTACAGTTGAACCTGTAAATGATTTACTTAACGAAAAACAAGATTAAGAATCAACACCTAATAAAGTCATCCTCTGTGAATATACTGAACAAAGTGATCAGTATAATAAAGATTCTGATGACTGGCAAACTTTCCTTGAAAAACAACTTGATGAAATTTCCGAAGATGGTGACTCAGAAATTAATCAAGATGTAGAGGAAGATATCTATGTATTCTCTTCACTATTAGGTGTTGTCTCAACAAAAAGGCTACCCACCTCAGATGTTGTTGGACTTCTTGCTCATATCTACAGAAAAATAGGAAACTGAGAAAGATTTTCTCTAATTTTTATTCTGGATATCATAATGCTCGATATATTCTGAAGGACTGCAGCGAAAGCCTAAACTAAAAAACTCTTGACTATGAGAATCTCTACAGGAAACATTATTTGTTGAATAAGAAACTTGTTGAAACTGAAGCAAGGATTAATTCTCAACATTTGATATGTGGAGAAAAAGAAAGTCTGTTTTTTCCAAAGAAAACCTTCTTAAGGTCGACCTTGTCAATGCTCTTGACAAAGTTAAGTTCTTGGAAGAGGAAGTAGCAAAATTAAAAAGGATCAATTATAGAATAACCAATTTATCTTCTTTGTTGGAAACATGAAGAAATTATGATGATATGCATGGCTTGGGATATCAGGAAATCGATACTCCTTCAATCAACAAAGAAATAAAATTTGTAATGGCTGCAAGTTCTTCCACACCAGAGGATCTACTTAAACCAACTGATGCTCCTGATCCACCAAAGAGCTTGAGTGAGATTTTAAAATAAAAAATTTATGGAAGTAATCATACCAAGTATCCGATTAAAGATCGATATATGGCCAGAAAATCTCACAAAGGTAATCCTAAAACCTACACTCCTTTTAGTAAGCATTGTTACTATTGTGGAAATAAAGGTCATATGCTAAGGAGTTGTAAGATTCGAAAGATGCAGGATGCTCTATCCTTTGTGTCAAATGAATTGGGTAAATTTACTTCTAAAAACTCAAATCACCATTGTCCCGTTATGAGACATAAGAACTATTCATACGGTTCACATTTTCATCCTACAAGGGTTATCCCTAAAAGGAACAATGATAAAAAAAAAGGGTAATACCTTTGTCAAAGGAAATATAAGGTCTGATGTTACGACTTGGAAAAATACAATGTTGCAAGATATGAAAGAATAGTTTCATAAATCATCCTACAAGTGGATTCCCAAGTCTAAAGTAAAAAACAAAAAAGAGTCATCTAAAGACAAGACTAAGGTAACCAATCATGATTTGACCTTAGATAAAGATAACTATGAACGTCTAATTATTAGACTCAAAAAGGATCTAATGACATCTAGCGATGTTGATACACATGTATCTTTCACAATCTGCTGCAAAGTGGAAAACGAAAAAGGAAGTCAATCAGGGATTTCTAATTCCTCAAATCTTATTGGTATGCGTTGTTTTATAAAAAATTAATAAAATATAAATATGTTTGCATACATAAGATGAGCTTTAACTCTTAAGTAATCAAAATAAGTCTTTCCTTATCTGTATAATATCACTTCCGAAATTTGAAGGTTTCCTTTTTAAACCTTTTGAAAAGGCTATGCTTATAAATAATTTTGGCCATGTTCTTCTTCATACAATATCAAGCTTTCACAAAATAACCCTGTGATATTGTACAATGCTCTCTCCTTATGAAGACAGTGAGGAAGACTTAACAGAATAAATTTTAGATATAATTAACTCATGCAGTTATGTGCCTCGTTCTAAAGTACTACATATTATTTATTTCTTAGTAAAGGAAAGAGAATGTAGTGATGTTGTCTGTGATTTTTGTGTAGAAAATACTAAGAGAATTCTCGAGTCAAGTTCCACATATTTTGAGAAAGGGAAATATGAAGTATGTTCCGAATATTGTTCTTTTCCTATCAAGACAACTCTCTCAAAAATCATTGCTTCGAGCCTGTTCAAAGAAATAATGGAACTCATTGGGAGGAGATTTACTCAAAGATGATATTGCTTCTGCTTAGATGGAAATCTTTGGCTATGAACATCATATAGATAATCACAAGTGGTCTAAAGATTATATAGAATATAGAAGAGGGTTATATTACTATAAAAAAAATCTAACAGAAGCTGAGAACCTACTGAAGGAAATCTCTGAAAAGGCATCCACAACAAAAATAAGATTAAATTCTTATTTAAAATTAGGCTACTCAATATATTAATACTTGTGTAATCCCTAGTTGAAAAAAACTAGAACACCGCTGCAACGGTGGGGAGGGCCGGCCGAAGAAAAACGAAATACCGTTGCAAAGGTATTGTTAACAAAACGTCATTTGACTATTTCTGAAATCTAATCTTGTATCATAATATCAAATTATCAACGTTATTGTAATCTTATATTAATTAGGGTAATTTGACTGCACCATTGGACCTTTAGATTATAACACGTCTAACAGACGGAAATGATTTGGGTACCGACAGTTTCTCCGGCACCTTCTCCCACAATACACATATTGGTGGGACCAAAAAACCCACCCTCTATAATTCCTCAGTAGGCCCCAGCTGTTTATGTGTGTGTCGGGATTTTGCGGGATAAAATGCTCGGCTAGCGTAGTATTTTCCTCTAATTGAAGCCAAGCCTTGATGAAGTATAATATGAAAAAGCGAGGGTCTAACAACCTCACCCAATATTTCGATTAGCAATTTGTATGGACAACTCCGAGTTGTTTTCTAAAGAATCAACTAGTCTCAATCAATAGAAAATACTCAAGGAGTTATTATCTCAATATCTCAATTTGATTTATTCAAGAAAATGTGATTCGCGAGTCTAATCAAAGAGAGATAACTTGGATGGTGCCAAATACCAACATCCAAGTGTCAATAAATTTAAATCAACAACCAATAAGGTCGGATATTCTAATTGATTGAACAACGCACAACCTGTATTATTTAAATTATATAACAAAATATAATGCGGAAAAGAAATAACACAGACACCAGAATTTTGTTAACGAGGAAACCGCAAATGCAGAAAAACACCGGGACCTAGTTCAGATTAAACATACACTGTATTAATCCACTACAGACACTAGACTACTCTAAATTAACTTCGGTCTGGACTGTAGTTGAACCCTAATCAATCTCACACTAATCCAAGGTACAGTTATGCTCCTACGCCTCTGATCCCAGCAGGATATTGCGCACTTGATTCCCTTAGATGATCTCACCCACAACCAAGAGTTGCTACGACCCAAAGTCGAAGGCTTTTGCAAACAAATCTGTCTCACACAGAAAAGTCTACAAGATAGATAAATCTGTCTCCCACAAATAAACCTATGAGTTTTGTTCCATCTTTTGATAAATCAAGGTGAACAGGAACCAATCAATAAAACCAGACTTATATTCCCGAAGAACAACTTAGTTTTATCAATCACCTCACAATAGTCTTAATCGACGCAACGAAAAAAGATATTTTGGAATCACAAACGATGAGACGAAGATGTTTGTGATTACTTTTATATCTTGCCGATCGGAGATAAAAATCTCAAGCCAATTATCACAATTGTACTCGTACGATAGAAATAGCAAGATCGGATCACACAACTACTAGAAAAGTAGTATCGGTCTGGCTTCACAATCCCAGTGAAGTCTTTAAGTCGTTAACCTAGTTTTAGAAGAAGAAAACCAAAGGTTAAAGGAGAATCGACTCTAGCTTAGCAAACTAGTATCACACAGAATCTGTGGGGATTAGGTTTCACAATTGCTAGAGTTCTCCATTATATAGTCTTTCAAATCAGGGTTTGCAATCAATGTTAGCTTAGTAACAAAGCATTCAGTATTCACCGTTAGATGAAAACCTGATTAGATACAAGCTAATATATCTCAACCGTTAGATCGAAAACGTAGCTTTCCATACACACATGTACTTGAAGATTTTGGGTTTGTGTAACCGTACCCAAACGTGTACAATAGTTGGTTCAATATTAGTCAACCAAATGGTTAGACAAATGAAAACTTTCATATCAACCATATTCTTCTTCACCATAACTAGTCCAAATGACTCAAATGAACTATTTAGAGAGTTGTTCAATTGCTATGAGATATTATGTACTACACAAGACACAATTGAAGCAAAAACGATGTGATTCACTCGAATCGATTCATGAACTATAAAGCCACGGTTTGCAATAGCATTCCTTAGATAATTTAGATAAGTTCACAAACATCGTTGTTAGACATAACCACTCAAGTTCGCGGACTCAAGTTAACCAATTAGAGTTCAAAAACTCCAGCAGAAATTCTCGGGTTCGAGAACTTCCATCAGTTCGCGGACTGAAACCGAGCTACAACTCCAGCAGAAATTCTCGGGTTCGATAACTATGCATATTCGCGGACTGGGTTGACTGCTCAAGTTTCAGTTTTCACTTGATCAACAAAGTTAAAAAACTTCGGTTCAAGTGCTAAGAACTTATACATATATGTGTTACCACAATAATGTTTATATCCCCAGTGGTTATATTGTCTAAACTCTCATTTCAACCATTGAAACATTCTCAAAGGACGTCATATAGTTGTTATTCACAAACTAGTTTTCGTCAGAGCAATTTCCACAGTGATTGAAACATAACATGACTTTCGCCCCTAGGCAAAGATGAACTTGGCTAAAGTGAAAGCTTTACCAACTCACATTTTGAGAAATAAATAAGCGATATATACTCAGCTCGAAATGTCACATGTGTATATTCTTAGTCGATATAGTAATACGAATTTTGTCTCAAGATAGGATGTAAGGACCCTCAAGCTCGTCATCGTTATTAGACTAGTCAAGAGACGTTTTAGCCGATAATAACTTGATTAGTTTAACACGAACGTTAATTAATAGAAATT
Source organism: Papaver bracteatum (assembly GCA_023529315.1). Taxonomy (NCBI): domain Eukaryota; kingdom Viridiplantae; phylum Streptophyta; class Magnoliopsida; order Ranunculales; family Papaveraceae; genus Papaver; species Papaver bracteatum. The sequence continues at coordinate 3,344,531 of JAJJWX010001287.1, forward strand.
AATCTAACAATGATTTAGATATGAAACTAGTATCATTGAGTAGATATCGAAAAGTTATGCAGAATAGGCTACTCGAACGTGTCTTTCGGATATCGGACGAAGAAGATATTATCATATTTGTTTGAAGGGAAAAATAATATTTTTGCCAGTGGACCGACTGGGGCTGCCCTTATCCTCTATTGAGTGTATAAATAATTTGGACTTGGTCTTATTGACACCAAACCATGAAGATAAATCATATCTTCTTTCATTTTTTTCTTATTTTCTTCTTTATTCTTCTCGTTTCTTTCTTCTTCTTTCTCTCATGTTCTTATTCTTCCGCGAGTGTTTGAGAGATCAAAGGAATATTTGTGATTAGTAAGAGGTAGAGAAGTTCATGGAGTAGTTGATACTGATGGTGTTGTTGTTTGTTGCTGATTTAGAATCGAAGGAGGAAGTAAATCAGTGAGTTAGGGTTTCCGTTGTTTGGTTTATGCTTGATTTGAGATGTCGATTGAAGATGGGTTTCAGAGTTTCGAGAGCTTCAGTAGAAGAACAAGATTGTTGTGTCAATTTGAAGATTATAGTTCGGAGAAGAAGAGTAAATTGATAATTAAGGTTTCTGTATGTTGTATTGGAGTTCGATTTGGGCAAAATTGAGAAGAATTAGATAGAACTGTAAGATGGGTATTGATCAATTGAGTGAATTAGGGTCAAGGATGAAGAGTAATTTGAGATAAAAGAAAATTAGGGTTTCCTGTTCTTCCCCAAATTAAGAACTAGGTTTTTGAGAATTAAACAGATGGTTTAAGAAGGAGATGATGTTATATTGATTTGTTTGAATCAAAAGAGAAAGAAGGGGTTGTTTTCAATTTGGCTGAGAATTTGTTCCGAGGTAATTATTCTTCTTAGTTAACTTAGTGATGTTTATATACTTTCATTACTGATTTATGATTTTGTTAATTGATATAAGAATTGAGATAAAAGTGTGTGTATGGAACTAGAGGAGGAATTATATTACAGTGAACTTATGATTGTGGCAGTGAAGATCTTGAGATGGTGAACATGGAGCTGGGTTACTGTTGTAACTTGTTGAACTGGAATTGTTAATGGTGAATGAGTATTTTTGAATTGAGATGATGTTGTAACATTGGTAGAATTAGAAGATGGTGTTTGGGTAGATGATATATTTTTGAGTAAATGTTGTTTGGATGTTAGTGGTAGTGTTATTGGTGTTAGTGAGATGATTTGTTGAATGATGTTGTGATAAACAAGGTGGCTGGGGTTATTTTAATGATGGTTGTTATATGTGTCTGAGGTTGGTGAAAATGGAATTCAGAAAATATATGAGGTTGTTATAGTAGTTTACTGTGATGAATGGAGTACGTGTTAAGATCCAGTTTGATTATATATGGTCATTGGTGTTGAGGTGGAGATGCAGGTAATGGTTTCGTACACTGAATTAAATTGCAAGTTCTGAGAATTGAATTATGTGTATGCTAATTGAGTATATTTAAAATGGATGAGTGTTTATAGATATTGCGGATGAAGAGTATGAATGAACTGTTGATGTTCATTGTGAAGAGTTGTTACTGATGTTGTTAGTCTGAGCTGTTGATTTATTATGAGATGCATGTGCTGGTGTAGTCTGTGAGAGGATGAAGTTAAAAGGGTGGTGCAGTAGGCGCTATGTAGTTGCAGAATAACCTACAACTACACCCTCAGTAGAATTTGTAAAACTTAAGAAGTTCTTGATGATGAATGATAATTTTCTTATTAATTCTCTCAATTGATTACAAAGATGTATCTAAATGGAAATAGAATAGTTACAACTTTCTGTATTCTCTTTCCTAAGATATTTTCTAACACTCATTAAAGAACCTCTCGAATTTTACCTTTGAACTCCTATTTATAGTAAAATTTGTACAACTGTATATGTGTTGCGAAGTATCGCAGCATATCTTCGCAAGATTATTTTATGCTCGCAAATCTTTCATACTTCCCCGTGCTTCCACTATCATCACATTGTTTTGTAGCTCTTTCCTCTTATATTTATTACGATGTTCGTAATCTAATGTCTTGCGATATTCTGTACCTACACGCTACTATAAGGAATGAGATGGAGGAATTGTCTAAGGAAGTGTATCTAAAGATAGTTTATGGAACTAGATAGAGCTTTTAAGTGGGAAGTGTCGATAAAATGAAGATAGTTTGGGTTGGTGATTGTTTTGTAGAATTGTATGACTAAAGATTGGTGATTACAGAGTTGTAGATTATAGATGCTGCGAAAGCTTGCTACTACTGCTTTTGCAGGTAAACAGAATTTTAATTTGTAATTGTAGTTATGAAGTTGGTTAGTTTAAATGTATGATGTTGGAACTTTAGTAAGGAGATGTCAATGTGTAAGAATTATATCTGAAGTGAAACTGCAAGAAAATTAGGCATGTTAGTCATCCCAGTCAGATGTCTGACTAACTTGTTTAGCTGACTCAGTTGTCTGACTGAGTCGAATCGGTATTGACTCTCTGAGTTACCTGTTTTGACCTGAATTGACTCAGTTGACCGATTTAGACTTGACCATTTGACCAGGACTTGACCTTGACTGGACGTTTACCGTTAATTGACCATTTGACCTTTATTGACCGTTAGTTGGCACTGTTGGACCGTGCTTTAGATTAATGGGCCGGTTTAGTAGACTTGGACTTAAAACCATTAGTTAGACTTGTATGAGCCTTGTACGAGCCTTTTGGCTAAACTCTTAGAGCGCTTGTATGATTAACAGTTAGTTATTATCAATAATCGATTCAAAGGATGAACCAGTGGATCGTGGATCTCGAGGTAGGCGTGGCTTGTCATCAAAAGAGGTGGGAATACATTTTACTCTTTGGTAACCATTGTTGTTTCTTTTACAAAAGTTTATGTTTTACAAACTTTACTGATTGTGCATTCCATGCTTTGTTTAGTTTGTATTATGATAGTTATGTTGATTCTTTTAATCTTTCCATGGTTTGGAAAGGATTTGTAATATTTTTTTGTCGTCATGAATTGTTATGGGAAATGAGAATTTCCACCAGTGGTATATAGGATACGCTCCTTCACATTTATACCTAGAGCTTTTATGACATATATTGGTCGGCAGTTTGCGAGTTCGGAACTGTCGATATCCATACGTACGATTGGGTGTGGATTTGCGAGTTCGAAATTGCACAACCATATTAGTATATTGTATGAAGAAGGAGTTTGTCCATATACATGTTTGTTTATTTCAGTGACTTGGTCACTTTTTAATCTTTGGGGAAACATGTATTGTTTTCCAACTCTTGTTTAAGATTACTTTAAAGTCAAATGTTATTCCTGATGGGCACCCCTTTTAGGGATGATGTGCTCACCCATTCCCACTTTCAGTTTCAGAGACAAATCAGAGTTGCGCAGCGAAAGCTTCAAGAGTTGATTTCGTTAGTTGGTTAATTTATACTATGTTTATTATATTGGATATTGTATTTGTAAACCAAATGACTATTGTATATGTATTATTTGAGAGAAGTTCTTATATATATATATATATATATATATATCTGAGCGGGGCTAGTTATGGGTTAGGTTTTGTAGCAAATTCTTAATTGAATGTTTAAGTAAATTATTTATATTTTAGTGCCTCTTATTTAGTAAATCTCTTGGATTAGTCAGCTGCTAGCTTAGGGGGCGCTACATAGGAGATAGAGTAGATAGACTTTTGAGTGATAGATAAGTTCAAGTCTCCACATACCTTTTAGTCGATGAAGATCCACTGGTTCCTGAGTAGTCCTTCGTCTTGTATGATGATTGCCATGGAGTTCTTGAGCTCAACTACACTTTCTATCCTATTCCGAGACCTTAGCTATAGTAGACTAGAAATCAAGACTTTATAGTTTTGATCACTAACATTGACAAACATGCTTGAGATAGCAACGCATGCGAGTTCGACCGAGCAATGTTCTAACAATCTCCCCCTTTGTCAATATTAGTGGCAAAACTATTAATACATATGGAATACAAAAAATATATAAATAAACTTTGTAGCTCCTATTCCACATGTCTAATCTTCAACAATACTCGAAATCTTCATCACTTCCAAGTAGTCCAATGATCCCAAAGGTTGTAAGTTTAGCATCATCGTTGTTGAAAATACGTAGCTATAACAATGAGAAAAGCATCGGTTCTCAATCATTGTTATACAATATCATAGTATTATTACACAGCGTCAAAGTCCAATTGCATCACAACTTCAACAAAAATACTATGGTGATACTTCACTCCCCTTTAATCAATACTACATCTCACATGGAAACCACTCCCCCTTACATAATGATCCGAAAACCATATGTATTTATAATGTGAACTACATATTAATTCTCCCCCTTTTTGTCAATAAAATTGGCAAAGGTAGAAGAACGGGATCCTAATGAAATCTCCGTAAGAGACATTTCATGACCAAAGGTAAATGTGTATCATCTTGTTTAGATGAAGTCATAAAGCCGAAACTAAGGTTCCAGGGTTTTTCTGCAATTGTGGTTTCCTCGTTAACAAAAATTTTGGTGTCTGTGTTATTTCTTTTTCCGCATTATATTGTTTGTCTTTATAATTGAAATATCACAGGTTGTACTTAAATCAAACAAAGTAGATACACCCATCGTAATTGTTGATACGACTTGATTGATCTTGGATATTGATCTTTGGAATCGTCCAAGTACTTTAACGGTGTAATCAGGTTCACAGACTTGTTTCTGTTTACATATTGATTGTGAGAGAAAGAGATATAAATTCTTAATATAATTCCTGATTGAGATGCATTAAGTTGTAACTCTCGGAATTGTATTTGAGTTTAGTCCATAAAGGTTGCTTAAGAAAAACAAATTGGTGATGTATTTTGGTACCCTTGCATTTTCAATATTTATCTCATATCCACAATCAAAGCATCTCTAATACAAGGGGTAAAGGTCTTAAAATAGCGTCACACCTAAGAGTTAAGATATTTTCCACCAAATTTTCATCTCCAATGTATGGGTGGAGGTCATAGAAAAATATGACATGACTAAGTAGTGGTAAAGGAGAAAGTCTAGATCATACTTTCTCCATGACCTTGGGTCTTAATTCCATATCTTCATTTGTCTCTATATTCAAATAAATTTTTTTTAGGCAAGACCTTAGGGATTGGAGATGAACTCTAGGTGAATTTTTTTATCTTTAATTTTTTTTTTGTCATTTACAATGACCCACGATTTTTTTTTTGTTAAATAAGACTTCCACCTGGGATGATATTGACCCCTTGCTATTAGTAGAATAAAAACCACCGTCCGACGTCAGTCTAAGATTCCCTATCGTTAACTTAGGATATTCCGGACAATCAGAGACATGAAACGTCTTTGTTCATCGAAATTGCTGCAAGTTAATTAAAAAAAAAAAATTTGAGCAAAAAATATATTTTATTGCATAGCTATAAAAATATGCAAAGTAAAGAAAAAGAACACTCCACATCACACCATTCATTTGAGGCATCTATAGTACATAAAATGCGATCACATTCTAGTATGGTGTTATCTTCCATAAGTTTCTTATGATATTTATGTTTTTCCTTCAACTTGGTGAATTTGTTTTTGAATGCCTTCAATGTATATCTCAACCTAAACTTCATTTGTTATTGCTTCCTAATATCAGTCCAGTAATGCTTTGAGAATTCTCATGTCTGCCTATTCTTACCAGATATGCGAACCTTATCTAACATCAACTATATGAGATATGACTCATGTAGTTGATGCCAATTAGCAAGAACTTCATTAGCTTCTTCAAACAAAGGCAACCGAGATTAGTTTGAACTTGAAGTCATAATCCTAAGAACAAAATCATATATACTTATGAACATCAGACTTCTATAAAATATTCAACAAACGTTGTATAAATTAATGAATTATATATTCTGAAATTCAGATATAACTTTCCATTTATTTCCCAGAGCCTACAACCAAATTACCAAATCAATTCATGATAAAAATTAGCAGAAATTCCGCATTTATATCAATCTCACTATTACATTGTGAAATGCGTTAGTGTCACTGACGGTTATTACAACTTAGGGCTTATAATGATACACAACACCTATTTTGATTTCTTAATACCAGTGGGTTACGTATCCGCAATTTCCAATCTATTAAAACCAAAACGGAAAGTTGGAAAAATATTTGTGACACGTAGCTTGAATTTACTAGGATATTTCAGGCCATTACTCTAATTACCTGGATAAATGGCAATGCTGGGAGACTAAATCTCTCCAACAGGGGGAAAAAAGAGCGTTGATAGGCGTAAATGAATTTAGAATCATGTTAATTAGTAGTGGCATCACAAAAGAGAGTAAAAAGACAACCAACATCATATAAAGCACAAACAAATGGTTAAACTGTGATAATCAGGTGTAAGACAACTGTCGATGCACGTAAACAGAAAAATAATTATAAAAATGTATAACAACAGAAATAATTTCCACCAAATCTCCAATAAAGAAACTTTTACAAAGCTAACACCCATGTGAAATTCCGAAAGATTTAAAATCTCCAAAATTTGAATGTACAGAAATATCAGTTATACCCTAATTTAATTTCCATTTATTTGATATCATATAAGAGTAACTAAGAAAAAACATCAAAATTTCTACCAATAAAGAAAAAATAAAAAATATAGGAAAGATGGCGTACATTAACAACGAACAAAACTTCAATGATTATAAGATCCACATAAACCCAGTAACATCCTTTTAGAAAGAAAAAAAAACAAATTGTACTTTTATGATAACTAATTAGGAAAAAAGAAAATCCCGAAGAACATATGAAACTACATAAATATTTTTAAGATCATCTTTACTAACCTTTTCACGGTGCTTCTATCTTCTTCTCTCAACTTTTTATATCTTTTTCTCATAACTGAGCTTTTGGCTCTGGGAAAGTAAAAATGAAAAAGTAAAGTGCTTTATTAGGAAACAAAAAAAAGATAAAATATTATACGATTACCGATCAGAAGCAGAAGCAATTCTGAGAGAAGTCAGAAGCCAAAACTATTGGCTCCAAAATAGAAGTAGCTTTTCTCCTTATAGAAGTTGTTTTTAATTGTTGTTACCAAACAATCTTTCGATTTTTTTTTTATTATAAAATAAAAAAAGAAACTTCTTTATATGCATCCGAACAAACTATGACAACATGGTGAATAACATAAGCAATCTTTATTATCTAGCTGCATAACTATTTAAAATTTGTCAAAAAATTGAACATAAAACGTATACAACTCAACGATTTCATTTGAAGTTACAAAGGACTACAATAAAAGAAGTTAAGGTCTACATAGATACTCAATAACAACCACAATCATAACCATAATCATTTTTAGATCGATGTGTCAATTGTTAGTGAAGAAAAAAGATTTGTCGTGAATTTTATGACACTTGTTAGAGTCTCTTCTTCCCCCCAATAAGTGTTAAAACTCTTACCAATAAGTGTTAAAACTCTTACTCACTCCATTTTGTTTCCAATTTTCTCATTTTTTACATTAAAAATCTTCAAAATACCTTCAGGAACCTCTAACTCTTCACCTTTTTTATTTTTCTTGATCGGTAAAGAATTTGGTGCTGACGAGTAACTCTTCATATTTATCTCTTTCAACATCGACATTCACATCTTAGCATGCAAAGAATGCTACTGGATCTCAAAACAAGATTTCTCTGGCCAAGTAATATCTTTTGAATATCTTCGAATGACATTAGCTGCTTGTATATCTCCGTTAACAACTATTACTACAGCTCTCCTAAAATGAAATGAAGGGATATCTATGTAATAAAATACTAGTAGGCTTTTGATACTTTTTCCATTTATCACTTTTGAATGCTCCATTAGCTGCTCGATCAAGCAATCTTGAAAACTTCTCCTAATCATAACCATAACCCTTCTTAGATCCTATTTTAACCAAGTAATCGGACCTTACTATACTAATGGCTAGATCGTTTAAAACACCACCATCCACCGGTAGTACAAAAAAAAAGAACTCCCTTATGTACTATAGCATAAAAATCACTACGCCTGGTTATCAACAATGATGATCATGTTTCACTAGGCTTACTAAACGTTATCCTCGAGTCGGTGCAAAAGAAGGTCTCACCAGAAGGTATTTTTCGATATTGATTGTTCCTCAGAAATAATATTTCCCGTAAGCTTAGGAATCCTTGGCATACCACTCTACTTTGAATTATTTATGCAGTAATTTTTTCTACACTATAATGTCATAATGTAGTATACATGCACTATAGTATCACAATACTAAAATAAACTATGTTTTTTCTCTTAGAAATAAACTAAATGTCCATCGAATTTGTGTTGTAGTATCACAATATAGAAATAAACTAAAAATTTCTCTCTCCAAAATACCATATTTGCACTATTTAAATCATAATGTGAAAAAATCAACTTACATATCATACACAAAATAAAATGTACACCATAAATAGAACAAAAAGCAATAAGTCCAGTAGAAATAACCTAGGAGTTTTTACAGTATAGCATACATGCAGTGATGCATGTATCATTATGTCTAAATAACCTATGTTATTTTCCAATATATTATATCTGCACCGTCGAATCAAAATGTGCAAGATCCATTGCATGTTGTAAAAAGTGAATTAAACAGTATAAATGTGACAAAAAATAACTAAGTTTTTTTAGTATAGAGTATTTGAACCTTTGGATTATATTTTATGGATCCACATAACTTAGGTTTGTTAGTTAAGATATTAGCATTTTTGGATCATAATGTGCAAAATGAAATTGCATGTTATAAAAACTAAATATGACGACGAATCTATGAAATAAATAATTTTAGTACCTTTTATTGCTTTCTTCGAAATACGCCATGTTTTTTGTGTCGATGATTCTTCAAAATCAACTTCTTCTGTTGATTTAGTACTATATTCTTCTAAAACTCCTTCTTCTGCGATTTTATTTTTTCCATTTCTTCTTGATTTTGGTATCGATGATCATAATATTTATTGTTTGATTTTAAATATTTAGGGTTTATATTATTTTCTTTGTGGACATTGAAGAGATTCAGTATGTTATGAAAGTTTTACCCAAATCTAGAGTTTGGTGATTTTGTTTTTCACTTTTTATTGATTTTTTTTCTTCAATACGGTAGAATAGATTTATATGTTTCAGTGACATATCAATGAAGGGTTTCAAATAATTCGGTGCTGATCATGTGATATTTAGTGGAGGTATCTAACTGTATAGGTTTTGATGGGGGAGAAGGTGAAAAAGCGGGGGTCTAACAACCACACCCAATATTTTGTTCGGCAGTATGTATGGACTAACTCCAATATAATTCCAAGAGAATCAACTAGAAAGTCAGATTTAATCAAGAAATATATACAACAGTTATATCACTTTTTCTTAATACAACCTGCAATCGAACAGATAGAGATCTGTTAGCCTGATTAATATAAGAAATAACTAGGACGGTACCAAAGACCAATGCCCAAGTCTCAATCAATTTATATCGACAACCAAAGGTTGGATTTACCAATTGATTGAACTATGCACAACCTGTGATATTTCAAATATATAAACATATATAATGCGGAAAATAAATAACATAGACACCAAAAGTTTTATTAACGAGGAAACCGCAAATGCAGAAAAACCCCGGGACCTCGTCCAGTTTTGAACACCATACTATATTAAGCCGCTACAGACACTAGCCTACTGATGAGCACGAAAGTGCGACGCATTTTCACCCATAAATACATTAGATGTGACTCATTTTATCACTAATAAACTTGTTTGTAGGTGTTTTTGTGAAATAAGCTCTTATGGAGAAAGTTACTCGAAAAGTGATTTTTGAACCCCGGAGGACACATGTTATTCGAACTCTCAATGTTGGTTAAGGTACACCTCAATTACTAAGGGTCACCTCATTGATAAGGGGCACCTTGTGTACTATTTTCACCCCATGTCTATTCGCACTTAACTCCGGTTAGGGGGCAACCATCATCTTCGTTCAAGTATTATTTTGGCGGGAAAACTGTTTTACTCCTGCGAGATTTGCTGAGTGAATTTGAGAGAGATTTCTTCAGATTTTTGCTTGGATATGAATTGCTATTGATACGGTACGTCAAAACAGGGAAGGTTAGTTGATCCTGTCTCGTAAAAAAGGGAAAAATTTTGGTGATTTTTAGTGGAATAGGATGTGTGAAGATCTCGTATATTTTGTGTTATATAAGGGATATGCGTGTAGGATTATGGAGAATATATTCACTGCATGATTTAAGAAGATTTTAGGAAAGATTTCGAGCAACAGAAGACGCGAAGAAGGATCTCCACAACAAAACAGAGTAAACTTTGTTCCCGTGATATGTTTTTGGAGATTTGTTGTATTTTTGGGAAAATTTTGTGTGTTTAATGTTAACTGAGGTAAGTTCAAGTGTGATAGCTGTAAGATACTGCATGAGAAGATAAAAATGGAATAATATCCACAGAATTAACAGCTGCATAATATTCCCGAGATAAATTTTTTTTTGAGAAGATTTGAGCATTCATTGGGAAGATAATTGCGTGTGCTGTATAAATAGAGTTGTTGGGAGTCATTGAAGGTGGGTGGAGAGTTAGGGGGTAGAAGAGAGCGAGAAAAGAAGCTGCAGAGAAGAATTTCTACATCTGCAGGAAGAACAAGACGAAGAACAACAGACTACACTACTGGTCTGTCGTTTAAGAACTGTCGCATTTTCTCAGCTTAGCGACAGTTTTTCTACGACAATTTCCAAATATAGTTTTTCTGTAACAGCAGCTTCAGCAACAACATTTGAATTTTATTGTAACGGTGAACTCTGTAACACCCAGAAAGCGTTGCAAACTCGTTGTATAATTATTTTTCTCTAATAAAAACACCATTTGATCTATGAATTATATTTTTGTGTGTGTTTTTATCATGAGAAGCTAGACCCCTACACTGGGTCGATGAAGGAAGCCGAACTTCATACATGGGTGAATTTATTTTATTTTTCTATATGACTTTTGTATTAATTAACATAGAATTATGATTTGAAAAAATAAGTTATCATTTTATTAGATGGGTCATGCTTTCTTAGATGTTTGATGTCCCATGCTTACGATTTATAACTAATATTTGGAGAATCTACCTTGGAAAAAATAAGAGTCCATGTTGTTTTATTTATTGAGCGATAATTGCTGAAGAATAATTAATTGAACCTATTGATATGAATGCGTTGGAATCCTAGGCCCAGTAACTCTCATTTTGGTTTATTATTTTCATTAAACCTTTAAATTTAATCTCAACAACGTCCGAGTAAACGACAACCTTACTTACCACTATTAAAATTCGATCACCTACTACAAGTTAACTTCGGACTGGAATGTAGTTGAGCCCCAACCAAGTCTCACACCGATTAAGGTACAGTCGCGTTCCTTATACCTCTGAATCCCAGCAGGACACTACGAAATTGATTCCCTTAGCTGATCTCACCCACAACTAAGAGTTGCTACGAACCAAAGATGAATACTTATAAACAAATCTTTCTCCCACAGATAAGTCTATTCTGATAGATAAATCTGTCTCCCACAGAAGTACCTATGAAGTTTTGTTCCGTATTTTGATAAATCAAGGTGAACATGAACCAATTGATAATCCGGTCTTATATTCTTGAATAACAACCTATAAATATCAAATACCTCACAATAACTTAACTATATGGTAGTAGAAGAAGTAATTGTGAAATCACAAAGAATGATACGAAGAGCTTTGTGATTACTTTTTATATCTTACCTATCGGAGATAAATCTCGAGCAAATCTTAGAGAAGATAATACTCAATATGATAGAACAAGTAATATTAGAACACGCAACTACAGAGAAAATAGTTGGGTCTGGCTTCATGAATCCCAAAATGAATTTTTCAAGTCGTTAACCTATAATGGTTTTAGAAAAATCTAGGTTAAAGGAGAACCGAATCTAGTCGCAACTAGGATACAGTAAAGTGTCGGGATTAGGTTTTCCATTTGCTAGAGTTATCCCTTATATAAACTTCAAATCATGATTTGATAGCTTAGAAACAAAGCAATCAATATTCACCGTTAGATGAAAAACTGAATTAAGATTCAAGCTAAGTTTGCTTAAAACCAAAACAATATCTTTCCACCGTTAGATGGTCTTAGATTGTTACATACAAATGAAATATACCTTTATTTAGATACGGGTAATCGTACCTAAACGTGTATATTGAGTTGGCTCAATAACAGTTAACCGAAGTTAGCCATATGAACATTCATCTAATACTTCTAGATAAAATATGATGATCAATCAAACATGAAACACAATCAAATGAATCTAATTGTGTTACTCATAGAGTTGTTCAATTGTTTATATATCATAGAGGTATACAAGAAACAATTAAAGAAAAATCGAATTGATTCATGAGAATCAATTCATGAACATTAAGCCATGGTTTGCAAAGATTGCATTCCTTAATTTATAAATATATTTGTTTATGAGCATGAAATCATACTTAATCGATTTTAAAACTTTAACCAAGTTTGAAAACGGGTATGCAAACTTAAGTTTCGGACTTTGGTCTTGTCCAGCAGTTTGCAAACGGGTACAAATACTGTTATCCCGGACCGTAACTCAGGTAGAAATGTTCGCATACTGGTATGCAAACTTTGTTCCCGGACTTTAACAGTCAAAATCGTTCGCATACTGGTAGGCAAACTTAGTTTTCGAACCTGAATCATATTACGACAGTTTGCATACTAGTATGCATACTTTGTTATATCCAGACAATGGTTAATTGTTCTAAACTCCCATTCAAATCATTGAAACATCCTTAGAAGACGAAAATAGATGTCTCATACAAACTATTAGCTTTATATGTAATTTTCAAGTGATCGAATGATCAATACGAAATATTTCAAGTCAACATCAAATGACTGTCTTACACAAATCATGTAAGATATTTCAAGGAAATTTTCACATGATAATCTTTTGACTTATTATTTAGTTTCCAACAAATAAATTGTTTCCAACTAAACTCTTCAAGAATAATGATGAACGTAGCTAAAGCAAAAATCTTCCAACATATATTTCGATAAATAGATAAGCGAGTTAAACTCAGCTCGAAATATCAAATGTGTATAATGTGAAAGTCTATATAGCTATACGACTTAGCCCCATTAGCAGATATAATATAATAGACTTCTGAGTGATAGATAAGTTTTAGTATCCGCATACATTTTGTTGATGAAGCTCCTTCAAGCTCTCCTCAGTAGATCTTCGTCTTTAATCGATGAATGCCGTGAAGTGTAAATCTCAACCACACATTCTATCCTAATCCGAGACATAGCTATAAGTAGACTAGAAATCAAGACTTATAGTTTTGTTCACCTAAACGTGACAAACAAGCTTGAGATGGCAACACATGCGAGTTCGACCGAGTAGTGTTCTAACAATCTCCCCCTTTGTCAATTTTAATGACAAAACCATCAATACATATGGATTACAAAGTAAATAAACTTCGTGGCTTCTCATCAAACATGCTTGATTTCCTTGGTTCTTCAACATTCCTTGAATTCTTCATCACTCCAAGTACTTCAGTGATTCTGAATGTGTTCAACTAAACATCATTGTTGTTGAAGATCCGTAGCCATAACAATAAGAAAATAGTTGTTCTCAATTATTGTTATACAATGTCATATTATTATTACATGGAATCAAAGTTCAATTGTATCACAACTTTGACAATAATACTATGGTGATATGTATCACTCCCCCTTAGTCAATACTTAATCTTACAATGAAAACCACTTCGCCTTACATAATAATCCATAAACCATATGTATGTAGTGTGAAGTACACAATGATTCCCCCCCTTTTTGTTAATACAAATTGGCAAAGGTACAAAAATTAACGGGATCATAGTGAAATTCTCAAAGAGATTATTCATGACTAAAAGAGAACATATCAACTTGGTTTCGATGACTTCACATAGTCGAAACTTAGTGTATTCATCAAGGAGTTTATAAAGATACAAGATAACTCCTAAAATATTCCACAGTTGCACTCCTCACAAAAATTTGGCAGTTAAGCACAAGTTTGATTAAGAACTCTCCTCCATAAAATGTCATTCCCGAAAGAACAACAAGAGCGACCTTACTTTTATGAGAAAAAAATGATTTCTTTGGACATTAAAAAATTACATAAAACATGAATTTGTATCCAGAAAACTCGAATAAATTAACCACAAGAAGACCTTAATGATTAATTTAATCAGAAATGCTCAACATGAGAAAACTTACGGAGCCATACAGTACTTTCACATAGAAGTGGATCAGGGAAAGATCAATACTGCGGAATATTTAAAAGTTCATTCTATTTTTTTATCAATATTTTCATAAAGACATAATAGACCTAACTTTTGACATATATGAGATAATCATAGTTCACGGACATAAACACAGATATCCCATAAAATATTTTGCAATATATAAAACGAATAAAGATCAATACTGCAAAATCATCTTCCAAATAACTTAGAATTTAAATAAATAAATCTAAAACATTACAAGATGAAAATCGTTGGAAATTACTATGTGTAATCACAATAATTGTTACTCCAAACTTTAGTTATCCTTCATAAAACACAAGAATAAATTCTCATAAGAAGTTTCCTAGACATTAAGATTCTTTGATAACATCATACCTTTCAATGACCCCATCATAAAAGGTATCACTGATATCCTTGATTCTTTTGACCGTGGAGATTCCATGTTCATGAGTTAGAACATTCACCTTTCGATCAATAATACGAGCAAGTTGCCTAGCCTTGATGCAATCCAAGATGAGCTTCTTCTGGATCCGTACCAAGACTTTATTATTTTCAAGGATTTTGGTCTGACCATTAAAGAGATGATTTATTTGCAGTTGAAGTGCAAATTCGACCTTTGAATCAATCTGAGACTGAATTAAATCCTTAACAGATTCAACAATCCAGGAGTTATTAAACCGAATAGCATCCTTTAATGTCTCCTTCCATATCAAGATTCTCCACTTCCTGAGGTCTTGAAGAGTTCTCCATTTTTTTAAATTAGGGATGGAAAAATAATATATTATAGAAAGTTAACGGATCAGAAAAGATCCAAAATAAGGAAATACACTTTTGTTTTTCACTTATATCATATATTTTCTTAGCAAAATAATTCAAAGATGCCTTTAAATTATAGCACATAAAAAGAAGCAACAAGATGCATTAGTTACTAGGAGTCAAGACATGAGTCAACTTTCGCGAATGAAGAAAACAACATTAATTCCAACACAAGATCAAATGATAATATACAACCAACTTGAGCGTCCCACAAATATTATCCTTGTAGCTCCCAAGTTAGATATAAGTATAAGCATGCCTAGAACTAGGTAGCAGAGTGAGAATTAACCCCACTAGGAAGATTGAGAGAAGAGTTGTAAATACCTTACGAGTGTTTGTGATGTGTATTCCTTACCTTTATTTGGTTATATCTCATTCCAGATGAACTAGACATAAACCCTTTTGAATATCCATCAGAAGGATTTTTATGAAGATTAAGTCTAAGACCTCAAGATATTGGTTCCAGAGGATCGGAATTATGAGACTTCCATCTCCTAGACTTAGGTCTACCAGACTTATTCTCATAAACACTGGGAATATGTATATTTATGGTGTAAAGGTTTGCACCAACAAGAGTGACATGATTCCTGTAGAGCTTTCTAGATGAGTGATCTTGGAAACCTCTTTTATGAGAGACATAGTATTTTGCAGGAATGAAATCCATTGTAGATGTTGTCATAAAATTTACTCTGTCGATAGTAAAAAGAAGTAGATTTTGAAGATCAGAAATTTATTTCTTTCTAGCAAAATAATGTAGAACATTGTGATTCTTTTTCCCATATAATGAACAGGTTCGTGGATAAGAAACGTTAGAATCATCTAGTTTCAGATTCATAGCCTTTATGGAATTCTGTAAGTCACTTAACTATTTCTTAGTAGGAAATTCCTTAGAAGAAAATTTCTCCATGCTAGGTAATACCACATGAGTATTAGATATAGGAACTGAAGAAAATTTACTTATCAAAACAGAGTTTTCCATTTTCAAGGAGTTGCACTGTTCCTGGGCTAGTAAAAGAGATGTAACAAAAAAAAATTCAACACGATGATTGTTAAATTTTTATGAATGGGTCTCGATTAAACGTTTTTCTCTAATTGAATCTTCTTTAACAATATCTTCAAGCATACTAATCTTTTCACGCTGTAGAGTAGTTTCTTGAACAAGATTTTCGATATTGTTAGAAAAAGACTCAATGATACTATAGAGTTCCCGTTCTCTATCAAGAGACTTCTCAAGTTCATCAGTGAGCTGAGCATATTTTTCTTCGAGAAAACTAATTCTAGAAACTTGAACATCAATAATCTAAGCATTTGTTTTAAGGTTCTGGTGAGCTCCATTTCAGATTCTGACATAGTGTCAACTGTCACTTTAGAGGGAATGTTATCAGAATCTGATAGAAAAAGCTTTCTACCTCGGATTTCGGAAGAATCAGCTAATGAGTTATCCTCTAAGGTAATCCCAAGACATTTGGCATAGTCAAAAACTTTGGAGGACATCTCTATGTGCGTAATTGCGAGATAAACTTCTGTCCACATAAATTAGATTGCTACAAACACATACTTATGAGGACTTAGCGTGTTTTCCTGATTGGATACCAGTTGAAAAAGTGGGGGTCTAAGAACCATACCCAATATTTCGTTCGGCAATCTATATGGACTAAATCCAATATAATTCTAAGAAAATTAACTAGACAGTCAGACTCAATCAAGGAAATATATCCAAAAGTTATATCTTTTTTTCTTAATACAATCTGCAATCGAATAGATAGATCTGTGAGCCTGATTGATATGAGAAATAACTTGGACGGTACCAAAGACCAGTGCCCAAGTGTCAATTAATTTATATCAACAACCAAAGGTTGTATTTTCCAATTGATTGAACTACGCACAACCTGTGATATTTCAATTATATAAATAAACAAATATAATGCGAAAAAGAAATAACACAAACACCAGAAGTTTTGTTAATGAGGAAACCGCAAATGCAGAAATACCCTGGGACTTAGTCCATCTTTTAAACACCACACTGTATTAAGCCGCTACAGACACTATCCTACTACAAGTTAACTTCGGATGGAATGTAGTTGAGCCCTAACTAAGTCTCATACCAATTAAGGTACAGTCGCATTCCTTATGCCTCTGAATCCCAGCAGGAATTTACGCACTTGATTCCCTTAGTTGATCTCACCCACAACTAAGAGTTTCTACGACCCAAAGTCGAAGACTTATAAACAAATATGTCTCCCATAGATAAGTCTATTCTGATAGATAAATCTATCTCCCACAGAAGTGCCTATGAAGTTTTGTTCTGTATTTTGATAAATTAAGGTGAATAGGAACCAATTCAAAATACGATCTTATATTCCCGAATAACAGCCTAGAAATATCAATCACCTCACAATAAGTTAACTATATGGTAGTAGAAGAAGTTATTGTGGAATCACAAAGAATGAGACGAAGATCTTTGTGATTACTTATTATATCTTATCTATCGGAGATAAATCTCGAGCAAATCTTAGAGATAGTACTCAGTATAATAGAACAATTAAGATCAAAACACACAACTACAGAGAAAATAGTTGGGTATGGCTTCACGAATCCCAAATGAAGTCTTCAAGTCGTTAACCTATAATGGTTTTGGAAAAACCTAAGTTAAAGAAGAATCGACTCTAGTCGCAACTAGGACACAGGAAAGTGTCGGGATTAGGTTTTCCAGTTGCTAGAGTTATCCCTTATATAGTCTTCAAATCAGGGTTTGGTAGATTAGAAACAAAGCAATCAATATTCACCGTTAGATGAAAACCTGATTTAAGATTCAATCTAAGTTTTCTTAAAACCAAAGCAATATCTCTCTACAGTTAGATGGAATTAGCTTGTTACATACAAATGAAATATACCTTCATTTAGATATGGGCAACCGTACCTAAACGTGTATATTGAGTTGGCTCAATAACAGTTAACCGAAGTTAGACATATGAATACTTTTGTATTAACCACTTTCATCTACCACTTCTAGATAAAATATGATGATCAATCAAACATGAAAGATAATCAAATGAATCTAATTGTGTTACTCATAGAGTTGTTCAATTGTTTATATCTCATAGAAGTATACAAGAAATAATTAAAAAAAAATCGGATTGATTCATGAGAACCAATACATGAACATTAAGCCACTGATTGCAAAGATTTCATTCCTTAATTTATAAATATATTTGTTCATGAGTATGAAATCATACTTAACCGATTTTACAACTTTAACCAAGTAAGTTTGCAAACAGGTATGCAAACATAAGTTTTGGACTTTGGTCTTGTCCACAAGTTTGCAAACGGGTACGCATACTTCTGTCCTGTACCGTAACTCAGGTAGAACCGTTCATATACTGGTATGCAAACTCGGTTCCCCGATTTTAACAGTTAAAACCGTTTACATATTGGTATGCAAACTTGGTTTTTGGACCTGAATCATACTACGATAGTTTGGTATGCATACTTTGCTATATCCAGACAATGGTTAATTGTTCTAAACTCCCATTTCAATCACTGAAACATCCTTAGAAGACGATAATAGCTGTCTCACACAAACTATTAGCTTATATATAATTTTCAAGTGATCGAATGACCTATACGAAACATTCCGAGTCGACATCAAATGACTGTCTCACATAAATCATGTAAGATGTTTCAAGGCAATTTTCACATGATCATATTTTGACTTATTATTTAGTTTCCAACAAATAAATTGTTTCCAACTAAACTCGTCAAGAATGATGATAAACGTAGCTAAAGTAAAAATCTTCCAACACATATTTCGAGAAATCGATAAGCGAGTTAAACTCAGCTCGAAATATCAAATGTGTATAATGTAAAAGTCTATATAGCTATACGACTTAGTCTTATTAAGAGAGAGAATAAAACAAACTTCTGAGTGATAGATAAGTTTTAGTCTCCACATACCTTTTGTTGATGAAACTCCTCCAAGCTCTACTCAGTAGATCTTCGTATTCAATCGATAAATGTCGTGAAGTCTAAAGATCAACTACACATTCTATCATAATCCGAGGCATAGCTATTAGTAGATCAAAAATCAAGACTTATAGTTTTGATCACCTAAACTTGACAAACAAGCTTAAGATAGAAACGCTTGCGAGTTCGACCGAGCAATGCTCTAACAGAAGGAGGTCGCGTGATAATAGATAAACACTTCAACACCAGATACTATTGTGGCCATTTCTTTATTTTTAAGTTCGAACCTCCTAATAAAATAAAATCAAGTTGGAACATACTATAACTATTTGTTTGGGCCTAGACCAAACAATAAATCACCCTTATATATCAATGGTATGACCACTTGTGGAATAAGTATGTCGGGGATAGGTAAAATTAGATGATAAACAATAATGTTAAATTATGAGCTTCAAGATCGTGAAAAAACGGAGTGGACTTAGTACTAGAAAAAATAATCAACATTCCTTTCCGTTACCTTCCGATGTTGATTTAATTTGTGGTTTTCTCATAGTTGGTCTTTTAAATATGATTTTTTTTATATGAGATCTCTTTTTTTGTAACTTATTTGATGATATGTGGTATACATTTTGGTACCAAAGATTGGCTACTAAATTCACCAGAAGGATCAATCTCATAAAGTTTCTTTAATCTCCTTTTCTTTGGATGATCTTTTTTTTCCCTTTGTCTTCCTTCTACCCTGTTATTCTTCTTCTATACCATTTGTTATCTCATCCTCTCATGTCCTCTTATTTTTTAATGTCTAACTTACTCGTTTCTTTCTCCCATGTCCCTGTTACATAATGTTTAATCCCCTATTAGCGTTTTCCGTATATCAGGTTGGTCATAACACTGGTTGTTGTTGTTGTTTTCCTTATTGAAGTGATGCTTGTGGAAGCTGTAGAAACCATGGTTGTTATAAAAGAAATATGTTGGATTTGACGGGATCGGACTGTTTTAACACCGTTTTACATAATTCAATTCAAATTTCTTTAATATGTGTACCTCAAATGTACAATACTTCAAACAACCGTTAACAAATAGAGTCGTTTTTCCTTCACTCTATTTGTTGGCATTTTCAAACCAAAAACTTACCATTTCTTCGGCAAAAAGTCATAATCAAATGGATATACCGAAATCACAACAAGATATTATTCTCATGATCCCTTGAAACCATGATTTTTTTAAAGAGTTTATAAATTCAACCTATTATTCTCAATTCATATTCAAATGAAATATTTTCAGCTATCAAACCTAACGATGGCCGCAAAAAACGAACCTGAGCATTCAATAACTGGTAATAAAATATCCAGCATTACATCTCAACTCAATTGAAAGTGGGGGAAGCTTGAAAAGGAGAGGTATCAAGTACAACACCAATTTTTCATTCGACAACCTGTATGGATAAAACCTAATACAATCACAAGTAGGTCAAAATAAAGATCATTGAATAAGATTGTATATAGAGTTTTTTTATCTTTCTCTCCTATAGAAAGTATGAGCTATTGCTTAGGAAATTTCCAAATGATAAACTTGAAACAAAAATAGTCTATGAAAAATAAATTGTTCTAACTAAGGTTCTTAAGGATCTACTAATATCCATTGCTTGAATCATCTTTCGAGAGTTTAACCAAGACAAGCTTGAAATAAAAAAAAAATCTTTGCAATATTAAATCTAATAAATCATATGACATAGTCTCATAAAATAAAATGGTATATGCCATGAGTAAATATGTAAGTCAGTATGATACTCAACTACCATACTGTAATCCTAGTCTGAGACTGGACTTTAGCATAATAGAAATCAAGGTATAGTTTTGTACATCTAACATTGACAACAATCTTGAGATAGTAAAACTTGCAAGTTCGCCTGAGCAATTCTTTAACAAATCTATCAAAAGTTTTGTGCTGTATCAGACTCAACACCAGATGAGAATGAATCTTATATGAAAATATATCTAATTGGGAAAATCATAATCGAGGGTAACTATCTTTCAAAGTTGTTAAAAAGCAGGTAAAATTTACATTACCTTTTATCCCTTCTGAAGAGATGAAAATCTTTGAATTGCAAACAAATGTGATAATCAATACATTTTTAAGAACTGGATTTAATTCAACAAGGTGTTTGAAGAGATACCATTGAGTGTTGATGGGAATTAACTTGTGTTACATGACTACTATCCATCAATCATTTAAAAATAAATAAGGTTGGGGAAATCATTGCTTCCAGATTCAATTGAAATTGAAGTACATGTTACCATAATTTTTTATATCTAAAAGTGGTACACGAGATGGGTCAGATATGGGGGGAGTTCAGTCTATTAGGCCACCAAATGGCATTCTAGTTTTAGAAATTATTTCTAAGATTTATGTGAAGATTAACTTTAATACTCCACTACAGAGGGGTATAATGGTAGTATCCGCAGCTGGGTCCACAATACGAATGAGGTACTTTTATGAGAAGCATCCATAAAATATTTTCCCAAGAGTTACGTGATCAATCACTTTAAGAGAAAATGCAAGAAAATATCCACTTTTATTAAGGATGCTCACAAAACCACATATTTTTGGGAGTATATGAAATATTTGAAAGAACTCTAATATTCAAATAAGAAACAATAGTCCAGCTTCTAAAAGTAGCAGTAAAAATATATCAAGCCAACACCATTTGTCCCTCCAAAAGATGGTATAAATGGTAATCGCTGAACTGGTTTGGAATTCTGCACAAGCTAATCATACCAATGTCATTGTGGAGGATAGTGAAATGAATGCTATACTGGGACGGAAAGAGACAAAAAAATGGTGTTGAGCCTACCTATTCTGATTGTAATGATTCCAAGCTTTTCAATGATACACAACCAACTTCAAATCAATAAACATGATTACATCGGGAGAAAATCAAGTTTTTTTAGGATTAAACCGAATGCGAAAACTGTAAGGGAAGACTAAATAGATCCTAGACATCACAAAATCATTTTCACTCTCACTCATAGTTATCTTTTTTATATTAATCATACTAGTACTATGAAAATCTTATCTGGAAATGTTTATGGGTTTGGTAATAACATGATTAGAAAATATTTGAAAGATATTTGTTCAAATAACCCAGATATCATCTTCCTAATGGAATTAACCAAGAAAAAAATTAGGAAAATGATTAAGTTTGTAGCACCTTTTAACTATCCGAATACTTGGTTTTATGATCATATTGGTAACTCTGGTAGCTTACGTTATCTCTGGAAACACGACATAAACCTTTAAATCATTGAATTTAAACTCAACATGATACAATGTAGCATTATAATGGATGCCAGAACAAACTTTCCATGGTTACTTTTATTTATGATGTTCTCAATTTGGATGTGAGGAATAAACAATGGTCTTACATGCATGATGTTTCTACTCATTATAATTTTCTGTGGATAAGTTACTGGTGACCTAAACTTCATCCTTATGCAGAAAGAAAACAAACATGGAAATCTCTTAAGTCAGTTTCACTAAGATGACAATAATAGTCTGCTAAAAAGAAATAATTTGCATAGTTGGTCTTATATAGGTAGTCCATACACTCGGTCTAACAAAAAACGTGGGCATGCACTCATGTTCCTGGAAAGACTAACTAAAGTAATAACTAATGTATATTTACTAACCAACATTCCCAATGTTATAACTTACCATCTGATACCTTTAGCTATTGATCCCTTCCCTATTCAAATAGAAAGATAATGCAAAAATAATGAGGTCATTCCGAGTTCTTACGAAGAAGTTACGGCCAAAACATGATTATCGAATATCGACGTTTTCATGCAAGTATGCATACGGGTATGCGTACTTAAACCCATGGATTTTGATTTTAAATGATGGCATGCACACATGGTATGTGTACCATGAAGTCCAAATATCCCAAAACACTATTTTCAAACCTAAACATTTAAGAACCTTAAACACAGATCAAGTTAGGTAGAAATGAACGATAAGCAAGGTACATGGATCATTATAAGTACTCTAAGCAAATAAAAATACAAATATTGCTCATAGACATACCTTTTTTAGAAGAATCCAATTGACTTACCGAACATAATTTGTGTGCCCCAATTCTCGTGCTTCCCTCACCGTATACATAGCAGGGCATTCCTTGGTGAGGATGCACTTACAACACAATCAAGTTGTGTTGAGGTGAACAATGTCTTGCTCACCACAAGTGACTTTTTGATTATCATGAAAGAGATCGCTTTTAGAATATTTCACATCCAATTCTATTTTTCCAAAAAACTTGTTAAGTTCCAATATCATGGATACTTCCTTCTCCATAGTCATGGAATTTTCTGGAAGATCATTCTTTTTCACACTCAAAGCATCATTGGATTTCTTTGGTACCCACTTCTGAGTGCGTTTAGGAACAACCAGAACCTTCTTCCTATTACTCTCTTTAAGATTTCTCGGAAGATAATTGGATTGACTATTCTCTTGCAAGTTAGTCTTTCTCCAATTGGGAATATCGGATCTTGTCTTAGTCTTTACAAAGTTATTCTTTTGATAATCTTTACGATTGTGAAAAGATTTCGTATGATGTTTATAGGCAAACCAAGGTTTATCACAGCGCTGATTCCTTTTCCTAAAGGTTGGACAGTTACAACCTGTAACGTTAAGGGGAATATCTTTAGTATATGATCTTAGTTTCACAACTTCTTTTGATGACCAAACAAGAACATCATGAAGTTTCACATTCCTTATACAAAAATGACATATCCTTTCCAGGTGACATTTATTTCCGCAATAGTGGCAAACATAAGGAATGTTCTTACCTCGATTCATGTGTGATAACCTTGGAGGTTGATATACTTTGCTCTTTCGAACTTTAACTTCCGGTGAAGGTATTTCACTTTTGCCATCAGTGGAAATCTTTTGTTGAGAATAATCACTAGCCTTGACAAATTTTACCACTTTGCTAATACTTAGAGCATCTATTCCCTTATAGCCCAATCCTCGAGTATCACGATTATTTTTACTTTCTCCTAGCATATGGTTAATTTTCTTGAACTAGTATTAAACTTTATCAAGTCATGTTAACATCTTGATTTTATCAAGATCAGCAGCTAAATCAGCCTCAAGACGTTTTTCTCGAACAACACAAGCACTTTCTCTGTCATAAAAACTTGTTTGCTGGGAGGATATCATTGCTTCGGATTCTGCAAGTTTCTCTTCCAATAAAAAATGCTTTTGATAAAGATTATCACATTCAAGTGACTCTATACGTAGGTTTTCCTCATAATCCTTGAGGATCGATTCGTTAGAACGATTCGAAACATAAACACATGCGTAACATCTTCTCAATTTCTTGTTTTCTCGACAAAGAGGAGTCAGAAGACGTGTGGCATGAGAAGTTGTCATCTTCTTCATTTTCAACGAATCCAAAAACTTATCATACTCTGAGACTTCCTCATCAGCATGTCTATCAATATCTGAATCACCTTCATCAAAAAGTTCATCCAACTATTCTTCTAGGAGTGTTTCCCAATCAACAGTTTTTACATCAAGAGAATGTTTAGATATTAACTTAGATGTGATAGTTCTCTCAGGTGAATCCAAGCTTTCAGAATCATCTGGTAATTTATGAACTTGTACGTTATCAGAGATAGACAAATCCATAATCAAATCACTACAAACACAGACTTATAAGGTCTTTAACGTGTTTGCCTGCTTTGATACCAATTGAAAAAGCGGGGGTCTAACAACCACACCCAATATTTCGCTCAACAATATGTATGGACAAACTCTAATATACTTTTATGAGAATCAACTAGATAGTTAGACTAAACCAATATACAAGTATATAAAAAAAAATTATATCTCTATCTCTCAATTTAAATCTTACTCAAGCAAACTACGATTCTCAATTTAAATACAAGAGATATAAACTTGGATGGTACCAAAGACCAATATCTAAGTGTCAATTAATTAAAATCAACAACCAAGTGGTCGGATATTCTAATTGATTGAACAACGCACAACATGTGATATTTCAATTATATAACAAAATATATTGCGAAATAGAAATAACACAGACACCAGAATTTTGTTAACGAGGAAACCTAAAATGCAGAAAAACCCCGGGACCTAGTCTAGATTGAACATACACTATATTAAGCCGCTACATACACTAGCCTACTCCAAACTAACTTCGGTGTGGACTGTAGTTAAACCCCAATCAATCTCACACTGATCCAAGGTATAGTTATGATCCTACGTCTCTGATCCCAACAGGATACTACGTACTTGATTACCTTAGCTGATCTTACCCACAACTAAGAGTTGCTACGACCCAAAGTCGAAGACTTTAACAAACAAATCTGTATCACACAGAAAAGTCTACGGTAATAGATAAATCCGTCTTCCACGAAGATACCTACGAGTTTTGTTCCGTCTTTTGATAAATCAAGGAGAACAGGAACCAATTGATAAACCAGACTTATATTCCCGAAGAATAACTCAGTATTATTAATCACCTCATAAATAGTCTTAAATGACGCAGCGAAAAAAGATATTGTGGAATCACAAACGATGAGACGAAGATATTTTTGACTACTTTTTATCTTGCCTATCGGAGATAGAAATCTCAATCCAATTATTACAATTGTATTCGTACGATAGAAACAGCAAGATCAGATCACACAACTACAAGAAATGTAGTATCTGTCTGGCTTCACAATCCCAATGAAGTCTTTAAGTCGTTAACCTGGTTTAGAAGAAGAAAGCAAAGTTTAAAGGAGAATCGACTCTAGCTTAGCACAACTAGTATGACACAGAATGTGTGGGGATTAGGTTTCCCAGTTGCTAGAGTTCTCCCTTATATAGTATTTCAAATCAGGGTTTGCAATCAATGTTAGCTTGGTAACAAAGTATTTAATATTCACCGTTAGATGAAAACCTGATTAGATTCAAGCTAATATTCTTCAACCTTTAGATCGAAATCATTGCTTGTTATACACACATGAAATGCACGTTTCTAGGTTTGTGTAACCGTACCCGAACTTGTACATTAGTTGGTTCAACAATAGTCAACCAAATGGTTAGCTATATGATAACTTTCATATCAACCATATTATTTTTCACCATAACTAGTTCAAATGAACTAGTTAGAGAGTTGTTCAATTGCAAGGAAATATCATGTACTACACAAGACACAATTGAAGCAAGAATGATTTTATTCACTAGAATCGGTTCATGAACTATATAGCCACGGTTTGCAATAGCATTCCTTAGTTTATAAAGATAAGTTCACAAACATGGTATTTAGACATAACCTACTCAAGTTCGCGGACTTAAGTTCCCGGATGGATTTCACAAACTCTAGCAGAAATTCTCGGGTTGAGAACTTCCGCCAGTTCATGGACTTAGCGCACGCACTTCTCCGGTTCTCATGATCAACAAAGTTCGCAAAATTAGGTTCAAGAACTAAGGACTTATACATATATGTGTTTCCACAACAATGCTTATATCCTCCAATGGTTATATACTCTAAACTCTCATTTTAATCATTGAAACATTCTCAGAGGACGTTATATAGTTTTTATTCACAAACTATTTTTCGCCAGAGCAATTTTCAAAGTGATTGAAACTTAACATGACTTTCGTCACTAGTGTTGATGGTGGATTTTCAACAAGGGTCAAATCCGTAAAATCATGATACTGCATATTTCTGATACGGCTTCAGGCATGTGACGATTCATATTTTACGAAGCCATAATGAACATGTCTTTCGAAAAGCCTCCAATAGATGAGCGTTCGATCCCTGGCATTTCATTGTGCACTCTATGTAAAATAATAGAATTGGGCGGTCCTCCTACATAATTGTTTGTTGAGAGGGCTTAACGCCTTCAGGACGTCGGTGATACTCATTGTTCCCTGACTACGTGAGAGCAACTACCCTCTATATAGAAGAACGATTGGGCGGTTCTCCATAAGATTGATAGCAACAACGCCTTCAGGACAGTGACACTCAGTGATCCTGACAATGTAGAGCTACCGTGTGTATACTCGGGTGTTTTCCGTAGTGTCTGAGAACACCCTCAAGATTAGCCGTCTCCTGACTATGGTCGAATCCACGGCCTGATCCCATGGAATGGAAATAACAATTGCTGTTATTCCATGGCCGAATCCACGGCCTAATCCCATGGAATGACAATAAAAATTGCTCATATTCCATCGTTGAATCCACGGCTTGATCCCATGGAATGGCAATAACAATTTCTCATATTCTATGGTGGAATCCACATCCTGATACTATGGAATGGCAACAACAATTGCTCCGATTCCATGACCGAATCTACGACTTGATCTCATGGAATGGAAAAAAAATTATATTATCTCATTACTCCGATTTCATGATCGAATTCACTGCTAATCCCATGGAATGGTAAAATATAATTTTATTACTCCGATTCTATGGTCGAATCAACGATCCCATGGAATGGTAATGCCTATTTTATTATTCCGAATTCATGGTCGAATCCACCTCTGATCCTATGAATTGATAATAACTAACTACCCAATTTTATTGTTCAATTTCATGAATTATTCCACACTGAATTTCATGGATCAACAGCAAATACTCACAGTTGGGCATCTGGACCATCCCTGAGTAAGCCCCACGAAAAATGATGCAAGTGTATTCGACAATGATGCACGACTGAGCACCTAAATGCACGAACGAGCATCCAAAAACATGAATAAATGAGGAATCCTACGAAAAACAGGAGAAAATAACAAATATTAATAAAATAATAAGGAGGGTCCAGGGTCGGGCCCACCGGCCTACCGGCCATGCCCTAGCCGTGGCCGGTCCCCATGCTTCCTTCATTATTTTTCCCTATTTTGTTATTTTCATGAACTTATGAAAAACTCCTTGATTTTAGCAACTTTCCATAACTTCATGGATTCATGAAAAATAATAATATTATAAAATAAGGAAAGGTGTGCGGGACTGGGCAACCTAGCCGTACGTCCAAGCCCAAGCCATGGCCGGTCCCACACCTTACGGTCCTTAGTCTTTTATAATTATTTTCCCAAATTTCATGAAACTCCTGAGTTTCAACAAAATTCATGGATTTTCCATAACTTCATGGATTCATGAAATAATATTATAAAATAGGGAAAGGAGTGCGGGACCGGGGAACATAGCCGGCCATGCCTTAGCCGTGGCCGGTCCCACACCTCACAATCCCTAGCTTTTATAATTATTATTCCCTAAACTCATGAAACTCCTCTGTTTCAACAAAAACTCATGGATTCTCCATAACATCATGGATTCATGAAAAATAATATTATAAAATAGGGAAAGGAGTCCGGGACCGGGCAACATAGCCGTTCGGCCATGCCCTAGCCGTGGCCGGTCCCACACCATGCAATCCCTAGTCTTTTATAATTATTATTTTCCTCGAATTCATGAAACTTCTTGGTTTGAGCAAAAATCATGATTTCTTCATAACCTCTCGAATATTGCTCAAATCATGAAAACTTAAAAGCCAACATGGTCACATGACCGGCTAGCCTCTCACGGAAATTTTAGATATTAAAATACTCTTATTCTAATATTTACAAAATATTGATTAATTGAGCATACATGCTCATTCCAACAAAATCAAGAATTTCAGTCAAGATGAAACTCTTCTGATAATTCACAATGATGCTCGAACGCACATCAGAAAATACTGAAAATCTCAGTATGGAGACATGGATACTATGGTAACACGTGCATGCCTTAATGACCGACCAGAGTTATTCATAGGGCTTGCACAAATCCGACCCCACATGTTTTCATAATTCTGACCTAATTCACTCAATTGCTCATATTGGGCCCAAACTCTCTCCAACCAACCTGGGGATTGCTCAAACGACCAACAATTGGTCCCGTGACCACCAAGAGACGATCCCATGCTCTCTTGGTCGGTCCCCTATCTTTCATACTTAGGTTTTGCCTAATGTTGAACCCATCAGTAATTCAATAAATGATGAAACCGATACTTAATCAGCATTCCTTC
This sequence comes from Papaver bracteatum, assembly GCA_023529315.1. Taxonomy (NCBI): domain Eukaryota; kingdom Viridiplantae; phylum Streptophyta; class Magnoliopsida; order Ranunculales; family Papaveraceae; genus Papaver; species Papaver bracteatum. Next base: position 3,373,768 of record JAJJWX010001287.1, read on the forward strand.
ACCAACTCTCCAACTGAGAACCCTGGTGCATGCTCATTCGAGCAATTGGGCATCACATGTGATCGGTCCCTCCTTTGCTGAAGACCTATTTTCAGAAATTCGTCAACTAATGAGGAATTCATCAAAAATTAGGGTTTTCGAACAAACGCTTAACAAATCAATATTCTGAGCAAGTTCAAACACTAATAAATTTATATTGATTCAGCAACCAGCATCTGAATTAATCATATACTATTTGGTAGTACTAATATTTTAATATTTTATTGGGTCACGTCACCAATAAATATTTCGTCAAATTGAGCAACATTTGCTTAGTTGCTAAAATATTGATCCACCTATCAATATTTATTAATTTATCAGCAATTTGTCGAATTGGGCAAAACTGGCTCAGTTGCACGTCAAATTATCAATATTCAATATTTTGTCGAATTGAGCAATACTTGCTCAGTTGCTCATCAAATTCTTAATATTCAGTAATTCGTCGAATTCAGTTGCTCGAATATTGATCCAAACTATCAATATTCAATAATTTATCAGTATTTCGTCGAATCGAGCAATACTTGCTCAGTTGCTCAAATAATCCGCATATATTCAGTAACTCATCATTATTCAACAACTCGTCGAATTTACAACATTTGCTCAGACGAGCAACGTTAACTTTCATGAGTCACTGAGCATTTGACAAACATGCTCGAATCAACAAAACCTAGGCTCATTGCCTAATCAGTCAACAACTGACGAGCTAAATACACGTTTGTCATGTAGACTCCACGATTCGTGAGACATCAATCATGTCAAATTGGGGGATAACAACTAGGGTTTTGGTCTGGCGGCCTACAGCACGTGGATTCATCCACGATGAAAAATGTGCATAAGTGGTGTTAACGGTTGAAGGAGTTAGCATAATAGTGGGTGCACGATCCGTCAAGTCTCCACACGACATGGAACTGACTTTACCACGATCTTCCATTTGCCCACTCTTCCACTCATGAAACCGTCACACTTATAGGGATCAAGGTGTTCACAACTCTGATAATATAAATAAGTTTCTGAATCCATGATTAAAAACAACGTTTTTAGTCTACACAGAATTTCTCGAGTAACTACTCTCCAGAATTCATCAATCCATCAGAACTTATTCGAACTCAACAGTCCACCAATTATTGCAGAAACCTCCAACACATCCAAAATCCTTGATCATCATTGGTCCCACATAATTCTCAGCTTCCCTCCTACAGATCAACCCATCTCCCTCTTTGCGGCCGAATTGACTCTGGAACGGCCATTGACTTGGTTTAGCCCGGAGTCCTACAGATTGATCTCTCGAATCTAAGCACTCCCTTTGCAGTGCATCTGTGTGAGGTTAAGCAGTTTTCCCAGTTCGAGGAGTCTCGACGACACGCTCAACTCTTCACTTTCCTAAAAAACCAGTGAACCGTTTTTCCCCATCTACAGATTGGCGACCACAGTGGGAGATTAATCTCTCGGTTGCAATCCCACATTTTCATAAAATTGTTGATTTTAGGTCAGGTTCAGTCACAAATCCTAAGACAAACAACACTAGCACTAGCAACAACTGTGGTACTCCAGAAACTACTCTTGCTTCCAACATCGGTGCTGCTGATACCACTCCTACGCAAACCAACATTGGAGACAATCCCCTCTTCGGTGGGTCTCCCGAAGAAATCAGAGAAAACGCACCTACCATAGGTGATCTCATGAAGGTGCAAGAGACTTTTGCCAAAAATCAGATTGACATGGCCACCACTCAGAAAGAGCTGTTCAATTATTTCAAAACTCTCACTGACAAGATGTCAGAGAAAGCTCAGGAGAAAGGAAAAAACAAATAAACATCTCCAGTTTCTGATCCTGAAGTCACTCTGATCCATGTAGCAGATGATGATGAAGTGCACAAGGCAGCAGATAACCCACCAATAAAGGAACCTGCATGCTTCATCACCCGTGAAGACTTAGAACACCTTATGGAGGATCGAGGAAAAGACAAGACACCATCGGTTCATCGTAATCAACCTTCATATCCTTCTACTACACAACGAATTCCTCTCCCAAAGGTCTACACTTCCCCAATGTTCACATTATACAACGGAATAAGAAACGCTCGAGAACACATCTCTCGATTCCTGGAGGCACTAGGAGAGCACGAACACAATCATGTTATCTGTCTAAAGGAATTCTATAAATCTCTGATAGGACGAGCATATACCTGGTACAATAATGTTGCACCTGGGAGCATCACTAGTTGGGGAGAAATGGTTAATACCTTATAAATGAAATACCTCTTCGTCTCAGAGCATATTACTCTCTCCGACTTAGGAAGAATGTCTCAGAAGAGCAATGAACATCCGAACGATTATGTGAAGAGGTTCAGAGTCCAATCTTTGGATTGTCATGACTTGAATGTCACTGAACAATAACTCGTGGACTTGTGCATGAACGGAATGATCCCTATCTACAAAGCCTTGCTGAGAAATCTCCAGTTCTAGAATTTCTTAGAGCTTCATGAAGCAGTCGAACGATCAGCGACTACTGCACCTGCTTTACTGGAAAGAGCAAATTCTGCAAGGTTGAGGAACCCTGAAGTAGCCGACGCCTAGTAAACAATCAGTATAATCTCTATCCTTTAACAAATGTTGTTGCTAAAAGGAATGAAAGGAAAGCCGAGACACAACATCAGAGCGCTTCTCCAACATCCCAGGCTCCACTGGAGGCGCAAAGAAAAGATAACCAATCCTAAAATGCACAAACCTCGACCCGGCATCAACGAATGGGAAAATGATCAGACAGACTCAAACTTCTCTCTTCTCATGAAGGAGTGATCGAGTTACTGGAAGTCTGGGTTCAAGATGGTGCAATCATATTGTCGTTCATCAGGAGACAACCAACTGAAGAAGGAATGAATAATCCCGGGTACTGCCTTCATAGGTTCATCGATCATCCAACAAGTAACTATAATATTTTGAAGCACATCTTCAAAGAGATGGTTGATCCACAATAGACTCAACTGGGGACTGAAGGAGTACACAAGAATCCTCTCCCATACAGAACATTTACACTCTCTAGACAACCAGTCAAAGAAGTAGTTCAATTGTTGATCGAGCGTATCTGTGAAATTGCTCCATCTGTCTAAGACACAAAGGAAGGACATGTTCACAACACCAAATTACATTATGTTAGACGTCCGTCCATCCCAGAAATACTCCTTGAACCTTCATCCACAGAAAATGAGATGCACAACTGGGGGCTGCTTACCACAATCCATCTCAGAGGAAATTAATATGGAAGAATGTTAATCGATGCTGACACCTCCATCAACAACATTCCGCCGAAGACCTTCAAAGTCGCAGGCATCACTCGAAAAGAAGCTACCCATGCTCATATCTCAATCAAAGACCATGAAGGAATGCTCATAGATGCATACTCTTTTATCACTCTGAAAATGAAAGTTGGCTAAACCAGGACAGAAACTAAGTTTCACATAACCAGGAATATCCAGGATATGGCATATTCTTCAGACAAGCGTGGATCTATGCTGAAAAGATGGGTACTGACAAAGCTACTTTGGATGCACATCTCTCCAACAAAGAAAGCTCTGATCCAGAAGATTTGGCGGACGTTCCTTCATCAGAGCACTTGGAAGAATTTCGAACTTTGACGAGGTTAAAGCAAGAACCTACAAAAGCTGCATAGACATTCATCAAGAGGTTCCGCACTCAGGTAAATCTCATTCCTTTCATATCTATGTCATTTATTTCCTCACATGCTATCTTAGCACGGGGACTCCTAGCAACTCTGCAAGATGTTATGAATAGAAGCTTCACCGCATTAGTATTTTACCAAGTGGTTGAATCTGACATTTCTCTGAATAGAGCTTTGAGACATTCATTACTGAGATGATGTCTAAGCATGTCAAAGAGCACTTTGGGATGTGTGCCACAAAATCATGTCAAAGGCTTTGAGACATAGCCTTGCAGGAGTTTCCATGTGTGCCACAAAATCATAAAGCTCTGATGTCTGCACAAGTGTTGAATCCCACTACCGCAATGAAAGGGATGATGAATCAACAAAATACACTCAGGGCCAAGACGATAAAACCTAAGACATTTGATGCTTAAAGGATATGACACTTCCAATCTCAAGCATCTAAGAAGTCTTCAAGTTGTACTCACAATCAAAGAGTACACCTTCGATGATGGCGTCTCTAGCTTCAACATAAATATCTCGACGATGATACACTGATTCACCGCCGACATGATCAAAGTGAAACTGAACTACAACCGCTGAGTCTTCATTATCTCTATGAAAAGACTTCTGAAGCAAATGCAACATCATTCATCCATTGATGGCACGAATTTCTTCAACATGCACTGGGGACTTGATCTTATTGGACAAGACTCAAGACATAACAAGTCATTGCAACCTGATGTGACTCCATGAAACTTCATCAACGAGACCTCTCTACATCACAAGCCCCTGCACGACTGATGAACTTCCTCTCTTCGCCAATCATGAAGATCGTTACTGCTATCTGCTGCGACAATGTCGATTCACTAAAAAAGCTAGTTCACAGTAAAGTCATACTGTTTAGGGGAATTTGGGTTGTACTCCTAGTACACCTACACCTTAGGGATGCTAAAACCACCAACGAGTTCATGAATATAAAGGCTCACTGTATGGAGGAGCAAAGGATATGTCGGTAAATCATGGTTCTAACATTTTCAGTCTCTAAAGCAACTCCGACCATAATAATGACGTCAACAAGGATATGTTGAGGAACTTCATTCATGGTCTCAGCATCAACAAGAATTTTTTGGAGAGAATTCAATCATGAACTCAGCATCAGCAACAGTCTCAGACATGAAAATATGTTCACATGAAAGTCTTCCCAAAGCTTGCATGACTGGTGGGCACAAGCCAAAGACTTATACAAGATGTTCTCATCACCTCTGCAAAATGAGATACATCACGCTTCAGGCCATGGGTTTACAAAAATGTACCAGTAGGTGAGGAATGGGATAATAATTCCTTAACTAAAGATATTCGCCTATGTTTCTGCTACAACATACCAAAAGGGCACATCAAGGAGTGCCATGAACGATTATACGAAGAGGCACTTACATCGAATTCTTCTTTGGCGCTCGATTCGGAAATTATTTTTTCAGCAGCAATGAATTGAAGACCACCAAGGCTCAATGGAGCAAAAGTTCTGAAACGAAGTAACAAACATTGGTTTCATGATCCTAATTGCACGGACAAGAAAAAGTAATGATATAAGGAGCGCTAACAACTCACCAAAGAGACAGCCGGGGACTTTACAATGATCGATATCATTCTATGATCCTTATTTCTGGATTCTCCACTCCGAAGACTTAATGCCATTTCTGGGTAATCCACATCAATCGAACAAGGACCCATTTGTCGATCTGCTCTCGATGTTATATTCCTCCAACAAAGACTCCCGTGCATTACTGATACTAAGTAATCAGGAGTACAACTCAGTGTGAAGGATCTCTCACCATCACTCAGAGGTCCCAGAAGCATCATTTCTTGAAGCTGCATCTGTAGAAATATCATCTTTGGAAGTATCACCTTTGGAAGTATCATTATGGGAACCAGTTATTCTTGCAAAGTTGATGACGTCCATACAATGTTCCTACTTCAGTATATCATCCGTAGATGCATATTTCATCAAAGCAGTAGAATTAAAGCACAACCAAAATAATTAGGATGCTCACATCAGCGTCTATAAAAATGGTAAATCTCAACTCTTAGCTATTTACGGTTTCACAAACTTAGTGATAATAACGTAAAATTTTGAAAATCTTGTTCGCTCCTTCAAACCTACAAAGACAAGCAACACCCATTACTTAAAAGTCTGACACATGAATTTTCACGAAGTTATGAATAATTGACATAACCCTTCATGTGAACATTCACTGATTTTCTACCGTGTGTGCATACACTATGAAATCATGAAATTCATGAAAACATTATTGTTTGATTTCAACAATTGTTTAAAATAAAAACTTGATTTTGAAAAATCTTTCATAAAATCGTGAACAACCCACGTAAATCTTTACTGTGTGAACGATTTTTCAAAATTTGGAAAAACGTCCATTTTACAATTGTGAAAACTCACATACATACATTATTTCACCATGAATAATTTTCTACTCTCAACAGTCGTTAAAAACCAAAATATTGATTTTACAAAAATATATATTTCAACGTGAGACTCATGTAAATTTGAAAATATATGTATATATTTTGCTCCCACTCACGAGCATCTGAGAGTCTTTCAGTTTTGTGAAAATCCGCATATTCATGTGTTAAAATTTTGATTTCCATGAAGCCTCATAGACAAACTAAATCATGTATATTCAAGGATTCATGTAGGGATTATTGCTCGAATGAATGGGCATATGTTTTCTAAAACAAATTTTCATAAAACTTACGCATATATGCACACCTGGAATTTTATTTTGAACAACTCGTGAACAACTGCACTTTAAAAACAAATTTAGGGCTTCTTCTATTTTATATACAAAACCTAATACACACGGGTTTCCTTTTTGGGCTCGGGCCCTAAAATCCTAAATCGACCAAAAATAGACTTTTAACTAACCAAATCAGCAGCACTTCACCTCTCCACGTCCACAAAATAACACTCTATCACACTATCAGGGTCCTCACCCGAACATTTGCTCGTACACGACACCATTGGAGCAAATCGAGGATTCTGAAACTACCTTTGTAGATTGAGCTCAACCACAAACTCGTCAGCTGAAAATCACCATCTAATGCTTACTGTGGAACATGACTATTCCTCACTAAGCAGGGGACTTAATGTTGATGGTGGACTTTCAACAAGGGTCAAATCCGTAAAATCATGATATTGCATGTTTCTGGTACGACTTTAGGCATGCGACGATTCATATTTTACGAAGCCATGATGAACATGTCTTTCGAAAAGCCTCCACTAGCTGAGCGTTCGATCCCTGGAATTTTATTGTGCACTCTATGTAGAATAATAGAATTGGGCGGTCCTCCCACATAATTGTTTGTTGAGAGGGATTAATGCCTTCGGGATGTCGGTGATACTCACTGTTCCCTGACTACATGAGACAAACTACCCTTTATATATAAAAGCGATTCGGAGGTTCTCCGTAAGATTGAGAGCAATATTGCCTTTAGGAAAGTGACACTCACTGATCCTGACTATGTAGAGCTATGGTATATAGACTCGGGTGTCCTTCGTAGTTTCTAAGATCACCCTCAGGATTATCCATCTCCTGACTATGCACATAGATTAATTATGCCGTGACATTCACCACTGAATTCCCAGAATGATCTATTATTTCTCATATTCCATGGTCAAATCCACGGCCTGATCCCATGGAATGTCAATAACAATTGCTCTTATTCCATGGTCGAATCCACGGCCTGATCCTATGGAATGACACTAATAATTGCTCCCATTCCATGGTCGAATCCACAGCCTGATCCCATGGAATAGCAATAACAATTTCTCATATTCCATGGTCGAATCCACGGCCTAATCCTATGGAATGGAAACAACAATTGCTCTGATTCCTTGACCGAATCTACGACTTGATCTCATGGAATGGAAATAACAATTTATATTATCTCATTACTCTGATTTCATGATCGAATTCACTGTTAATCTCATGGAATGGTAAAAGATAATTTTATTACTCCGATTCTATGGGTCGAATCCACGATCCCATGGAATGGTAATGTCTATTTTATTATTCTGAATTTATGGTCGAATCCACCTCTAATCCTATGAATTGATAATAAATAACTTCCCAATTTTATTGTTCAATTTCATGAATTATTCTACACTGAATTTCATGGATCAACAACAAATACTCACATCCGGGCATCTGGACCATCCCTGAGTAAGCCCCACGAAAAATGGTGTAAATGTATTCGAAAATGATGCACGACTGAGCACCCGAATGCACGAACGAGCATCCAAAAACATGAATAGATGAAGAATCCTACGCAAAACAGGAGAAGACAATAAATATTAATAAAATAATAAGGAGCGTCCATGGTCGGGCCCACCGGCTGGCCGGCCATGCCCTAGCCGTGGCCGGTCCCCATGCTTCCTTTATTATTTTTCCCTATTTTGTTATTTTCATGAACTTATGAAAAACTCCTTGATTTTATCAACTTTCCTTGTTTTTGCAAAATTCATGAATTCTCCATAACTTCATAGATTCATGAAAAATAATAATATTATAAAATAAGGAAAGGTGTACGGGACTGGGAAACCTAGCCGGCCAGCCATGGTCGGTCTCACACCAAACAGTCCTTAGTCTTTTATAATTATTTTTGTTAGAGCATTGCTCTGTCGAACTCGCATGCGTTGCTATCTCAAGCATGTTTGTCAATGTTAGTGATCAAAACTATAAAGTCTTGATTTATAGTCTACTATAGCTAAGGTCTCGGACTAGGATAGAAAGTATAGTTAAGCTCAATAACTCCATGGAAATCATCATACAATATGAAGGACTACTCAAGGAACCAGTGGATCTTCATCGACTAAAAGTTATGTGGAGACTTGAACTTATCTATCACTCAAAAGTCTATCTACTCTATCTCCTATCTTGAGACAAAAGTCGTATTACTATATAGACTAAGAATATACACATGTGACATTTCGAGCTGAGTATATCTCGCTTATCTATTTCTCGAAATATGTGTTGGTAAAACTTTCGCTTTGGCCAAGTTCATCTTTGACTAGTGACGAAAGTCATGTTATGTTTCAATCACTTTGGAAATTTCTCTGACGAAAACTAGTTTGTGAATAACAACTATATGACGTCCTTTGAGAATGTTTCAATGGTTGAAATGAGAGTTTAGACAATATAACCATTGGGGGATATAAACATTATTATGGTAACACATATATGTATAAGTCCTTATCACTTGAACCGAAGTTTGCGAACTTTGTTAATCAAGTGAAAACCGGAACTTGAGCAGTCAACTCAGTCCGTGAACGTGCGTAGTTCTCGAACCCGAGAATTTCTGCTGGAGTTGTAGCTTAGTTCCAGTCCGTGAACTCAGTCCGTTGGAATTTGTGAACTCCAACCGGTTAACTTGAGTCCGCGAACCCAGTCCGCGAACTTGAGTGGTTATGTCTAAAAACGATGTTTGTGAACTTATCTAAATTACCTAAGGAATGCTATTACAAACCGTGGCTTTATAGTTCATGAATCAATTCGAGTGAATCACATAGTTTTTGCTTCAATTGTGTCTTGTGTAGTACATAAGATCTCATAGTAATTGAACAACTCTCTAACTAGTTCATTTGAGTCATTTGGACTAGTTATGGTGAAGAAGAATATGGTTGATATGAAAGTTATCATTTGGCTAACCATTTGGTTGACTAATATTGAACCGACTATTATACACGTTTGGGTACAGTTACACAAACCCAAAATCGTCAAGTACATGTGTGTATGGCAAGCTAAGTTTTCGATCTAACGGTTGAGAGATATTAGCTTGTATCTAATCAGGTTTTCATCTAACGGTGAATATTGAATACTTTGTTACTAAGTTAACATTGATTGCAAACCCTGATTTGAAAGACTATATAAGGGAGAACTCTAGAAACTGGGAAACCTAATCCCCACACATTCTGTGTGATACTAGTTTGCTAAGCTAGAGTCGATTCTCCTTTAACCTTTGGGTTTCTTCTTCTAAAACCAGGTTAACGACTTAAAGACTTCATTGGGATTATGAAGCCAGACCGATACTACTTTTCTTGTAGTTGTGTGATCTGATCTTGCTATTTCTATCGTACGAGTACAATTGTAATAATTGGCTTGAGATTTTTATCTCCGATAGGCAAGATATAAAAGTAATCACAAACATCTTCGTCTCATCGTTTGTGATTCCACAATATCTTTTTTCGCTGCGTCGATTAAGACTATTAGGATGTGGTTGATAAAACTGAGTTGTTCTTCGGGAATATAAGTCCGGTTTTATTGATTGGTTCCTGTTCACCTTGATTTATCAAAAGACGGAACAAAACTCATAGGTTTATGATGCGTGTCGTAAGTGCAACAAATTAATTAAGATATTTCCCACTAATTAATTGGTAATATAGCGGTAGTAAGAGATCGTTCCCACATAGAGATGTGTAATTGATATGTTATTTAGTTCAGCAAAATAATAAAATATAAGGGGGGATTGGTTTATGGATTAAAATGAATAAAAATAAACAAATAAGAAAAGAAAGAGATGATCAAAGAATCCTTCGCCGTTACCAAGCGATAACCGAGTTATTATACTTATCTATCTTTCGTTAGAATCATTCATCTCCAACCGTAGAATAATAGCTAGATCAGTGTCATCCTCAAAAATCCTTCTATCACAGGATACAGAAGTTCTCGACTACCAGATTCTATTCAACGAACCACCAAGTAGTAGATCACTCAAGGTGTAATCCAACCGAACGCTTTAAGCTTTGTGAAATTGGGTTGATCCCAGTAGTTCAACTCTTAGATCAAGGTCCACTTGTTGATGTTATCTTCACTCACAATTGCTCCACAGAATCCCTCCACAAGGTCTCGCGATTTCTACTTGTGTGGAGAGTCAAGAAACGATTACTTATCCCCCAACTTCCACTTGCTTTAGAACAATCAATAGATCAATCTAGTATGCATCCCAAACCAATCTAATAATTACTCATAAACCCTAAATATGGTGAAAACAAACGATGATGATAAAAAGTCCGAACAAACTTGTATAAATAACAAAGAATCACACTTAGAACATTGAATTCATCCTTAATCAATGGAATTAGTTATACATAAGTTTACTAAAACCCATGAAAATTATGGATGAGAAGAAGAAGAAAATAGCTTGGTTACCCCCTAAAGGGGTAAACCCTAAGATATGGATTAAGAACCTTTCCTCCCCTCTCTGTATTTTTCTCTCTGGAAGTTGTTCTTTTACTCTCGGCAAGGCACATCTATTTATATAGGTTTCAATCGAAACCTAACTTCACCCACAAGTTCGCCTAGGATAAGTATTACCCGTATTAGGTACATATCAGAATAGTTGCACCACTGACGTACCCATTTCAGCTCCTTCTTTCTCTCACGCGGTCACTAGATCCTTTTCTTTCTCAAACTTGTAGAACTCGGTCCCATTATTCTCCCATATCTCTTTATCCGGTATCATCGTCACTTCCGATAAATGGTATCTAACAACGGCAGCAACACATACTGTCTCATTTTCTCTATTACCGAGCATCTACAAAACTAAATATACAGCCAAGTCCTCCATCAATCTCCGGCTCTTCGAATGACAACAATGTCTCGCGCTGCCATGTTTTCTTCCATTACTCGAGTTACATCCAACTACCACCAGTCACCGATACAATTATCAATCATCATCTCTCTTGCAAACCCGTACCAGCACCTTCCTTACCAAGCTCTGTCACCGAGGTCCGTCAATGGCAACATCATTCTGCTCAGGCTCTTCTCAACTGCTCCATCACCGAGCACTACCACTGTCCCATCTTTCTCCCATACCCTGACTCTAGCTTCTCCATTAATTTGTCATTCAGTCTCATCACTGACATTGGCAGAGAGCTTCATCATCACCACAGCTCGAACTCCTCCATTACTGCCATTCAATGGCCGATAATGACAGCAACACCACTGATGTTTAAAACTCCATCGTAACTCCTCCTTATCTTTATCATCAAATGACACCAGAAACACAAACTCAAGCCACAGACTCGAGCTTCATCCATGTTCATTTCTGTTGACTTCCCATATCCATCAGTCACCAGCCATCGACCACTACCAAGCTCAACTTCACTGAATTATCGAAATCCAACAACAACCCATGTATTATAATACCTTCAGTAACCTAATGACTCATTCGAACATCACTTCAAATCAGTTATCATCGTGATTATGATGATAAATCATGAGTAACAGCAGCCGTCGATTGTGCCTGGTTTGGATTAAATGAAGACGAAGTGCCCCGAGTAACTAGGTCGGGTGCCTTCAACGGATTTTGAATTATTGCCTCCCTTTTGTAAAAGACTGAACTGCCTTTAGCAGTTCCCTAGAACTTGGGTTCCCCTTAACAGAATGACTACCCCTTAACATACAACGGGTGCCAGTAGAAATAGCCTATGAAATGACCATTTTACCTTATAGTCTTCCAAGTTCTTATTTTGCTCATAACTTCTTCATACGAGCTCAGAATGACTCTGTTCTTTCGCCATTGACTTCTTCTTCTCGTCCTCTACGAAATGATGACTAGAAATCCTCCATTTGAACGAGTTCCACTAGGTCTTTGGCCCTTCTTCACTTGTGACTTCACTTTTGCAGCTATTTTCACTTCTTTTTGGATGATTCACCTAATAAAACACAAATAAAAGAAAACAAGCGTAATATACAATAATTCACCAGAAAGATAGCAATTACTAGCATGGAATTGACACCAAATATATGTGAAATATGCACTTATCAATTTATTTGTGGGAGACGAATTAATCTATCTTGTAAACTTTTCTGTGTGAGACAGATTTGTTTGCTAAATTTTTCGACTTTGGGTCGTAGCAACTCTTGGTTGTAGGTGAGATCAACTAAGGGAATCAAGTGCGCAGTATCCTGCTGGGATCAGTGGCGTAGGAGCATAACTGTACCTTGGATCAGTGTGAGATTGATTGGGGTTCAACTACAGTCCAAACAAATGTTAATTTGGAGTAGGCTAGTGTCTGTAGCGGCTTAATATAGTGTATGTTAAATCTGGACTAGGTCCCGGGGTTTTTCTGCATTTGCGGTTTCCTCGTTAACAAAATTCTGGTGTCTGTGTTATTTCTTTTCCGCATTATATTTTGTTATATAATTGAAATAATACAGGTTGTGCGTTGTTCAATCAATTAGAATATCCGACCTTATTGGTTGTTGATTTAAATTGATTGACACTTGGATATTGGTCTTTGGTACCATCCAAGTTATCTCTATTTGATTAGACTCGCGAATCACATTTGCTTGAGTAAATCAAATTGAGAGATTGAGATAATAACTCCTTGAGTATTTTCTATTGATTGAGTCTAGTTGATTCTCTAGAAAAACAACTCAGATTTATCCATACAGATTGCTAATCGAAATATTGGGTGAGGTTGTTAGACCCTAGCTTTTTCAATTTTTCCCAATTTCATGAAACTCCTGGGTTTCAACAAAATTCATGGATTCTCCATAACTTCATGGATTCATGAAATAATATTATAAATAGGGAAAGGAGTGCAAGACCGGGGAACATAGCCGGCCGGCCATGCCTTAGCCTTGGCCGGTCCCACACCTCACAATCCCTAGCTTTTATAATTATTATTCCCTAAACTCATGAAACTCCTCCGTTTCAACAAAAACTCATGGATTCTCCATAACATCACGGATTCATGAAAAATAATATTATAAAGTAGGGAGAGGAGTGTGGGACCGGGCAACATAGCCGGCCGGCCATGCCCTAGCCGTGGACGGTCCCACACCTTGCAATACCTAGTCTTTTATAATTATTATTTTCCTCGAATTCATGAAACTTCTTGGTTTGAGCAAAAACCATGATTTCTTCATAACCTCTCGAATATTGCTCAAATCATGAAAACTCAAAAGCCAACATGGTCACATGACCGTCTAGCCTCTCACGGAAATTTTAGATATTAAAATACTCTTATTTTAATATTTACAAAATATTGATTAATTGAGCATACATACTCATTCCAACAAAATCAAGAATTTCAGTCAAGATGAAACTCTTCTGAAAATTCACAATGCTGCTCGAACGCACATCAGAAAATACTGAAACTCTCAGTATGGAGACACGGACACCATGGTAGCACGTGCATTCCTTGATGACCGACCAGAGTCATTCCTAGGGCTTGCACAAATCCGGTCCCACATGTTTTCATAATTCTGACCTAATTCGCTCAATTGCTCATATTGGGCCCAAACTCTCTCCAACCAACTTGGGGATTGCTCAAATGACCATAAATTGGTCCTGTGACCACCAAGAGCCGGTCCCATGCTCTCTTGATAGGTCCCCTATATTTCATACTTAGGTTTTGCCTAATGTTGAACCCAGAAATAATTCAATAAATGATGAAACCGACACTTAATCATCATTCCTTCACCAACTCTTCAACTGAGAACCCTGGTGCATGCTCATTCGAGAAATTGGGCATCACATGGATGTCCACAAGCTCATGTGATTGGTACCTCCTTTGCTCACGACCTATTTTCAGTAATTCGTCAACTAATGAGAAATTCATCAAAAATTAGTGTTTTCGAACAAACGCTCAACAAATCATTATTCTGAGCAATTCAAACACTAATAAATTTATATTGATTCAGCGACCAACATATGAATTAATCATATAATATTTGGTAGTACTAATATTTTACTATTTTATTGGGTCACGTCACCAATAAATATTTCGTCGAATTGAGCAACATTTGCTCAAATATTGATCCAGCTATCACTATTTAGTAATTTATCAGTAATTTGTCGAATTGGGAAAAACTTGCTTAGTTGCACGTCAAATTATCAATATTCAGTATTTTGTCGAATTGAGCAATACTTTCTAGTTGCTCGTCAAATTATTAATATTCAGTAATTCATCGAATTGAGCAATACTTGCTCAGTTGCTCGAATATTGATCCAAACTATCAATAATTTATCAGTATTTCGTCGAATCGAGCAATACTTGCTCAGTTGCTCGAATAATACGCATATATTCAGTAACTCATCAATATTCAACAACTCGTCGAATTTATAACATTTGCTCAGACGAGCAACATTAACTTTAATGAATCACTGAGCATTTTCCAAACATGCTCGATTCAACAAAACCTAGGCTCATTGCCTAATCAGTCAACAACTGACGAACTAAATACACGTCTGTCATGCCGACTTCACGATTCGTGAGAAATCAATCACGTCAAATTGGGGGATAACAACTAGGGTTTTGGTCTGGCGGCCTACAACACGTGGATTCATCCACGAAGAGAAATGTGCGTAAGTGGTGTTAACGGTTGAAGGAGTTAGAATAATAGTGGGTGCACAATTCGTCAAGTCTCCATACGACATGGAACTGACTTTACCATGATCTTCCATTTTCCCACTCTTCCACTCATGAAACCGTCACACTTACAAGGATCAAGGTGTTCACAACTCTGACAATATAAATAAGTTTTTGAATCCATGATTAAAAATAACGTTTTAGTCTACACAGAATTTCTCGAGTAACTACTCTCAAGAATTCATCAATCCATCAGAACTTATTCGAACTCAACAGTTCGCCAATTATTGCAGAAACCTCCAATACATCCACAATC
Organism: Papaver bracteatum; assembly: GCA_023529315.1. Classification (NCBI taxonomy): domain Eukaryota; kingdom Viridiplantae; phylum Streptophyta; class Magnoliopsida; order Ranunculales; family Papaveraceae; genus Papaver; species Papaver bracteatum. The sequence continues at coordinate 3,389,181 of JAJJWX010001287.1, forward strand.
CTTGATCATCATTGATCCCACATAATTCCCATCTTCTCTCCTACAGATCAACCCATCTCCCTCTTTGATGTCGAATTGACTCTGGAACGGCCATTGACTTGGTTTAGGCCGGAGTCCTACAGATTGATCTCTCGAATCTAAGCACTCCCTTTGCAGTGCATCTGTGTGAGGTTAAGCAATTTTCCAGGTTCTATGAGTCTCGACGACACGCTCGACTCTTCACTTTCCTAAAAAACCAGCGGACCGTTTTTCCCCATTTACAACTAGGTAAAGATGAACTTGGTTAAAGATAAAGCTTTACCAACACATATTTCGAGAAATAGATAGGCGAGGTAAACTCATCTCGAAATACCAAATGTGTATAATCTTAGTCTATATAGCAAAATGACTTTTGTCTCAAGATAAGAGATAAATATACTTTTGAGTGATAGATAAGTTCATGTCTCCACATACCTTTTAGTCGATGAAGATCCACCAGTTCCTTGAGTAGTCCTTCGTATTGTATGATGATTGCCATGGATTTCTTGATCTCAACTACACTTTCTATCCTAGTCTGATACCTTAGCTATAGTAGACTGGAAATTAAGACTTATAATTTTGATCACTAACATTGACAACCATGCTTGAGATAGAAATGCATGGAGCATATCAACCGTCTAATTTTTACTCTCATTATCTATTAGTTGAGATACATAAGTCATGTTAGATGAGGATAAACTACTATAAACCAATCCAGGAATACTGGGTATCCACCTATCTTTCCATATATGAATATGAGTCCCATCTCCCACTTCCCAACAAGCATGCTTTCTAATAATGTCTAATCCTTCACAGATACCTTTTGGGTATCCACATATTCATTCTAACATTTCTTTCCCCATTTTCTTCAAATAAATAAAAAATCCTCCCAAGTCTTTTTGGTGGGGAAACTTGAATTGAAGCAGCAGCAACAACAACAAAAAAAAAAAAAAAAAAAGTGAACCTTAATTTGAAAACTAAAAAGAACAGAACAGTTAATTGGGGGATACATAAACTAATTGGAGAATATTTCACAGTAGCTGCCGGTATGGTTTTTCAATGTCGGAAATCCATCGACCATGCCGGCATCATTGAAAAACCATGCCGTCAGCTATAGTAAAAATATCCCAAATTAGTTTATGTATCCCCCAATTTGGTGTTCACTAAAAACCTACATCTATATTGGCTTCTAATGATGATGATTTGATGATAAACTAAGAGAAAAATGAGCGTTGATGGTACTTTCATGGGCTACCTAGTACCCATATCAACTTCCATAAGCTTCACGTATTTTTTATTTATCTCTTCATGCACTTCAATTAACTAGTGTTGCTTTAATTTCTGAATTTTTTTAATAAATCAATTACTTGGTGATTTAGCAATTACCCAGTTTTCTAAAGAAGATTTTATATTTTTTGGTGAAAAAGTGTTGTTGTGTGATAGGCTTTGATTTTTCAATTTTTTACGAGTGTTGTTAAGTCAGTGGTAATTTTGGGTTAGATCAAAGGAAGATTGAATAGAAAGCCGTACTTGATGCTAAATACAGTGAAATGTCCATTCCATGGTGAAATTTTTGAAGTGGGTGGTGATGTTGCTAGTGACTGAAATAGTGGCGCGGTGGAATTCCCCTTGATGTTAAAGAAGGAAGAAAGAGTGGCTTTGTTACAGGGACATGCAATCTTAATGAAATAAACTTGAAGGGGTTGCATATAATTAATTATCTCTAATATTAGGTAACATGTTGGTTAGATAATATAATCTAACGGTAAGAACCCCACTAGCTCATAACCCATATATACCGGATATTATTATGCCGCACGGTCACGCGAGACAGTTTAATAAGCTAGCGTCCTGTAATCCGTATGATCGTATCTCTAACCATTGGATTGTATATATTTTAGTATCTCCTCGACACTTTTCTTGTGTGTCCTCATTGTAAACTAGAGTCGTTCTTTCTTTTAAACCTTTTTAGGTTTAGCGACTAAAAAGACTTCGCCTAATGATTCGTGAAGCCAGGTCCGACTATCTTTATCTTGATAGTTCGTGTATCCAGATCTTGCTACTGATTGTTGAGTCTCATTCCGATCAGGAAAGATATATAGAAATCATAAAGTTTCTTCGTCTCATATTTTGTGATTCCGCAAGTATATTCCTCCATAACGATTATTTGTTGAAATCAAAGTAGGTTTTACTTGTGAGGTGAATATAATCTAGGAGTTATAAGTTCCGAATTTTGAGGTTTGCTAGACTTTTTCTATTGCAAATAATATCCTGTATCACCTTGATCTCCTGATCAAAACAAAAATCACATATATGCTTATCTATGGGAGGCAGATTGGTTTAAAGTCTTTGGTTGAGTTGAAATAACTTTTAGTTTATAAAGGATGTCAGCTAAGGGAATCAATTGTGCAGAGTATTGCGAGATTCAAGATGCGTAAGGAACGCGATTGTAGCTGAATTATTATGACGGTGGATTCGATCTCAGCTATATTCCAGTCTGAAGTATTGATAGTAGGATAGAGTCTGTAGCGGCTTAATACAGTTTGGTGTTCAAATATGGACAAGGTTCCGGGGTTTTTCTGTAATTGTGGTTTCCTCGTTAACAAAATTTTTGGTGTCTGTGTTATTTCTTTTTCCTCATTATATTTTTTATCTTTATAATTGAAATATCACATGTTGTACTTAAATCAAACAAAGTAGATACACCTATCGTAATTGTTTATACGACTTGATTGATCTTGGATATTGATCTTTGGAACCGTCCAAGTACTTTAACGGTGTAATCAGGTTCACAGACTTGTTTCCATTTACATATTTATTGTGAGAGAAAGAGATATAAACTCTTAATATAATTCCTGATTGAGATGCATTAAGTTGTAACTCTAGGAATTGTATTTGAGTTTAGTCCATAAAGGTTGCTTAAGAAAAAAATTGCTGATGTATTTTGGTACCCCTGCATTTTCAATATTTATCTCATCTCCACCATCAAAGCTTCTCTAGTACAAGGGGTAAAGGTCTTAAAATAGCGTCACACCTAAGATTTAAGATATTTTCCACCAAATTTTCATCTCCAATGTATGGGTGGAGGTCATAGAAAAAGATGACATGACTAAGCAGTGGTAAAGGAGAAAGTCTAGATCATACTTTCTTTATGACCTTGGGTCTTAAGTCCACATCTTCATTTGTCTCTATATTCAGATAATTTGTTTTAGGCAAAACCTTAGGGATTAGAGATGAACTCTAGGTGAAATTTTTTATCTTTAATTTTTTTTTTGTCATTTAACAATGACCCACGAATTTGTTTTTTGTTAAATAAGACTTCCACCTAGGATGATCTTGACCCCTTGCTATCAGTAGAATAAAAACCACCGTCCGGTGTTTGTATAAGGTTACCTATCGTTAACTTAGGATATTCCGGACAATCAGAGACATGAAACGTCGTTGTTCATCGAAATTGCTGCAAGTTAATTAAAAAAAATAGTTTTTGACTAAAAAAAATATTTTATTACATAGCTAAAAAAATATGCAAAGTAAAGAAAAAGAACACTCCACATCACATCATTCATTTGAGGCATCTACAGTACATAAAATGTGATCACATTTTAGTCTGGTGTTATCTTCCATAAGTTTCTTATGATATTTATGTTTTTCCTTCAACTTGGTGAATTTGTTTTTGGATTCCTTCAATGTATATCTCAACCTAAACTTTATATGTTATTGCTTCCTAATATCAGTCCAGCCATGCTTTGAGAATTCTCATTCTGCATATTCTTACCAGATATGCGAACCTTATGTAACATCAACTATATGAGATATGACTCATGTAGTTGATGCCAATTAGCAAGAACTTCATTAGCTTCTTCAAACAAAGGCAACAGAGCTTAGTTTGAACTTGAAGTCATAATCCTAAGAAAAAAATCATATATACTTATGAACATAAGACTTTTATACAATATTCAACAAACGTTGTATAAATTAATGAATAATATATTCAGAAATTTAGATATAACTTTCCATTTATTTCCCAGAGCCTACAACCAAATTACCAAATCAATTCATGATAAAAATTAGCAGAAATTCCACATTTATATCAAACTCACTATTACATTGTGAAATGTGTTAGTGTCACTGATAATTATTACAACTTAGGGCTTATAATGATACACAACACCTATTTTGACTTCTTAATACTAGTGGGTTACGTATCCGCAAGTTCGAATCTATTAAAACCAAAACAGAAAGTTGGAAAAATATTTGTGACACGTAGCTTGAATTTACTAGCATATTTAAGGCCATTACTCTAATTACATGGATAAATGGCAATGGTGGGAGACTAAAGCTCTCCAACAGGGAAAAAAAAGAGCGTTGATAGGCGTAAATGAATTTAGAATCATGTTAATTAGTAGTGGAATCACAAAGGAGTGTAAAAATACAACCAACATCATATGAAGCACAAAAAAATGGTTAAACTGTGATAATCAGGTGTAAGACAACTGTCGATGCACGTAAACATAAAAATAATTATAAAAATGTATCAACAACAGAAATAATCTCCACCAAATCTCCAATAAAGAAACTTTTACAAAGCTAACACCCATGTGAAATTGCGAAAGATTTAAAATCTCCAAAATTTGAACGTACACAAATATCAGTTATACCCTTATTTAATTTCCATTTATTTGATATCATAGAAGAGTAACTAAGAAAAAACATCAAAATTTCTACCAATAAAGAAAAAATAAAAAAGATAGGAAGGATGACGTACATTAACAACGAACAAAACTTCAATGATTATAAGATCCACATAAACCCAACAATATCTTTTACGAAAGAAAAAAAAATTGTACTTTTATGATAACTAATTAGGAATAAAGAAAACCCCGAAGAACATTTGAAACTCCATAAATATTTTTATGATCATCTTTACTAACCCTTTTCATGGTGCTTCTATCTTCTTCTCTCAATTTTTATATCTTTTTCTCATAACTGAGCTTTTGGCTCTGGGAAAATAAAAATGAAAAATTATAGTGCTTTATTAGGAAACAAAAAAAGATAAAATATTATACGATTACCGATCAGAAGCAGAAGCAATTCAGAGAGAAGTCATAAGCCAAAACTATTGGCTCCAAAATAGAAGTAGTTTTTCTCCTTATAGAAGTTGTTTTTTAATTGATGTTGCCAAACAAGCTTTCGATTTTTTTTTAATTAGAAAATAGAAAAAGAAACTTGTTTATATGCATCCGAACAAACTATGACAGCACGGTGAATACATAAGCAATCTTTATTATCTAGTTGCATAACTATTTTAAATTTGTCAAAAAATTGAACATAAAACGTATACAGCTCAACGATTTCATTTGAAGTTACGAAGGACTACAATAAAATAAGTTAAGGTCTTCATAGATACTCAATAACAACCAGAATCATAACCACAATCATTTGTAGATCGATGTGTCAATTGTTAGTGAAGAAAAAAGATTTGTCGAGAATTTTATGACACTTGTAGAGTCTCTTCTTCCCCCCCCAATAAGTGTTTAAACTCTTACTCACTCCATTTTGTTTCCAATTTTCTCATTTTTTTACATTAAAAATCTTCAAAATACCTTCCGAAACCTCTAACTCTTCACCTTTTTTTTTTCTTGATCGATAAAGAATTTGGTGCTGACGAGTAACTCTTCATCTTTCTCTCTTTCAATATCAACATTCATATCATAGCGTGCAAAGAATGCTACTGGATCTCAAAACTAGATTTCTCTGACCAAGTAATGTCTTTTGAATATCTTCGAATGACATTAGATTCTTGTATATCTCCGTTAACAACTATTGCTACAGCTCGCAAAAAATGAAATGAATGGATATCTATGTAATAAAATACTAGTATGATTTTGATACTTTTTTCCATTTATCACTTTTGAATGTACCATTAGCTGCTCGATCAAGCAATCTTCAAAACTTCTCCAAATCATAACCATAACCCTTCTTAGATCCTATTTTAACCAAGTAATCGGACCTTACTATACTAATGGATAGATCGTTGAAAACACCACCATCTACCGGTAGTACAAAAAAAAACTCCATTATGTACCATAGCATAAAAATCATTACGCCCGGCTATCAACAATGATGATCATGTTTCACTAGGCTTATTAAACGTTATCCTCGAGTCAGTGCAAAAGAAGGTCTCACCAGAAGGTATTTTTCGATATTAATTGTTCCTCAAATATAATGATTCCCATAAGCTTAGAAATCCTTAGCATACCACTCTACTTTGAATTATTTATGCAGTAATTTTTTCTGCACTATAATGTCATAATGTAGTATACATACACTGTAGTATCACAATACTAAAATAACCTATGTTTTTTCTCTTAGAAATAAACTAAATGTCCATCGAATTTGTGTTGTAGTATCACAATATAGAAATAAACTAATTTTTTTCTCTCCAATATACCATATTTGCACTATTTAAATCATAATGTGAAAAAATCAACTTACATATCATGCACAAAATAAAATGTACACCATAAATGGAACAAAAAGAAATAAGTCCAGTAGAAATAACCTAAGAGTTTTTACAGTATAGCATACATTCCGTGATGCATGTATCATTATGTCTCAATAACCTATGTTATTTTTCAATATATTATATCTGCACCGTCAAATCAAAATGTGCAAGATCCATTGCATGTTGTAAAAAGTGAATTAAACAGTATAAATGTGACATAAAATAGCTAAGTTTTTTTAGTATAGAGTATTTGAACTTTTTGATTATATTTTCTAGATCCACATAACTTAGGTTTTTTAGTTAAGATATTAGCATTTTTGGATCATAATGTGCAAAATGAAATTGCATGTTATAAAAACTAAATATGACGACGAATCTATGAAAAAAATAGTTTTAGTACCTTTTATTGCTTTCTTGGAAATACGACGTGTTTTTTGTGTCGATGATTCTTCAAAATCAACTTCTTCGGTTGATTTAGTACTATATTCTTCTAAAACTCCTTCTTCTGCGATTTTATTTTTTCCATTTGTTCTTGATTTTGGTATCGATGATCATAATATTTATTGTTTGATTTTAAAAATCTAGGGTTTATATTATTTTCTTTGTGGACATTGAAGAGATTCAGTATGTTATGGAAGTTTTACCCAAATCTAGAGTTTGGTGATTTTGTTTTTCACTTTTTATTGATTTTTTTTCTTCAATACGGTAGAATAGATCTAGATGTTATACGGTAGAATAGATCTAGATGTTTCAGTGACATATCAATGTAGGGTTTCAAATAATTCGCTGCTGATCATGTGATATTTAGTGGAGGTATCTAACTGTATAGGTTTTGATGGGGGAGAAGGTGAAAAAGCATGGGTCTAACAACCACACCCAATATTTTGTTCGGCAATATGTATGGATTAACTCAAATACAATTCTAAGAGAATCAACTAGAAAGTCAGACTTAATCAAGAAAATATATACAAGAGTTATATCACTTTTATTTAATACAACCTGCAATCGAACAGATAGAGATCCGTGAGCCTGATTAATATGAGAAATAACTAGGACGGTACCAAAGACCAATGCCCAAGTCTCAATCAATTTATATCAACAACCAAAGGTTGGATTTACCAATTGATTGAACTACGCACAACCTGTGATATTTCATATATATACATATATAATGCGGAAAAGAAATAACACAAACACCAAAAGTTTTATTAACGAGGAAACCGCAAATGCAAAAAAACGCCGGGACTTAGTCCAGTTTTGAACACCATACTATATTAAGTCGCTACAGATACTAGCCTACTACAAGTTAACTTCGGACTAGAATGTAGTTGAGCCCTAACCAAGTCTCACACCAATTAAGGTACAATCGCGTTCCTTATACCTCTGAATCCTAGCAGGACTCTACGAAATTGATTCCCTTAGCTGATTTCACCCACAACTAAGAGTTGCTACGAACCAAAGTTGAAGACTTATAAACAAATATGTCTCCCACAGATAAGTCTATTTTGATAGATAAATCTGTCTCCCACGGAAGTACCTATGAAGTTTTGTTCCGTATTTTGATAAATCAAGGTGAACAAGAACCAATTGATAATCCGGTCTTATATTCCTGAATAACAGCCTATAAATATCAAATACCTCACAATAACTTAACTATATGGTAGTAGAAGAAGTAATTGTGGAATCACAAAGAATGAGACGAAGAGCTTTATGATTAATTTTTATATCTTACCTATCGGATATAAATCTCGAGTAAATCTTAGAGAAGATAATACTCAATACGATTGAATAAGTAAGATCAGAACACGCAACTACAGAGAAAATAGTTGGGTTTGGCTTCACGAATCCCAAATGAAGTTTTCAAGTTGTTAACCTATAATGGTTTAGAAAAATCTAGGTTAAAGGAGAATCGAATCTAGTCGCAAATAGGACACAGTAAAATGTCGGGATTAGGTTTTCCATTTGCTAGAGTTCTCCGTTATATAAACTTCAAATCTTGGTTTGATAGCTTAGAAACAAAGCAATCAATATTCACCGTTAGATGAAAACCTGAATTAAGATTCAAGCTAAGTTTGCTTACAACCAAAACAATATTTCTCCACCGTTAGATGGTCTTAGATTATTACACACAAATGAAATATACCTTTATTTATATATGGGTAACCGTACCTAATCGTGTATATTTAGTTGGCTCAATAACAGTTTACCGAAGTTAGACATATGAACATTCATCAAATACTTCTAGATCAAATATGATGATCAATCAAACATGAAAGATAATCAAATGAATCTAATTGTGTTGCTCATAGAGTTGTTCAATTGTTTATATATCATATAAGTATACAAGAAACAATTGAAGCAAAATCGGATTGATTCATGAGAATCAATTCATGAACATTAAGCCACGGTTTGCAAAGATTGCATTCCTTAATTTATAAATATATTTGCTTATGAGCATGAAATCATACTTAACCGATTTTAGAACTTTAACCAACTAAGTTTCCAAACGGTGTAGCAGCAGGAAATCGCACACTACACCTCTCACAAGAATTCATAATAATCAACACATCTTTAAACGATTAAGAACAACACTTTTATTAATTGATTCACAGAAATATTACAAGAAATGGAAGAAAACAAGAATACAATCGCTCTTTAAACTTTCTCTCTCCTAATGACTTGCTCAACACTCGAAAAAGATCTCTCCCTTCCTTACGCTTATTCAACTCTTTATACAGGGAATTACATATTGGATGACACCTAATCTATCCTTTATTTTAGGATCTGACTTGCGATATTCTCGCAAGAGTTCTATTGTCAATCTTCACGAGCACTACAAACGTCGCAGAGTCATCACACTAATCTCATGTTTCTGCAATCGTCATTTGTTATGTCATTCTTCAAATCATTCTGCGATGCTCGCAAAGTGTTGATAGCTAAACTTCACAAATGTGTTCTTCTTGCGATATTCTGATCCTACATCTTGCCTCTTCTCATGTATTCTCTGTGAAGGATAGAATGTCATGAGAAACTTTTCTTCAAAATCCCGCAGCTGTTCATTTTTTCTTTCAACTTCTTTTTCTATCAACAAGGCTCCGTGAATTAAGCATAACCGTCAACACGTGTTGAATATTCCTTTAATTACTAGCACGTTTTATTATTAACCGTTCATCTTCTTTTGCCTATTTAAAGAGGGATCCGGAAGAAAGAGAATTTTCTTCTTTTGTTTCGTTTTCGTCTTCTTCATCTTCATATCTTCTGCAAATCTTCATTATCTTCAAATTCCCTTATTTACCAAATCCATCTTCTGCTATTGTTCTCATCTATTTACATGGAGTCACCAAGGTTAGTTCTTCTTATTTTTATTCTATTGATTTTGCTGAAAATGATTTTGTTTTGCTGAGATCATCTTGTTTGTTCTTTGTGTAATTACCATATTATTTCTGTTTCATCAAGAACACTTCCAGTACCGAATTTTCAGTTCTAAAACCTAATGCTCCCAGAAGTTCGCAACTCAAGGTTCTTGCGAAAAAGGGAAAGTCTGCGAATGACAAGGTAGTAAGAAATATGAATCTTTTTAATAACAATATTGTTGCCTCTGTTTCTTATCTGAGTTGTGATTCAGAGGGTGATGGGGATGCCACTAAACCTCCCAAGAAATCTCGCCAAGCTAAAACTGTTGATGTTTCTGTTTCTTTTCCCAAACTTGGTCTTTCAACTTCTTCTTCGCAAACTGAACCTCCTCTTCCTGTTTACGAAAACATCGCAATAAGCTCTGATATTTTAACTAATCCTTCTAAATCTCTTTATACTGCATCACTCAAACCTCTGGAAGTAGATGAAGATGAAATTCCTCGTGCTGGTAATAGTGACTTTGATTATGAAAGTTGTGAAGAAAGCGCTTCCCAAGAAATTTTAGAACAAGAAGAAGAAATCCCTACTAAAAATGGAGATGCTGGTGATGAAGCAATTGCTGGTGATGAGCCAAATGAAGAAGAAACCAGAGTCGACCAGGAAAAGGAAGACACTGGCAAAGATGATAGGGTTGGCGAAGAACATAAAGCTGGTGAAGAAGATATTGAAGTCTGAGTTCGAGTTTTATTTTGTTGAATTACTCTTTCTCCTCTTGCGAACAATGTACTTTGGACCTCTTTTGGAATCAATTTTGCTTTTGGTATTTTAAGAATTTGCGAGAAAGATCTTACGATAAAGATAATGATATCTTATTTATTAATTCTCATACTTGCCTCTCATTATCTTTCTTGTGATATATGATCTGCATGAAAAATGATTAGTACTTTATAAAAAGAATTTATTTTATTATGTGGTCTTATTTTTCCTTCCTAAGTAAAGGTCTTATTTTGCCATATTTTGTATTGCGACAAAATCGCAGGACGTTTCTACACTTTCATGTGGAAACCCATTGATCTTGCCTTAACTTTTTATTCTTTTGTATTTTTGCTACGACAATATGACAGGTCTAAATTTTCTTACGAAATTAAAGCCCCATGACATTGCCGTCTTGCGACGAAATCGCATGACGTCTTTTCACTTGCATGTAATGACCCCTTGATCTCGTCTTATCTTCTCTTTTGTATTATTGCCTCTTTAGGAATGTTGCACAAATATGACATGTCTAAATACTCCCGTGAGTAAAAAGTCTCATGACATTTGCATTTTAAGACACTTATCAGCTCCCTAATGGAGGGTGCCGCCCTTATCTTCCCCTGGTTGACCTTTCAAGGAGACGTACATTGGCCATACAAGACTAGATCCTCCCATCCAATCTTAACAACAACCAATTTTGTTTGCATCCTCTTATCCCTTTTGCCTATATGGATTATGGTTACGAGACTGCACCCTAAATGGGGTTTTCTTCGGGCCGAGTGCATCATAGCCAAGACTTACCAAGAATGGCCAGGGTAGTTTCATACGCCCCGAGCACTCTTGGCTCAACCGTGTACCTCAGCGCCTTGGTCATACTCTGCACCCCTTAGGAGAGCTCTTATTACCTTAGCTTCCCAACTCAAGTCATATGCTCAAGTTGAGAATCCAAGGTGTCTCTTCAGGATGGGCTTTCATTGACCCAAAATCTCCATGACTCAGGTTCCAGCAGCGGTATAACCTTATCGCTGAGCCATGCAACAGATACCCCCTTATATGATGTACTTTAGGTCTTATATTTGCCTCTTGCGAAATTTTATTCCCGAACTAGGGTGTACGCCATAAAGGTTCGTCCCATTTTGGATCTTAAATGATCATTTCTTGTGAAGTTTTCGCACATTCTTATTTGATCTTGAATAATCTCATAGTAATTTTTTCATATTTTTTTTTTGTTAATACTTACATTGTTGCATCATACATTGTTTCATCAACTAGGGATTCTCAAAGTTCCTCACGGGTAATATCTCTTTAAATATAGCCTATTCCATGGTCTTCAAAGTCTTTGACCAACATCTTTACCCTCTGTATCCATCAATTTGTATGCCCCTGTTCCAATTATCTCTTTTATAATGTAAGGTCCATCCTATTTTCTCGCTAATTTTCCACCACCTTTTCGCTGATAATTTGGCGTCTCGCGAAGAACCAAATCACCTGGCTGAAATTCACGTGGTTTGACATGCTAATTGTACTCTCGTGCTAATCTCCATTTATAATTCTCCATATGCTGTAAAGCTTTTTCTCTCTTCTCTTCTAATTCATCCAATTTTCTTAGGATCATTCCTGCACTAAGATTTTTCTCTCAGGCCTCTCTTTTCGTCATGGGTATGGCAACTTATGTTGGTAACACTGCCTCAACCCCATATGTTAGACAGAAAGGTGACATTCCAGTTGTTTATCGCCTAGTTGTGTTGTAAGCCCATACTGCATTATGTACTTGTTCGCACCGTGATCTATTATGTCCCTCCAACTTATTTTTTAATATATATGCGATTATCTTATTTGTTGCCTCTGCTTGCCCATTTCTATATTCTTCCCTTCAAATTGTTCCCATTATCAACATTTCTATAAAGGAGTGGATTTTCCGCATTTTATTTTAAATGCATTAAGCAACATTTATATATTCTTCCCTTCAAATTGCTTCCCATTATCAGATACCAACTGTGCTGGAATTCCAAATCTGCAGATGATATTTTCAAAAATGAATGTAAATATGTCTTTGTCGCGAATGTGCTGTATTGCTTTTACTTCTGCCCATTTTGTGAAATAATCTGTTGCGACAATTAAGTATCTTTTTTGTCCGGATCCTGTACAAATGGTCCCACAATATCTAACCCCCACTTTCCAAAAAGCCACACACTGGTTGAGGATGATAAGGGTGCTCCAGGTGCATGTATTCTCTTTCCATGTCGCTGACAATCTTTTCAACGCCTTGATACTTGTTTTGCATCTTCATAAATATATGGCCAATAATAACCTTGTATTTTTTCTCTATATGCCAAAAATCTTCCTCCGCTGTGGTTGCCAGCATCTCCACTATGCAGCATTTTTAACACTTTATCTCCTTCTTCTCGTGTCAAACATCTAAGTGATGGTCCATTAAATGATTTTCTATACAAAATCCCATCTCTTAATTCATAATTTGTTGCACGACTCTTTAATTTGTGTGCCTCAAATCTTTTTCTTGGTATTTCTCCTCTTGCTAAATATGCATGAAGTTCTGTTCTCCAATCTGCGATATTGTCATTTGACCCTTCTTCTGCACCTTCTTCTATCATTAAATCTATTTCTCCTTCCTCTTCTTTATTGATTGATGGCGATAAAAGTGTTTGTATCTTTCTGCATCTCGCAGTTAGATCTGTCATCATGCTTGAAATGAAAGCATAAGCATCTGCGAGCCTATTATCCTTCCTTGATATATGCCTCCATTTTATTTTTGGGATTTTCGCTGACAATTCTTCAATAAGTTTCTTGTATTTATTCAAGGATGGTTCATTTGTTGTTTATTCTCCTTCTATCTGGCGAATGACTAGCTGCGAATCACTGGTAATTCTAGCATTTTCTAATTTCATTTTCATTGCGAATTTTAGGGCATGTACCACAGCTTCATATTCTATTCATTATTAGTGGATGTGAACTCCAACCAAAATGAAAAATCCATCTTTGTTCCCTCTGGTGAAATCAAGATAATTCCAACTCCATTACGTTCCCCATTTGAGGATCCATCCACCAATATCTCCCATCTATTTGGTTCTGTTAACAAGTCTTTCGGGTCTCCTTGTTCTTCTTCTATATCCATCATCTCCTCAACAACTTTATCATCTTCTAAAGGAAATTCTGCTAAAAAGTCTGCAACAACCTACGACTTTGGTGAAGATAACACTTCATATTTAATTTCTAAATTTCCTACTTGCGCATTCCATCTCTCTACTCTGCCTGATATTTTTGAGTTCTTCATTATTGATTCAATTGGTACCTTTGTTAACACTTTAACTTTATGTGCCTGAAAATATATGCGGAGTTTAAAGGTCGCATACACCAATGCTAGAATTAGTTTTTTAATTTTAGAATAATTTCTTTCTGCGGCATTGAACGTCTTGCTGATGTAGTAAATTGGTTTTTCAACTCCTGCATCTACTCGCAATAACACAACACTTAATGCATGCGAAGTTGTTATAAGATAGATCAACAGCTCTTTTCCCGGTTCTGCCTTTTGTAAAATAGATATATTTGCCAGGTATTCTTTTATTCCTTGAAAAGCTTTCTCACATTCATCTGTCCATCTGAATTTCGTTCCCTTTTTTAGTATGCTGAAGAAATGTTTACATTTATCAGATGATCGCGAGATGAACCTTCCCAGCGAAGCTAAGAGTCCATTTAACTTTTGCACATCTTGTACTGTTGCTGGTGTTGGCATATCGCGAACTGCTTGCATTTTTCTGGATCCACTTGTATTCCTTCCTTGGATACAATGTATCCTAAAAAAAATCCTGACGCAACTCCAAAAATGCATTTTTATAGATTTACATCGAAGTTAAAATGCCGCATCTGTTCAAAAATCTCCTTCAGATCTTGTACATGGTTTTTAGCTTCTTTACTTTTATCAACATGTCATCTACGTACATCTCCAATGTTTTGTGTATCCACTTTGCGAATACCTTCTCTACCATCCTTGGATATGTTGCTCCTGCATTTCGCAAACTAAATGGAATTTTTGTATAACAATATAATCCTCTTGGAGCGAAAAAAGCAGTATGTTCTTGATCTTCTTCGGCGAGAGGAATCTGGTTGTATCCTTTATACCCATCTAGAGAATATATTCTATCATTCCCTACTGCCGATTCGACCATTTGAGGTATATCTGTTAATGGAAAACTGTCTTTAGGACAAGCTTTGTTTAAATCAGTAAAGTCTATGCAAATTCTTATCTCATTATTTTTCTTTGGAACCACAACCATATTTGCTATCCACTATGGGTATTTTGCTTGTCTTATAATTCCTGCATCAAGCATTTTCTTCAGTTCCTCTTCTATTTTGGGATGGCAAGTTGTTGCAATTTTTCTTATCCTTTGTTTAAATGGTCTTACATCTTTGTTAATCTCCAATTTATGACATGCAACTGATGGATCTATTCCAGGCATTTCGTCCATGTTCCATGCGAAAATATCTTTATATTCTCGCAAGAGATTGACGGTTCTTTCTTCCTCATCTGTATCCATCTTAGTTCCAATTTTCAACATTTTAGGTTCTTATTCAGTTCCAATATTTACTTCTTTTGTTGGTTATGTTGCAGTGTAACTTGCTTCAGGT
Source organism: Papaver bracteatum (assembly GCA_023529315.1). Lineage (NCBI taxonomy): Eukaryota > Viridiplantae > Streptophyta > Magnoliopsida > Ranunculales > Papaveraceae > Papaver > Papaver bracteatum. The sequence goes on from JAJJWX010001287.1 coordinate 3,404,455, forward strand.
TCTCCCATTGGTGTTGGTTCTTTTATAATTTTCGCTGGTTTATCTCCTTCCTGCGAAATTTCGCTGGGTATTCCTTTTCCTTCTTCTGCTCTTATCATGTAGATTTTAAACTCCTCTTATTTCTTTGCCTCTTTCGGCATCTTCCTACAAGCTTTTCACTTCTTCACTCGTCCTTCATAATTCTTTACTTCAATTCGATAATATAATTTCGTACCTTCAATATCTCCCCTAATTTCGCCAACCCCGCTTGGCATATGAAACTTGATGCACTGATGTAATGTTGATGCTACAGATTTGATTGCGTGTATCCATGATCTTCCCAACAACATGTTATATGGTGACTCCATATCCACCACACATAGTGTTATTTGTGTTTCAATTTCTCCCAACGAAATTCTCACTGTTATTTCTCTTTTTTTTTTTAATTGTGGACTTGCCGAAACCATGAATATGATATGTTGGATGAGACATTTCTTCATCTTTGTATCCCATTCCTTTGTACGCATGATAAAATATTACATCCACTGAGCTTCCGATGTCTACCAAAGTTCTATTCACCGCCCACTCTTCCATATATTTTGCTGATTTCTCCTTTTTCTTTTCGCATAGCTGTTACTGTGATTACCAAAGGAGATGTGTGGTTCAAATTTTCTTCCGGTATCTCTGCCGCTGTGAATGTAATTTTATGATTTTCTCAATCCTTTAATGGAGATATTTTTTCTACCGTCATAATCTTCTTTCCTTCAAAATCTCGTTTATGTATCCTCCCTCTAATGTTTTCTTGGAATTCATTAACCATCGTTTTTGTGATTACATTACCCTCCAATCTTATTTTATTCTCATTGATCTCAACCATCTTTTCTCCAACTGATTTGTTGTTTTCTTTTATCATTTTCTCGATTTAAACAGTTTTCACAATAATCTTCCACAATCTTTAGTCAAATTTTCTTGATTTGATAATCTTCAGTCCATGTTTCTAGCGTCAATATGTAGTAGCAGGAAATCCTACACTATACCCCTCACAAGAATTCATAATAATCAACACATCTTTAAAAGATTAAGAACAACACTTTTATTAATTGATTCACATAAATATTACAAGAAATGGAAGAAAACAAGAATACAATCGCTCTTTAAATTTTCTCTCTCCTAATGACTTGCTCAACACTCGAAAAAGATCTCTCCCTTCCTTACGCTTATTCAGCTCATTATATAGGGAATTACATAGTGGATGACAACTAATCTGTCCTTTATTTTAGGATCTGACTTGCGATATACTCGCAAGAGTTATATTGTCAATCTTCGCGAGCACTACAAACATCGCAGACTCATCACACTTTTCTCATGTTTCTGCAATCGTCATATGTTATGTCATTCTTCAAATCATTCTGCGACGCTTGCGAAGTGTTGTTAGATAAACTTCACAAATGTGTTCTTCTTGCGATATTCTGATCCTACAAACGGGTATGCAAACTTAAGTACCGGACTTTGGTATTGTCCAGCAGTTTGCAAACGGGTAAGCATACTATTTTCCCGGACCGTAACTCAGGTAGAAATATTCGCGTACTGGTATGCAAACTTTGTTCACGGACTTTAACAATCAAAACCGTTCGCATACTGGTAGGCAAACTTAGTTTTCGAACCTGAATCATACTACGACAATTTGTATACTGGTATGCATACTGTGCTATATCCAGACAATGGTTAATTGTTCTAAACTCCCATTCCAATCATTGAAACATCCTTAGAAGACGAAAATAGCCGTTTCACACAAACTATTATCTTTAATGTAATTTTCAAGTGATCGAATGATCAATACGAAATATTTCGAGTCGACATCAAATGACCGTCTCACACAAATCATGTAAGATGTTTCAAGGCAATTTTCACATGATAATCTTTTGACTTATTATTTAGTTTCCACCAAATAAATTGTTTCCAACTAAACTCTTCAAGAATAATGATGAACGTAGCTAAAGAAAAAATCTTCCAACATATATTTTGAGAAATAGATAAGCGTGTTAAACTCAGCTCAAAATATCAAATGTGTATAATGTAAAAGTATATATAGCTATACGACTTAGTCTCATTAGCATATATAATAAAATAGACTTCTGAGTGATAGATACGTTTTAGTCTCCACATACCTTTTATTGATGAAGCTCCTCCAAGCTCTCCTCAGTAGATCTTCGTCTTCAATCGATGAACGCCATGAAATGTAAAGCTCAACCACACATTCTATCCTAATCCGAGACATAGCTATAAGTAGACTAGAAATCAAGACTTATAGTTTTGATCACCTAAACGTGACAAACAAGCTTGAGATAGCAACGCTTGTGAGTCCGACCGAGCAGTGCTCTAACAATCTCCCCATTTGTCAATTATAATGACAAAACTATCAATACATAGGGATTACAAAGTAAATAAACTTTGTGCCTTCTCATCGAACATGCTTGATTTCCTTGGTTCTTCAACATTCCTTGAATTCTTCGTTACTCCAAGTACTTCAGTGATTCTGAACGTGTTCAACTCAGCATCATTGTTGTTGAAGATCCGAAGCCATAACAATAAGAAAACAGTTGTTCTCAATTATTGTTATACAATGTCATAGTATTATTACATGGCATCAAAGTTCAATTGTATCACAACTTTGACAATAATACTATGGTGATATGTATCACTCCCCCTTAGTAAATACTTCATCTTACAATGAAAACTAGTTCCCCTTACATAATGATCCGTAAACCATATGTATGTAGTGTGAACTACAAAATGATTCCCCCCCTTTTTGTCAATATAAATTGGCAAAGGTAAAAAAACTAACGAGATCATAATGAAATTCTCAAAGAGATTATTCATGACTAAAAGAGAACATATCAACTTGGTTTCGATGACTTCACATAGTCAAAACTTAGTGTATTCATCAAGGAGTTTATAAAGATACAAGATAACTCCTAAAATATTCCACAGCCTCACTCCTCACAAAAATTTAGCAGTTAAGCACGAGTTCAATTAATAACTCTCTCCCATAAAATGTCATTCCTGAAAGAACAACAAGAGCGACCTTACTTTTATGAGAAAATAATGATTTATTTGGACATTAACAAATTACATATTGTATTCAGAAAACTCGAATAAATTAACCACAAGAAGACCTTAATGATTAATTTAATCGGAAATGCTCAACATAAGAAAACTTACAGAGACATACAGTACTTTCACATAGAAGTGGATCAGGGAAAGATCAATACTGCGGAATATTCAAAAGTTTATTCTATTTTTTATCAATATTTTCATAAAGACATAATAAACCTAACTTTTGACATATATGAGATAATCATAGTTCACGGACATAAACACACATATCCCACAAAAGATTTTGCAATATATAAAACGAATAAAGATCAATACTGCAAAATCATCTTCCAAATAACTTAGAATTTAAATAAATAAATCTAAAACATTGCAACATGAAAATCGTTGGAAATAACTATGTGTAATCACAATAATTGTTACTCCAAACCTTAGTTATCCTTCATAAAACACAAGAATAAATTCTCATAAGAAGTTTCTTAGACATTAAGATTCTTTGATAACATCATACCTTTCAATGACCCCATCATAAAAGGTATCACTGATATCCTTGATTATTTTGACTGTGGATATTCCATGCTCATGAGTTAGAACATTCACCTTTCGCTCAACAATACGAGCAAGTTGCCTAGCCTTGATGCAATCCAATATGAGCTTCTTCGGGTTCCGTATCAAGACTTTTTTGTTTTCAAGGATTTTGGTCTGACCATCAAAGAGATGATTTATTTGCAGTTGAAGTACAAATTTGACCTTTGAATCATTCTGAGACTGAATTAAATCCTTGACAGATTCAACAATCCAGGAGTTATTAAACCGAATCGCATCCTTTAATGGCTTCTTCCATATCAAGATTCGCCACTTCCTGAGGTCTTGATGAGTTCTCCTTTTTTTTTTAGGGATGGAAAAATAATATATTATAGAAAGTTAACGGATCAGAAAATATCCAAAATAAGGAAATATACTCTCTTTTTTTTTTTTTTCAATTATCTCATATATTTTCTTAGCATAATAATTCAAAAGATGCCTTTAAATTAGAGCACATAAAAAGAAGCAACAAGATGCATTAGTTACTAGGAGTCAAGATATGACTCAACTTTCGCGAATGAAGAAAACAACATTAATTCAAACACAAGATCAAATGATAATATACAACAAACTTGAGCATCCCACAAATATTATCCTTGTAGCTACCAAGTTAGATACAAGTATAAGCATACCTAGAACTAGGTAGAAGAGTGAGAATTAATCCCAATAGGAAGATTGAGGGAAGAGTTGTAAATACCTTCCGAGTGTTTGTGATGTGTATTCCTTATCTTTCTTTGGTTATATGTCATTCCAGATGAATTAGACATAAGCCCTTTTGAATAACCCATTAGAAGGATTTTTATGAAGATAAAGTCTAGGGCCTCTAGAGATTGGTTCCAGAGGATCGAAATTGTGAGACTTCCATCTCCTAGACTTAGGTCTACCAGACTTATTCTCATAAACACTGGGAATGTATATATTTATGGTGTAAAGGATTGCACCAACAAGAGAGACACGATTCCTGTAGAGATTTCTAGATGAGTGATCTTGGAAACCTATTTTATGAGAGACATAGTATTCTGCATGTAGTAGCAGGAAATCCCACACTACACCCCTCACAAGAATACATAATAATCAACACATCTTTAAAAGATTAAGAACAACACTTTTATTTATTGATTCACAGAAATATTACAAAAATGGAAGAAAACAAGAATACAATCACTCTTTTAACTTTCTCTCTCCTAATGACATGCTCAACATTCGAAAAAGATCTCTCCCCTCCTTACGCTTGTTCAACTCTTTATATAGGGAGTTACATAGTGGATGACATCTAATCTGTCCTTTATTTTAGGATCTGACTTGAGATATTCTCGCAAGAGTTCTATTGTCAATCTTCGAGAGCACTACAAACATCGCAGAGTCATCACACTTTTCTCATGTTTCTGTAATCGTCATATGTTATGTCATTCTTCAAATCATTCTGCGATTCTCGCAAAGTGTTGTTAGCTAAACTTCTTAAATGTGTCCTTCTTGCTATATTCTGATCCTACATCTTGCCTCTTCACATGTCTTCTCTGCGAAGGAGAGAATGTCATGAGAAACTGTTCTTCACAATGTCGCAACTGTTCATTTTTTATTTCAACTTCTTTTTTTATCGACAAGGCTCCGTGAATTAAGCATAACCGTCAACACGTGTTGAATATTATTTTAATAACTGGCACGTTTTATCATTAACCAGTCATCTTCCTTTGCCTATTTAAAGGGGGATCCAGAAGAAAGAGAATTTTTTTCTTTTGTTTCGTTTTCATCTTCTTCATCTTCATATCTTCTACAAATCTTCATCATCTGCAAATTTCCTTATTTACCAGATTCATCTTCTGCTACTGTTCTCTTCTATTTCCATGGAGTCACCAAGGTTAGTTCTTCTTATTTTTCTTCTATTGATTTTGCTGAAATTGATTTTGTTTGGCTGAGATCATCTTGTTTGTTCTTTGTGTAATTCCCATACTGTTTCTGTTTCAACAAAAACACTTCCAGTACCGAATTTGCAGTTCAAAACCCTAATGCTTCCAGAAGTTCGCAACTCAAGGTTCTTGCGAAAAAGATAAAGTCTGCGACTGACAAGGTAGTGAGAAACATGGATATTTTTAATAACAATATTGTTGCCTCTGTTTCTTATCTGAGTTGTGATTCGCAAGGTGATGGGGATGCCACTAAACCTCTCAAGAAATCTCGCCAAGCTAAAACTGTTAATGTTTCTGTTTTTTTTCCTAAACTTGGTCTTTCAACTTCTTCTTTGCAAAATGAACCTCCACTTCCTGTTTGCGAAGCTATCGCAATAAGTTCTTATGTTTTAACTATTCCTTCTATGGATGAAATACCTATTGCACAACCTGTTGCGAATGAAATTTCTTCCTCCCCTACAACAAATACTTATCAAGTTCATTCCACCATAATCTCAACCCTTGATCTTCCTCACACCTTACCATCAAATGACGTCTCTTTACCAAAAGATGACGATCATCAACTTTCTATTGTTACTACTCCTTCATCTGAGTCTCTTCCTTTCTCTAAGGAAACTACAGACGGAGTGGCTATTGCCTTAAAGGTCTTATCTGATCTTTTAGTTGACGCCAAGAAATCATCTATGGACCTTGTCAAATATGGTGTTTGCGAAATTTTAGGTAAATATCTTGGTTCTGATAGGACAGCTTCACAAACATCCTTAGAGAAGGAAGTTGAAGTCTTGAAGGAGAATCTTCATCTTGAAAAGCAGAAGTTTTGAAATTCTTCTTTGGACTGCGAACTTCTTCGCAAGAAAAATAATAAATTAAAAGGTATGAATTTCTTTTCTTAACAAATTCGTTCTTTTCATGTTGTTCATTCTTAAAGGATTTTTTCGCTTGTTAAGCTTTAAACCAGAAATGAATGATGGAGAGATTTCAATTTGAATCTGCCGCTGAAGAAATTCGCATTGATAAAGATTGTTGGATGGATCAATATAACCGATTAGATAATCTTCATACATACTCTGTTGATCAAATAAATAATCTTACCAAAGAGAATACTCAATTAGTTCAAGAGCAAAACTCATTAAGCAGTGAAATATCTCGTCTCTCTTATTTTTTAGGAGAATACTTGCTTGGCACTAATTCAAAATCTAATTTCTCAAAAGGAAGGTAGTCATTTTGACTGCCTCAAACATATTTCTTTTGTTAAACTTCTTCGCAATATTTCCCTTGCGAGGTGTTCGCCTGAATAATTTTTGTTTTTACCTTTCACAAAATCTGAAAGAAAGCTTCAATCTTCCATTTCTACTTTAGATTCTAAACTTGCCAAGGTTCGCAAAGAAAATGGTTTGCTTGCTGCTCATCTTGCCCGTTCTCGTGATCGAGCAGAAAGAAAGTATGATTATCTTGAATATTTCAAAAACATGGAGATTAGAAACCGTGACTGATATTTCTTTCACCAAGCTCATCTCAGTGCTGAAGTTCTTGTGAATGAGGTTCTGCTGTCCAAATCTCTTTATCCTACATCACTCAAACCTCTGGAAGTGGATGAAGATGAAATTCCTCGTGCTGGTGACAGTGACTTTGATTATGAAAGTGGTGAAGAAAGCGCTTCCCAATAAATTTTAGAAGAAGAAGAATAAATCCCTACTAAAGAAGGAGATGCTTGTGATGAAGCAATTGTTGGTGATGAGCCAAATGAAGAAGAAACCAGAGTCCACCAGGATAAGGGAAATGCTGTCAAAGATGATAAAGTTGGTGCAGATGATAAGGTTGGCAAAGAAGATAAAGATGGTGAAGAAGACATTGAAGTATGAGTTCTAGTTTTATTTTCTTGAATTACTCTTTCTCCTCGAACAATGTACTTTGGACCTCTTTTGGAATTAATTTTTCTTTTGGTATTTTAAGAATTTGCGAGAAAGATCTTGCGAGAAAGATAATGATATCTTATTTATTAATTCCAATACTTGCCTCTCATTATCTTTCTTGTGATATATGATCTGCATGAAAAATGATTAGTACTTTATAAAAGAATTTATTTCATTATGTGGTCTTATTTTGCCTTCCTAGGTAAAGGTCTTATTTTGCCATCTTTTGTATTGTGACAAAATCGCAGGACGTTTCTACACTTTCATGTGGAAACCCATTGATCTCGCCTTAACTTTTTGTTCCTTTGTGTTTTTGCTGCGACAGTATGACAGGTCTAACTTTTCTTGCTAAATTAAAGCCCCATGACATTGCCGTCTTGCGATGAAATCGCATGACGTATTTACACTTGCATGTAATGACCCCTTGATCTCGTCTTATCTCCTCTTTTGTATTATTTCCTCTTCAGGAATGTTGCACAAATATGACAAGTCTTAATACTCCCGTGAGTAAAACGTCTCATGAAATTTGCGTCTTAAGACACTTATCAGCTCCCTAATGGAGGGTGCCGCCATTATCTTCCCCCTGGTTATCCTTTCAAGGAGACGTACATCGGCCATACAAGACTATCTCCTCCCATTCAGTCTTAACAACAACCAGTTGTGTTCGCAGCCTCTTATCCCTTTTTCCTATATGGATTATGGTTACGAGACTGCACCCTAAGTGGGGTTTTCTTTGGGCCAAGTGCATCATAGCCAAGACTTGCCAAGAATGGCCAGGGTAGTTTCAAACATCCCGGGCACTCTTGGCTCAACCGTGTACCTCGGCGCCTTGGTCATACTCTCCACCCTTAGGAGTGCTCTTATTACCTTAGTCGCACAACTCAAGTCATATGCTCATGTTGGGAATCCAAGGTGTCTCTCCAGGATGGTCTTTCATTGATCCCAAATATCCATGACTCAGGTTCCACCAGCGGTGTAACCTTATCGCTGAGCCATGCAACAGACACCCCCTTCTATGACGTACTTTAGGTCTTACATTTGCCTTTTATGAAATTTTATTTGCGATCTAGGGTGTATGACATAAAGGTTCGTCCCATTCTGGATCTTAAATGATCATTTCTTGCGAAATTTTCGCACATTATTATTTGATCTTGAATAATCTCGCACTAATTTTTTCATAATTTTTTTTTGTTAATACTTACTTTGTTGCATCATACATCGTTTCATCAACTAGGGATTCTCAAAGTTCCTCACGGGTAATATCTCTTCAAATATAGCCTATTCCATGGTCTACCAAGTCTTTGACCAACATCTTTACCCACTGGATCCATCAATTTGTATGCTCCTGTTCCAATTATCTCTTTTATAATGTAAGGTCCGTCCCATTTTCTCGCTAATTTTCCACCACCTTCTCGCTGATAATTTGGCGACTCCCGAAGAACCAAATCACCGGGCTGAAATTCACGTGGTTTGACACACTTATTGTATTCTCGTGCTAATCTCCGTTTATAATTCTCCATATGCTGTAAATATTTTTATCTCTTCTCTTATAATTCATCCAGTTTGCTTAGGATCATTCCAGCACTAAGATTCTTCTCCCAGGCATCTCTTTTTGTCGTGGGTATAGCAACTTCTGTTGGTAACACTGCCTCAACCCCATATGTTAGACAGAAAGGTGACATTCCAGTTGCTTCTCTCCTTTTTGTGTTGTAAGACCATACAATATTATGTACTTGTTCGCACCATGCTCTATTATGTCCCTCCAACTTCTTCTTTAATATATCTGCAATTGTCTTATTTGTTGCTTCTACTTGCCCATTAGCCTGTGGGTATAAAGGAGTGGAATTTCGGCATTTTATTTTAAATGCATTAAGCAACATTTCTATATTCTTCCCTTCAAATTGCTTCCCATTATCAGATACCAACTGTGCTGGAATTCCAAATCTGCAGATGATATTTTCAAAAATGAATGTAAATATGTCTTTGTCGCGAATGTGATGTACTGCTTTTACTTCTGCCCATTTTGTGAAATAATATGTTGCGACAATTAAGTATCTTTTTTTTCCAGATCCTGGTACAAATGGTCCCAAAATATATAACCCCCACTTTCGAAAAGGCCACACACTGGTTGAGGATGATAAGGGTGCTCCAAGTGCATGTATTCTCTTTCCATGTCGCTAAGAATCTTCGCAACGTCTTGATACTTGTTTTGCATCTTCATGCATATATGGCCAATAATAACCTTGTATTTTTTCTCTATAAGCCAAAGATCTTCCACCGCTGTGGTTGCCAGCATCTCCACTATGCAGCATTTTTAACACTTTATCTCCTTCTTCCCGTGTCAAACATCTAAGTGATGGTCCATTAAATGATTTTCTATACAATATCCCATCTCTTAATTCATAATTTTTTGCACGACTCTTTAATTTGTGTGCTTCCAATATTTTACTTGGTATTTCTCCTCCTGCTAAATATGCATGAAGTTCTGTTCTCCAATCTGCGATATTGTCATTTGGCCCTTCTTCACCACCTTCTACTATCATTACATCTATTTCTTCTTCTTCTTCTTTATTGATTGATGGCGATAAAAGTGTCTGTATCTTTATGCATCTCGCAGTTGGATCTGTCATCATGCTTGAAATGAAAGCATAAGCATCTGCGAGCCTATTATCCTTCCTTAATATATGCCTCCATTTTATTTTTGGGATTTTCGCTGACAATTCTTCAACAAGTTTCTTGTATTTCTTCAAGGATGGTTCATTTGTTGTGTATTCTCCTTTTATCTGGCGAATGACTAACTGTGAATCACTGGTAATTCTAGCATTTTCTAATTTCATTTCTATTGCGAATTTTAGGGCATGTACCACAGCTTCATATTCTGTTTCATTATTAGTGGATGCGAACTCCAACCTAAATGAAAAAACCATATTTTTTCCCTCTGGTGAAATCAAGATAATTCCAACTCTATTACTTTCCGCATTTGAGGATCCATCCACCAATATCTCTCATCTATTTGGTTCTGTTAACAAGTATTCCGGGTCTCCTTGTTCTTCTTCTATATCCATCATCTCCTCAACAACATCATCATCTTCTAAAGGAAATTCTGCTAAAAATTCTGCAACAACCTGCGACTTTGGTGAAGATAACACTTCATATTCAATTTCGAAATTTCCTACTTGCGTATTCCATCTCTCTACTCTGCCTGATCTTTTTGAGTTCTTCATTACTGATTCAATTGGTACCTTTGTTAACACTTTAACTATATGTGCCTGAAAATATATGCGGAGTTTAAAGGTCGCATACACCAATGCTAGAATAAGTTTTTTAATTTTAGAATAATTTCTTTCTGCGGCATTGAACGTCTTGCTGATGTAGTAAATTGTTTTTTCAACACATGCATCTACTCGCAATAACACAACACTTAATGCATGCGAAGTTTTCGCAAGATAGATTAGCATCTCTTCTCCCAGTTCTGACTTTTGTAAAATAGATGTATTCGCCATGTATTCTTTTATTCCTTGAAAAGCTTTCTCACATTCATCTGTCCATCTGAATTTTGTTCCCTTTTTTAATATGCTTAAGAAATGTTTACATTTATCAGATGATCGCGAGATGAACCTTCCCAACGAAGCTAAGAGTCCATTTAACTTTTTCACATCTTTTACTGTTGCTGGTGTTGGCATATCGCAAACTGCTTGCACTTTTCCTGGATCAACTTGTATTCCTTCCTTGGATACAATGTATCCTAAAAAATTTCCTGACGCAACTCCAGAAATGAATTTTTCTGGATTTACCTTGATGTTAAAATTCCGCATCTGTTCAAAAATCTCCTTCAGATCTTGTACATGGTTTTTAACTTCTTTACTTTTTATCAACATGCCATCTACGTACACCTCTAATGTTTTGTGTATCCACTTTGCGAATACCTTCTCTACCATCCTTTGATATGTTGCTCCTGCATTTCGCAAGCCAAATGGCATTTTTGTATAACAATATAATCCTCTTGGAGCGAAAAAAGCAGTATGTTCTTGATCTTCTTCGGCGAGAGGAATCTGGTTGTATCCTTTATACCCATCTAGAGAAGATATTCTATCATTTCATGCTGCTGATTCGACCATTTGAGGTATATCTGGTAATGGAAAGCTGTCTTTAGGACAAGCTTTGTTTAGATCAGTAAAGTCTATGCAAATTCTTATCCCATTATTTTTATGGGCTTTTTACAAATCTAGGCCTGTTTTTTTTATGGTTTACAAAACTAAGCCTCTTTTTTTTATTTCTTACAAAACTAGGCCTTATTTGACCAAAAAGGGTGGATGTAAAGTTAACCTCCACATGGGCAGTTAACAGGACTTAAAAAGACATGTTAACCCTTTTGAGTCGTTGGGTTCACCCATCTTGTGATTGTAGATGAATCGTTCAAGAGTTCTATAGAACCACTTCCCTAAGCAGCGACCACCAGCACCATCTCAGCTTCTAAGTCTAGCCTGCAACCAATTGCAAGGCAATAAACCTATACTCTTGACTTTATGCATTCTAATCATGTCAAACCCAATTCATTAACACCCACAGTTTACTCGTTGCAGCACCAAACAAATAGAACAGTTAACCATTGATCCTACATCTTCAACTGTATCTGCATTACTTGCACATATTCAACAACACCAGCTCTTCAACCTTATATTCAGCTTAAGATAAACTTCTCAGCTCTTCAAACATCCATCCCCTTGAACCATCTCTACAATCTGACAGCAAAATTCCAGACTTAGACTCACCATTGCATTCTACAAAACCACCACCAGTTTGTGTCTCATACAAAATCCAGTCTTGCTCTGCCAACTTATTCTTGCTATAGTTGCACCACCATTCCATTCATTTCACCTGCAATATTATGGCTACAACACAACTTGAGCCATTCTCCATAACCATCAATACTATCTCATTCATATCTCAACCCACTTGTCCTAACGTTCATTCTCAGTTCATAACATTTGTAACAAAATATAGAAGCCGCAGCGAAAATAGATGATAAATATTGATGAATTTCGGGAAGAAAGAAATTTGATTCAGACGATGGTGTTACAACCACCCAACCAGAAACACCAAAAAGCGGGCATTACATATAATGCTGGTTCCAAAATTCATTTCTCATGAGTTGGTTTAACAGAACTAATCATCCATAAGAAATGACAGTGATCCGCCAAACCATATTTGCATTAAGATGCATATAAGATAACAACAGAGATTAAGAAAGTTCAACTAAACTCACCACAATGCTAATATCCCGTTTCAGTCCATTCGGAACATCCTCACTATTCTCAGCTCAGCTCTTGTAGTAAAACACTTCAAACCTAGCCAATGCATCAGCAAAAACAACTAACAACACCAATACTGTCGATACTTTTGTAGCTTCATAACCCCTCTTCCATAAGTTTATCTTCTCCCTGTAATTTGATTAATCCTTTCTACAAACAACCTGTGTGCAGTTTACTGGTGCTTCACAGATGAACTCCATCTTGATTTACTAGTTCCTCATCTAAATTCAGATACCCAATCATAATTCTTATCTTTCGCAACTGCTCAACCATTATCTGATTCCAGTCCCATCAAACCTTTGAATTTCATCCTTAATTTTTAAAATCAGAACATCAACTCAAACCCTAACATCCATAACCATTAGGAATTCGTCTTCATTTCCTTGCTGTAAATTAAATCTGATGAGAACCCATGTATTCTAATTCATTCAAGACACTAGTACTTCCATTGGATCTCTTCTGTTCATCACCATGAATCAATAGAAATAAAAATTGCTCTTTCCTTAGCTGATTCCTCGTCATCGGAATTACTTCATTAAACACTGATATTTAACAACAACAAAGAATCTTTAATCTTCTTCTGAATCTTCATATCCTATCGAAATCAAGAAAAAACCATGACCATCATCTCGATCTCTCCCTGAGTTCTCTCGATTCAATTCGATTTCAATTTTGGTAGCAGTTACTTCAATCGAACACTCTCCTCTGAGTTGGAAAGGAAATGACACATGTGGGCGAGAGTTACTATGCTTGTGACACACGTACATAAAGGGCAGTTTAGTAATCTTAACATATTCACGAGATCTCTTTATATGAGATTTCGGCGAGATATTGACGGGTCAATGCGAAAAATTGACTGAGATAACGAAAGTGGATGGAATCCGTTTAGTAGGCTTATATTTGTAAGAAATAAAAAAATAGGCCTAGAAACGAAAGTGAGGGTCCAGAACAGGCCTACTTCTGTATATAATCCTATTTTTATTTGGAACCACAACCATATTTTCTATCCACTCCGGGTACTTTGCTTGTCTTATAATTCCTGCATCAAGCATTTTCTGCAGTTCCTCTTCTATTTTGGGATGGTAAGTTGTTTCAATTTTTCTTATCCTTTGTTTAAATGGTCTTGCATCTTTGTTGATCTCCAATTTATGACATGCAACTGATGGATATATTCGAGGCATTTCATCCATGTTCCATGAGAAAATATCTTTATATTCTCGTAAGAGATTGACGGTTCTTTCTTCCTCACCTGTATCCATCTTAGTTCCAATTTTCAACATTTTAGGTTATTCTTCAGTTCCAATATTTACTTCTTTTGTTGGTTCTGTTGCAGTGTAACTTTCTTCAATTTCTCCCATTGGTGTTGGTTCTTTTATAATTTTCGCTGGTGCATCTCCTTTCTGCGAAATTTCGCTGGGTATTCCCTTTCCTTCTTCTGCTCTTATCATGTAGGTTTTAAACTCCTCTTCTTTCTTTGCCTCTTTCGCCATTTTCCTGTGAGCTTTTCGCTTTTTCACCCGTCCTTCATAATTTTTTACTTCAATTTGATAACATCGTTTCGCACCTTCAATATCTCCCCTTATTTCGCCAATCCCGCTTGGTATAGGAAATTTGATGCACTGATGTAATGTTGATGCTACAACTTTAATTGCATGTATCCATGATCTTACCAACATCATGTTATATGGTGACTCCATATCCAACACACATAGCGTTATTTGTGTTTCAATTTCTCCCAACGAAATTCTCACTGTTATTTCTCCTTTTGGTTTAGTTGTGGACTTGACGAAACCATGAATATGATATGTTGGATGAGACATTTATTCATCTTTGTATCCCATTCCTTTGTACGCATGATAAAATATTACATCCACTGAGCCTCCCGTATCTACCAAAGTTCTATTTACCGCCCATTGTTTCATAAATTTTGCTGATTTCTCATTTTCTTTTCGTATAGCTGTTACCGTGATTACCAAAGGAGATGTGTGGTTCAAATTTTCTTCTGGTATCTCTGTCGCTGCGAATGTAATTTTCTGCTTTTCCCAATCCTTCAATGGAGATATTTTTTCTACCGTCATAATCTTATTTCCTTCAAAATCTCGTTTATGTACCCTCCCTCTAATGTTTTCATGAAATTCATTAATAATCGTTTTTGTGATTACATTACACTCCAATCTTCTTTTATTCTCATTGATCTTAACCATCTTTTCTACAACTGATTTGTTGTTTTCTTTTATTATTTTCTCGATTTAAACAGTTTTCACAATAATCTTCCACAATATTTAGTCAAATTTTCTTGATTTGATAATCTTCAGTCCCTGTTTCTAGCGCCAATATGTAGTAGCAGGAAATCCTACACTATATCCCTCACAAGAATTCATAATAATCAACACATCTTTAAAAGATTAAGAACAACACTTTTATTAATTGATTCACATAAATATTACAAGAAATGGAAGAAAACAAGAATACAATCGCTCTTTAAATTTTCTCTCTCCTACTGACTCGCTCAACACTCGAAAAAGATCTCTCCCTTCCTTACGCTTATTCAACTCATTATATAGGGAATTACATAGTGGATGACAACTAATATGTCCTTTATTTTAGGATCTGACTTGCGATATTCTCGCAAGAGTTCTATTGTCCATCTTCACGAGCACTACAAACATCGCAGAGTCATCACACTTTTCTCATGTTTCTGCAATCGTCATCTGTTATGTCATTCTTCAAATCATTCTGCGACGCTCGCAAAGTGTTGTTAGCTAAACTTCACAAATGTGTTCTTCTTGCGATATTCTGATCCTACAAACGGGTATGCAAACTTAAGTACCTGACTTTGGTCTTGTCCAGCAGTTTGCAAACGGATACGCATACTATTGTCCCGGACCGTAACTCAGGTAGAAATATTCGCGTGCTGGTATGCAAACTTTGTTCACGGACTTTAACAATCAAAACCGTTCGCATACTGGTAGGCAAACTTAGTTTTCGGACCTGAATCATACTACGACAATTTGTATACTGGTATGCATACTGTGCTATATCCAGACAATGGTTAATTGTTCTAAACTCCCATTCCAATCATTGAAACATCCTTAGAAGAAGAAAATAGCTGTCTCACACAAACTATTAGCTTTAATGTAATTTTCAAGTGATCGAATGATCAATACGAAATATTTCGAGTCGACATCAAATGACCGTCTCACACAAATCATGTAAGATGTTTCAAGGCAATTTTCACATGATAATCTTATGACTTATTATTTAGTTTCCACCAAATAAATTGTTTCCAACTAAACTCTTCAAGAATAATGATGAACGTAGCTAAAGCAAAAATCTTCCAACATATATTTTGAGAAATAGATAAGCGTGTTAAACTCAGCTTGAAATATCAAATGTGTATAATGTAAAAGTATATATAGCTATACGACTTAGTCTCATTAACAGATATAATAAAATAGACTTCTGAGTGATAGCTACGTTTTAGTCTCCACATACCTTTTATTGATGAAGCTCCTCCAAGCTCTCCTCAGTAGATCTTCGTCTTCAATTGATGAACGCAATGAAATGTAAAGCTCAACCACACATTCTATCCTAATCCGAGACATAGCTATAAGTAGACTAGAAATCAAGACTTATAGTTTTGATCACCTAAACGTGACAAACAAGCTTGAGATAGCAACGCTTGCGAGTCCGACCGAGCAATGCTCTAACAATCTCCCCATTTGTCAATTATAATGAAAAAACTATCAATACATATGGATTAAAAAGTAAATAAACTTTGTGCCTTCTCATCGAACATGCTTGATTTCCTTGGTTCTTCAACATTCCTTGAATTCTTCGTCACTCCAAGTACTTCAGTGATTCTGAACGTGTTCAACTCAGCATCATTGTTGTTGAAGATCCGAAGCCATAACAATAAGAAAACAATTGTTCTCAATTATTGTTATACAATGTCATAGTATTATTACATGGCATCAAAGTTCAATTGTATCACAACTTTGACAATAATACTATAGTGATATGTATCACTCCCCCTTAGTAAATACTTCATATTACAATGAAAACTAGTTCCCCTTACATAATGATCCGTAAACCATATGTATGTAGTGTGAACAACAAAATGATTCCCCCCCTTTTTGTCAATATAAATTGGCAAAGGTAAAAAAACTTTACGATATCATAATGAAATTCTCAAAGAGATTATTCATGACTAAAAGAGAACATATCAACTTGGTTTCGATGACTTCACATAGTCAAAACTTAGTGTATTCATCAAGGAGTTTATAAAGATACAAGATAACTCCTAAAATATTCCACAGCCTCACTCCTCACAAAAATTTAGCAGTTAAGCACAAGTTCAATTAATAACTCTCTCCCATAAAATGTCATTCCTGAAAGAACAACAAGAGCGACCTTACTTTTATGAGAAAATAATGATTTATTTGGACATTAACAAATTACATATTGTATTCAGAAAACTCGAATAAATTAACCACAAGAAGACCTTAATGATTAATTTAATCGTAAATGCTCAACATAAGAAAACTTACAGAGCCATACAGTACTTTCGCATAGAAGTGGATCAGGGAAAGATCAATACTGCGGAATATTCAAAAGTTCATTCTATTTTTTATCAATATTTTCATAAAGACATAATAGACCTAACTTTTGACATATATGAGATAATCATAGTACACGGACATAAACACACATATCCCACAAAAGATTTTGCAATATATAAAACGAATAAAGCTCAATACTGGAAAATCATCTTCCAAATAACTTAGAATTTAAATAAATAAATCTAAAACATTGCAACATGAAAATAGTTGGAAATAACTATGTGTAATCACAATAATTGTTACTCCAAACCTTAGTTATCCTTCATAAAACACAAGAATAAATTCTCATAAGAAGATTCTTAGACATTAAGATTATTTGATAACATCATACCTTTCAATGACCCCATCATAAAAGGTATCACTGATATCCTTGATTATTTTGACCGTGGATATTCCATGCTCATGAGTTAGAACATTCACCTTTCGATCAACAATACGAGCAAGTTGCCTAGCCTTGATGCAATCCAATATGAGCTTCTTCGGGTTCCGTATCAAGACTTTTTTATTTTCAAGGATTTTGGTCTGACCATCAAAGAGATGATTTATTTGTAGTTGAAGTACAAATTCGACCTTTGAATCATTCTGAGACTGAATTAAATCCTTGACAGATTCAATAATCCAGGAGTTATTAAACCGAATCGCATCCTTTAATGTCTTCTTCCATATCAAGATTCGCCACTTCCTGAGGTCTTGAAGAGTTCTCCATTTTTATTTATTAGGGATGGAAAAATAATATATTATAGAAAGTTAACGGATCCGAAAATATCCAAAATAAGGAAATATACTTTTTTTTTTCAATTATCTCATTTTTTTTGTTAGCATAATAATTCAAAAGATGCCTTTAAATTAGAGCACATAAAAAGAAGCAACAAGATGCATTAGTTACTAGGAGTCAAGATATGACTCAACTTTCGCGAATGAAGAAAACAACATTAATTCAAACACAAGATCAAATGATAATATACAACAAACTTGAGCATCCCACAAATATTATCCTTGTAGCTCCCAAGTTAGATACAAGTATAAGCATACATAGAACAAGGTAGAAGAGTGAGAATTAATCCCAATAGGAAGATTGAGGGAAGAGTTGTAAATACCTTTCGAGTGTTTGTGATGTGTATTCCTTATCTTTCTTTGGTTATATCTCATTCCAGATGAATTAGACATAAACCCTTTTGAATAACCCATCAGAAGGATTTTTATGAAGATAAAGTCTAGGGCATCTAGAGATTGGTTCCAGAGGATCGAAATTGTGAGACTTCCATCTCCTAGACTTAGGTTTAATAACAATATTGTTGCCTCTGTTTCTTATCTGAGTTGTGATTCGCAGGGTGATGGGGATGCCACTAAACCTCTCAAGAAATCTCGCCAAGCTTAAACTGTTAATGTTTCTGTTTTTTTTCCTAAACTTGGTATTTCAACTTCTTCTTCGCAAACTGAACCTCCACTTCCTGTTTGCGAAGCTATCGCAATAAGTTCTTATGTTTTAACTATTCCTTCTATGCATGAAATACCTATTGCACAACCTGTTGCGAATGAAATCTCTTCCTCCCCTACAACAAATACTTCTCAAGTTCATTCCACCATAATCTCAACCTTTGATCTTCCTCACACCTTACCCTCAAATGACGTCTCTTTACCAAAAGATGACGATCATCAACTTTCTATTGTTACTACTCCTTCATCTGAGTCTCTTCCTTTCTCTAAGGAAACTACAGACGGAGTGGCTCTTGCCTTAAAGGTCTTATCTGATCTTTTAGTTGACACCAAGAAATCATCTATGGACCTTGTCAAATATGGTGTTTGCGAAATTTTAGGTAAATATCTTGGTTCTGATAGGACAGCTTCACAAACATCCTTAGAGAAGGAAGTTGAAGTCTTGAAGGAGAATCTTCACCTTGAAAAGCAGAAGTTTTGAAATGCTTCTTTGGACTGCGAACTTCTTCGCAAGAAAAATAATAAATTAAAAGGTATGAATTTTTTTTCTTCGTTCTTAAATTTTTCTCTTAACAAATTTTTTCTTTTAATGCTGTTCATTCTTAAAGGATTTTTTCGCTTGTTAAGATTTAAACCAGAAATGAATGATGGAGAGATTTCAATTTGAATCTGCCGCTGAAGAAATTCGCGTTGATAAAGATAGTTGGATAGATCAATATAACCGATTATATAATCTTCATACATACTCTGTTGATCAAATAAATAATCTTACCAAAGAGAATACTCAATTAGTTCAAGAGAAAAACTCATTAAGCAGTGAAATATCTCGTCTCTCTTATTTTTTAGGAGAATACTTGCTTGGAACTAATTCAAAATCTAATTTCTCAAAAGGAAGGTAGTCATTTTGACTGCCTCAAACATCTTTCTTTTGTTAAACTTTTTCGCAATATTTCCCTTGCGAGGTGTTCGCCTGAATAATTTTTGTTTTTACCTTTCACAGAATCTGAAAGAAAGCTTCAATCTTCCATTTCTACTTTGGATTCTAAACTTGCCAAGGTTCGCAAAATAAATGGTTTGCTTGCTGCTCATCTTGCCCGTTCTCGCGATCGAGCAGAAAGAAAGTATGATTATCTTGAATATTTCAAAAACATGGAGATTAGAAACCGTGACAGAGATTTCTTTAGCCAAGCTCATCTCAGTGCTGAAGTTCTTGTGAATGAGGTTCTGCTGTCCAAATCTCTTTATCCTGCATCACTCAAACCTATGGAAGTGGATGAAGATGAAATTACTCGTACTGGTGACAGTGACTTTGATTATGAAAGTGGTGAAGAAAGCGCTTCCCAAGAAATTTTAGAAGAAGAAGAAGAAATCCCTAGTAAAGAAGGAGATGCTTGTGATGAAGCAATTGCTGGTGATGAGCCAAATGAAGAAGAAACCAGAGTCCACCAGGATAAGGGAAATGCTGGCAAAGATGATAAAGTTGGTGCAGATGATAAGGTTGGCGAAGAAGATAAATCTGGTGAAGAAGACATTGAAGTCTGAGTTCTAGTTTTATTTTCTTGAATTACTCTTTCTCCTCTTGCGAACAATGTACTTTGGACCTCTTTTGGAATCAATTTTGCTTTTGGTATTTTAAGAATTAGCGAGAAAGATCTTGCGAGAAAGATAATGATATCTTATTTATTAATTCCCATACTCGCCTCTCATTATATTTCTTGTGATATATGATCTGCATGAAAAATGATTAGTACTTTATAAAATAATTTATTTCATTATGTGGTCTTATTTTGCCTTCCTAGGTAAAGGTCTTATTTTTCCATCTTTTGCATTGTGACAAAATCGCAGGACGTTTCTACACTTTCATGTGGAAACCCATTGATCTCACCTTAAGTTTTTATTCCTTTGTGTTTTTGCTGCGACAGTATGACAGGTCTAACTTTTCTTGCGAAATTAAATCCCCATGACATTGCCGTCTTGCGACGAAATCGCATGACGTCTTTACACTTGCATGTAATGACCCCTTGATCTCATCTTATCTCCCCTTTTGTATTATTTCCTCTTCAGGAATGTTGCACAAGTATGACAAGTCTTAATACTCCCATGAGTAAAACGTCTCATGACATTTGCGTTTTAAGACACTTATCAGCTCCCTAATGGAGGGTGCCGCCCTTATCTTCCCCCCTGGTTATCCTTTCAAGGAGACGTACATCGGCCATACAAGAATAGATCCTCCCATTCAGTCTTAACAACAACCAGTTGTGTTCACAGCCTCTTATCCCTTTTTCCTATATGGATTATGGTTACGAGACTGCACCCTAAGTGGGGTTTTCTTCGGGCCAAGTGCATCATAGCCAAGACTTGACAAGAATGGCCAGGGTAGTTTTATACGTCCCGGGCACTCTTGTCTCCACCGTGTACCTCGGAGCCTTGGTCATACTCTCCACCCTTAGGAGTTCTCTTATTACCTTAGTCTCCCAACTCAAGTCATATGCTCAAGTTGAGAATCCAAGGTGTCTCTCCAGGATGGTCTTTCATTGAGCCCAAATCTCCATGACTCAGGTTCCACCAGCGGTGTAACCTTATCGCTGAGCCATGCAACAGATACCCCCTTTTATGACGTACTTTAGGTCTTACATTTGCCTCTTGCGAAATTTTATTTGCGATCTAGGGTGTATGACATAAAGGTTCGTCCCATTCTGGATCTTAAATGATCATTTCTTGCGAAATTTTCGCACATTATTATTTGATCTTGAATAATCTCGCACTAATTTTTTCATAATTTTTTTTTTGTTAATACTTACTTTGTTGCATCATACATCGTTTCATTAACTAGGGATTCTCAAAGTTCCTCACGGGTAATATCTCTTCAAATATAGCCTATTCCATGGTCTACCAAGTCTTTGACCAACATCTTTACCCACTGGATCCATCAATTTGTATGCTCATGTTCCAATTATCTCTTTTATAATGTAAGGTCCATCCCATTTTCTCGCTAATTTTCCACCACCTTCTCGCTAATAATTTGGCGACTCCCGAAGAACCAAATCACCGGGCTGAAATTCACGTGGTTTGACACACTTATTGTATTCTCGTGCTAATATCCGTTTATAATTCTCCATATTCTGTAAATATTTTTCTCTCTTCTCTTATAATTCATCCAGTTTGCTTAGGATCATTCCAGCACTAAGATTCTTCTCCCAGGCATCTCTTTTTGTCGTGGGTATAGCAACTTCTGTTGGTAACACTGCCTCAACCCCATATGTTAGATAGAAAGGTGACATTCCAGTTGCTTCTCGCCTTGTTGTGTTGTAAGACCATACAAAATTATGTACTTGTTCGCACCATGCTCTATTATGTCCCTCCAACTTCTTCTTTAATATATCTGCAATTGTCTTATTTGTTGCTTCTACTTTCCCATTAGCCTGTGGGTATAAAGGAGTGGATTTTCCGCATTTTATTTTAAATGCATTAAGCAACATTTCTATATTCTTCCCTTCAAATTGCTTCCCATTATCAGATACCAACTGTGCTGGAATTCCAAATCTGCAGATGATATTTTCAAAAATGAATGTAAATATGTCTTTGTCGCGAATGTGCTGTACTGATTTTACTTCTGCCCATTTTGTGAAATAATCTGTTGCGACAATTAAGTATATTTTTTTTCCAGATCCTGGTACAAATGGTCCCACAATATCTAACCCCCACTTTCGAAAAGGCCACACACTGGTTGAGGATGATAAGGGTGCTCCAAGTGCATGTATTCTCTTTCCATGTCGCTAAGAATCTTCGCAACGTCTTGATACTTGTTTTGCATCTTCATGAATATATGGCCAATAATAACCTTGTATTTTTGCTCTATAAGCCAAAGATCTTCCTCCGCTGTGGTTGCCAGCATCTCCACTATGCAGCATTTTTAACACTTTATCTCCTTCTTCTCGTGTCAAACATCTAAGTGATGGTCCATTAAATGATTTTCTATACAATATCCCATCTCTTAATTCATAATTTGTTGCACGACTCTTTAATTTGTGTGCTTCCAATCTTTTACTTGGTATTTCTCCTCTTGCTAAATATGCATGAAGTTCTGTTCTATAATCTGCGATATTGTCATTTGGCCCTTCTTCACCACCTTCTACTATCATTACATCTATTTCTTCTTCTTCTTCTTTATTGATTGATGGCGATAAAAGTGTCTGTATCTTTATGCATCTCACAGTTGGATCTGTCATCATGCTTGAAATGAAAGCATAAGCATCTGCGAGCCTATTATCCTTCCTTAATATATGCCTCCATTTTATTTTTGGGATTTTCGCTGACAATTCTTCAACAAGTTTCTTGTATTTCTTCAAGGATGGTTCATTTGTTGTGTATTCTCCTTTTATCTGGAGAATGACTAACTTTGAATCACTGGTAATTCTAGCATTTTCTAATTTCATTTCTATTGCGAATTTTAGGGCATGTACCATAGCTTCATATTCTGTTTCATTATTAGTGGATGCGAACTCCAACCTAAATGAAAAAACCATATTTGTTCCCTCTGGTGAAATCAAGATAATTCCAACTCCATTACCTTCCGCATTTGAGGATCCATCCACCAATATCTCCCATCTATTTGGTTCTGTTAACAAGTCTTCCGGGTCTCCTTGTTCTTCTTCTATATCCATCATCTCCTCAACAACGTCATCATCTTCTAAAGGAAATTCTGCTAAAAAGTCTGCAACAACCTGCGACTTTGGTGAAGATAACACTTCATATTCAATTTCGAAATTTCCTACTTGCGTATTCCATCTCTCTACTCTGCCTGATATTTTTGAGTTCTTCATTACTGATTCAATTGGTACCTTTGTTAACACTTAAACTATATGTGCCTGAAAATATATGCGGAGTTTAAAGGTCGCATACACCAATGCTAGAATTAGTTTTTTAATTTTAGAATAATTTCTTTCTGCGGCATTGAACGTCTTGCTGATGTAGTAAATTGTTTTTTCAACACTTGCATCTACTCGCAATAACACAACACTTAATGCATGCGAAGTTGTCGCAAGATAGATTAGCATCTCTTCTCCCAGTTCTGCCTTTTGTAAAATAGATATATTCGCCAGGTATTATTTTATTCCTTGAAAATCTTTCTCACATTCATCTGTCCATCTGAATTTTGTTCCCTTTTTTAATATGCTTAAGAATTGTTTACATTTATCAGATGATCGCGAGATGAACCTTCCCAGCAAAGCTAAGAGTCCATTTAACTTTTGCACATCTTTTACTGTTGCTGGTGTTGGCATATCGCGAACTGCTTGCACTTTTTCTGGATCAACTTGTATTCCTTCCTTGGATACAATGTATCCTAAAAAATTTCCTGACGCAACTCCAGAAATGCATTTTTCTGGATTTACCTTGATGTTAAAATGCCGCATCTGTTCAAAAATGTCCTTCAGATCTTGTATATGGTTTTTAACTTCTTTACTTTTTATCAACATGCCATCTACGTAGACCTCTAATGTTTTGTGTATCCACTTTGCGAATACCTTCTCTACCATCCTTTGATATGTTGCTCCTGCATTTCGCAAGCCAAATGGCATTTTTTTATAACAATATAATCCTCTTGGAGCGAAAAAAAGCAGTATGTTCTTGATCTTCTTCGGCGAGAGGAATCTGGTTGTATCCTTTATACCCATCTAGAGAAGATATTCTATCATTTCCTGCTGCTGATTCGACCATTTGAGGTATATCTGGTAATGGAAAGCTGTCTTTAGGACAAGCTTTGTTTAGATCAGTAAAGTCTATGCAAATTCTTATCCCATTATTTTTATTTGGAACCACAACCATATTTTCTATCCACTCCGGGTACTTTGCTTGTCTTATAATTCCTGCATCAAGCATTTTCTGCAGTTCCTCTTCTATTTTGGGATGGTAAGTTGTTGCAATTTTTCTTATCCTTTGTTTAAATGGTCTTGCATCTTTGTTGATCTCCAATTTATGACATGCAACTGATGGATCTATTCGAGGCATTTCATCCATGTTCCATGCGGAAATATATTTATATTCTCGTAAGAGATTGACGGTTCTTTCTTCCTCATCTGTATCCATCTTAGTTCCAATTTTAAACATTTTAGGTTCTTCTTCAGTTCCAATATTTACTTCTTTTGTTGGTTCTGCTGCAGTGTAACTTGCTTCAATTTCTCCCATTGATGTTGGTTCTTTTATAATTTTCGCTGGTGCATCTCCTTTCTGCGAAATTTCGCTGGGTATTCCCTTTCCTTCTTCTACTCATATCATGTAGGTTTTAAACTCCTCTTATTTCTTTGCCTCTTTCGCCATTTTCCTGTGAGCTTTTCGCTTTTTCACTTGTCCTTCATAATATTTTACTTCAATTTGATAACATCATTTCGCACCTTCAATATCTCCCCTAATTTCGCCAATCCCGCTTGGTATAGGAAATTTGATGCACTAATGTAATGTTGATGCTACAACTTTAGTTGCATGTACCCATGATCTTACCAACATCATGTTATATGGTGACTTCATATCCAACACACAGCGTTATTTGTGTTTCAATTTCTCCCAACGAAATTCTCACTGTTATTTCTCCTTTTGGTTTAGTTGTGGACTTGCCGAAACCATGAATATGATATGTTGGATGAGACATTTCTTCATCTTTGTATCCAATTCCTTTGTACGCATGATAAAATATTACATCCACTGAGCTTCCCGTATCTACCAAAGTTCTATTCACCGCCCATTCTTTCATAGATTTTGCTGATTTCTCATTTTCTTTTCGTATAGCTGTTACCGTGATTACCAAAGGAGATGTGTGGTTCAAATTTTCTTCTGGTATCTCTGTCGCTGCGAATGTAATTTTCTGCTTTTCCCAATCCTTCAATGTAGATATTTTTTCTACCGTCATAATGTTCTTTCCTTCAAAATCTCGTTTATGTACCCTCCCTCTAATGTTTTCATGAAATTCATTAACCATCGTTTTTGTGATTACATTACACTCCAATCTTCTTTTATTCTCATTGATCTTAACCATCTTTTCTCCAACTGATTTGTTGTTTTCTTTTATGATTTTCTCAATTCAAACAGTTTTCACAATAATCTCCACAATCTCTAATCAAACTTTCTTGATTTGATAAACAGGAATTCCCTGTTTCTAACGTCAATATGTAGTAGCAGGAAATCCCACACTACACCCCTCACAAGAATTCATAATAATCAACACATCTTTAAAAGATTAAGAACAACATTTTTATTTATTGATTCACAGAAATATTTAAAAAATGGAAGAAAACAAGAATACAATCACTCTTTTAACTTTCTCTCTCCCAATGACTTGCTCAACACTCGAAAAAGATCTCTCCCCTCCTTACGCTTGTTCAACTCTTTATATAGGGAATTACATAGTGGATGACAACTAATCTGTCCTTTATTTTAGGATCTGACTTGCGATATTCTCGCAAGAGTTCTATTGTCAATCTTCGCGAGCATTATAAACATCGCAGAGTCATCACACTTTTCTCATGTTTCTGCAATCGTCATTTGTTATGTCATTCTTCAAATCATTCTGCGACGCTCGCAAAGTGTTGTTAGCTAAACTTTGCAAATGTGTCCTTCTTACGATATTCTGATCCTACACTACATGAATGAAATCTATTGTAGATATCGTCCGAAAATTTACTCCGTCGACATTAAAAAGAAGTAGATTTTGAAGATCAGAAATTTATTTCTTTCTAGCAAAACAATGTAGAACATTGTGATTCCTTTTCCCATATAATGAACAGGTTTATGGATAAGAAAGGTTAGAATCATCTCGTTTCAGATTCATAGCCTTTATGTAATTTTGTAAGTCACTTAACTGTTTCTTAGTAGGAAATTCCTTAGAATAAAATTTCTCCATGCTAGGTAATACCACATGAGTATTAGAGATAGGAACTGAAGAAAATTTACTTATCAAAATAGAGTTTTCCCTTTTCAAGGAGTTGCACTATTCCTAGGCTAGTAAAAGAGATGTAACAAGTTTTTTTTTCAACACGACAATTGTTGAATTTTTATGAATGGGTCTCGATTAAACGTTTTTCTCTAATTGAATCTTCTTTAAAAATATCTTCAAGCATACTAATGTTTTCACGCTGTAGAGTAGTTTTGTAGTAGCAGGAAATCCCACACTACACCCCTCACAAGAATTCATAATAATCAACACATCTTTTAAAGATTAAGAACAAGACTTTTATTAGTTGATTCACAGAAATGTTACTAGAAATGGAAGAAAACAAGAATACAATCTCTCTTTAAACTTTCTCTCTCCTAATGACTTGCTCAACACTCGAAAAAGATCTTTCTATTCCTTACGCTTGTTCAACTCTTTATATATGGAATTACATAGTGGATGACAGCTTATATGTCCTTTATTTTAGGATCTGACTTGCGATATTCTCGCAAGAGTTATATTATCATTCTTTGCAAGCACTATAATCATCGCAGAGTCATCACACTTTTCTCATGTTTCTGCTATCGTCACCTGTTACGTCATTCTTTAAATTATTCTGCGACGCTCGCAATGTGTTGTTAACCAAACTTCGCAAGTTTGTCCTTCTTGCGATATTATGATCCTACATATTTCCTCTTCTCATGTCTTCTCTACGAAGGGGATAATGTCATGAGAAACTACTCTTCACAATGCCGCAACTGTTCATCTTTTCATGATTTATGTACTGACACGACTCTGTACTTTGCGTAAACTTTGCTACACGTACTTCTTCTTCCACCCATCTTTTGACACGTCTTTTTCAACTGATACCTTTTAACCGTTCACGTCTAATCTTCGCATTAAATGTGTTTATCTTCTCGAGTATTCCTCTATATATATATACTCTTTTCATTCTTCTCTACCCTTCTTTTTTACTTTCTTTCTTATTTCCTCTGCAACTTTCTTCACTGTTCTTCCGTGAATTCCGCTCCTGCTACTGTAATTTTTCTCAATTCTTATCTTTTCAAATTTTTACTTTCTTCTCCATTCCCATACTAAAAAATGCCTCCAGCCGGTCGTAAGAATGAGATTGCTTTTGAAGAAATTCGAAAGAAACTTCAAACCAGAGGTTTTAATTTATCTCCCATTCCTGGTCAAAACCCTAAATCTGAGCTTTCCATTAATCTATTTTCTAATCATCCTTGCAATCATGAGGAGGTCGTAATCTCGCTAGGTCATCTTCTCGCTAGCCTTTCCATTCTCCTTTATGATCCTGAACGTCCTTTGTTTTATGAAATACTTTCTCATGCGAAGTTCTCGCGAGCTATATATCAATTAAGTGGGGATTGCATTCGTCTTATGCTTGAGTTCTCCAACCGTGGCGCTGGAAAGGGATCTCTTTATCCTGATGAAGCTAAAAATCCTAGGTTCACTAACGTTACGATTGTTCTTGCGAACTATACCGTGGAAAATTTCTTTGCGAATTATGAGATAATTCCTATGAAGAAAGACGGTACTTGCTGGGGCGTTCGCTTAATGAAGAAGGATGATGTTGCTTATGATAAGATACTTATGCAAGACATTGATTGTATCCTGGAAAAAATATATCCACATGTTACTCCAGCGATGATAAATGGTGTGTCTTCCCTTTAATTCTAAAGGGTCCGTACGTCTCTGGATCTCATGTTTTGCCTGCGAATCTCGCAGCATATGAACCATGGGCATTCAATTGGCCTGAGAGATAAACTGAGGTATATTTCCACACTTTTCTTGAGATATTATTCTTTTCACTCTCATATATAATTTTGCTGACCACTCTAATGTTTTCACCTGCGAAATTATCAGATTGAAAGGTTGAAGGAAAGCTATATCAAGACTGGGAAAATAAGTACTTTATCAGCTCTTCCATCATTCACAGATAAAGTAAGAAATATTCTCTTATGATTCTTCACAATATATTATTGCCTCTATTTCTTATCTTAATCTATGTGTGTAGGTCATCGATGTAGTGGAAAAACCTGCCAAAGTTGGGAAAGCTAAGGGTAAAGGCAAGAGTATTTCTCGCAAAGATAAATCTGCTTCCCCTCCTTCAAAGAAACGAAAAGTCCAATATAGCGAAAGCTCTAGTGAGCAAGCCTCTCAACCTGATAATGATGATGATGATATTTCTTCTGCAGAGGAAACTTCTCAACCTGAGTCTTCTATGGATCAATTGTACAGTATTTTTCTAATACTATGCAAGTAATTGGTGATACCCCTCTGACTAATGCTTGCAAGTCCATAGCTGCTATCTGTGATGCCCCCCTCCTAAAGAATAATGAATCTCTTCGCGAGGTCTCAAGATCTATTTATCCAAATTTCTTGCATTCACTCAATAGCTTGGTAAATTTTCATACTTATACTTTTCTTCTTTTTATTTTTATCTTGAATTCATAATTTATTCTGAAAATTCGCTAGAATATTTCGCAGGCTTGGAAAGCTTCTTATGCGGTTACTACAGATTTAGAGAAAAGGCGTGCGGCTTTCGCAAAAGAATATTCTTGAACTTCGCAAGAAAAATGAAGAGTTGGAAACTGAATTTGTTGGTCTTCGCGAAAAGAGTAAGACAAAATGAAAAATTGGAGAATGAAGCTACTGATCTTCGCGAGAAAATTAAAAAATTGGAATCTGACAATTCTCTTGCGAATAACAAGATATCTAATCTTCAAAATGGCAATTAGCAACTCTATGGTATGAGACTTATCCTTTTTCCCCTTATCTTATTTTCTCTAAAATTTCTTCTTAAAGAGTTTACCATTTCGCAGAAATCTATGGTCTTACTGATGAAGCTATTCTTCTTCATACATTTCCAAATCTCATGGATGATGTTACCCTTTCAAATGATAAGATTGAGTCTCTTCCCATAAATGAGCTTAGATCCAAACTTCGCCTTTTAGAAATTGATCATAGATCTGTATTGAGTATGGCTAATAAATTTAAACAATTATTTCACAATTCTAAAGAAGAAGTCGATAATTTAAGGGTCAAATATAGTGATCTCATAGATGAAAAAGATCGTATTTATCTCCCAAGGTGCCCAAACATTAGCGAAATTTCAAAAAGCTCTTCTTGAGGTCCAAATCGAAAGAGATGATCTCAAACGTAAAAATGCTATATTATGCGAAAGAGAAAACCAAATTCGCTCCCGTGTTCTCATAAATGATGATGATGAATTTTCTTGGGATGAGAAAGTTCTAGATAACGCCAGAAATAACTTAGGTGTAGACGTTAGTCTTCAAGCAGGAAAAACGACCTTGATTAGAGATATGATTTCTAACAAAGAAGGTTGTTAATCGTTCTTATTCCTTTAGTTATTTACTTTTTCATAAACTACTATCAGATTGTTGACTTATTGTTATATTTTCGTAGAAGCTGAAGAGAGATATCGCAAAAGAATTGAAGAGCTTGAGAATGAAAAAGCGAAGATCGCAAAAGATTTATCTTCTCGCAATGATAACTGTTCAATGTTGAAGGCTCAAATGAAGATCACTATAACAAATTTTGGGAATGATGCAATTTCTTTCCGCAATGACACCATCAAAGGGATTTGCGATGACAAAAAGATTCCTCACTCCAAGTATCCTTGTCTCCTAGACAAAGTTCCAGAGAATATTCCTAATTTGGTCATCTCTGATAGTGAAGCTAATGAAGAGACAGAGTCTGAAGAAAATGAAGAGGAGAAATCTGATGAAGAATCTGATGGAGAAGAAAATTCTGGTGAAGAACTTGATGATGATAATGAAGAATTAAGAAAAAAATAGTTTTCACTTCCTTATGCTTTCTTGTTCAACTTTTTGTAAAACTTGTATATCTTCTCTTGAACTTTCATTCTTATATACTTGTAATCTATCACTGCGAATTTCTCCAGTATTCTATACAAGCTCTATTTCTTTTGTTCATTCCTGCGTGTGTTAGAAAACTTTTCTCTCTTGCAATATGACTTATCCAAAATACAATTAACTTTTTATGCGTAAATCTATCATGTGAAAACAAATAACACTTAACCTATTCTATGCATTCCCATACTTGCCTCTGTTATTTGTATTCAGATGAGTGATTGAGCAAGCTGCTTCTGTTTAATAAAATAATTTGCGACAAAATCGCAATTATCTCTGCATAATCTCGCAATCATAAATTGTTAGAAAATCACAATTATCTCTGTTTAATCTTGCAATTATAATTGCATTCTTTCTTATATTATGATGTGGTCTTATTTTGCCTTCCTAGGTAAAGGTCTTATTTTGCCATCTTTTTTCTTTTGCGACAAAATCGCAGGACATCTCTACACTTTCATGTAGAAACCCATTGATCTTGCCTTAACTTTTTGTTCTTTTGTATTTTTGCTGCGACAATATGACAGGCCTAAATTTTCTTGCGAAACTAAATCCCCATGACATTTCCGTCTTGCGACGAAATCGCAGGACGTCTTTACACTTGCATGTAATGGCCCCTTGATCTCGTATTATCTTCTCTTTTGTATTATTGCATCTTCAGGAATGTTTCACAAATATGACAAGTCTTAATACTCCCATGATTAAAAAGTCTCATGACATTAGCGTCTTAAGACACTTATCAGCTCCCTAATGGAGGGTTCCGCCCTTATCTTCCCCCTGGTTTCCATTTCAAGGAGACGTACATCGGCCATACAAGACTAGCTCCTCCTATCCAGTCTTAACAACAACCATTTGTGTTCGCATCCTCTTATACATTTTGCCTATATGGCTTACGGTTACGAGACTGCACCCTAAGTGGGGTTTTCTTCGGGCCGAGTGCATTATAGCTAAGACTTGCCAAGAATGGCCAGGGTAGTTTCATACGCCCTGGGCACTCTTGGTTCAACCTTGTACCTCGGCGCCTTGGTCATACTCTGCACCCCTTAGGATAGCTCTTATTACCTTAGTCGCCCAACTCTAGTCATATGCTCAAGTTTGAGAATCCAAGGTGTCTCTCCAGGATGGGCTTTCATTGACCCCAAATCTCCATGACTCGGGTTCCAGCAGCGGTGTAACCTTATCGCTGAGTCATGTAACAGATACCCCATTTTATGACGTACTTTAGGTCTTACATTTGCCTCTTGCGAAATTTTATTCGCGAACTTGGGTGTACGCCATAAAGGTTCGTCCCATTATGGATCTTAAATGATAATTTCTTGCGAAATTTTCACACATTTTCATTCTGCTTTTGATATCTACAATTTCGCATCCTCTTTTTCATAAAAATTTTGTATTCACTCATTTCATTTTACTCATTAAAAAAAATATATTTTTTGAAATTTTCGCAACAAACTAATTATGCATCTTTTTTCTTTTCCTCAATATTTCTTTTACTTCACAGTTTAATTTTTTTTACCTTTACTATTCTCTGCTTCTGCGAGATTGTTGGTTACTTTCCGACCTTCTGCGAGATTTTCTCCGGTTGTCATTTTCAGCAAGTTCTGACTTCGCAACATTCCTTCTTTTCTTTGTTCTACTTAATCGACCATCAATCTCTCACTTATTTGTCTTTCTTTGATGTTATACTTCCAATTCCCCTTCTTCGCAGCTCCTTCTTCGCAAGATTTTACACCAGTTTCATAGCACTTCTTTCCTTCAACCCAATCTCCCTTTATTACTCCAATGTAACTAGGAAGTGGAAACTTAA
This sequence comes from Papaver bracteatum, assembly GCA_023529315.1. Classification (NCBI taxonomy): domain Eukaryota; kingdom Viridiplantae; phylum Streptophyta; class Magnoliopsida; order Ranunculales; family Papaveraceae; genus Papaver; species Papaver bracteatum. The sequence goes on from JAJJWX010001287.1 coordinate 3,436,966, forward strand.
TGCACTGGTGGAAAGTCGATGCCACACCTAAAATCCCATGTAGCCAAGGTCGACCAATTAAGGCATTGTAGGGCGACTCTAGATCGAAAATACAAAATAGAATCTTGGAAGATATCCCCTTTAATGGAATTCGCATTGTGATCTCCCCTTTAGGTTTATTGGCAGTTCCATTAAAACCATAAATTTTATAGGTTGAAGGTATTAGATCCTCATCTCTGCCTCCCATTGTCTTGTAAGTATGATAAAACATGATATCTATAGAACTCCTTGTATCAATTAAAACTCTATTAATTGCCCATGAATCTTCAGCCTCATCATCCTCATCTTCTTCTGCATATTCTATTTGTTTTGGGTTTATCTCTAGTCTCACCACCAATGGATTGTCATGCATTTCGCCAGGTTCAGATACTTCTTGTGCAGTGAAAGAAATAGTCTGCTTTTTCTACTCTTCTAATGGCGAAGCTTTCGAAATATTCATTATTTCTCTCCCATCAGCATCTCTTGCGAAAACTCTGCTTAGGACATAGTCATGGAAATCTTCGATTATTTTGTATGAATGTACAATAGAGTTACAAAACAAATTTTTTGCCTTCGCCCCAACTTCTATGACAAATGTTTCTCCTCCTTTTTTCGCATTAACTTTGCAAATTTCTGGTGGTGGTGGTAAGAGTTGAGATCGAGGGTCCCCCATTATAAGATGATTTAGCTTTCCCTGGTCTATCATTCTGAGAATGATTCTCTTTATGTTTTTGCAGTTATTTGTAGAATGTCCATGAAAGTGATGATAAGTGCAAAATTCTTGGCTCCTGTTATTTAAAAGCGGTTCTTTTCCCATGTTCCAGGGTGTTGGTATATTCTTCATTAAAATTATTGCTTCCCAAATTTTTTCCACACTAGTATTCAAAGGCGGCATCTTGATCTCCTCCCATGTCATTATTTGACTTCCTGATCCTCTCTGATAGTTTTGTCATTGTCCTCCATATGTTTCTTGTGGCTGATCAAGTCTTTGAATTTTATTGTTCCCTCCTCGACTATAAAAATTTCTTTCTCTTTCGAATTCTTCTTGATCCCTGCTTCCCATAGCTACCAACTTCTGTTGATTATCATTCTTATTTTCTTGTTGGACCTGCGAAGTGCTCGCAACTGTGTTTATTAATTTCGGTAGAAAACTCGCATTCGTTGCTGATGAGCTTGTATTCGCAACATGATACGATTACATTTCATTCTGTTTTTTCTTCAAGAGCAATGTACTCCTCCTGCAGCTCCCGTAATTCAGTCATTGTGATTTTAATTTTGATTCTAAAATTTTTAATGTATAGCAGATTGGTTGCGAACATTGCATTGATGAAGGATACAATGAGATATCTCTCATCCACACGTCCAACCATCTCACTGCACATTGTCTTCCATCTTATGGTTATATGCTTCAAACTTTCTCCAATTCTCTGCTTTAATCCAAATACATCTTCTATTCCTGGTCGCGAGGAGTTGTTATTTATATATGCCCCTAAGAATATAGTCTATAAATGGTTGAAAGATGTTATAGTATTCCTGGGTAGACCCTCTAACCATTTTAGCGCCTCTCCTGTTATACTTGATGCAAAATACTTGCACAACACAGCATCATGATTCTCCCACTGTAACATACATCTTACATAATCTTTAATGTGTTGAATCGCACAAGTTGTTCCATCAAATATGCTAGTTAACGCAGGCAGACTGCATTTTGTCGGTATTCCTCCTAATTGTACTTCTTGTGAGAACGGAGTTTTCACAACTTCTTTTATGGCTTCATCCAATTGTCTCCTACCTCCTTCCCTCCTATTATTCATCATTCCTCTCATTTCTGCCAGTTCTCTTAAGATTTGTTCATTCTGCTTCTCTTCTCCTGCGTTTTTGCCTGTTTTGTGCTGCGAGAGTTTGATTTCCTTCCCAAGCATTTTCTTTTTGTCTTTATCTGTGATCTTCTCTTTTATTTCTTTCATGAATTCGCACACCATTATATCTCTTATTTTCTCCTCTGCGATTTTGCTCACTCCTTATCAACTCTCTTTGTTGTCTTTCGATTCTCCTTTGTATTCTATCATGTTCCTCATTGATACTACCATTGTTGCGGTTTTGCTCGCGTTTTCTTTCTAGATTATCATGGTTGTTCTGACATATTGCTTCTTGGAGTTCTCTTTCCTCCACTTCTGCTCTCAATCTCTCCCTTTCACAAGCTAAACGTGCTTGTTCTGCATAATGTCTCTCAACTTCCTCTTCAATTATTTGTTCATTTATGCGATTTTCTCTTCCATGTTATATTATTCTTCCTTCTTCTTGGTTTTCTTCATCACCTTGATTATTTCATTCCTGACGCTGCTTGTTTTGTGGAATTTCGCCATGTGGAATGTATCGATCTTCAATCATTTCTCTATTTTCGCGACGTTCTTCATCTAAATTTTGCACCTCCTAACGAATATTTCCATCAACATTTTCTACAAATGAGTTTCGTCTTTCTTCCCTTCTGATTGATTTTGAACTTGATCTTGTAGTACTTCTTGACCCTCTATTTTTTAGTCTCATATTCTTCATTCTCAATTCATGATTCTGTCTTGTCAAATTAGCACGTTCTTCTGCTTCTACTCTCATTTGTTCATGTATTCTTTGTCTCAATTCCTCTAATGCTTCTACTTATCCATTTCCATGAATTATTCCTCCAACTACTTCTTGGTCTTCCTCTATTCGCCTATCGTTTCTTAATTGTTGCTCCTCTTCCGCTTCACCTGATGAATCTGACTGCCATGTGTGTATACTCACTCTATCATAATCCATAGTTCTATTTTGTGCTGGTGTATGCTGAATTGGTTGTTGAATTTGATTTTCTCCATCATTTCTTGTATTCATTCTTGATGGTTTTCCAGTTTCGTTTCTTCTTTCTCCAGCAAGTCTCTTACTCCTTCTCACAGTTGTTGGTTGTATTGAAGCATTTCTTCTTCTAGCCATCTCTTTTAACCTCAATGAATTGTTGAAAATTATATGAAATTTATCACAAACTACTCCAAATTCTTTCAAATCACAATACTAATTTTCACACTAAAAACAAGGGAAGAATCCCTGTTTCTAGCGCCAATATGTAGTAGCAGGAAGTCCCACACTAAACCCCTCACAAGAATTCATAATAATCAACACATCTTTTAAAGATTAAGAACAACACTTTTATTAAGTGATTCACAGAAATGTTACTAGAAATGGAAGAAAACAAGAATACAATCGCTCTTTAAACTTTCTCTCTCCTATTGACTTGCTCAACACTCGAAAAAGATCTCTCGCTTATTTGCACTTGTTTAACTCTTTATATAGGGAATTACATAGTGGATGACAGCTAATCCGTCCTTTATTTTAGGATATGACTTGCGATATTCTCGCAAGATTTCTATTGTCAATCTTCGCAAGAACTATAATCATCGCAGAGTCATCACACTTTTCTCATGTTTCTGCTATCGTCACTTGTTACGTCATTCTTTAAATTATTCTGCGACGCTCGCAATGTGTTGTTAACCAAACTTCGCAAGTGTGTCCTTCTTGCGATATTATGATCCTACAAGTTTCTTGAACAATATTTTCGATATTGCTAGAAAAAGACTCAATGATACTATAGAGTTCCCGTTCTCTATCAAGAGACTTCTCAAGTTCATCAATGAGCTAAGCATATTTTTCTTCAAGAAAACTAATTCTAGAACCTTGAACATCATTAATTTTTGCATATCTTTTTAAGGTTCTGGTGAGATCCATTTCAGATTCTAACATAGTGTCAACTGTCACTTTAGAGGGAATGTTATCAGAATCTGATAACAAAAGTTTTCTACCTCAGAATTCGGAAGAATCATCTAATGAGTTATCCTCTAAGGTAATCCCAAGATATTTGGCATAGTAAAAAACTTTGGAGGACATCTATATGTGCGTAATTGCGAGATAAACTTCCGTCCACATAAATTAGATTGCTACAAATACGAACTTATGAGGTCTTAGCGTTTTTTCCTGATCAGATACCAGTTGCGAAAGCGGGGGGTCTAAGAAACAAACCCAATATTTCGTTCGGCAATCTGTATGGACTAACTCCAATATAATTCTAAGAGAATCAACTAGACATCCAAACTCAATCAAGGAAATATATCCAAGAGTTATATCTTTTTTTCTCAATACAATCAGCAATCGAGATCTGTGAGCCTGATTGATATGAGAAATAACTTGGACGGTACCAAAGGCTAATGTACAAGTATCAATCAATTTATATCAACAACCAAAGGTTTTATTTTCTAATTGATTGAACTACGCACAACCTGTGATATTTTAATTATATAAACAAATATAATGCGAAAAAGAAATAACACAAACACCAGAAGTTTTGTTAATGAGGAAACCGCAAATGCAGCAATACCCCGGGACATAATCCATTTAAGTTAACTTCGGACTGGAATGTAGTTGAGCCCTAACCAAGTCTCACACCGATTAAGGTACAATCGCGTTCCTTACACCTCTGAATCCCAGCAGGACTTTACGCACTTGATTCCCTTAGCTGATCTCACCCACAACTAATAGTTTCTACGACCTAAAGTCGAAGACTTGTAAACAAATCTGTCTCCCATAGATAAGTCTATTCTGATAGATAAATCTGTCTCCCACAGAAGTTCCTATGATGTTTTGTTCTGTATTTTGATAAATCAAGGTGAATAGGAACCAATTGAAAACTCGGTCTTATATTCCCGAATAACAACCTAAAATATCAATCACCTCACAATAAGTTAACTATATGGTAGTAGAAGAAGTTATTGTGGAATCACAAAGAATGAGACGAAGATCTTTGTGATTAGTTTTTATATCTTATCTATCAGAGATAAATCTCGAGCAAATCTTAGAGATAGTACTCAATACGATAGAACAAGTAAGATCATAACACACAACTACATAGAAAATAGTTGGGTATAGCTTCACGAATCTCAAATGAAGTTTTCAAGTCGTTAATCTATAATGGTTTTGGAAAAACCTGGGTTAAAGGAGAATTGACTCTAGTCAACTAGGGCACAAGAAAGTGTCGGAATTAGGTTTTCCAGTTGCTAGAGTTATCCCTTATATAGTCTTCAAATCAGGGTTTGATAGCTTAGAAACAAAGCAATCAATATTCACCGTTAGATGAAAACCTGATTTAAGATTCAAGCTAAGTTTGCATAAAAACAAAGCAATATCTCTCCATAGTTAGATGGTCTTAGCTTGTTACACACAAATTAAATATACCTTCATTTAGATATGGGTAACCATACCTAAAAGTATATATTGAGTTGGCTCAATAACAGTTAACCGAAGTTAGCCATATGAACACTTTTGTATTAACCACGTTCATCTAACACTTCTAGATCAAATATGATGATCAATCAAACATGAAAGATAATAAAATGAATATAATTGTGTTACTCATAGAGTTGTTTGATGCAGTTTTACAAGTGGTAAGTATAGGGTTTGATTCTCGGACTTTTTAAAAGATTCGGTTTTAGACAAAAAGATGGTGATTTTTATAAAACTTATAAAATAATGGAAATGCTAAAAATGATTCTTGTGTTCAATTAAAAGAGTCTAGGATATCAAGATTCCATCACTACTACACATACTAAATGATTACAACTATTCCCTATAACATTCTCCCAAAATTACTCAAGACGATTTAGGACAAATAATACGTCTCGGAAAATAAATCTTTTCAAACAATTATTTTTTTCAAATAATTAACAATTTTTTTCACTATAAAATGCTATTCTCTAACATAGAATATATAAATCAATTATCAAGCATCATAGGACACATGAAGAAAATTATTACCGTTACGAATCAAGAATAAGGACCAAGAGAATTATTATAGAAAATAATCAAAACATTATAGCACACATAGTAGGATTTCCTCCCTAATCCTAGATAGAAATTTAGCTACTCATAATTAGAGTACTAACCAAAAATAAAGAAGAAGAAATAAAACTAAAACTAAAAATGGAAGAAGAGTAGAAGAGGTGTGGGATGTGGGATCGTGTAGAGTCCCCAGCCGGGTCTCCTTCACAACAAAACACACAGCCCTATTTATAGGTAGAATGGCTAGACCATCTTTGCCTCATTTGCGCATGTGCACGGCCATCTGTCCCATGCCTTCACGTGCTTGCCAGCCAACTTATCCTAGCTCCCACTCGAGCTCTTCTTCCCGTTTTCACGTTCTCTGATCAACATCACTTTCGTGCACGTTCTTCCTTTCCATCTCGACTACAACCATTCATCATAACGGTGACTGGCAAGCCAACATGGAGCTCTCTTGCTCCAACATCTTGTCATGACCATCTCGAGCCCCATGCCTTCATCTTCACGTTCTCAAGTAAGCTGTAACAGACTGCCCATGTTCTTCCAGTCACGGCCATCATCATTACGGCCACATATCCATGTCTGCCATGTTCCCAAAGCTTAAGCTTCACTGGCAGCAACAACGTCTCCATGAACTTCGATCAACAACGGAAGCAACCGAGTTCTTCTTTCTCTGTTTCTTTAACGGTAACAGCCTGAGCTCCGTCATCGTTCACCTGAACTTGGTTCATCTCCTCCGCTGCTGCGAACGACTATAATCTTCACTTCAACTCGGCCAAGATCATCAGTGAGCTCTGTCTTCTCATTACCAGCCTCATCGTCAGCTCGAGTCCACCACAGCAGCAGCCCAACTCGTCGTCCTTCTCAGCTCTCTCTGTTCTTCACGTTTTCATCATCTCCTAACAGCACCATCCCGACTCCATCTCTTCCAATGACCAGCAGATGACAACTACTACAGCTGCAAACTCCATCGATTTCTTCTTCCCTGCCATGCATGCCGACAAACCGAGCGGCAACACCTTGTTCACTTACCAACAGCAAACCCGAGCTACTCCAACCATAGCTCAGCTACATTCCGTTACTTCCTTCTTGAACGACAGCAGAAACCAACAGGAACACATCACCAATCATCTCTTCTTCCGGCCATGCAAACCATCGGCACGATCTTCTCTGTCGAAGTTGATGGAAAAGATGATCGCAGCCCGTAGTAAATCACCCGGGTGCCTTTAGCAATATTCAAATATAGTGGCACCCCCCTGAGTAATAAGACTGGGTGCCTTTAACAGTTCCTTTAAAAATGTATGCCCTTTAACATGAGATGGGGTGCCTTTAGCAATATTGTTTAACTGTCAGTTCTGGAGAACTGACAAGCTTAACTTCTCGTTTTTCCCATAACTTCTTCATACGAACTCCGAATGACTCCGTTCTTTCGCCGTTGGCTTCGCCTTGTCGCCTTGTCGTCCTCTACTTCTTCATAGAAATCTTGTATTTGAACGAGTTACATTTGGTCTTTGGTCCTTCCTCACTCTTAGTTAGCTTCTTTCATTGCACAACTAAGCTCAAATTCACTTCTTTTTGGATTATTCACCTAATAGCACACAAATAAAAGAAAACACGCGTAACCCACAATAATATGCAAGAAAACTATCAAATACTAGCATGGAATTAACACCAAATATATGTGAAATATGCACTTATCAAATTCCCCCACACTGGCTTTTGCTAGTCCTCAAGCAAACTAAAAATCCTAACTCACTGTCGCAGGCATCACGATTGCATTTAGCGTATGCAATAAGCCTTTAAACCCCTAGGTGTCCCTAGTGGCCAAGTTATAGTCTCGGGAGGGTTTACCAGAGGTATACCCACAAAACCTACTCCAACTTCAAAGTGTTCCAGCGTCCCAAGCATTCAAAGAGCTATGAGTACATAGAGTTTCTGCATGCTAGTAACAAGAAGTTAGAAATATCAAATAACTTATTCTCATTCTTAAATATTGAGTGAGAAATAATCACACCATAATGAGAGAACGCGTGTTTGAGAAACGACCAATAAGCATTTCGCCTCGACTCCTGCCTCACTTAAAGGTTTTTATGATAATTGCACTCAATAAGATAGCTTTTTTATGGGTCTCACATGTGTGCAGGTAGGAATGAAGATAGAACTCCTACACACGTTGAATAGTGGAAAGGAAACCTTCCGAATTATTTCTGGAGACCCCACAAAATCGTGGGAAGTAAAAGACTTTTTCTGATGATCTCTAAGAAAGGAAATCAACCATTATAGTAAGGATGAGAGTACTTACCACCTTCACATCTAATTGCACTGATGATAACACCACTCTCACAGCATCCAATAGAAACGTCTTCCTTCGGATCGTCTTCTTCATCTTGGTCTTCGGTCTTCAACTTTTGATGATAAATTCTTGAATTTCGTAGAACTTTGACAATTTATAACTCTTTCTCCTCTATTTCTTGTCGCTTGAAACTTCTTTATATATTTTTCTTCCCCATGGCCTTATTGAACAAATAAATCCTAAATGCAAATCTTTTTGTATTTTGTATATTTTTTTTTTTCATTTTTTTTTTCATTTTTTTTTTTCATTTTTTTTTAATTAAGATTGCAACTACAATAATAAATTAACATGGCCATGAAAGAAGTACTTTACCACTTTGATCTTCACAACTTGTATTGTCTTTGTATCATAAACTTCAATATTTTTCATCTTTTGATTTTCTCTGCTCTTGTAAATAAGTCTTCATACTTAGATATAAAATTTGCTCTTCCTTGAATTGTTGCTTAAAAACCTTAAACTTCTTCAAATTTCCTTGTAGATTTTGATGTCGCTCCTTTGTTGATGATGTGTTTCTATGGACCTGTTGTTGGCGAGAGAGAATGGTGCTAACTGCAAATCAAACTACAAGAAGGAGGTTTTCATCTATAGACGTCACCCTCATGATTGACAAAATTAGCACTCAAGAGATCAAAAATAGTGCTGAAAATAGTGTGAAGTTAGGTAGCTCACCATTCTACCCGGAATTTACGTATGGTGACACACACTCAAAAGAAAGCTCTTTAGTCAGCTACAAAGAAATCTGGTCTGGTGCCTCTATTGATTTGAAAATAGGTAGTCTCCACTAATGATTGATCAGTAACTCTAATAATGCATTTCTCTCTGCTCCTAATTTGCATCACCGGCATGATTAAATCCATTATTTAACACTCCAATTCGTAAGAAATCCGAACGTAGTTTTATAATACTTCCAAGTTCAGTTATGTCGGTCAGAATTCTCTATGTAAACATACCTAGAAGTATGCTAGTGACTCTAAAATCTCTGTAAGTTAGAGGTTTTATTCAAATATATAATAATTATTTTTTATTTTTTTGAAAATTTTGAATCAAAAAGGCTAAAAACTCTATATGCAAAAGATCCAAACACTCCCCCACACTTAAACTCTACATTGTCCTCAATGTTCTAAAGATAAAATTAAAAGCATGAACACGGAGAAACTGTTACCATCTGAATCAAAAGAGTGAAGGAAAAATATTACCGTGTTGCATGAGCATGGGTTACCTCCCAAGAAGTGCTAAGTTTAATGTCTTCAGCAAGACATAAGAAAGAATTAATCACTTCATATCATAAAGCAATAACCGAAACAACTGCGGATCATCTGCATTAAAAAGTGTTAACACAGATAGAAGGAAACTGCAACATACCAAGAATAAACATAGAACACCTTTTCCTACTCTCCTGTTTAAGACAACTATATCTAGTTGTGGTTCAGGTTCAGGTTCTATAAAGGGGTCTAAATAAAATATTTTCATGGGTTGCACCTCCTCATAAGTGAGATCCGAAATATCAGGTTCTAAGGTCTGGAAAAAATTTGAAGCACACAATAATAGCCTGAATAATTGAGGATCCTCTAGGTCAATCAGATTTGACTTACACAATTCACCACAATGTTGGTCATTCTTAAGAAGATGTGTCGACAATTTTAATTTCCTAAAATAATTAGGTTTAGTTCTAAAAACTATATAATGACACATTTCGAAATGAAATACTCCCACATTTGGTAAATAAAATCTTGGTGGGACAACAAAATCAATTATGGTATCTTGGACCGGATTAACCACATCAACCAGAGGATGGGTTTCTATCAACTGAGTTTCTTTTTGGACATAACTAGGTTCAGGAAAACGTGCATGAAAATAGTCCCTTAAGATGGTAGAGGCACATATGTCAAGTCCCAAGTTGGGTACCTTTGTAAGAGTCAAGGGTAAACCACGAGGAGAATAATATTCACCCCCAAACCTAGGGTTGTCTATATCCTTGGATAAACTAGTCACAATTTCCTTAATTTCTAAATTATCAGATTTAGGAAAATGGTCTTTTATTTCTTCCAGGTTGTAATAGTGTGGTTCTACATTTGTATAATCCTCAGAAGGGACTATTGTTTCTGAATCACTAGACTCTAAAACACTAGTCTCAGGATAAACTCTTTTCTCTAATCCATCTTCGGCTTCATAGTCACAATGATATACTACACCGTCTAAGATTATGGTATCTCTAGTCAAATCCTCATCCTTTTGAATAGGTGAATAATTATCAATATTATTAAGATTTGAACTAGAAATAACATTATCATTATAAGGTTCAATTGGTGTAACAATTTCCTCATCACTATGATTATATATTTCAAATTCTTCATTGACACTATCCTCATCATCATAATAATATGAAGATGGTTGAAATGGTTGAACCTTGTCAAAATATGCAGTATTTTCTGATCTAACCTCATCCTCTAAATTAGGTGAATAATTATATGTATTATCAAGGGTAAGATTGGAAACACTATTTTGGAATTCAAATTCATTATGAGCAATAGCCTTAGGTGCATTTTCTTCCTGCTTATTAAGAGTCTCACACAGTTTATTCATTTTTATTTCAGATTCACATACAATTTTGCTCAATTTCTTAAGTGATTCTTGTAAAGAAAGACTTGTTAATTCATATTGTTTGAGTGCATCTTCTATGGAATGAGATTTATATTCATCAGGAACTGGTCCCAATTGTTTGATTAAATCCTCTAAAGATGGAGAACTCTCATTTCTTTCATTATAATATTGTTCATTTGCCCGTTCATATGATTGGTGGACGTATGAATAGTAGTTAGGATCACTGTGGTATGAACCATAACCTTCAGAAGGTCGGTAGTGGTCCCAAGTACTATCCACACTATGGTTATAGTACGGATAATGTCCATTTAGATACTCAGTCTGATAATCATTATATTGGTCTTTATAATACCAGCTTGACATTAATTTTTTGTTTTGTTTTGTTTTTTATTTTTAGGACCAAGAACTGATGCAGTTTTACAAGTGGTATCATATCATTTAGATACTCAGTCTGATAATCATTATAGCAATGGCGCCAAAAACTGATGCAGTTTTACAAGTGGTAAGTATAGGGTTTGATTCTCGGACTTTTTAAAAGATTCGGTTTTAGACAAAAAGATGGTGATTTTTATAAAACTTATAAAATAATGGAAATGCTAAAAATGATTCTTGTGTTCAATTAAAAGAGTCTAGGATATCAAGATTCCATCACTACTACACATACTAAATGATTACAACTATTCCCTATAACATTCTCCCAAAATTACTCAAGACGATTTAGGACAAATAATACGTCTCGGAAAATAAATCTTTTCAAACAATTATTTTTCTCAAATAATTAACAATATTTTTCACTATAAAATGCTATTCTCTAACATAGAATATATAAATCAATTATCAAGCATCATAGGACACATGAAGAAAATTATTACCGTTACGAATCAAGAATAAGGACCAAGAGAATTATTATAGAAAATAATCAAAACATTATAGCACACATAGTAGGATTTCCTCCCTAATCCTAGATAGAAATTTAGCTACTCATAATTAGAGTACTAACCAAAAATAAAGAAGAAGAAATAAAACTAAAACTAAAAATGGAAGAAGAGTAGAAGAGGTGTGGGATGTGGGATCGTGTAGAGTCCCCAGCCGGGTCTCCTTCACAACAAAACACACAGCCCTATTTATAGGTAGAATGGCTAGACCATCTTTGCCTCATTTGCGCATGTGCACGGCCATCCATGCCCATGCCTTCACGTGCTTTCCAGCCAACTTATCCTAGCTCCCACTCGAGCTCTTCTTCCCGTTTTCACGTTCTCTGAGCAACATCACTTTCGTGCACGTTCTTCCTTTCCAGCTCGACTACAACCATTCATCATCACGGTCACTGGCAAGCCAACATGGAGCTCTCTTGCTCCAACATCTTGTCATGACCATCTCGAGCCCCATGCCTTCATCTTCACGTTCTCAAGTAAGCTGTAACAGACTGCCCATGTTCTTCCAGTCACGGCCATCATCATTACGGCCACGTATCCATGTCTGCCATGTTCCCAAAGCTTAAGCTTCACTGGCAGCAACAGCGTCTCCATGAACTTCGATCAACAATGGAAGCAACCGAGTTCTTCTTTCTCTGTTTCTTTAACGGTAGCAGCCTGAGCTCCGTCATCGTTCACCTGAACTTGGTTCATCTCCTCCGCTGCTGCGAACGACTATAATCTTCACTTCAACTCGGCCAAGATCATCAGTGAGCTCTGTCTTCTCATTACCAGCCTCATCGTCAGCTCGAGTCCACCACAGCAGCAGCCCAACTCGTCGTCCTTCTCAGCTCTCTCTGTTCTTCACGTTTTCATCATCTCCTAACAGCACCATCCCGACTCCATCTCTTCCAATGACCAGCAGATGACAACTACTACAGCTGCAAACTCCATCGATTTCTTCTTCCCTGCCATGCATGCCGACAAACCGAGCAGCAACACCTTGTTCACTTACCAACAGCAAACCCGAGCTACTCCAACCATAGCTCAGCTACATTCCGTTACTTCCTTCTTGAACGACAGCAGAAACCAACAGGAACACATCACCAATCATCTCTTCTTCCGGCCATGCAAACCATCGGCACGATCTTCTCTGTCGAAGTTGATGGAAAAGATGATCGCAGCCCGTAGTAAATCACCCGGGTGCCTTTAGCAATATTCAAATATAGTGGCACCCCCCTGAGTAATAAGACTGGGTGACTTTAACAGTTCCTTTAAAAATGTATGCCCTTTAACATGATATGGGGTGCCTTTAGCAATATTGTTTAACTGTCAGCTCTGGAGAACTGACAAGCTTAACTTCTCGTTTTGCCCATAACTTCTTCATACGAACTCCGAATGACTCCGTTCTTTCGCCGTTGGCTTCGCCTTGTCGCCTTGTCGTCCTCTACTTCTTCATAGAAATCTTGTATTTGAACGAGTTACATTTGGTCTTTGGTCCTTCCTCACTCTTAGTTAGCTTCTTTCATTGCACAACTAAGCTCAAATTCACTTCTTTTTGGATTATTCACCTAATAGCACACAAATAAGAGAAAACACGCGTAACACACAATAATATGCAAGAAAACTATCAAATACTAGCATGGAATTAACACCAAATATATGTGAAATATGCACTTATCAAATTCCCCCACACTGGCTTTTGCTAGTCCTCAAGCAAACTAAAAATCCTAACTCACTGTCGCAGGCATCACGATTCCATTTAGCGTATGCAATAAGCCTTTAAACCCCTAGGTGTCCCTAGTGGCCGAGTTATAGTCTCGGGAGGGTTTACCAGAGGTATACCCACAAAACCTACTCCAACTTCAAAGTGTTCCAGCGTCCCAAGCATTCAAATAGCTATGAGGACATAGAGTTTCTGCATGCTAGTAACAAGAAGTTAGAAATATCAAATAACTTATTCTCATTCTTAAATATTGAGTGAGAAATAATCACACCATAATGAGAGAACGCGTGTTTGAGAAACGACCAATAAGCATTTCGCCTCGACTTCTGCCTCACTTAAAGGTTTTTATGATAATTGCACTCAATAAGACAGCTTTTTTATGGGTCTCACATGTGTGCAGGTAGGAATGAAGATAGAACTCCTACACACGTTGAATGGTGGAAAGGAAACCTTCCGAATTATTTCTGGAGACCCCACAAAATCGTGGGAAGTAAAAGACTTTTTCTGATGATCTCTAAGAAAGGAAATCAACCATTATAGTAAGGATGAGAGTACTTACCACCTTCACATCTAATTGCACTGATGATAACACCACTCTCACAGCATCCAATAGAAACGTCTTCCTTCGGCTCGTCTTCTTCATCTTGGTCTTCGGTCTTCAACTGTTGATGATAAATTCTTGAATTTCGTAGAACTTTGACAATTTATAACTCTTTCTCCTCTATTTCTTGTCGCTTGAAACTTCTTTATATATTTTTCTTCCCCATGGCCTTATTGAACAAATAAATCCTAAATGCAAATCTTTTTGTATTTTGTATATTTTTTTTTTCATTTTTTTTTTCATTTTTTTTTTAATTAAGATTGCAACTACAATAATAAATTAACATGGCCATGAAAGAAGTACTTTACCACTTTGATCTTCACAACTTGTATTGTCTTTGTATCATAAACTTCAATATTTTTCATCTTTTGATTTTCTCTGCTCTTGTAAATAAGTCTTCATACTTAGATATAAAATTTGCTCTTCCTTGAATTGTTGCTTAAAAACCTTAAACTTCTTCAAATTTCCTTGTAGATTTTGATGTCGCTCCTTTGTTGATGATGTGTTTCTATGGACCTGTTGTTGGAGAGAGAGAATGGTGCTAACTGCAAATCAAACTACAAGAAGGAGGTTTTCATCTATAGACGTCACCCTCATGATTGACAAAATTAGCACTCAAGAGATCAAAAATAGTGCTGAAAATAGTGTGAAGTTAGGTAGCTCACCATTCTACCCAGAATTTACGTATGGTGACACACACTCAAAAGAAAGCTCTTTAGTCAGCTACAAAGAAATCTGGTTTGGTGCCTCTATTGATTTGAAAATAGGTAGTCTCCACTAATGATTGATCAGCAACTCTAATAATGCATTTCTCTCTGCTCCTAATTTGCATCACCGACATGATTAAATCCATTATTTAACACTCCAATTCGTAAGAAATCCGAACGTAGTTTTCTAATACTTCCAAGTTCAGTTATGTCGGTCAGAATTCTCTATGTAAACATACCTAGAAGTATGCTAGTGACTCTAAAATCTCTGTAAGTTGGAGGTTTTATTCAAATATATAATAATTATTTTTTATTTTTTTGAAAATTTTGAATCAAAAAGGCTAAAAACTCTATATGAAAAAGATCCAAACACTCCCCCACACTTAAACTCTACATTGTCCTCAATGTTCTAAAGATAAAATTAAAAGCATGAACAAGGAGAAACTGTTACCATCTAAATCAAAAGAGTGAAGGAAAAATATTACCGTGTTGCATGAGCATGGGTTACCTCCCAAGAAGTGCTAAGTTTAATGTCTTCAGCAAGACATAAGAAAGAATTAATCACTTCATATCATAAAGCAATAACCGAAACAATGCGGATCATCTGCATTAAAAAGTGTTAACATGAGATAGAAGGAAGCGCAACATACCAAGAATAAACATAGAACACCTTTTCCTACTCTCTGTTTAAGACAACTATATCTAGTTGTGGTTCAGAGTTCAGGTTCTATAAAGGGGTCTAAATAAAATATTTTCATGGGTTGCACCTCCTCATAAGTGAGATCCGAAATATCAGGTTCTAAGGTCTGGAAAAATTTGAAGCACACAATAATAGCTTTGAATAATTGAGGATCCTCTAGGTCAATCAGATTTGACTTACACAATTCACCACAATGTTGGTCATTTTTAAGAAGATGTGTCGACAATTTTAATTTCCTAAAATAATTAGGTTTAGTTCTAAAAACTATATAATGACACATTTCGAAATGAAATACTCCCACATTTGGTAAATAAAATCTTGGTGGGACAACAAAATCAATTATGGTATCTTGGACCGGATTAACCACATCAACCAGAGGATGGGTTTCTATCAACTGAGTTTCTTTTTGGACATAACTAGGTTCAGGAAAACGTGCATGAAAATAGTCCCTTAAGATGGTAGAGGCACATATGTCAAGTCCCAAGTTGGGGACCTTTGTAAGAGTCAAGGGTAAACCACGAGGAGAATAATATTCACCCCCAAACCTAGGGTTGTCTATATCCTTGGATAAACTAGTCACAATTTCCTTAATTTCTAAATTATCAGATTTAGGAAAATGGTCTTTTATTTCTTCCAGGTTGTAATAGTGTGGTTCTACATTTGTATAATCCTCAGAAGGGACTATTGTTTCTGAATCACTAGACTCTAAAACACTAGTCTCAGGATAAACTCTTTTCTCTAATCCATCTTCGGCTTCATAGTCACAATGATATACTACACCGTCTAAGATTATGGTATCTCTAGTCAAATCCTCATCCTTTTGAATAGGTGAATAATTATCAATATTATTAAGATTTGAACTAGAAATAACATTATCATTATAAGGTTTAATTGGTGTAACAATTTCCTCATCACTATGATTATATATTTCAAATTCTTCATTGACACTATCCTCATCATCATAATAATTTGAAGATGGTTGAAATGGTTGAACCTTGTCAAAATATGCAGTATTTTCTGATCTAACCTCATCCTCTAAATTAGGTGAATAATTATATGTATTATCAAGGGTAAGATTGGAAACACTATTTTGGAATTCAAATTCATTATGAGCAATAGCCTTAGGTACATTTTCTTCCTGCTTATTTAGAGTCTCACACAGTTTATTCATTTTTATTTCAGATTCACATACAATTTTGCTCAATTTCTTAAGTGATTCTTGTAAAGAAAGACTTGTTAATTCATATTGTTTGAGTGCATCTTCTATGGAATGAGATTTATATTCATCAGGAACTGGTCCCAATTGTTTGATTAAATCCTCTAAAGATGGAGAACTCTCATTTCTTTCATTATAATATTGTTCATTTGCCCGTTCATATGATTGGTGGACGTATGAATAGTAGTTAGGATCACTGTGGTATGAACCATAACCTTCAGAAGGTCGGTAGTGGTCCCAAGTACTATCCACACTATGGTTATAGTACGGATAATGTCCATTTAGATACTCAGTCTGATAATCATTATATTGGTCTTTATAATACCAGCTTGACATTAATTTTTTGTTTTGTTTTGTTTTTTATTTTTAGGACCAAGAACTGATGCAGTTTTACAAGTGGTATCATATCATTTAGATACTCAGTCTGATAATCATTATAGCAACGACGCCAAAAACTGATGCAGTTTTACAAGTGGTAAGTATAGGGTTTGATTCTCGTACTTTTTAAAAGATTCGGTTTTAGACAAAAAGATGGTGATTTTTATAAAACTTATAAAATAATGGAAATGCTAAAAATGATTCTTGTGTTCAATTAAAAGAGTCTAGGATATCAAGATTCCATCACTACTACACATAATAAATGATTACAACTATTCCCTATAACATTCTCCCAAAATTACTCAAGACGATTTAGGACAAATAATACGTCTCGGAAAATAAATCTTTTCAAACAATTATTTTTCTCAAATAATTAACAATTTTTTTCACTATAAAATGCTATTCTCTAACATAGAATATATAAATCAATTATCAAGCATCATAGGACACATGCAGAAAATTATTACCGTTACGAATCAAGAATAAGGACCAAGAGAATTATTATAGAAAATAATCAAAACATTATAGCACACATAGTAGGATTTCCTCCCTAATCCTAGATAGAAATTTAGCTACTCATAATTAGAGTACTAACCAAAAATAAAGAAGAAGAAATAAAACTAAAACTAAAAATGGAAGAAGAGTAGAAGAGGTGTGGGATGTGGGATCGTGTAGAGTCCCCAGCCGGGTCTCCTTCACAACAAAACACACAGCCCTATTTATAGGTAGAATGGCTAGACCATCTTTGCCTCATTTGCGCATGTGCACGGCCATCTGGCCCATGCCTTCACGTGCTTTCCAGCCAACTTATCCTAGCTCCCACTCGAGCTCTTCTTCCCGTTTTCACGTTCTCTGAGCAACATCACTTTCGTGCACGTTCTTCCTTTCCAGCTCGACTACAACCATTCATCATCACGGTCACTGGCAAGCCAACATGGAGCTCTCTTGCTCCAACATCTTGTCATGACCATCTCGAGCCCCATGCCTTCATCTTCACGTTCTCAAGTAAGCTGTAACAGACTTCCCATGTTCTTCCAGTCACGGCCATCATCATTACGGCCACGTATCCATGTCTGCCATGTTCCCAAAGCTTAAGCTTCACTGGAAGCAACAGCGTCTCCATGAACTTCGATCAACAATGGAAGCAACCGAGTTCTTCTTTCTCTGTTTCTTTAACGGTAGCAGCCTGAGCTCCGTCATCGTTCACCTGAACTTGGTTCATCTCCTCCATTTGCTGCGAACGACTATAATCTTCACTTCAACTCGGCCAAGATCATCAGTAAGCTCTGTCTTCTCATTACCAGCCTCATCGTCAGCTTGAGTCCACCACAGCAGCAGCCCAACTCGTCGTCCTTCTCAGCTCTCTCTGTTCTTCACGTTTTCATCATCTCCTAACAGCACCATCCCGACTCCATCTCTTCCAATGACCAGCAGATGACAACTACTACAGCTGCAAACTCCATCGATTTCTTCTTCCCCGCCATGCATGCCGACAAACCGAAAGCAAAGCAACACCTTGTTCACTTACCAACAGCAAACCCGAGCTACTCCAACCATAGCTCAGCTACATTCCGTTACTTCCTTCTTGAACGACAGCAGAAACCAACAGGAACACATCACCAATCATCTCTTCTTCCGGCCATGCAAACCATCGGCACGATCTTCTCTGTCGAAGTTGATGGAAAAGATGATCGCAGCCCGTAGTAAATCACCCGGGTGCCTTTAGCAATATTCAAATATAGTGGCACCCCCTGAGTAATAAGACTGGGTGCCTTTAACAGTTCCTTTAAAAATGTATGCCCTTTAACATGATATGGGGTGCCTTTAGCAATATTGTTTAACTGTCAGCTCTGGAGAACTGACAAGCTTAACTTCTCGTTTTGCCCATAACTTCTTCATACGAACTCCGAATGACTCCGTTCTTTCGCCGTTGGCTTCGCCTTGTCGCCTTGTCGTCCTCTACTTCTTCATAGAAATCTTGTATTTGAAAGAGTTACATTTGGTCTTTGGTCCTTCCTCACTCTTAGTTAGCTTCTTTCATTGCACAACTAAGCTCAAATTCACTTCTTTTTGGATTATTCACCTAATAGCACACAAATAAGAGAAAACACGCGTAACACACAATAATATGCAAGAAAACTATCAAATACTAGCATGGAATTAACACCAAATATATGTGAAATATGCACTTATCATTGTTCAATTGTTTATATCTCATAGAAATATACAAGAAATAATTGAAACAAAATCGGATTGATTCATGAGAACCAATACATGAACATTAGGCCACTGTTTGCAAAGATTTCATCCCTTGATTTATAAATGTATTTGTTCATGAGTATGAAATCATACTTAACTGATTTTACAACTTTAACCAACATAGTTTGCAAACAGGTATGCAAACTTAAGTTTCAGACTTTGGTCTTGTCCACAAGTTTGCAAACGGGTACGCATACTGCTGGCCCGTACCGTAACTCAGGTAGAACCGTTCACATACTGGTATGAAAACTTGGTTCCGACTTTAACAGTTAAAAACGTCTACATATTGGTATGCAAACTTGGTTTTCGGACCTGAATCATACTACGATAGTTTGGTATGCATATTGTGTTATATCCAGACAATGGTTAGTTGTTCTAAACTCCCATTTCAATAACTGAAACATCCTTAGAAGATGACAATATCTATCTCACACAAACTATTAGCTTATATGTAATTTTCAAGTGATCGAATGATCTATACGAAATATTCCGAGTCGACATCGAATGACTGTCTCACACAAATCATGTAAGATGTTTCAAGGCAATTTTCACATGATCATATTTTGACTTATTATTTAGTTTCCAACAAATAAATTGTTTCCAACTAAACTCGTCAAGAATAATGATAAAAATATTCTAAAGTAAAAAGCTTCCAACACATATTTCGAGAAATCGAGAAGCGAGTTAAACTCAACTCGAAATATCAAATGTGTATATTGTAAAAGTCTATATAGCTATATGACTTAGTCTCATTAAGAGATAAAATAAAATAAACTTCAGAGTGATAGATAAGTTTTAATCTCCACATACCTTTTGTTGATGAAGTTTTTCCAAGTTCTACTCAGTAGATCTTCGTCTTCAATCGATGAAAGCCATGAAGTGTAAAGCTCAACTACACATTCTATCCTAATCCGAGACATAGCTATTAGTAGATCAAAAATCAAGACTTATAGTTTTGATCACCTAAACTTGACAAACAAGCTTAAGATAGATACGCTTGCGAGTTCGACCGAGCAGTGCTCTAACAGAAGGAGGTCGTGTGATAATAGTTAAACACTTCAACACCAGATACTATTTTGGCCATTTCTTTATTTTTAAGTTCGAACCTCCTGATAAAATAAAATCAAGTTGGAACCTATTATAACTATTTTTTTGGGCCTAGACCAAACAATAAATCTCCCATATATACCAATGGTATGACCATTTGTGGAATGAGTATGTCGTGGATTAGGTAAAATTAGATGAGAAGCAATAATGTTAAATTGTGAGCTTCAAGATCGTGAAAAAAACGGAGTGGACTTAGTACTAGGAAAAATAATCAAAATTCCTTTCCATTACCTTCCGATGTTGATTTAATTTGTTCTTTTGTTATAGTTGGTCTTTTAAATATGATTTTGTTTATATGAGATCTTTTTTTTTTTTTTTTGTAACTTATTTGATGATATGTGGTATACCTTTTAGTACCAAAGATTGGATACTAAATTCACCAGAAGGATCAATCTCATAAAGTTTTTTAATCTCCTTTTCTTTGGATCATCTTTATTTTTCCCTTTGTCGTCCTTCTACCCTGTTATTCTTCTTCTATGTCATTTTTTATCTCATCCTCTCATGTTCTCTTAATTTTTAATATCTAACTAACTCGTTTCTTTCTCCCATGTCCCTGTAACATAATATTTAATCCCCTATTAGAATTTTCCATATATCAGGTTGGTCATAGCACTTGTTGTTATTGTTGTTTTCCTTGTTGAAGTGATGCTTGTGGAAGCTGTAGAAACCATGGTTGTTATAAAAAAATATGTTGGATTTGACGGGATCGGACTATTTTAACACCGTTTTGCACATTTCAATTTAAATTTCTTTAATATGTGTACCTCACATGTACAATACTTCAAACAACCGTTAAAAAAATAGAGCCGCTTTTCCTTTACTCTATTTGTTGGCATTTTCAAACCAAAAACTTACCATTTCTTCGGCAAAAAGTCATAATCAAATGGATATACCGAAATCGCAGCAAGATATTATTCTCATGATCCCTTAAAACCATGATTTTTTTAAAGAGTTTATAAATTCAACCTATTCTTCTTAATTCATATTCAAATGAAATATTTTCATCTATCAAACCTAACGATGGCCGCAAAAGACGAACCTGAGCATTCAATAACTGGTAATAAAATATCCAGTATTATATCTCAACTCAATTGAAAGTGGGGGAAGCTTGAAAAGGAGAGGTATCAAGTACAACACCAATTTTTTTGTTCGACAACCTGTATGGATAAAACCTAATACAATCACAAGTAGGTCAAAATAAAGACCATTGAATAAGATTGTATATAGAGTTTTTATCTTTCTCTCCTATAGAAAGTATGCGCTATTGCTTGGGAAATTTCCAAATTATAAACTTGAAACAAAAATAGTTTGTGAAAAATAAATTGTTCTAACTAAGGTTCTTATGGATCTAATAATATCCATTGCTTGAATCATCTTTCGAGAGTTTAACCAAGACAAGCTTGAAATAAAAAAAAATTCTTTGCAATATTAAATCTAATAAATCATATGACATAGTCTCATAAAATAAAATAGTATATGCCATGAGTAAATATGTAAGTCAGTCTGATACTCAACTACCATACTATAATCCTAGTCTGAGACTGGACTTTATCATACTAGAAATCAAGATATAGTTTTGTACATCTAACATTGACAACAATCTTGAGATAGTAAAACTTGCATGTTCGCCCGAGAAATTCTTTAACAAAGCTATCAAAAGTTTTATGCTATATCAAACTCAACACCAGATGAGAATGAATCTTATATGGAAATATATCTAATTGGGAAAATCATAATCGAGGGTAACTATCTTTCAAAGTTGTTAAAAAGCAGGTAAAATTTACATTACCTTTTATCCCTTCTGAAGAGATGAAAATATTTGAATTGCAAACAAATGTGATAATCAATACTTTTTTAAGAACTGGATTTAATTCAACAAGGTGTTTGAAGAGATACCATTGAGTATTGATGGGAATTAACTTGTGTTACATGACTACTATCCATCAATCATTTAAAAATAAATAGGGTTGGGGAAATCATTGCTTCCAGATTCAATTGTAATTGAAGTAAATGTTACCATAATTTTTTATATCTAAAAGTGGTACACGAGATGGGTTAGATATGGTGGAAGTTCAGTTTATTAGGCCACCAAATAACATTCTTGTTTTAGAAATTATTTCTAAGATTTATGTGAAGATTAACTTTAATACTCCACTACAGAGGGGTATAATGGTAGTATCTGCAACTGGTACAATACGAATGAGGTACTTCTATGAGAAGCATCCATAAAATATTTTCCCAAGTGTTACTTGATAAATCACTTTAATAGAAAATGCAAGAAAATATCCACTTTTATTAAGGATGCTCACAAAACCACATATTTTTGGGAGTATATGAAATATTAGAAGGAACTCTAATATTCAAATAAGAAACAATAGTCCAGCTCCTAAAAGTAGCAGTAAAAAATATATCAAGCCAACACCATTTGTCCCTCCAAAAGAATGTATAAATGGTAATTGCTGAACTGGTTTGGAATTCTGCTCAAGCAAATAAGACCAATGTCATTGTGGAGGATAGTAAAATGAATGCTAGATTGGGACAAAAAGAGACAAAAAAATGGTGTTGAGCCTACCTATTCTGATTGTAATGATTTCAGGCTTGTCAATGATACACAACCAACTTCAAATCAATAAACATGATTACATCGGGAGAAAATAAATTTTTTTTTAGGATTAAACCGAATGCTAACACTGAAAGGGAAGACTAAATAGATCTTAGACATCACAAAATCTTTTTCACTCTCACTCATAGTCATCTTTTTTATATTAATCATATTAGTACTATGAAAATATTATCTGGAAATGTTTATGGGTTTGGTAATAACATGATTAGAAAATATTTGAAAGATCTTTGTTCAAATAACCCAGATATCATCTTCCTAATGGAATTAACCAAGAAAAAAACTAGGAAAATGATTAAGTTTGTATAACCTTTTAACTATGTGAATACTTGGTTTTATGATCATATTGGTAACTCTGGTAGCTTACGTTATCTCTGGAAACACGACATAAACCTTTAAATTATTGAATTTAAACTCAACATGATACAATGTAGCATTATAATGGATGCCAGAACAAACTTTCCATGGTTACTTTTCTTTATGATGTTCTCAATTTGGATGTGGGGAATGAACAATGGTCTTACATGCATGATGTTTCTACTCATTATAATTTTCTGTGGATAAGTTACTGGTGACCTGAACTTCATCCTTATGCAGAAACAAAACAAACATGGAAATCTCTAAAGTCAGTTTCACTAAGATGACAATAATAGTCTGCTAAAAAGAAATAATTTGCATAGTTGGTCTTATATAGGCAGTCCCTACACTCGGTCTAACAAAAAACGTGGGTGAACTCATGTTCCTAGAAAGATTAACTAAAGTAATAACTAATGTATTTTTACTAGCCAAGTTTCCCAATGTTATAACTTACCATCTGATACCTTTAGCTAATGATCCCTGCCCTATTATACTTGTAACTTTTAGGCATGATACTACAACTCATAAGCCCTTTGTAGGGAATAGAATGTGGTTTTGGGACCCTAATAAAAAAAAGTTGATTAAATAAAACTAGCATTCTCACATTCAAAGTTCTGCTACTTTTAGAATGACAAAAACTCTTTGCAATACCAAAAATATTTTTAAAAACTAGAACTACGTCCATTTTGGAAACATAATTACCAAATATCCAGAACTAAAAATCAAATGGAATGTGTTTTTAGGAAGTGACCCTAATGATCATAGAATTCAAAACCTATACTGGAAGCAAAGATGTAAAGATGATGAGCTTATTTTAGGAGGGAGGAATACTACTTACATTCATCATAATGGAAATTTTAGAAGGAAAATACTCAAATTGTCACCCTGCAAAATGAGTTAGGATAAATAGGAAATTGCTTCAAATCTTAAAGATCATTTCTTTAAAATGTCGAGAACTTCTAATCCTCCTCCTTTCAATGCTTATCATGATTTTATCACTCATTGTATTTCAGTTGAGGATAATGATATTCTTACTAGAATACATACTCTTGATTAAATAAAAGTTGTTGTTTTTGATATGAAACCTTGGACCACACCAGACATGATGTCTTTCCCCCTGGACTCTACCAGATCATCTGGGATACCATTGGTATAAATCTCGTTAATATGGTTCAAAGGTTTTTGTATTCCAAGCACATGTTGAACAAATAAACCATAATTTCATTTATTTGATTTCTAAAACAACTGCCCTAAAAATGTTGTTGACTTCTGATCTATTAGACTTTGTAATACATCTTATAAGGTTATTTCACAAATTCTAGTCACTAAAATCAAGTTTATTCTTCACAAGACTATAACTCATTTTTATACTATATTTATGTCAGGTAGAAGCATAACGGATAACATAGTGATTGCACATGAGTTGGTTGACTTCATGGAAAAAAATAAATAAATGTTGGATGCCTATTAAGTGAGATATGCCTAAGGTTTTTTTATAGGATGGTGGGATAGTTTTTTAAAGTACATTAAGTAAGTTTGTATTTTGTTGAAGATTTATGTAAAATGATTCAATAATGTATCGGTTTCGTCACCACATCTATCCTTCTAAATGATTCTCTTGGAGAGATTTCACTCCACAAAGAGTCTTGACACATGGAGATACACTCTCTCATTATCTCTTTGTTATTTGTACAAAATACTTTTCAAAAGGTTTACTTAAAGTTGAACATGAAAATCTCATTCATGGCATTAAGGCCAACAAATTCTGTCATGCCTTGTCTCACCTTTTATTTGCAGATGATTAATTGATTGGTGTTATCTAACACAAAAGTTTCTGAAGCTAGACAACTTAATAGAATCATTAAGTCGTTTTGAAATTCTCAGGTCATTTTGTCAACGTTCAAAAATATGGTTTAGCTTTCAGTTCATGAACTACTAATCAAGTTAAGAATGACATTTATAGTAATATAAACATAGAAGCTTGGTCTCAATGATAAGTACCTAAAAGTCCTACTTCTCCTTTAAAGAAGCAAGGTTTAATCCCTTAATTAGTTCACTCATAGACAAGTATGGTGATATATTAGCAAATTAGAAATCTAAGGTTTTTAATCAGGATGATAGAATTGTGCTAGCCTAGTCAGTCCAATTAGTATCCTAGCTACCAATCATTCCAGTAATTTGTATTCCTAAGGAACTAAGTGATAAGATGGATTCCATCTAGATGAGATTCTGGTGGAATAATAAAAAAGATAAAAAATTAATTTATTTTAGGAAATGGGAAAAAGTTACTCAACCAAAATCTATGGTAGGTATGAACATCAAACGAAAATATATTTTGAATAAAACATTGCTTGCTAAGCTTGCTTGGAAAATACTTCATTCCTCTGAAGCACTATGGGTGCAAAACTGAAAGGTATGTATTTACACAATCTCAAACCTTTTTTTATGGGTCTTAGATATGGAGGGGCGTCTGTACATGATTGGATGTTCTCAAGAAATACTTTTGTTGGGAAGTGGTGGATGGAGAAAATATACGCATATGGAGACACAAATGGGTTCCTTCAATCCGTTTTACTATTAGTTCTTTAAATTATTCCTCTAATATGATGTATGTTTTTCAACCAATTAACTCGAACATGAGAAATTGGAATGTGCATGTCTTTACTTCCATATTTGACAACGATACAATGGATTATTATTATTTTATTTTATTTTTACAAATTATAGTTCATTTTAATGGCCAGGACACCCTTAGATGCAACCAAATTCCAACAGGGTTTTTTATCTGAAGGTTGCCTATAAGACAATCCTAAATAATAGTGAATTTCGTAAGTTGCATTAGTAACCAAACTTAACTACCCTGGAAATAATTCTGGAAAACTAGACTACTAGTTAACATTCTCCACTTTTTATGGAAATTCATACGAAACTTCTCGCCAGCAAATGATAGATTAGCTATGTTTTGTCAGAATATCAACACCCAAAGTCTTATTTTGTGATAATTATTTGAGTAGTATGCAACACATTTTCGTTGACTATTCCTTTGATAAGGATATTGGAATGTTCCAAGGTTTCTTGAATATAAATGTTAATAGCATGCTTATCTAGGGGTAGGACTTTGATTGATTGGGCGGGTTAGAAGGGTTGGACGAGGCAGACAAAGTGGTTTGGTTTTGTTATGTGGCAATTTCATAAAGCTAGGTGTACTTAAATATTTGAGAATGTTAAACCACGGGTCAACAAAGTTGTACACATGATTAAAATTGATTTTGCTTTTGTTGACTCGTGATTAAAACTGACTTTGTAGATTGGAGAAAACCAATCAAGAATATAAATCATAGACTTTCAGGGAGATGACAAATGGTTATATAGACTAATGATTGGCACCTGGATTCTATGGAAAGACAGATGTGACTCTGTCTTTCAGGGAGTATCTCTGAACCCCTTTAATTCTATGCATAGAATTCTCTACTATCTAAACTTTTGTGACCCTATCTCTTTACTGCATAATGACAATATTCCTAATATCACTCATTGCATTTCACTAGCTACTTTTTGGAAACCACCAGAATTAGGGACCATCAAATTTAATATTGATGCCTCATTTTGTTTGGAGGCACTGGCCTGGTTTTTCGTGATCATGTAGCTCATTGTGGAGGAATCAAAGGGACCTTCACAGCAGATTGTTTGAGTTCAGAGGAAGCGGAGTGCAAAACAGTTAAAGAGGCACTTTTATGGGCTAAAGCTTTGCAGCTGAAAAGAATTGAAATTGAGGGGATGCTAAATTGGTCTTCCAATCCATTAATGAGAGTTGCTCCTACATTCATTGGGAGAATATGAACATTATTAAGCAAATTAAAATTCTTAGGAATAGTTTTTTTCTCTTATGTTAACATGCTTGACAATCAAGTTGCTGATGTTGTTTCTAAAATCATCAGAACAGATGCAACAAGCTTGTTAAGCACTAGTTCTTTCCCTTTAAGTATTTGTAACCTTTTAGCCAATGATCAGTACTTCTATGCTGGCTAATTCCTTATCAGTAAATTTTTTAGTTATCAAATAAAATAAAGCAAAGGTTAGATAACTTGGCCTAGATAAAGAGCGGTCATGATGCATTCTAGGGAAAACTAAATCCATAGTTGTGTTTTTCTCTAACTAAAATTAATCATTAATTATGAGTGTTTTATTAATTAGTGTCTCATTAATTTCTCATAATGAATAATTTCTTAATGAAAAAAATTAGTGGAACATTAGTACTATAAGCAAATTTAGATCGTTGGCACAGGTTAAGCCGAAGATGTGCTAATTTCACCAGAAGCTATGGAAATCTAAATCGATGGTTGTGGTCGTTTACATCATTATTGTATCATTAATTTTTTATAATGAATATTTTATTAATCTTTCATTGTAATTGTCTTATAATTATCTTAATAAATATACTCTCATTAAATTTTTTATTAACTTTTCATTATAAATATATCTTAAAATTATCTTCATGAATGAGCTTTCATTAAATATTTTATTAGTCTTTCATTATAAATGTCTCATATTTTTCTTAATGAACATACTTTCATCATTAAATGTTTTTATTAGTGTTTCCTTATAAATGTCTTATGATACTTTCATTAAATAAATAATAATTTGTTAATAATCATATCAATCGGGTAGTATTTGTGGGTGGTGGTCCATGGAGTCGTTGATGATGTAGTGTTGATGGTCGGTTCTGGTGGTGGTAGTATTGGTGGTCAGTGTGGTATTCAGGAAGTGGGGAATTGTTACTCTATGTGAAAATAAGTTAGTTATAATACAAAAAAATAAAATAAAAATTATACAGGCTGACCGCAATTTCCCTAAAAATAAACCGAGAGAAATTTAACGATAATTGTGTAATGTATCTTCTATTGGGATAGTAAAGGTTTTCTGAAAAAGCGAGGGTCTAACAACCACACCCAAAATTTGATTAGCAATATGTATGGACAACTCCGAGTTACTTTCTAGAGAATCAACTAGACAGTTAGACTCAATCAATAGAAAACATCTCAAGGAGTTTATTAGATCTATCTCTCAATTTTATTTACTCAAGCAAATACATTATGCGAGTCTTAATCAAAGAGAGATAACTTGGATAGTACCAAAGACCAATATCCAAGTGTCAATCAATTTAAATCAACAACCAATAAGGTCGGATATTCTAATTGATTGAACAACGCACAACCTATATTATTTCAATTATATAACAAAATATAATGCGGAAAAGAAATAACAAAGACACTAGAATTTTGTTAACGAGGAAACCACAAATGCATAAAAACCCCGGGACCTAGTCCAGATTAAACATACACTGTATTAAGCCGCTATAGACGCTAGCCTACTCCAAATTAACTTCGGTCTGAACTGTAGTTGAACCCCAACCAATCTCACACTGATCCAAGGTACAGTTATGCTCCTATGCCTCTGATCCCAGCAAGATAATGCGTACTTTATTCCCTTAGTTGATCTCACCCACAACCAAGAGTTGCTACGACCCAAATTCGAAGACTTTAGTAAACAAATCTGTCTCACATAGAAAAGTCTACAAGATAGATAAATTCGTCTCCCACAAATAAACCTATAAATTTTGTTCCATCTTTTGATAAATCAAGGTGAACAGGAACCAATCAATAAAACTAGACTTATAATCCCGAAGAACATCTCAGTTTTATCAATCACCTCACAATAGTCTTAATCGACGCAACGAAAAAAGATATTGTGGAATCACAAACGATGAGACGAAGATGTTTCTGATTACTTTTATATCTTTCCTATTGGAGAAATAAATATCAAGCCAATTATTACAATTGTACTCGTACGATAGAAGATGAAAGTTCAGATCACACAACTACGATAAAAGTAGCATCGGTCTGTCTTTACAATCCCAATGAAGTCTTTAAGTTGTTAACCTGGTTTTAGAAGAAGAAAACCAAAGGTTAAAGGAGAATCGACTCTGGCTTAGCAAACTAGTATCACACAGAATGTGTGGGGATTAGGTTTCCCAGTTGCTAGAGTTCTCCCTTATATAGTCTTTCAAATCAGGGTTTGCAATCAATGTTAGCTTGGTAACAAAGCATTCAATATTCACCGTTATATGAAAACCTGATTAGATTCAAGCTAATATTTATCAACCATTAGATCGAAAACTTAGCTTGTTATACACACATGTACTAGATGATTTTGGGTTTGTGTAACCGTACCCAAACTTGTACATTAGTTGGTTCAACACTAGTTAACCAAATGGTTAGCCAAATGATAACTTTCATATCAACCATATTCTTCTTCACCATAACTAGTCCAAATGACTCAAATGAACTAGTTAGAGAGTTGTTCAATTGCTATGAGATCCCATGTACTACAAAAGACACAATTGAAGAAAAAATGATGTGATTCACTCGAATTGATTCATGAACTATAAAGCCACGGTTTGCAATAGCATTCCTTGGTTTATTATGATAAGTTCACAAATATCGTTTTTATACATAACCTACTCAAGTTCGCGGACTGGGTTCGTGGACTTAAGTTCCCGGACGGAGTTCACAAACTCCAGCAGAAATTCTCGGATTCGAGAACTACGCCAGTTCATGGACTGGGTTTGCGGACTGAGCTTGTATGCTGAGTTCGCGGACTGAGCTCACGCACTACTCTGGTTTCACTTGATCAACAAAGTTCGCAAACTTCGGTTCAAGCAATAAGGACTTATACATATATGTGTTACCACAACAATGCTTATATCCTCCAATGGTTATAATTTCTAAACTCTCATTTCAATCATTGAAACATTTTCAGAGGACGTTATATAGTTGTTATTCACAAACTATTTTTCGTCAGAGTGATTTCCAAAATGATTGAAACATAACATGATTTTCGTCACTAGGTAAATATGAACTTGGATAAAGCGAAAGCTTTACCAACACATATTTCGAGAAATAGATAAGCGAGATATACTCAGCTCGAAATGACATATGTGTATAATCTTAGTCTATATAGTAATACGACTTTTGTCTCAAGATAGGAGATATAGAAGATAGAATTTTGAGTGATAGATAAGTTCAAGTCTCCACATACCTTTTAGTCGATGAAGATCCACTGGTTCCTTGAGTAGTCCTTCATCTTGTATAATGATCGCCATGAAGTTCTTGAGCTCAACTACACTTTCTATCCTAGTCCGAGACCTTAGCTATAGTAGACTAGAAATCAAGACTTTATAGTTTTGATCACTAACATTGACAAACATGCTTGAGATAGAAACACATGTGAGTTCGACCGATCAATGCTCTAACAATCTCCCCCTTTGTCAATTTTAGTGGAAAAACTATTAATACATATGGAATATAAAAATTATATAAAAAAACTTTGTAGCTCCTATTCCACATGTCTAATCTTCAACATTACTCGAAATCTTTGTCACTTCCGAGTAGTACAATAATCCCAAAGGTTGTACATTTAGCATCATCGCTGTTGAAAATCCGTAGCTATAACAATGAGAAAAGCAGT
Organism: Papaver bracteatum; assembly: GCA_023529315.1. Classification (NCBI taxonomy): domain Eukaryota; kingdom Viridiplantae; phylum Streptophyta; class Magnoliopsida; order Ranunculales; family Papaveraceae; genus Papaver; species Papaver bracteatum. The sequence continues at coordinate 3,467,909 of JAJJWX010001287.1, forward strand.
GGTTCTCAATCATTGTTATACAGTGTCATAGTATCATTACACAACGTCAAAGTCCAATTGCATCATAACTTTAACAACAATACTATGGTGATACTTCACTCCCCCTTAGTCAGTACTCTATCTCACATGGAAACCACTCCCCCTTACATAATGATCCGTAAACCATATGTATTTGTAGTATGAACTACATATTAATTCTCCCCCCTTTTGTCAATAAAATTAGCAAAGGTACAAGAAAGGGATCCTAATGAAATTTACGTAAGAGACATTTCATAACCAAAGGTAAATGTATATCATCTTGTTTAGATGCAATCATAAATCCAAAGCTAAATGCATTTATCAAGGAGTCTATAAAGATACAAGATAACCCCTATAATATTCCACAGCCGCACTCCCCACAAGGATTTGGCAATTAAGCACAAGTTCAAAAGAACTCTCCCCCATTAAATGTCATTCCCAAGGAAACAACAAGAGGGACCTTAATTTCGAAAGAAAAGAAGGATTTATTTAGACTCAACAAATTACATGCAAGTATGAATTTGGAATCCAAAATATTCAATCATATTAACCAAAGCGAACCAAGATTAATTTGACTAAATATGCTCGACACAAGTAAACTTATGGAGACTTAAATCAATTAGATTAATCACAAGAGGACTCGTAAATAATCTAATTGTCATACTCAACCAAACTAATTACAAAAGTAATTAATTTAATTGGTCACACTCAACATAAGAAAATCTATGGAGCAATGACTAAGTTAATCACGAATAACCAACCCAGTCAAAGAGATTCTCAAACATAAGAAAACTTAAGGAGTGTGTTTGTGGGAGAAAACTACTTCTGCAGGTTTAGGTAATTTTGGGTGTGTGTGGATGAGAAGTGAATTTAAACCTTCAACAAATATGCTGCATGATGAGCACTTTTGATTCGAGAGATAATCTGTACAATTCTGGCCTAAACCGAAGACACGGCCATTCCAGATTTGTTTCGGTCACAGGTGAAGGATGTGAGGTTGATCTTAGGGAGGGAAGCGAAGAAGGTGTTGAGAGTATGAAGGTGAAGGCTATTTGATGACTTGTTAACAGAAGGTTGAGCAGGCTAGCAAATGTTGCAGGCAGGCTCTGGGTGTTGAATATGATGGTATTAACACTTGGTTTTTCTGTGTTGTTGTTGGAAATAGGGATGAGAACCTATTTATACAAGTCGAAAAGCCTTCATCATGTCTCTCGTGGGAAAGTGGAGGAAGTGGAGTGATGGAGAAAGTGGAGTTGTGTGTTAGTGTCACACGGTTGCTCGCCCACTTCTCCTGTCATCGCTAACCGCCCATGTTTCCCTGACACGATCTTGTGATGGCGTGTTGCACGCTGTACGCTGTAAACCGCCAGACCAATACCCCAGTTTGTATCCCCCAGTTGTGACGTGATTAATGTCTCGAGTGTGTGGATCGTGGGACCCACATAAAATAGTGCAGGGTGAATCGTGAACTTGGTATGACATCGCATGCAGCCATCTTCAGCTGACCGTTTGGAGGCTGTATGGGCAGGTGATGAGTGCCAAATATTGCATATTCATACACCTTTTCATTGGGACTTAACTCATCTTTCGCGCTTCAAAGTCATATATTATCCCAAATTCTGCATTTTTACCATTTTCAAGAATAAATATTTGTATTAATTAATTTTGTGTTTTTAAGTACTAAATAAAGCTTGGAATAATTGAGAAGACAAAAGAGAAGAAAGTTGGAAGCGTTACAACCCGCTCGCGCATCAGTGGCAACCTGTTTACAAATTCATGGGATTAAACAACCCATGATCCAAAACCCAAGACCCAAATCCATTTCCACCTCACCCCCATTGGATTCTTTCCAAAACATCCACCTCACCCCCATTGTATTCCATTTCATCCATCAATTAAAGAAGACATCCCCATTCTCTCACTCAATCACTCCCAATTTGTTTCCCACAACCAAATATATTCCATTCAATCCATCAATTAAGAAAACATGTTTTGTTGAGTGGATGCTTTCCAAATTTCGAATCCAAGTGCTTGAGGGAATTTTGTGTATAAATAGAGAGGGTTGTTGTGTTGAAAATCCATACAAGAATAGCTTGTTCATGTTAGTTTATCAAATTTAAGTTTTGTTGTAATGTTCTTCATGTTCTAGTTTCATTTGCTAGGGTTTAAATTAAGCCGTAACTCATTGGTATGTATTCATATCTTGTATCTTGTTCTTGAAAGTTTAGAATTGTTTAAAGATATAATTTAATCCAAGTTTGTCAACATCTTGCTCTCACAATGTATGCCATGTATCCATTGTAGTTAGAATATCTCTATGTTGATTATGCTACAACTCATGCTTAACCAAATATTGATCCTCAGATTAGTTGTGCTTTAATTAGACAGTTAATTCTTTGGAGAAATACTTTAGTTGTGATTAAATTATCCATTGGAGAAACACCTTAGATATACGGTAGACTTGAATCTGCTGTAAGGACAAGAATAATATTACAAGTTGAATGCATATCATAGGTTAGTGGTGGATTTGAATACCCTAGTATCCATATTCTAAATATTTACACCTTGATTTAATTGCATATTTTAATTCAAATTACTTTCTGTTTAAGTCTTTGCCAATATCTCGTCGTATCGACAAAAAAAAACCCCCTTTGGTTACTCTATGAATCAGTTCTTAGTAAGGATTTAGAATCAACTTCTACACTCTCCAAGTCTATGTGGTTCGACCTGTGCTTGCCCTGTGTTGCTTGTCGACACTGTGCACTTGCAGTATACACAATAGTAGGTATCTTTCCGATGCTACCAAGTTTTTGGCGCCGTTGCCGGGGACTCGGTAGCGGTGTAGTTGAAGTTTCTATCTCCTGTCACTGTTCATATTTCATCTCCTGGAACTGTTCATATTTCACTGTACATATTTCAATGTACAACAATATTTACTGTAGCATAAACCACTGTACGTATTTCACTGTACAACAGGTATTTTACTATAGCAGTGTAACTATTCACAGTCAATTTTACACTTATTTTTGATATTTTTTATTTTTTATTTTGCTTTTGCTTTAAAACTTCGAAACCCTAACTACCTCTTTTGAGCTCAACAGGTGCCTGAGTAGCTGTTGTAAAGGCGAAGGAAAGGAAGCGAAAGAAAGCGGAAGAAGTTTTTATTTTAATAAAAAAAAAAAAAAGAGTTTATTTTATTTATCTATTTTAATTTGTATTAGGATTCCTTTACTCTTGTAATTTTATTTTTCTTTTGCACTTTATTTTGGACTTTGGACTTGGACATTCTTGTATTTTTGTTTTTAAACCCTACAGAAGGGTATTATTAAATATCAAACTGTTTGTAGAGAAGGACGGTGATTACAATATCACCTCGGCCCCTCGAGTTCGTTCATGACATAGGAGTCATGGCCCGAGTCGACAACAACGGTTCATCCCCCGTCTGGTACGGGAGGTAAGTTTGTCGAAGCACTCGCGAATCCCTTGTTAGCGAGTTACTGTATTCCTTCGGTTGCATATATGTTGAGGATTTGAATACGACTGTTTTATTTTCCTAGTAAAGGGAAAGGACTGGCCATACAAGATAAGAGTTCGGATTTCATCACCGTTCTCTTCTTGATCGCCTTAGGAAAACGATACCTAACGTGAACCTAAGCTTTAAAATTTGGAATAGAACGAGACATATAAGGTAACGAGCTTAGTAGGAAAGTCGTTCGAAAAATATTGGTTACTCTTTAAGCATACTTCGAAGTTCATGATAGTTTCTGTAAGTTGAATGCGTGACTGCGCCGCCTTGTAATACGGTGAGGCCTTGGGTATCAAATCTCTAGCAGCTTCCCTCGCCTCTATTCAATTTACTTAAACTCAGATTGATTCCAGAAGGGTTTGCTCAGATTGTAACGAATTCCCTTTCGAAGGATTAGAAGCTGGTCTAGAAAACAATCTAAGTGGATCCATCATGCTTTTTGTTTGCTAGAAATCAGTAAGTTTACTATGGTGGAGTCAGCCTTGTTTGCGATTGCATAGAACTTCCCTTCCGTTTATGATTTTTCTTCTTTTATTTTGTTTTTCTAATGTATGCCCGAGGTAATTAGAGAACAGACTTGTCAAAAAAAAAAAAAAAAACCAATAATGAAAAAAAAATATATTGGTATGTTTTCAGTGTGTACATCCCAATCTCTGCAACAAGCTTAGTGCTAGTTATAGATCATGTCAGGATTCTGGTCTACAGGTGGGGATGGAAACAAATCCATCAGAGAGCTTGCTTACGGGCATGCTTCATATTATGAGCCTCCAACAGACCATGATGTCAATAGTTATATGGAGTTTTATGGACATTTTCACAGTCCTGAGCATCAATACATGGACCCTAATAACTACTCACACATGTATCATCCACCACAGGGTGAAAATGAACATCTTTACACTGCCCAACTCTCACTATCATCACTTTTGGACCAGTTAGAAGATAGAACTGCAGCTTTAGAAATGCAAATGCATGAATCTGTCGCATATAATTCTTCTAGGCAATCAGAAATCTATGCTTGTACCTTATGTGGAGGCTTAGGCCATCCTGCTGAGAATTGCTATATTTTGCATGATTTTAGGCAATCTAGAGAATATCATGAAAATCCAAAATATGAAATGCCAACAGATTACAAAGCCGATAGTCATTGGGACCATAATCAACCTTTCGAAGGTTGCGATCAGTATTTTATAGACCCTAATGACCCTGCACATATGTATCATCCACCACAGTGGGAAGTTGAAAAATTTTGTACTTCTCAATCTGTGGAGGAAAATCTCAGACTCATCGAACAAAATAATGCTAGGAGTGTATTGCATGATAAACCATATAGCATTGATTATGAATTTCCTACTGTTGAAGACTCTCCTTCCATCGAACAACTTAATGCATTATTAAAAATGAATTTGATTCGTTTACAAAATGTAGGAAGGGAGGAATTTCAGGATGAAATGTTTGTTTGTCCTAATGAAATAAAATGTGAAAATAGTATGCCTAGTCTTACTCGTGCAACTGATATTGCATATGAACCTGTTTTAAATGAAGGGACTAGAAATACTACGATTTTGAATAGGGAAAAGCATTTCTTTGATGATAATTATGATGATGTTATGTTAGAAGAACATGTTTTTAATGAAAATATTGTCGAACCTTTGGGTTCAGAAACAATAGGCTTCTCTGCCTCGACCTTAATGAGTGATGTTTCTTTTAATGTTCCATATACATGGGATGTTGATACTGATCTTGAGCCTATGCAATTGTCCTGTGAACAAGAGCATGACACATTTCTTGTGTATGACTTAGAAAATGTTAAATCTCCTGTCGACACTAATGATCTTATGCATGAAAATATAATTGACGTGTCTGATTCTATACCTAGGTCACAAAATGATGTCTCTTTCGATTTGTCTATGCATGAGAATAAAACTTTGGATGATCATGAAACTGATTTGGGTCTTGCTGAATTATTCTATGAATGTGAGCATGATGTAGCACTTGTAGATGACTTAGGATATGTTAATGTAACTAATGATGATGGTACTCTTGATCTCATCCATATGAGCAACTTAGACGTGCCTACTCTCCTGATTAAGTCACCAACTGATGGTCTTGCAGTGGACCTAAGAATTGTTCCTTTGAAGTGTGCTGAATCGATGTGGTTGACAGTTCCAAACCTAGGGTTAGAGTTATGTGCATCTCAAATTCTTTTGGACTTTTTGTCCACTAAATATCATGTTATTGAGAAGTCATATCTGGAATGCATTGATGTTTCTCTTCCCATCCCGAACAAAGCCCATTTTGAGCTAGACCTTCTGCGTGATGAACCCCTAAAATTGTTAGATTTCGTTCCCAAAAGTATTACTATTGAAAAATCTAGGTTTGGGGGTATCTCATTTTGTTTTACTTTCTCACTTGCATTTCTATCATATCATAATTATGTGAGATTGTTAAAATTTCTGCACTTCATCTTTTGGGTTGATCCTCAACTCTTTAGATTGCTAGTGTATGGTGAATCTTTGTATATAATCCAGTAGATATTGTTAAATCTTGTTTCATGAACCGGTTAAGTTGTATTTTGTATATATTTTGTGCTAACCAATTTTTTGTCTTATCACTCTTATTGTTTGCTTTCAAAGCATTCATCCTTCTATGGTTAGCACCAACCTTTTTGCATTTGGTAATCTCTTTCCTTTGAATCTTTTTTGTTCTCATGGTTTGTTGTTATTTCTGTCATCTTTTGAAACATTGAGGACAATGTTAGATTTAGGTTTGGGGGAGTATTTGCATATGGCGTTGTGAGTTTTTTTTTTTTGTTATTTTTTATGACCAGCTGTGGAGCGGGTCTTTTGTAGGATCCTTTGTAGTCTTTTGTATTTTTTTTATGACCAGCTGTGTAGCGGGTCTTTTGTAGGATCCTTTGTAGTCTTTTGCATTTTTTGAGTCTTTTATTTTTTTTATGACCAGCTGTGTAGCGGGTCTTTTGTAGGATCCTTTGTAGTCGTTTGCATTTTTTTTTTTGAGTCTTTTGTTGTTATCTTTTATGACCAGCTTTGGAGCGGGTCTTTTGTAGTGTGTTTACTATGACCAGCTGTGTAGCGGGTCTCTAAAAAAAATGATGATCAGCTGTGTAGCGGGTCTTAAAAAAAAAAAAAAAAATTGGTTACAAATTGTCAAGGTTCTACGAAATTCCGAAGTTCATCATCTACAGTTGAAGACCGAAGATGAAGACATTTCTATGGATGCTCTGAAATTGGAGAAGGTTTTGTGGGTACATCTTTGGTAGGCCCTCACGAGACTACAACTCGTCCACTAGGGACACCTAGGGGTTTAAAGGCTTAGTGCATACGCTAATTGCATTCGAGAGACCATCGACAGTGGTATAGTTAGGATTTCTAGATTTCTGTTTCACTTGAGGACAAGTAAAATTCAGGTTTGGGGGTATTTGATGAGTGCAAAATATTGCATATTCATACACCTTTTCATTGGCACTTAACTCATCTTTCGCGCTTCAAAGTCATATATTATCCCAAATTCTGCATTTTTACCATTTTCAAGAATAAATATTTGTATTAATTAATTTTGTGTTTTTAAGTACTAAATAAAGCTTGGAAGAATTGAGAAGACAAAAGAGAAGAAAGTTGGAAGCGTTGCAACCCGCTCACACATCAGTGGCAACCTGTTTACAAATTCGTGGGATTAAACAACCCATGATCCAAAACCCAAGACCCAAATCCATTTCCACCTCACCCCCATTGGATTCTTTCCAAAACATCCACCTCACCCCCATTGGATTCTTTCCAAAACATCCACCTCACCCCCATTGTATTCCATTTCATCCATCAATTAAAGAAAACATCCCCATTCTCTCACTCAATCACTCCCAATTTGTTTCCCACAACCAAATATATTCCATTCAATCCATCAATTAAGAAAACATGTTTTGTTGAGTGGATGCTTTCCAAATTTCGAATCCAAGTGCTTGAGGGAATTTTGTGTATAAATAGAGAGGGTTGTTGTGTTGAAAATCCATCCAAGAATAGCTTGTTCATGTTAGTTTATCAAATTTAAGTTTTGTTGTAATGTTCTTCATGTTCTAGTTTCATTTGTTAGGGTTTAAATGAAGCCGTAACTCATTGGTATGTATTCATATCTTGTATCTTGTTCTTGAAAGTTTAGAATTGTTTAAAGATATAATTTAATCCAAGTTTGTCAACATCTTGCTCTCACAATGTATGCCATGTATCCATTGTAGTTAGAATATCTCTATGTTGATTATGCTACAACTCATGCTTAACCAAATATTGATCCTCAAATTAGTTGTGCTTTAATTAGACAGTTAATGCTTTGGAGAAATACTTTAGTTGTGATTAAATTATCCATTGGAGAAACACCTCAGATATACGGTAGACTTGAATCTTCTGTAAGGACAAGAATAATATTACAAGTTGAATGCATATCATAGGTTAGTGGTGGATTTGAATACCCTAGTATCCATATTCTAAATATTTACACCTTGATTTAATTGCATATTTTAATTCAAATTACTTTCTGTTTAAGTCTTTGCCAATATCTCGTCGTATCGACAAAAACAAACCCCCTTTGGTTACTCTATGAATCAGTTCTTAGTAAGGATTTAGAATCAACTTCTACACTCTCCAAGTCTCTGTGGTTCGACCTGTGCTTGCCCTGTGTTGCTTGTCGACACTGTGCACTTGCAGTATACACAATAGTAGGTATCTTTCCGATCCTACCAGCAGGCCACGCCTTGGTCGGTCACCCTGTGAAGAAGAGCGACGGATGTTGATCATGGTGATACCTTGTTTGCTGGTTGATTCGCACCCTAAGTCATTCGTCTAAGCTTGCAAAGTTGGACGGGCGAGATGGCTTGCAAACCTACTTGCGATCGTTGGATGGGAGGCGCGCATGCTGCCTCTTTCAACCCAAACGTTTGCATGCGAAGGGAGTTTCTATGGAGGAACCGATTGGCCCTGCATCGAGGTGGTACAATGGTGTTCACGGCCATGCCTGCTTGACTTGCAAAGATTTGATCTAAGCCACTCACTTTAGGTGGCAAAGACGAGTGGTCGAGATTAGAACCTATGGAGGGGCTGTGACATTCCACCTTTGGGAACGCGTACCAATGAAATTGATCACTGCCGGTCTTGGCCGATCAGCTAGGCGTGAAGTCGGGCCCACGGTGGTCATGCTAGCATGCTCGGTTCCCTCTAAGTCTCCATCTTTGCCTTCCATCCAAGCCTGCGAAGATGGACGCTCGGGATGTTTCTGCGACATATGCGCCGCAAACCCTAATTAGGATTTCGGACCGGCCACTTTGGGCGATCGGTTTTGGGTTGCGTGCGCCTTCTTTGGGGAGACCAACCATGTATGCAACATCTTGGGCCGACAGTGAGCATGTACATGTTTGCTCTATGACCCTGGGCGCAATCTAAGCCATCCGACTATGCCTGAGAAGTTGGATGGTCGTGATCATTTTGGATCTTCTCAACCTGCATAAGGCGTTAACCTAGCCTTGTTTGGGCAATCGTTTCTTGCACCACGGCTTGCCTATGAGGGAGTCGGTCATGTAGGTAGAAAGTGGGCCCGCCAATGGTGTACCATCACTTTACTACTTGTTTTAGGGTATAATCTAAGCCGTCCAACTATGCCTGCGAAGTTGGACGTTCACGATTAAAAGGGACCCTAATTAGGTTCCAGCCGTGCGTCATGCTCACTTTGAGCGCACGTTTTTGGAAGGACCAACTGTAGTTGGTCTTGACCGTTCGGTCATGCATGAAGGTGGATCCGAGGTGATCATGGTAGCATGCTCAGGACCCCCTGAATCTATATCTACACCCTCCATCTATGCCTGCGAAGTTGGACGGATGAGATCTATTTTTGGGTTTGTTTTCAGCAGGTGATACTAACATGGGTAGTCTTGCATGCGTTTAATGGGGCTAATATAACCCGCCGTCGGGTAGCCTACGGGTGTTTGCATGTCGAACACAAGGCTTTAATTAAAGCATTAATAGTAATGCTGCAAACCTACATAAAATCGGGATGGTTGCTACATGCTCCGCTCTGGGTAGGTTTTAATTCTCAGGGATGGTTTCACATGCTCCAATGAATTATCATGGCGAGAAATATTCATCACCTGAAGGCTTTATCCTTTACAGGACGTCAGCTTACAAAAATTGGCTTTTTACAATTTTAGCCTTTAAATAGAAATCCACCATCAACATTAAGTCCCCTGCCTAGCATGCAATGGTTACACTATTGTAGGGTAGGCATAAGATGGTGAAAGTTTGCACAAAAATAACTAAGGCTAGGGTAAACGTACTTTTACCATATGGGGAGGGTGCTCGTGCCGAATGCCCTGTAGCGCTGGTGGAGTTGTTCCCCCTCAACGAATTTTTCTCCGATTTCAGCTAGGTTTCTGAAGCTAGCGCGACTTGGTTGGCGTTGATCCCTTAACGGCTGGACGTACTCCGAGATAACTGCTTCTAGGGTTTACACTGGCATGTATATATATGTATGCACATGAATCCTCTTCTACATCTTGGGATAGAATTTCTTCTCTGCAGAGTTCCATCATGTCAGGCAACATCAAGTCGTCTTCTTCATATCACCCAGGTTCGTCTGTCAAGCGTACCCACTCTGCATTTCAGTGCGCTTCTGAAACTCGTGACAATCCTCCAGCTCGTGTGTGTAGAGTTAAGAGGGTCATACAGGTTTGTTATTTTCCCTTTTCTTTTACGATTAGTCACCCTTATTTCCTGATCAGGTGAATAATCTCCTCTTTTGCAGAGATGTCCACCTGGAACATGTGTAACAGTCATTGATGGCGATGACTTAGATAGTCCGCTTTCTTCGAATTCAGCCACACCTTCACCGGACGACCTCGAGAATGCTGATCTGGGTATTTCATCCTATGAATACCCCAATGCCGGCCTTTCGTTCGATATTGGTATGAAATGCTTGTCTTCTAGCTACAAGACTGTCGGTGGTTTTTAGTACGAAAGGAGTTCGTCTCCATGTACACAAAGATATGGAGAAAGTATGGCCATATCGCGACTAGGAACGTAATTCAGCATTGCTCATCTGCTTTGGTTACTGTGGTAAACTTCTTGCTTCCCATGATTGCTGGGATGGAAGGTGTCTCTATCCGCAAGGTAGCTGAATCAAATCTCGAGAAGTGGGAAAACATGCTCTCTACCTGCGTGTAGGATCAGAATATTGTTACAACAATATTCCTGTGAAATAAACAACAGATCTGCGACACATCAATAATAAGCAACAGTTCTGCGATATATCAAGGTGACGTAAGAAATGACATGTTGGATGAAAACGACAGAAACATGAGAAGAGCGTGACATTTTCACGATGAATCGATTAAGCCTACGAAATATTAAGGCGGTGCCACCTGCGATTTATCGCAGGAGCTTAGATCCGAAATTAAAGGGAATCTTAGTTGTAAATGAGCTGTCATGAGCTGTAATCCACTATGTAAATGCCTATATAAAGGAAATGAATAGTTCCAGAGAGGGGGATGAATTTTTGAGAGTTAGGAAGATTTTTAGGAGAGAGAAAATCTTTATCAAGTGTTTTGTGTTCTTGATCTTTGTAAAATTACTTAAGATCATATTAATGAAAAAGTGTCTTTAATCTTCAAGTTATGTCATAAATATTGATAAATTCTTGAATAGGGTGTAGTGTGGGAATTCCTGCAACTACATTTTGGCGCCCAGAAACAGGGATGAATAGTTGAAAATCATAGTAAAAATTAGGTAAAAGAAATAAATTATTCAGGAGTTAGAAGAATATCAAGAAAATTGATGGAAGAAAAGATGGTTAAAGTCAAAGATAATCAAAATAAAGTGGAGTGTGATGTAATAACAAAGATGATGATAGATAAGTTCCATGAAGATATTAGAGGAAGGATACACAAGCGAGATTTTGAAGGAAATAAAATCATGTTGGAAAAGGAAGTATCACCGCTAAAAGATTGGGAAAAACAGAAGATCACATTCACGGCAGCAGAAATTACGAAAGAAAATTTAAGTCATACATCTCCATTGGTGATCACAATGTCTGTTGTACCAACAAGAAAAGAGAAATCAATAAAATCTACAGAAGAGTGGGTTGTAAATAGGATTCTGGTGGACGCAGGAAGTTCTGTGGATATAATGTTTTACCATACATTCAAGAAAATGGGATACAAAGATGAAGAAATGCTTAGTCCATCATATCATGTTCATGGATTTGTAAAATCTCTAACAAAACCTAAAGGTGAAATTATAGTGCGAATTCCGCTGGGGGAAATAGAAACGCAGATAACTCTGTGTGTATTGGATGTGAAATAACCATATAATATGCTGTTGGGAAGACCATGGATACATGCAATCAAGGCTGTATCATCAACTCTACATCAGTGCATAAAATTTCCTATTCCTAGCGGAATTGGCGAGATTAGAGGAGATACAGATTGTGCAGCGTTATGTTTCCAGAATGAAGTAAAGAATTGTGAAAATCAAATTCAATTGCGAAAACAGCGCAGAAAAATGAGGAAAGAAGAAAAGAAAGAAGAAGAATTCAAGATTTACATGATAAGATCAGAAGAAGGAAAAGGAATATTTAACGATGTATCGCAAGAAAGTGATGAACCAGCAGAGGTGATAAAAACACCAACACCAATGGGAGAACATGAAGCCAGTTATATTGCAGCAGAACCCACAAAATAAGTAAATGTTGGCAGTGAAGAAGACCCAAAAATACTGAAAATTGGAACTAAGATGGAGGTGGAGGAAGAAGAGCAAACTGTAAACCTTCTGCGAGAATACATGGACATTTTTGCGTGGAATATGGACGAGATGCCTAGAATAGATCCATCTGTTGCGTGCCACAGATTGGAGATTAACAAAAATGTCAGACCATTCAAACAAAGAATAAGAAAGATTGCGACTACTTATCATGCCAAGATAGAAGAAGAATTGTAGAAGATGCTAGACGCAGGAATTATAAGGCAAGCAAAATATCCAGAATGGATCGCCAACATGGTAGTAGTTCCTAAGAAAAATAAGGGGATAAGAATTTGCATTGATTTCACTGATCTAAATAAAGCATGTCCCAAAGATAGTTTTCCCTTGCTAGATATTCCGCAGCTGGTGGAATCTTCCACAGGAAATGATCGAATATCTTCGTTAGATGGATACAAGGGCTATAATCAAATCCCACTGGCGGAAGAAGATCGAGAACATACTGCATTCTTTTCTCCCAGAGGACTATATTGCTACACAAAGATGCCTTTTGGATTACGAAATGCAGGAGCAACTTATCAAAGGATGGTGGAAAAGGTGTTCGTGAAATGGATACATAAAACTTTAGAGGTATATGTGGATGATATGTTGGTAAAAATCAAAGAAGCTAAAAATCATGTGCAGGACTTAAGGGAAATTTTTGATCAGATGCGGCTTTTTAATATCAAAGTAAATCCTGAGAAATGTACTTTTGGAGTATCATCTGGGAAATTCTTGGGATATATTGTGTCAAAAGAAGGAATACAAGTTGATCCTGAAAAGGTGGAAGCAGTTCGAGATATGCCAACTCCAGCAACAGTAAAATATGTGCAAAAATTGAATGGAATTTTAGCCTCACTAGGAAGATTTATTTCACGATCATCAGATAAATGCAAGCATTTCTTCAACATACTAAAGAAGGGAACAAAATTTAAATGGACAGATGAATGTGAGAAAGCTTTTCAAGGAATTAAAGAATATTTGATGAATATATCCATTTTACAGAAGGCTGAACCAGGAGAAGAATTGCTGATATATCTTGCGACAACTCCACATGCTTTAAGCGCAGTACTATTGCAAAATGACGCAGGAGTTGAAAAACCTATTTACTACATCAGCAAAACATTTAATGCTGCGGAGAAAAATTATTCGAAGATTGAAAAGCTAATTTTGGCATTAGTTTATGTGGCTTCTAAACTTCGCATATATTTCCAAGAGCATAAAATCAAAGTATTAACAAAAGTACCAATCGAGTCAGTAATGAAAAATTCAAAAAGATCAGGCAGAGTTGAAAGATGGAACGCACAAGTGGGGCATTTTGAAATCCAATATGCAATTTTATCTTCGCCAAAATCTCAAATTGTCGCAGAATTTCTCGCAGAATTTCCTTTGGAGGATGATGAACCTGTAGAAGACATGATGGATATAGAAAAGGAATATGGGGATCCAAGAGATCTTTTAACAGAACCAAATAGGTGGGAGATATTAGTATATGGATCATCCAATGGAGAAGGAAATGGAGTGGGAGTCGTTTTTATTTCGCCTGAAGGCGCAAAAATGGCATTTGCATTTCGACTGGAATTTGAATCCACCAATAATGAGACAGAATACGAGGCTGTAGTACATGTTCTAAGATTTGCGATAGAAATGAAGGTGGAGAATGCAAGAATTACCAGGGATTCACAGTTGATTATTCGGAAAATTGAAGGGGAATATGCAACTAACGATATATCTTTGAAAAAATATAAGAAACTTGTTGAATAATTATCTGCGAAAATTCCAAAACTCAAATGGAGGCATATTTCAAGAAGAGATAACAGGCTTGCAGATGCTTTTGCGTTTATATCAAGTATGATGGTAGATCCGACTGCGAGAAATATAAAAATACAAACACTCATAACACCATCAATTAATAAATAAGAAGAAGAGGAAGATGAGGTAATGGTAGTATAAAATAATGGTGAAGAATCAAGTCGAATTATCGCAGATTGGCGTGCGAAAATTCACGCATATCTAGCAAGGGGGGAGATTCCAAGGAACAGATTAGAAGCACATAAGTTAAAAATTAGAGCAACAAATTATGAGTTAAGAGATGGGGTATTATATCGAAAATCTTTAAATGGGCCTTTCCTCAGATGTTTGACACAAGAAGAAGGAAAACAAATATTAAAAATGTTACATAGTGGGGATGCTGGTAATCACAGCGGTAGAAAATCTTTAGCATACAGAACTAAAATGCAAGGTTATTATTGGCCATATATGCATGAAGATGCAAAGAATTTATCAATAAGTTGCGAGGAATGTCAGAGATTTGCAAAAAGAATACATGCACCAGGTGAAACATTAACATCCTCAAAGAATGTTTGGCCATTTGGAAAGTGGGGTTTAGATATTGTGGGACCATTTGTACCGGGAACAAGGCAAAAGAGATACTTAATTGTCGCAAAAGATTACTTCACAAAGTGGGCGGAAGTTAAAGCAGTACATCATATTCGTGATAAGGACATTTTCACATTTATATTTGAAAATATCATTTGCAGATTCGGAATTCCAGCGCAGTTGGTGTCAGATAATGGAAAAAAATTTGAAGGACAAAATATAGAGATGTTACTTAATGCATTCAAGATAAAGTGCGGAAAGTTGACTCCTTTATACCCACAGGCCAATGGTCAAGCTGAAGAAACTAACAAAACAATCGCAGATATTCTCAAAAATAAGTTAGAAGGGCATCATAGAACGTGGTGTCAACAAGTTCATAATGTAGTTTGGGATTATAATACAACACGAAGAGAAGCAACTGGGGAATCTCCTTTTTGTTTAACATATGGGGTTGAGGCAGTATTACCAACAAAAGTTGCTATTCCTACAACAAAAAGGGAAGCTTGGGAAAAGAATCTTAGTGCTGGTATGATTCTAGACAAACTTGATGAGGTAGAAGAGAAGAGAGAAAAGGCATTACAACATATGGAAAGCCATCGCAGATTAGCTCGTGAATATAATAAACGAGTAAAGAAGCGTGAGTTCCAAGTTGGAGATCTAGTTCTGCGAGAAACACCAGAATATCAGCGAGAAAATGGAGGAAAATTAGCGAAAAAATGGGATGGGCCATATATCATCAAAGAAATAGTTGGAACTGGAGCATATAAATTAATGGATCCAGAAGGAAGAGACATGGGTCAAAGACTTGGCAGACCATGGAATAGACAATATCTAAGAAAATATTATCAATAAAGGTTTGAAAAACTAGAATGAATGGATTACACGCAAGAAATTACAAGAGAATAAAAGAGATGTTTTGCAAGAACAAAGTTGGCTAAATATAAAAGCTATTTTCTGCAAAAATTTGCAGAATAATTAAGAATTTTAATGAAAATGCATAAGATGGGAGAAAATTGCCTAAAAACATATAAGAATGGGACGAAATTTTATGGCGTACACCTTAGTTCGCGGATTCTATTCCGTAAGAGACAATGTCCTTAAAGTGCGTCATAAGGGAGTATCTCTTTGCATGGCTATGGGAAAGGCTATACCGCTGCTGGAACCTAGTCATGGAGATTTGGGATTATAGAAAATCCATCCGGGAGAGATAACTTGGATTCCCAACTATATAAGGTTATACCCTGGTTGGGCGCCCGAGAGTTTCTCTTAAGGAATGCAACGTATGATCAAGGCGCCGAGGTACACGGTTGAGCTGTAGGTGCCCGGGATGGATGAACCTACTCTGGCCATCCACGGAAAGTCTTGGCTTATGATGTGTTCGGCCCGAAGAAAACCCCACTTAGGGTGCAGTCTTGTAACTATAAGCCATATAAGGCATAAAGGACAAGGCTGCGAAAACAACTGGTTGTTGGCAGAACCGGATGGGAAAGTGCTAGTCTTGTATGGCCGATGTATAATCCTTGAAGGGGAAACCGAGGGGAGAGATAAGGGCGATACCCTCCATTAGGGAGCTGTGTATCAAAAAAGACGGCAATGTCATGGGACTTTATATTCGCAAGAATATTTAGGCCCGTCATATTGTCGCGTGACATAGACAGCAATGTCATGGGACTTTATATTCGCAAGAATATTTAGGCCCGTCACATTGCCGCGTAACTTTCCAAAAAGCCTAAAAAGAAAAGTTAAGATGAGATCAATGGATTTTTGCGATAAGATCAAAAGATAAAATAAGTGAAATCAATAATAAGAGGATATAAATCGCAAATACGTCCTGCGATTTCATCGCAAAGACGGCAATGTCATAAGTCTTAAAAAGCAAAGAGAGATTAATCTCACAAGGTGGCTTAGATTTATCATATTTGTCGCAAAGATTAAAATTAAATGATAAGGCAAGATCAATGGATTATTACATGTAAAAGTAAGAATGTCCTGCGTCTTGTCGCATAAAAGTGGCATATTAAGACCTTTAACTAGGAAGGCAAAATAAGACCACAAGAGAGGTTATATCTACAAAGCATATAACAGATTTTTCGCAGCGTTGATTGGGATAATTCATCTATCATATTGCAGATTGATAACAAGAGGCAAGTCTGGGATTTTCTTACAAGGGTAACAAATTCAATACTTCACAAGGAAGATTATGAGGGGAAAATGTGGGGATTATAAAAGAATATTTCATTATCTTCCTTGAGAGAAAAAAAAAAGTTACAAGAATTAATGAAGATTGGATTCAGATTAATAAAAATATATAATCAGAAGACGATGATGGGGTTACAAAAACTGCAATGTTTCGCAGAAGAGATTCGGAAATTACAATCATTTGTAGGACAAGGAAAAGAACAAGATATTTCGCAAGAATATAAAACTTCAGAGAATATTCTTCCTTAATTTTATCACTCTTGCTTGCTACTATTATCTTCATCAGCGGCACCTTTTTCAGTTTGGATTTCTCCATCACCAGTGGTTGTTTTGTGAGGAGAATTATGTTCTTCTGATTCTTTATGAGGATTTTCTTGATATTCTTCATCATTGAGAGGGTTCCCTTCTTATTCTACTTCTTTAGGTGGGTTTTGTTCCTCCTCAGAAAAATCTTCTTTTTCATTACTTGAATAATTTAGATCTTCATCTATGGGATGGGGAACTTCGTTATTATATATCTCCAAGGGTTTGATCTTCATAGGAGGTAAAGAATGAGAGAATAAAACATTGTTTACAAAAACTTCAGCGCCTAAATGAGCCTTGCGGAGGAAATTCTTTTCCCAGTTTCTGATCTCTATATCTTTGAAATATTCAAGATAATCAAACCTTCTCAATGATCTGTTATGAGAGTTGGAAAGCGCGGTATTCTTTTTGCGAAGTTTGGATAACTTCATAGACAGATCAGAGATAGAAACTTGAAGATGTTTCTCAGATTCTGCGAAAGAAAAATTGCATATTAGATGGAATTCTTGCGAAAAATAAGATGGAAAGATACAATGAAGTAATTAATAGATGAGGCAGTCAAAATGACTACCTTCCTTTTGTGAAGATAAAGTATGAATTATGTTAAAGAAGAAACTCTTCCATCGATTCATAGCATCATCAAAATTATCCCCAACCTTACCTTTCAAACGAGATTTTATAATTTTTTCACAATTGCGAAGATAAGCATTTTCTTCTTTCAATCGGGTACAATCATCTTTGAGATTGTTGACTTTTACACTTAGAGCTAACCTACCCTTTATAAGTTTCTCTTTCTCAGCAGCAGATGATTCAGTTATCTTTTTAAGTTCATCTTTCAATGCACGAAGGGATTGCTCCTTCTCCTTACACTACTTTTGAAGATTGCCTAATTGCTGCGAATAAATTCTTGTTGTATCCACAAAGCTACGTTTCTCTTGGGATAAAGTTTTGTTTTCGTCTAATAAAGATTCCACCCTCAAATTAGTATGATTTAGCGAATATAAAAGTTGAGTGGCTTCATTACTTAGGCGATCTCGTTCACAAATTAGCTGATTATTCTCATTCTTAAGATTATTTATCTCGTCAATTGAATATGCGTGGAGAGTACTCAATCTATCAAATTGATTTTTCCAAGACTCTTTCCCAATGCGGGACTCATCAGTGATTGTTTCCCATTCAAGTATCTTCAATAATTGGTTATGTTTTGAAGCTAAATATGCGACAACAAATAAATAAAGAAAAATTGAGTACATAGAAAATAAAGAATTATTGAGGCAAAAACAGAGGCAAGAAAATTATACCTTTCAGATCATCATTTCTGCTGCGAAGAATTTCGCAGTCTAATTCAGAATTGCGAAGCTTATGATCGAGAAGTTCACATTCTAAAGTTTTTGATTGAAGGTTCTTCTTCAAGGTTTCAATTTCACTTTCTAAAGCAGTTAGCTTAGACGAAGAACCGCAGGATCCAAGATGTTTACTTAAAATCATACAAATGTCTTGTCTCGCAGGATCTGTAGAAGATTTCATAGCATCATTTAAAACTTCAGATAACATTTGAAAAGAAGCTTCAACCCCTGTTGCTATTTCTTGATAAGAAGGAAGAGAAGTGGAGGAAGAGGTTTTGGCGACAATAACTTGAAGATTAGAATCATTCGCGGTAGTATGAGTAGAAGAAGGAACTTGGTTAGTCGCAATTACAGTCTCATTCGTCGCAACATCTTTCATTGCAGCTTCACTCATCACGACTTAATTCGCCGCAGTTTCATTTACCGTAGCTTCATTTACCGCAGTTTCATTTACCGTGGTTTCATTCACCACAGTTTCATTAATCTCAGGATCACTGGCTGCTGATTCATTCACTTTAGTTCCAGCTTTTAAAGGTTCATTCATCGTAACTTTTGAAATATTGATGAAAATATTAGCATCAATAGTTTCGTTTGGAATTAATGAAGAAGTAGTGTTGGTGTTAATATTAGAATTTACACGAGGAGAAGGAGAAGATTTATCTTGCGGCGGAACAGGGTCTGCGGGTAAAAATTCAAGAATATCCACTTCATCTGAAAGAGATTTAACTTGACGAGAACGTTTAAGAGGTTTAGAAATATTCTCTTCAATCTGCGAATAATAATGTAGATAAGAAACAGAGGAAACAATATTTTTATTTCAAAGAAATAGATGTTTCTTACTACCTTATCATTCTCATATCTTTTTGTCTTCCCAACACGCCTTTTCTGAGAACCCTTAGGGTTAGGGTTTTTGATAGTAATTTTAGTCTGAGTAGTGGTATTACTGAAAAAGATGGGGATTATGAATAAAATTGGGCGATAAAGATAGTATAACATGAACAAAATAAGATCCAAGATAAGAACATACCTTTGAGTCTCCATTAGAGCAGCAACAGGAAGGATACCAGGAAAGAAAAAGTTGCAGACAAAAAATAAAGGAAAGTTGAAGAGAAAAGATAAGGTGAAAGAAGAAAGAAATACTCTCGAGTGGAACCTTTATTTATAGATGAAGGATGGGTAACCGGGTTAATCGGTAAAGATTGACGCGTGTCAATAGTAAAAGCGTAAAGTAGGGAACTTTGTCGGGTAAAAAGTAAGGAGTTGCGGCAAATCAAGAAACTTAAGTTCTCATGATCTTTACCTTCTTCGCAGAAAAGATATGAGAAGAGGCAAGATGTAGGATCAGAATATTGTTACAACAATATTCCTGTGAAATAAACAACATATCTGCGACACATCAATAATAAGCAACAGTTCTGCGATATATCAAGGTGACATAAGAAATGACATGTTGGATAAAAACGACAGAAACATGAGAAGAGCGTGACATTTTCATGATGAATCGATTAAGCCTATGAAATATTAATGCGGTGCCACCTGCGATTTATCGCAGGAGCTTATATCCGAAATTAAAGGGAATCTTAGCTGTAAATGAGCTGTCATGAGATGTAATCCACTATGTAAATGCCTACATAAAGGAAATGAATAGTTCTAGAGAGGGGGATGAATTTTTGAGAGTTAGGAAGATTTTTAGGAGAGAGAAAATCTTTATCAAGTGTTTTGTGTTCTTGATCTTTGTAAAATTCCTTAAGATCATATTAATGAAAAAGTGTCTTTAATCTTCAAGTTATGTCATAAATATTGATAAATTCTTGAATAGGGTGTAGTGTGGGAATTCCTGCAACTACACTGCGAGTCCATGGAGTTCAACGTGAGTTGGCTGCGGCAGCATCTTGACATCATCAAGGTCGATCGAGCTGGTATCCTGGTGAACGTAGTCCCTGCTGCGAAGGCTATCTTAGAGGAAGAGAAGGCTCTGGCTGCTGAGTCAGAGAAGGTGGAGCAGGCGATCCAAAGCTTGAAGGCCCGAAAAGAGAGTTACCGGTAAAGGTTGAAGATGATGCTTTCCAGGGATTACAACCTGTTGGACGACCTCTTCTGAGATGCGTTGAGAGATTTCCTTCCCTCTCTTTTTATTTTGCACACCATTGAGAGATACGAGATATTTTTTTTCTTTTGTGTAGATGGATGGAGAAAAATTCATTAATTTTTTCTGAATAAATTAACAAGTTAGACATGAAACGAGAATGCTTGTATTGTCATGTCATGGGACAAGTACGGGACAATGATCAAGCGTGATATGTCTTGAGCCATTTTCCATTGACGACTGCTTCCAACTTGCCTCCATCCACCTTAATGATTTTGTAGTATCCAGTGTTGTAAGCCTTGGTAATCATGTAAGGTCCTTCCCATTTTGGAGAGAACTTTGGTGCTGACATGTCTTGTTGGATGTGTTTGGCTGTCTTCAAAAATAGGTCTCCCACTTAAAACTTCGTGGCCTTACAGATTTGTCATACGCCCTGGAGACTCTGTTTCTGTACACCTGAGCGCGTTCCTCTTCCTTGCTTCTTCTGTAGTCTAGAGTATCGAGCTCAGTGATCCTGCAGTTAGACGCCTCAGTTTCGTTCCAGTGGACCACACTTGCTGCTGCAATCCTGGCTGATGGGATTTTGATTTCTGACCGGAGGACAGAATCAGCCCCGTAAACGAGTGAGTATGGAGAAACTCCAATGGAGATCCTAGGTGCCGTTCGGTATGCCCATAGTGCCATCGGTAGTTGTTCATGCCACTCTCTGGGATTGTCATGTACTGTCCGACTGAGAATAAAGATTAATGTTTTGTTGGTGCTCTCATCCTGACCATTCCCTTGAGGGTAGTAGATGGTGGAGAAGACTTGTTTAATTCCATATCCTTCAAGCAACTCTCGTACTTGCTTGTTGGCGAAGGGAGTGCCGTTATCGATAATGATATGTTTAGGTACTCCAAAGCGGCAGATGATATGCTCTTTAATGAACGCTGCAATCGTTTCTTCTGTAGTTCCACGCAGAGGAATAGCTTCGACCCATTTTGTGAAGTATTCAGTTGCGGTTATAATATATTCATGCTGCTTTGATGATGGCGGGTTGATATTTCCAACAATATCAAGTCCCCAGCTATAGAATGGCAGCGGGCTACTTATCGAATGTAGGGGAGTGGATAGTGCATGGACGAGGTTCCCGTGAATCTGGCATTTGTGGCAGCTTTGAACGAAGGCAGCTGCATCATCTTCCATAGACGGCCAGTAATATTTCTCGTTTATCTGGAGAAACAATTTCTTCTTTCCTTGATGTTCTCCTTCATGCATCTCTTTCAATATTGTTGAGATTTCTCCTCCATCCAGGCACCGTAGCAGATCACCTCCAAAGCTTATCCGGTACAAAATTCCCTCGTAGAACACGAAATGCTTCGCTCTTTGTTTCATTCTGACTGCCTCTTTTGGGTTAGCAGGAACTGTTCCATCACGAAGGTAGTTAACATATGGATGCCTCCAATCCCCGGTGTGATTTATGTTGAGTACCTCTAGTTGATGAGGTGGTGCCTGCCAGTTTGAGCAAGACTGTTGGAGCGCTCGAGACTGTGTCTCCATTTCTGGACAGTAATAGCCTAAACGTTGGAGGCATCGATAGAGTGTCACCACCAATGTTTGTCCACAAATCTCATTGTGAACACGGTCAAGTTGCAGCTGTGCTTCTTCCTCTCCGAGACATCTTGATAAGGAACTATCCGGGTTTCGGTGGTATAACATGCCGTGGAGCATAAAGAAGTTTTGTAAGTCTTTAAGACTGACCTTTTCTTGATAAAGTGAACTGCTAAGCTCCTGAATGATCGTAGTCCGCCAGTCACAGGTTTCAGCATCATTGAATTGTGAGAGCCATGTTGATTCCATTGTCCTTCTTTTCACCGTCAGGGTTTATTCTATGCCTTCGAACTGCAATTTAGAAGCTAATATTTCCAGCCAATCAGCATGCCTGTTGTTTTTGCGGTTGACATGAGTTATGGTTGCGTCAGCGAAGTAGTTCAGCAGTATCTGAGCTTTAGACCGATACAAAGCTAGAGTTATGTCTTTTAGTACATACACCCCGTTCATCTGATTAACCAATAATTTGGAATCGCCTCTTATTTCCAAATGTGTGGCTCCCGCCTGCTTGGCTAATAGCAGCCCTCTAAGGAAGGATTCATACTCCGCTGAGTTGTTAGTGCATTGAAAATCTAACTTGAAGGAGTGTGAAAAGACTTCGCCAGTTGGAGATACTAGGACTATGCCTGCTCCTTCAGTGTTGTTGCTGGGAGTAGCGGATCCGTCAAAATATAACATCCAAGCTTCCTCTTCGACAACAGAGATGTCTGGAAACTCTTCAGGCAGGTCTTCATGCAATGCTGTGGTACCTTCTCCAAGGAAAGCTGCTAGTAAAGCCGCGACAGCCTAACCCTTAACAGCTCTGGGCGGAGTACACGTTATGTCTAGCTCTGACATTTGGAGGAGCCACTTGGCAACCCTTCCCATTAGAACTAGTTTTGACAGTAAGAACTTCGCAGGGTCTGATTTGGATATGAGCGTTACCTTGTTGGATAGTAAGTAATGCCTGAACTTCTGGATGAAATGTATCAATGCTAGGCATGCTTTCTCTGCTCTCGGGTATCTGAGTTCAGCGTCCCTCAATATTCTACTGAAGTAGTATATAGGACGTTCGACTCCCTCATCATCCTCTTAAGCCAGCAAGGCTCCAACGGCAGTGTCACTGAAGGCGGTGTAGAGATATAACGGTCTCCCTTGAACATGAGACTTCATGATGGATGGAGACGATAGTATGTGCTGAATTTTATGAAATGCTTCCTGTTGGACGCTGGTCCAGTTAAAATCCGCTCCTTTCTTCAGCAGGGTGGTGAAGGAAGCAACGATTTGAGCCAGACCAGGTATAAAACGTCGAATGTAATTCACATTTCCCATAAAACTTTACAGTTCCTTCACGGTTCGAGGTGGTGGCATAGTGAGGATGGCTTGAGTCTTAGATGGGTCCACCTTGATTCCCTCAGCAGTCACTTGGAATCCCAGAAACTTTCCAGAGGAGACACCAAAGGCACATTTCAAAGGATTCATCCTCAACTTGTACTCACGGCACCTCTCGAATACTTATCGCAAGACTCCTGTGTGTTCCGTCCGGGATTTCGATTTGACTACTATGTCATCTACGTAATCTTCAACTTGTTTATGCATCATGTCGTGAAAAATTGCTGTCATGGCGCGTTGATATGTCGCTCTGGCATTCTTCAAACCGAAAGGCATAACTATATAGTAAAAATTTCCAAGAGGTGTTCAAAAAGCAGTCTTACTTGCATCATGCTCGTACATCCTTATCTGGTTGTAGCCGCTATATCCATCCATGAAGGATAACATGCCATGCCCGATCGTGGCGCCTACCAACATGTCGATGTTAGGTAGAGGAAAGTCGTCCTTGGGGCAGCACTTGTTTAAATCTCTGAAATCTACACAGCATCGGATCTGCCCATTCTTTTTCTTTACTGGGACCACGTTAGCCAGCCAGGTTGGATGGTGGATGGGCTTGATGAATCCGGCAGTTAGCAATTTCTGGATTTCAGATTTAATCTGATCTTCCACCTCATGTCTGAATTATCTTAGAGACTGTTTGATAGGCTTAGATCCAGGCTTGATGTGCAGGTGATGAGTAACCAACTTTTCATCCAGACCATGCATTTCATCGTACGTCCAGGCGAATATATCTTGGTATTCTTTGAGGAGTTGCACAAGATTCATCCGCTCCTCCGTGGACATAGTGGAACTAATAGAAATGGGCCTGGAAGACTCTTCACTGCCGATGTTAATAGTTTCGAGTTCGTCAGTTATAGAGGTGGTACCGTCTTGCAGCTGTCTGGGGGCGTCCAACACCTCTTCTTGTGGGTCTCCGTTTTGACAACATTCTATTAGGTGGAGAGACCGAGCATCAGTCTCTCCTGCTAATTGCTAATAGCGGCGGCGGTAGACATTCTTTCCTTTCTGATCTTGAGTTGCCACAAAGGTTCGTCCTCTCTTGGTAACGTGGTTTCCCGCCCCGCTGGGTCAAGGAGAGTTCCTCATCAGCTGGGATGCATCATGTCTGAGTTTCAATGAAGCAAGCCGATCCTCCTCCTGTATTGACGCCCATGGGGGAAGTGGGGTACAATGTACTTCGCCTGGATCTTCCTGCATAGATTCCTTCGGTTTGAACAATTCTACTCCGCATATGGGTGCGTATGGAGACAACGATGCAGGTATACGAATGACTTCCTCGTTCAGCATAGTTTTCAGGCACTGGTGATAGGTTGAAGGAACAATCCTATTCTCGTGGAGCCATGGCCTACCTAGTATCATGTGGTAGTCTGGTTCCTTCTCTATGACTTCGAATTTCACTTTTGATTGAATAGGACCTACGGATAAATTCAGATTGACATACCCATATGTGTTGGTTTGGTTCCCTTCAAAGTCCTTCATTGTGGTAGACCGCTGCACAATCTTGTTTGGGAGAACCTTAGCCTCCTTGAGTGTCTTGAGGGTAATCAAATTTTAGGATGCTCCTGTGTCGATGAGGGCCCGCCTGAATTCTGAATCTTTGATGCGTGCGGTTACATGCAGGGCCCGATTGTGGCCCTCTTCTGCCATCATGTCTTCCTCTGTAAAAGTAACATTGTTTACAGATGCCTCCATCGCCTTGAAACTTCTGATCGCAAGGGAGTTAACTGTACATCCAAGGCTATCCGGTTGACGGCTGCAAACGTCTCTGTTTGCTGCTCTTTTGAGAGGTGTAAGAGTTCACATAAACTTCCCACTAAAGAAGAGGCTTCCTGATCCACAGGTCTTTGGCATGTAGTGAAACTGTTGATTTGGGGGCGTTCAGTCCCCAGTGTCGGGACCTCCATGACTGGGCCGCCCATCTCTGACGTCATCTTGATGAGGAGGTCGAGTATGTTGTTGATCGCTTCTTTGATCAGGTCCATGTTTCTCGTGTGAACCTCCTGTACTCGTGCTAACTCGATCAACGTCGGGATTCTTCCAGCCAGACCATTAGGTGTATCGTCGGAGGGAACTTGATCATGACTTGAGGATGCTGAGGTATTCCTAAGCCCTACCATATTGAAATCAACTAAATAGGATTAGGTATCGAAGAAATCGACTTCACAACCGAGAGATTAACCTCCCACTTTGGTCACCAATTGTTTGTGGGAGAAAACTACTTCTGCATTTTTAGGTAATTTTGGGTGTGTGTGGATAAGAAGTGAATTTAAACCTTCAACAAATGTGTTGCACGATGATCACTTTTGATTCGAGAGATAATCTGTACAATTCTGGCCTAAACCGAAGACACGGCCGTTCCAGATTTATTTCGGTCACAGGTGAAGGATGTGAGGTTGATCTTAGGGAGGGAAGCGAATAAGGTATTGAGAGTATGAAGGTGAAGGATATTTGATGACTTGTTAACAGAAGGTTGAGCAGGCTAGAAAATGTTGCAGGCAGGCTCTGGGTGTTGAATACGATGGTATTAACACTTGGTTTTTCTGTGTTGTTGTTGGAAATAGGGATGAGAACCTATTTATACAAGTCGATAAGCCTTCATCACGTCTCTCGTGGGAAAGTGGAGGAAGTGGAGTGATGGAGAAAGTGGAGTTGTGTGTTAGTGTCACACGGTTACTCGCCCACTTCTCCTGTCATCGCTAACCGCCCATGTTTCCCTGACACGATCTTGTGATGGCGTGTTGCACGCTGTACGCTGTAAACCGCCATACCAATACCCCAGTTTGTATCCCCCAGTTATGACGTGATTAATGTCTCGAGTGTGTGGATCGTGGGACCCATATAAAATAGTACAGGGTGAATCGTGAACTTGGTATGACATCGCATGCAACCATCTTCAGCTGACCGTTTGGAGGATGTATGGGCAGGCCACGCCTTGGTCGGTCACCCTGGGAAGAAGAGAGACGGATGGTGATCATGGTGATACCTTGTTTGCTGGTTGATTCGCACCCTAAGTCATTCGTCCAAGCTTGCAAATTTGGACGGACGAGATGGCTTGCAACCCTACTTGCGATCGTTGGATGGGAGGCGCGCATGCTTCCTCTTTCAACCCAAACGTTTGCATGCTAAGGGAGTTTCTATAGAGGAACCGATTGGCCCTGCATGGAGGTGGTACAATGGTGTTCATGCCCATGCCTGCTTGACTTGCAAATATTTGATCTAAGCCACTCACTTTAGGTGGCAAAGGCGAGTGGTCGAGATTAGAACCTATGGAGGGGCTGTGACATTCCACCTTTGGGCACGCGTACCAAGGAACTTGATCACTGCCGGTCTTGGACGATCATCTAGGAGTGAAGTCGGGCCCACGGTGGTCATGCTAGAATGCTCGGTTCCCTCTAAGTCTCCATCTTTGACTTCCATCCAAGCCTGAGAAGATGGATGCTCGGAATGTTTCTGCGACATATGCGCCGCAAACCCTAATTAGGATTTCGGACCGGCCACTTTGGGCGATCGGTTTTGGGTTGCGTGCGCCTCCTTTGGGGAGACCAACCATGTAATGCAACATCTTGGGCCGACAGTGAGCATGTACATGTTTGCTCTATGACCCTGGGCGCAATCTAAGCCATCCGACTATGCTTGCAAAGTTGGATGGTCGTGATCGTTTTGGATCTTCTCAACCTGCATAAGGCGTTAACCTAGCCTTGTTTGGGAAATCGTTTCTTGCACCACGGCTTGCCTATGAGGGAGTCGGTCATGTAGGTAGAAAGTGGGCCCGCCAATGGTATACCATCACTTCACTACTTGTTTTAGGGTATAATCTAAGCCGTCCAACTATGCCTGCGAAGTTGGACGTTCACGATTAAAAGGGACCCTAATTAGGTTCCAGCCGTGCGTCATGCTCACTTTGAGTGCACGTTTTTGGAAGGACCAACTGTAGTTGGTCTTGACCATTCGGTCATGCATGAAGGCGGATCCGAGGTGATCATGGTAGCATGCTCAGGACCCCCTGAATCTATATCTACACCCTCCATTTATGCCTGCGAAGTTGGACGGATGAGATCTATTTTTGGGTTTGTTTTCAGCAGGTGAGACTAACATGGGTAGTCTTGCATGCGTTCAACGGGGATAATATAACCCGCCGTCAGGTATCCTACGGGTGTTTGCATGTCGAACACAAGGCTTTAATTAAAGCATTAATAGTAATGCTGCAAACCTACATAAAATCGGGATGGTTGCTACATGCTCTGCTCTGGGTAGGTTTTAATTCTCAGGGATGGTTACACATGCTCCAATGAATTATCATGGCGAGAAATATTCATCACCTGAAGGCTTTATCCTTTGCAGGACGTCAGCTTACAAAAATTGGCTTTTTACAATTTTAGCCTTTAAATAGAAATCCACCATCAACAGAGTGATAACTAAATAACCACACAAGATGATTAATTTAGTTTAATCATGTTCAACATAAAGAACCTTACGGAACAACAACTAAGCTAATCACAAGATCAATCAACTTTTGTTGTTTTAGTGCTCAACATAAGACACTTCATGGAACAACACAGTATTTACACAATTGTGGATCGGAGAATCGACTTATACCGTGGAATAAGCAAGGATTCATTCTATGTTTCCATCACTATTTGCACAATGAGACACAATAGACATAATCCTTGAATCACAAAATATTTTAACCTATCTTATATCAATTGACAATATAGGCTTAACTTTCGTGTTTTGTCAAAAGTCTATTCATTCTTTTATCAATATTTGCATATCAATTCACGAACGACTTTACTTTTGACAAAATATGGGACAATCAAGTTCACGGACGTAAACACACATATCTCATAACAATATTGCAATATATAAAACCATAAATATTAATACTGCATCCATTATCTTCCAAACAAGTTTAGAATTTAACACGATAAATCTAAAAACAAGAAGATGAAAACTTTTGGACATAGCTATGAGTAATCACAATACTGGCTATTCCAAAGCACTAGTTATTCTTCTAAAAGAAACAAGAAAAATAAAAGATTTACTAGGAAATAAGACCTTTGAAGAATTCTTTATCGTCCCTGAACTGCTTGTCGTCAACAGCCATTGGAACATAAGGTTCATTGCGGTAGGAGTTTATATCAATAAAACTTCTAGGTTGCTATTGTCGAACCAGGGCCTTATGAATCTCATGAGTCTTATACACAAAAGCCTTTATTTGTTGAATCTCCTTACGCAACTCCTTCATCACTTCAAGAACATCAGAAAACTTCTGAGAATTTGAAGGAACGTCTCTTGGACTCCTCACATTCCTTCTTTTCCTTTTCAATGTAGGAGGCAATGGAGATTGTTCTTTTTCCTTCATGATTGATGGATTAGCAATCGTATTACCGTCCTTTCCATCGGAAGACATCATTCTTGGAGCGTCCAAGAATGTATGGGTTTGTGAGAGGAATTCACAATTAGCTCAACAAGTAGTCTTGAGATAAAAATAGGTTTTAGAGAAGGAAAAGGAATGTAGGGTTCGAAACCTTAAAACAGGTTCATAAACGGTCAACTCTTAACCCTATGAAGAGTAGAATTGTCGATAGTACCCTTTCTTTTGTTTTATAGACAAAAACAAACCTAAGAAAATAAGAAAGAAAAAAAAAACTTTTCTTAAAGCTTGAGAGGTACAAAATCATTGTCTCTTTTGACCAGGCACATGAGACAAGATTTTAAAACAACACAATCAAGTTGTGTTGTGGTGAACAACCATTTGTACACCAATTTCCTCTTGGGAGGAATCCACAGAGCTGTGTCTATCAAAACTATTTGACCATAATTTCTTCTCTAATGGTCTTAGTTTATCCTTGGAAACTAACTTATTAGACGAAGATAAAATCTTACATACCTCAGCGGTCTTCTGAGTAAGTTTAAGCTTTCTTGCTAGATGATTTGCTCTTCGTTGAAGTTTATTGACATGCCTTTGTTGGTGTTTGAACTTGTAGCACCTTGAGATTTCATGACCCTTTAATGAACATTATGAGCATGTCAGACTTGGATAAAAATCAGGCTTCTGAAATGTGCAAGCAGCTAAGCACATATTAGGACCTGAGACATTATAAGCAGTGTTTCCAAAGATTGGGTCAACTTTCTCTTCCAGAATTGTTGGATTTTCTTCTGAAAGAATACCAAGATTGATACGTGTATTGCTACAATTATTAAAATCAATATTTTAACCAAGAAGTGCAACACTTGATTTCTCGTCTTCATTAGAATCATAATTGTCAGACATTTCATCAAGAGTTGCAGCAAAACCTTTGTTCCCAGTATATTTTTTCTGATTTGGAAACTCATTTGAAAAATAACCAAAACCTTTACACTTAAAGAACTGAGGCATATCCTCATCACCAGTTTCATCAATATCCCTGTTTTTAGGAGGAACACGATTATGAGGTTTGAATGATGCCTTACGCTTATCTCTGGAGAACCGTTTACTTCTCTTCAACAAAAGATCCCTAAACTATTTTTTGATCATCGAGACTGATTTGTCAAGATCTTCATCTGATGAATCTGTCTCAGAGTGATCATCTTCAGAGATATACACTTTTTACTTTTATCAAGTAATTTAGTGTCCTTGAGTGCTTTGAACGCAACATACTTAGATTTGGACGAATGTTCATGATCAAAGATTTTAAGCTTTCGGACCAATGTATTTCTGGAGAGATTATCCAGGTTATTTCCCTCAACGATGGCATGCTTCTTAGAATCGTATCTAGATGGCAGTGATCTGAGAATTTTCATCACAATATCCTTTTCAGGAATATTCTTACCCAATGAAAAAGATGCATTAACATTTCAGACACTTTGTGATTAAACTTATCAAATGTTTCTTCATCTGTCATACGAAGGTTTTCCCAATCAGAATTAAGGTTTTGAAGCCTAGTTTCTTTATCACTGGTATTACCTTTAAATACGGTTGCTAAGATATCCCAAGCTTCTTGTGACTTAGTTCAATTAGACACATGGTGCTGAAGGTTTGGGGTAATGGCATGTATGATGGCATTCAAACCGTCGGAGTTTTGCTTTGCAACAAGAATCTCGGCAGGAGTATATTCACCAATATTCTTAGGAATGTTTACACCTCAAACTACCTCAACGGGAGCATCATAGCTATTAATAACATATACCCATGATTGAAAATCACGTGCTTGAAGAAAAGCTCACATATCAATTTTCCACCATAAGTAATAAGAGTCATCGAAGACTGGTGGTACATTAATTGAAATATCACCT
The DNA here is from genome assembly GCA_023529315.1 of Papaver bracteatum. NCBI lineage: Eukaryota > Viridiplantae > Streptophyta > Magnoliopsida > Ranunculales > Papaveraceae > Papaver > Papaver bracteatum. The sequence goes on from JAJJWX010001287.1 coordinate 3,498,794, forward strand.
CTGTCTATAGAGTCAGATCGCTACAAACACAGACATGTAAGGTCTTGAACGTGTTTGCCTACTCTGGTACCAATTGAAAAAGCGGGGGTCTAACAACCACACCCAATATTTTGATTAGCAATCTGTATGGACAACTCTGATTTACTTTCTAGAGAATCAACTAAACAGTTAGACTCAATCAATAGAAAATATCTCAAGGAGTTTATTATCTCTATCTCTCAATTTGATTTACTCAAGCAAATACAATCTGCGAGTCTTAATCAAAGAGAGATAACTTGGATAGTACCAAAGACCAATATCCAAGTGTCAATCAATTTAAATCAACAACCAATAAGGTCGGATATTCTAATTAATTGAACAACGCACAACCTGTATTATTTCAATTATATAACAAAATATAATGCGGAAAAGAAATAACACAGACACTAGAATTGTGTTAACAAGGAAACCGCAAATGCAGAAAAACCCCGGGACCTAGTCCAGATTAAACATACACTGTATTAAGCCGCTATAAACACAAGCCTACTCCAAATTAACTTCGGTATGGACTGTAGTTGAACCACAACCAATCTCACACTGATCTAAGGTACAATTATGTTCCTACGCCCCTGATCCCAATAAGATATTGCGCACTTGATTCCCTTAGTGGATCTCACCCATAACCAAGAGTTGCTACGACCCAAAGTCGAAGACTTTAGTAAACAAATCTGTCTCACACAGAAAAGTCTACAAGATAGATGAATTCGTCTCCCACGAATAAACCTATGAGTTTTGTTCCGTCTTTTGATAAATAAAGGTAAACAGGAACCAATCAATAAAACTAGACTTATATTCCCAAAGAACAGCTCAGTTTTATTAATCACCTCACAATAGTATTAATCGACGCAGCAAAAAAAGATATTGTGGAATCACAAATGATAAGACGAAGATGTTTGTGATTACTTTTATATCTTTCCTATCGGAGAAATAAATCTCAAGCCAATTATTACAATTGTATTAGTACGATAGAAGATACAAGATCAGATCACACAACTATGATAAAAGTAGTATCAGTCTGGCTTCACAATCCCAATGAAGTCTTTAAGTCGTTAACCTGGTTTTAGAAGAAGAAAACCAAAGGTTAAAGGAGAATCGACTCTAGCTTAGCAAACTAGTATCACACAGAATGTGTGATGATTAGGTTTTGATAAGCACGAAAGTGCGATGTTTTTCACCCATAATTACAATAGCTAGGACTCTTTATTTCTCTAATAAACTTGTTTGTAGGTATTTTTTGTGAAATAAGCTCTTATGGAGAAAGTTGCTCGAAAAGTGGTTTTTGTACCCCGGAGAACACATGTTATTCGGACTCTCAATGTTGGTTAAGGGACACCTCAATTACTAAGGAACACCTCAACGGATAAGGGACACCTTCCTTACTATTTACACCCCATAAGTCAATTGCTAAAGGGACACCCGTACAGGATAAGGGGGAGGTCATCTTCTTTCTTTTGAATTTCAATTTTGGCGGGAATAATTGAGCTTCACGGACCAGAATTAGGGTTTGTAAATTGGAGTTGTTAGAGGGAGACTAAAGCGCTGAAACTTTTTGGGTTTTTTTTCCTAAGCCAAATAGGGCTGGTAAGGTCGTCAGAATCAACAAAATTGGGCTGGATAATTCAAATCAAATTGTTGCAGTCACCGGAAAAGTTAGGGTTCAAGTTTTGGAGTTGTTAGAGGGAGATTCGATTGCTCAGATTAATTGAGTTTTTCTTAATATATAATCAGGGTTGGTGATAGCCTTTGATTCGACCAGAATTGGCTAGAATCATGAATCTAAAGAAAATGGCATTCTCGGGTTTCTCTTCTCCGGGAAGTTCTATTATGACCTGTGAAGAATTTGTGTGAGATTCAAGTGTGGATTTGGAGTAGTACCATCTTATCGCTATCGTAGGCGTCAAAAATAAATTACACTTTCTTACTACTCAAAATATAAATATAGCAAGGGAAAGAAAGGATCGTTCCCACAGAGAAGACTAGGTTGTCAATATATTTTCGGTTTCCTATAAATACCAATGGAGCTTTTTCTGATTTTTATAAAGTAAAAATAAAATAAAAGCAAACAAAGAAATAAATAAACAAACAAATCAAGGTAGTGAGAATATTGGGTAAAGATTTCATCTTCAATTGTAAACAAGTATTTGAATGTGTGAATAGAATTCGTATTTAATCTCGCTATCATCAAAAGCCCTAGAATACCTTATTGCAAGAATACTCCGTAAATTTCCTAAATTTATCAACACACACATTAGAGATGCGTATGTGAATTCTACCTAAAGAATAACCTAACGCCTTGCGCTAATTAAGTTCAATTCCTAGGAGCATTAAGTTTTAGAAATAGGCTAATCAATGCAACTATCATACATTACGCATGACAATTCGGACAAAGGTCAATTTCTACATATGATTACAAAGATGTATCACTATAAACTATAATCATATAATGATACTCGTATTCAAGGTTATCGCTCGATGATGAACCCTAAAACAGCTATAGATATGGATGTATGTTCAATCAATTCTAGACTCAACTAAACAAACATTCAATCATATTGCAATACATCAATCATGCAATTATTATAATCAGTAGAAAGTGAACGATGGTTTTGAGAGAAAACTAACTCATAAAGATCAAAACTTGTTTTCAAAATTCAACTACATCTTTAACCAACAAGAAAACTTAGTTCATATTCATGGAGTTCATAATAAAATTGTTAATGGTGGATTTCAATTTAAAGGGTAAAATTGTAAAAAGCCAATTTTTGTAAGCTGACGTCCTGCAAAGGATAAAGCCTTCAGGCGGTGAATACTTCTTTCCATATTAATTCATTGGAGCATGTGCAACCATCCCTGAGAATTAAACATACCTACCCAGAACGGAGCATGTGGCAACCATCCCGACGGAGCATGTGGCAACCATCCCGGTTTTCTGTAGGTATACAACATTACTATTAATGCTTTAATTAAACCCTTGTGTTCGACGTGCAAACACCCATAGGCTACCTGACGGTAGGTTATACTATCCCCGTTGAACGCATGCAAGACTATCCATGTTAGTCTCACTTGCTGAAAACAAACCCAAAAATATATCTCACCCGTACAACTTCGCAAGCATATATGGAGGGTGTAGATATAGATTCAGGGGGTCCTGAGCATGCTACCATGATCACCTCGGACCCACCTTCACACATGACCGAACGGTCAAGACCAACCACGGTTGGTCCTTCCAAAACGTGCGCTCAAAGTGAGCATGACGCACGGCTAGGGTTTCTTTTAATCGTGAGCGTCCAAATTCGCCGGCATAGTTGGAAGGCTTAGATTATACCCTAAAACAAGTAGTGAAGTGATGGTACACCATTGGCGGGCCTACTTTATACCTACATGACTGACTCCCTCATAGGCAAGACGTGGTGCAAGAAACTATTTCCCAAACAAGGCTAGTTTAACGCCTTATGCAGGTTGAGAAGATCCAAAACGATCACGACCATCCGACTTCGCCGGCATAGTTGGATGGCTTAGATTGCGCCCAGGGTCATAGAGCAAGCATGTACATGCTCACCGTTGACCCAAGATACTGCATACATGGTCGGTCTCCCCAAAAGAGGTGCACGCAACCCAAAACCGATCGCTCAAAGTGGCCGGTCTAAAGCCCTAATTAGGGTTTGCGGCGCAGAAACATCTCGAGCGTCCATCTTCGCAGGCTTGGACGGAAGGCCAAGATGGAGACTTAGAAGGAACCGAGCATGCTAGCATGACCACCGTGGGCCCGACTTCATGTCTAGATGATCGGCTAAGACCGGCGGTGATCAAGATCCTCGGTACACGCGCCCAAAGGTGATAAGTCACGGCCCCTCCATAAATTCTAATCTCGACCACTCGTCTTTGCCGCCTGAGTCGAGTGGCTTAGATTAAATCTTTGCGAGTCAAGCAGGCATGGGCGTGAACACCATTGTACTACCTCCATGCAGGGCTGATCGGTTCCTCCATTGGAAGTCTCTAAGCATCCAAACATTTGGGCCGAAAGAGGCAGCATGCGCGCCTCCCATCCAACGGTCGCAAGCAAGGCTACAAGTCATCTCGTCCATCCATCTTTGCAAGCTTGGACGAATGGCTTAGGGTGCGAATAAACCAGAAAACAAGGTACCACTATGACCACCATCCGTCACTCTTCTTCACAAGGTAACCGACCAAGGCATGGCCTGTCTATACAGCCTCCAAATGGTTACCTGAAGATGGCTGCATGCGATGTTATACCAAGTTCATGGTTCACCCTGCACTATTTTCTGTGGGTCCCGCGATCCACACACTCGAGACATTAATCACGTCACAACTGGGGGATATAAACTGGGGTATTGGTCTGGCGGTTTACAACGTGCAACGCGCCATCACAAGAACGTGTTAGGAAGACATGGGTGGTTAAGTCAAGATGGGAGAAGTGGGTAATTCTGATCGTGTGACACTCACACACAACTCCACTCTTCCCTCACTCCACTTCCTCCACTTCCCACGAGAGACGTGAAGAAGGCTTAATGACTTGTATAAATAGGTTCTCCTCCCTATTTCCAAAAATGGAGGTTGGAACAACACAGAAAACCAAGTGTTAATCGTATTCAACACCCAGAGCCTGCCTGCAACATTTTCTAGCCTGCTCAACCTTCTGTTAACAAGTCATCAAATAGCCTTCACCTTCATACTCTCAACACCTTCTTCGCTTCCCTCCCTAAGATCAAATTCACATCCTTCACCTGTGACCGAAACAAATATGGAATGGCCGTGTCTTCGGTTTAGGCCAGAATTGTATAGATTACCTCTCGAATCAAAGTGCTCATCGTGCAGCACATTTGTTGAAGGTTTAAACTCACTTCTCATCCACACACACCCAAAATTACCCAAACTGGCAGAAGTAGTTTTCTCCCACAAACAATTGGCGTCTACAGTGGGAGGTTAATCTCTCGGTTGTGAAGTCGATTTCTTCAATACCAATTCAATTTCTATGATTTCAAGAATGGTGGATCTTAGGTCTGGATCAGCAACCAACGATGGAGTTAGCACCGATGACACTTCTGGTGGCACTGATATCCCAATTACTGGTGTTACAGTGCAACCCGCCAGTGTAACCAATGTGTCTCGTGGAATCGCGTCTTCTACCATCAGTACCAGTGGAGCAGGAGCAGACATTCCAGTAGGCGTGACACCTCCCATTACAAAAGACAGATTGGCTACAAATCCAGGCATTTCCTCAAGCATGACACTTCCGTCCGTCACCAGAACGACTATTACTTCCCCTTCAGGACGAGGATCTGGAGGACCCAGAGGAGGACAACCTCTTATCACCATGGTGAACTTGATGGAGAGACAAGAAACGCTCGCTAAAGCTCAGGAAGACATGGCAACCACTCAGAAGGAGGTACTCACCTTCCTTAAAACATTAACCGATCGATTACCACAAGAGTCGAGACAGCCTCAATGGCCAACAAGAGATACGTTCAGCACACCTGGAGCAGATGCCTCAGTTACGCAAGCCTACCTGAACGAAGAGTCTTATGCTGCTGACCACGCAAGAGAAAGGGACCAGGAGCGTCTCAGGGAAAGGAGCCGATCATACAACTTTATTACACGTCGACACCAGCCTCTATATCCACAAGACGTGCAGCGGATTCCTCTTCCCAGGGGATACACCTCCCCTCAATTCACCCTTTATGATGGTACCGGTAATGCTCGTGAACACGTCTATCGATTTTTAGAATCCTTAGGAGAACACGAATACAATCACGTTATCCGCCTGAAGGAATTCTCCAAATCACTTACGGGGAGATCCTATACGTGGTACAACAACATCGCACCCGACAGCATATCCAATTGGAGTGAGATGGTCAGCGCGTTTTACAAGAAGTACACTTCTTTGTATCTGAGCAAGTTACTTTATCAGGCCTAGGGAGAATCTCCAAACGGAACAAGGAACATTCAAATGATTTTGTCAAGAGGTTCAGAACACAAGCATTGGACTGCCATGAACCAAATGCCACCGAAAGACAGCTAGTGGAACTATGCATCAACGGAATGATACCCATGTTTCGCGCCCTGCTGGAAAACTTGGGATTCCAGACGTTCTCAGAGCTCCATGAAGCTGCCAAACGTTCAGCCATTACCGCCCCAACATTATTGGAAAGAACCAGGATCGTTCAGAGCGACGATTCACGAGATAATCGGGGAAACAGGCGCCTCATGAACAAGCAGTACAATACTGGCCCTTCTGTCAGTGTAGTAAACGAAGGCGGAAAGAGAAAAGCTACAGTGGCGGCAGAACAACATCCCCTGGAGCTAGCAAGGAACGCATTCAACGTACCCTGGAAAAGTACTGCAGCGGCGCTGACCTACATAGACCTAATCAAGGAAGCGACGTCAGACGTGAACGGTCCTGCCATGGAGACTACTACACTTGGGACTGATCGTCACAATGATCCTATTAATGTCAATAGTCTCATCATGAGCCAGAGGCCGGTGGATCAGGGAGCAGTTTCTCTAGTGAAAATTTTATGCGAACTTTTACACCTCTCGAAGAATCATCAGGCGGAGACGTTTGTTACAATGAACCAGATATCCCTAGAGGTGCACCTGACTCCTTCACGACCAGAGGCCTCCATCACATCAGATACATCTGTGAATAATATTGCATTTACAAAAGACGACGTGATGGCGGGAGAATGTCACAATAGGACCCTACACGTTACTGCACGCATCAAGGGTTCAGAGTTCAGGAGGGCCCTCATCGACACAGGAGAGTCTTCGAATATGATTACCCTCAAGACTCTCAGGACATCCAAGGTCCGCCCATACAAGATAATACGACAGTCTACCACAATGAAATACTTTGAAGGAAACCAGACCAGCACATACGGGGTCGTCCCTTCAACATATCACCAGTACCTGAAGACCATGCTGGATAAAGAAGCTGTTTGTATTCCTTCATCACTGTCTCATTATGCACCGATGTATGGAGTGGAGTTATTTGAACCAAGAGAAGCTCTGCGGGAAGAACCAGACAAAGTTCATTGCATGCCATTCCTTATGACGATGTCAATCCAGGAGGAGGACCGAATTGCATCCTTGAGGACTATTCCTCACAACAAATCTTTGCTAACAAGGCACTCTTCTTCATATGGTGAAGCAACGACCCACATTCACACCAAGAGGGAGACTGATGTACATTCTCCCTTCCCACTAGAATGCTACAACAACGAAGAGCCACAAGAAGAAGTGCTAGACATTCCACAACAGCTGCAAGATGTCAAACAACCTCCGAGGTAATTCAGACGCGAGATCAGGTGTGGCATGAATTCCAGAGACTTGAACCGCCTCGAGGACGACTTTCCTCTTCCTAACATCGACATGTTAGTAAACGTCACCACCAGCGGACACAGAATGTTCTCATTCATGGATGGTTACAGGGGATACAACCAGATAAGGATGTACGAGCATGACGCAAGTAAGATAGCTTTTCAAACTTCTCTTGGAAATTTTTAGTATGATATACTGCCATTTGGTTAAAGAATGCCAGTACAACGTATCAACGCTTTATGGCGGCAATCTTCCACTGGAGTTGATACCTCAAGGGAGCAGCCTCAAGAAGATAATGATGTCCACACGTCATGTCGAACAAGATCTAGTCACTCTATCATATAATGGTGCATGCCTAACATGCTATATTGGAGAATATGCACTTTTAGTCATCCTCTAGAATTCGTGAAGCTATTGAACACTCATCAACGACAGCATCCACCCTGCTGGAAAGAACCAGGCCTGCCAATATTGAAGAGCCTCATGATGTTTGTCGAAGCATATATCCCACCAGTAGGCAATACAATCTTCAGCCTTCCATAAGCAGTTTAGTTGAAGCAGCAAGAGGAAATCCACTGAGATGCAACGTCCTGCGCGTCCAACATCACCAACTCCAACTACAACCCCAGCACCCTATGCACAACTACCGTAATGGTGAAATACGTCAAAGATATTCCATATCTGGATCGACAGTAACTGCATCAGTGAGATACGCTTTCAGAATTTGTCTCCCGTAAAAGAAGTAGTTGTGTTACCAAAGGAGTGTGACTGGGAGCACTGCCCATCTCAAAGACATCCTCATGAACCTAGCATGGCAACACCTATCAAGTCGAAAGCTCTGCATACGCATGGGCAGGGGACTGTCTTCCCCTTCTCTACTTCATGAAGAAATATCAAGAAAGCCATCGGTTCTAGTTTGGATCCACTACTATACGAAGACTGTCAAGTCCGTACCCGCAACTATCACGCCTCTCCCTGCCAGTCTCTTCTGATGCTGCCAAAAACCGTTGTTTCTGATAACATCCAAAGCTTCACCGTATCAATGAACACCGCGTATAAAGACCCATTGGGCATACAATATAGATCCACTTAGATCACACTTGGGTACTGAGGCTCGGTATGAAATTCCTTCGCCATCAGTCAAGGAATTATCCAAGAGATGGTCAGTCAGAAGCATGCTTCAACGCTCACCAGGAGCCGCCTGCATGTTAGCTTCAGACTGCTTCAACATTACCGCTAGGAGCTACCTCCATGTTCGCTTCAGAAGCCGTATCCAACTCTCCGAGACGCTCCAGAATCTGCTCCAACGCTCTACAAGACCTGATCGCTCCAGAAGTTGCTTCAACACGTTTATGTTTGAGCAAAACAAGCGCGAAGTGGGTCCCATGTTCGAGCAGTCACCAAAGCTGGTGTCGATTCAAGGCAGCAAGAATGGCGTTTGGTCAACGTAGCAGGTTCAGTGTTTGGTCGAAATAATAAGGATGACACTCGAATGTTCAACTGAAGCAGGCACAGCAAGCCCACGTTCGATCAAGTAGGCGCATGATGAGTCCCACGGTTAAGAGAATTAGGCGGGACCACATGCATATCAAGAAATCATAGGACATGGAAAAAGTTTGAAAACATGCACACGATGGACCCATATTCGATCGAAGCATGCACAACTTCCCATGTTTGAAGCAAACATGCCCATATCAGGTTCCACGTTCGATCACGCAGGCGCAGTAGACCCATGAATGAAGCAAGTGCAACAGTCCGTCGATTAGGCACACCCCCACGATTGAGCATGTGCAGTAGTCCCTCGATCGAAGCAGGCACAACAAGTTCGACTGAAACAAGCAAAACCTACATCATGCTAGGGGAACGCTCACCTACACGCCTCTTAAACGTGACATCCTCCGAGGACAGGATAACCCGTCTCTCCTGGTAACATCTAACTTTGTCTCAAAAGTTTATCATTATTTGTCACCATCTCATGCCTACCCTATAATAGTGTAACCATTGCATGCTAGGCAGGGGACTTAATGTTGATGGTGGATTTCTATTTAAAGGGTAAAATTGTAAAAAAGCCAATTTTTGTAAGCTGACGTCCTGCAAAGGATAAAGCCTTCAGGAGGTGAATACTTCTCTCCATATTAATTCATTGGAGCATGTGCAACCATCCCTGAGAATTAAACATACCTACCCAGAACGGAGCATGTGGCAACCATCCCGACGGAGCATGTGGCAAGCATCTCGGTTTTCTGTAGGTATATAGAATTACTATTAATTCTTTAATTAAAGCCTTGTGTTCGACGTGCAAACACCCATAGGCTACCTGACGGTAGGTTATACTAGCCCCGTTGAACGCATGCAAGACTATCCATGTTAGTCTCACTTGCTGAAAACAAACCCAAAAATATATCTCACCTGTCCAACTTCGCAAGCATAGATGGAGGGTGTAGATATAGATTCAGGGGGTCCAGAGCATGCTACCATGATCACCTCGGACCCACCTTCACACATGACTGAACGGTCAAGACCAACCACGGTTGGTCCTTCCAAAACGTGCGCTCAAAGTGAGCATGACGCACGGCTAGGGTTTCTTTTAATCGTGAGCGTCCAACTTCGCCGGCATAGTTGGACGGCTTAGATTATACCCTAAAACAAGTAGTGAAGTGATGGTACACCATTGGCGGGCCTACTTTCTACCTACATGATCGACTCCCTCATAGGCAAGCCGTGGTGCAAGAAACTATTTCCCAAACAAGGCTAGTTTAACGCCTTATGCAGGTTGAGAAGATCCAAAACGATCACGACCATCCGACTTCACCGGCATAGTTGGATGGCTTAGATTGCGCCCAGGGTCATAGAGCAAGCATGTACATGCTCACCGACCTAAGATGCTGCATACATGGTCGGTCTCCCCAAAAGAGGTGCACGCAACCCAAAACCGATCGCTCAAAGTGGCCGGTCTAAATCCCTAATTAGGGTTTGCGGCGCAGAAACATCTCGAGCGTCCATCTTCGCAGGCTTGGACGGAAGGCCAAGATGGAGACTTAGAAGGAAACGAGCATGCTAGCATGACCACCGTGGGCCCGGCTTCACGTCTAGCTGATCGTCCAAGACCGGCGGTGATCAAGCTCCTCGGTACACGCGCCCAAAGGTGATATGTCACGGCCCCTCCATAAATTCTAATCTCGACCACTCGTCTTTGCCGCCTGAGTCGAGTGGCTTAGATTAAATCTTTGCGAGTCAATTAGGCATGGGCGTGAACACAATTGTACTACCTCCATGCAGGGCTGATCGGTTCCTCCATTGGAACTCTCTAAGCATGCAAACGTTTGGGCCGAAAGAGGCAGCATGCGCGCCTCCCATCCAACGGTCGCAAGCAAGGCTACGAGTCATCTCGTCCATCCAGATTTGCAAGATTGTACGAATGGCTTAGGGGGAAAATCAACCAGCAAACAAGGTATCACTATGACCACCATCCGTCACTCTTCTTCACAAGGTAACCGACCAAGGCATGGCCTGTCTATACAGCCTCCAAACGGTTACCTGAAGATGGATGCATGCGATGTTATACCAAGTTCATGGTTCACCCTGCACTATTTTTTGTGGGTCCCGCGATCCACACACTCGAGACATTAATCACGTCACAACTGGGGGATACAAACTGGGGTATTGGTCTGGCAGTTTACAGCGTGCAGCGTGCAATGCGCCATCACAAGAATGTGTTAGGAAGACATGGGCGGTTAAGTCAAGATGGGAGAAGTGGGCAGTTCTGATCGTGTGACACTCACACACAACTCCACTCTTCCCTCACTCCACTTCCTCCAATTCCCACGAGATACTTGAAGAAGGATTAATGACTTGTATAAATAGGTTCTCCTCCCTATTTCCAAAAACGGAGGTTGGAACAACACAGAAAACCAAGTGTTAATCGTATTCAACACCCAGAGCCTGCCTGCAACATTTTCTAGCCTGCTCAACCTTCTGTTAACAAGTCATCAAATAGCCTTCACCTTCATACTCTCAACACCTTCTTCACTTCCCTCCCTAAGATCAACCTCACATCCTTTACCTGTGACCGAAACAAATCTGGAACGGCCGTGTCTTCGGTTTAGGCCAGAATTGTATAGATTACCTCTCGAATCAAAGTTCTCATCGTGCAGCACATTTGTTGAAGGCTTAAACTCACTTCTCATCCACACACACCCAAAATTACCCAAACTGGCAGAAGTAGTTTTCTCCCACAAACAAAAACGCATAGAAGAAAGCATCATGTTTTAAACCCCAGAAAACAAAAAAATAGCAGCAGCTCTCCCTAATGGAGATATCCCCAGGTTTAGAGAAAAAGTTTTCTATTTATATGCCTCACCCAAAAGGATACTCAAAAGTAGGTCAAGTCTTCTCAAAACCCATCTCCAATTTGTCCACCAAGCCACGTGTGAAAACATATCTTCTGGAAATTCTGGGTCCAAAATTGGTTGTCGGATTGATGATGTCATCACCGGAATCCGGTCACCGGTAAACTATCTCCGACCACCTAAGCATGTATCCGACTATCGTAACTCCTAGCAACTCACTATCCTTCTCTGTAGTTCATACACTCACAATTCAGATTCATACGTCACAAGTGAACTATCTAACCAATTCTTGGATTCTTGCGGAAACGTGCCCAAAAGCGTAACTCCAAACTCATATATGATGCGGCCGACTCTTGCGTTCGACTCATACCCCCTTCACGATTCACTGAAACATTACGATTCATGCTTCAGGTTCCGAAATATGGCAACCGGAACTATGCTCACTGGCTCTCCATTCTTGTTGCGTTTTCGCACTGTTTATGCAGTCTTGTTGCAACTTCAAGCCTTCACCCCCTGCAATGTCAATTACTCAACTCTCATTCCCTGTGCATCACCTCTTAACATCAATAATTCCACTGCCCTTAAAACCATGAATAGCAGCACCATCAAAGCCAAGCTCTTCTTCCCTGCTATCAGTGACCGATCAGCCACCATCATTGTTGTCTTGCCTGCACTCTCAGTTCATACCACCAATCTCCATAACCATCTGCCTCTTCACTTCCTTGTTCTGGCAGCAGCTCAACAACAATTACAGTACCATAATTCCTCTAAGTATTCAGTTGACACCCAGTTCTTGAGATACCATTCAACACAACCAGCTGCAACTCCTCTGTATTCTTGTTTATCTGTATCAACTCCAACTACAGTCGTTAACATTATGACCAGACCGCAGCTGCATCATCTCAGCATTAGCACATCGCGAGAACAACACAACTCATGGAAGCAACAGCATAGCACTTCAAGTTCATTCACAGCTACACTTCTGTTTTACTCCATCTTGTAGCCTTCTAATCCATGTATTAGCCATTTCCACTAACACCACCAAGCCGCTGCAACAAACATCAAACTCAAGAACCATTAATCAACTTCAACTCAACTGCGTAAACCCATCTTTACACCCTGCCATTTCTAGCATCACCAGCAATTGTACCTTCCTTGTAACTGCAGCTTCGATCCACCAGAACTGCACCTACAATTCATTTGTAGCTGCAACCACTTCAGCTGCACCAGCAGTATCACCATATTGAATAATCAAACCCCAATACAATCCAAAACACTTATAATTTGCTGCCATATCTCCATCCCTCTTAAGCCTCCAATTCCAGCTCATAACCAGTCACAATTCCAACAATACCATAATATTTCATTTCACCACCTGAGCTTCATTGTCACCAACACAAGACTTACAACATCTTCTCGATTCAAAACCCTAAGCTTATTATCGCTACCAACTGTCGTCTGCTCCATCAGTTTATAACTCAACAGATATCTTCTTCTATTCTTGGTTCAAACACAGATTCAAGGAAAACCCCATTTTAACTCGATGACAGGAACATCAATTTTATGTACTTTGCTGACTGAACAACTCCCCAACTCTTCAATCAACAGAAAACCCCTCTCTAGATCTTAACTTCCATTTCAATCTAGAACCAAAACTTCATCATCTTCTTCTCACACCAACTGCAACAACAGAACTTGACACACCTCTCCATTTCTTCATCGATTCTCTGATTTCTACATCTCATCTGTGCTTGAATTTATCTTCACAAATCGAACCATCTTGCTGTCAAATCTTCAATTAAATCATGGTAACATATCTGATTTCTTCTCTTCATTTAATCATCTCACTGATTCATGAATCTCATCTGTAGCTATCTGAACTTGAAGAAAAGAAGGGTTCTGTTGTCTGAAACAACACCACCAATTCGACCAAGTTAGGTCTAACAATCTGGGACAGCTATTAACACCCATGGGTGCTTTTAGTGAGACTCCACTGGTTGTCCCTTATCCTTGACTGGGCTCCATGTATCAACATCCTGCGAAATGACTAAATGTCCCTTCTTGCTCAAAACGGCTGGTTTCTCCTTCTTTTGCATCGTATGACTTCAAAACACCTAAATAAGCTCAAAAGCAAACATAAGATACAAAATTTACAAAAAAACACGCAAAGAAAGCATAAATACCATATGTAAAATTAGGTGTTTTAGACACCTATCACCAGCCTGTTTTGATGAATCAGGGTTGCTAAGTCCCTTAGAATCGAGAAAATATGAAGGAATACGTGGATTGGACAAAACAAAGTTGAAGATGATATTCACGGGATTGTGTTAGGTGGAAACATGTACTGCACATGTTAGAGGTACTCGAGCAACATTTTGGAGTGTGAAAGAGTTATTAAAGGAGACTATTTCGTGAAATCAACACCAGCAGATTCGTGTGAGTAAAAATCAAAGAAATAAGAGGAAAAAAAATCTTGGAAGAATAATGGAGAATATTTGGCATTAATCTGAGATTATTTGGAGGCTGTCGGGTATAAATAGTCTGATGAGGAGTTGAGTAAAGGATATCGAGAGTTGGGGAGAAGAATAGAGAGTTGCAGAGAAGAAGAAGACGAAGAACACGGACGACTAAGTAGGTCTGTCGTTTTAAAACTGTCACTATTTCTTCCATGAACGACAGATTTTCTGCGACAGTTTCCAAATATAGTTCTTCTGTAACAAAAGCTTAAGCTGTAACGGTCGGTTTGTAGCGGCCATTAACCGTTGCAAATTCACAGTTTATAGTATTTTCTCTTCTTTTCTTCATTGTAAGCACCATTTAAGCTATACAAAATATATTTTCAGAGTGTTTACAATATGAGTAGCTAAACCCCTATACTGGGTCGACGGAGGAATCCAAATTTCATACGTGGGTAATTATAATTAATTCTTTATATGACTTTTGCACTAATTAAAATATAATTATGATTTGGAAAAATTAGTTATCATTTTATTAGATGGGCCATGCTTGCTTAGATGTTTGATGTCCCATGCTTACGATTTATAACTAATGTTTGGAGAATCTACCTTGGAAAAAATAAGAGTCCTTGTTGTTTTATTTATTGAGCCATAATTATTGAAGAATAAATAATTGAACCTATTGATATAAATTCGGTGGAATCCTAGACCCAGTAACTCTCTCTTTTATTATTTTCGTTAAACCTTTAAGTTTAATCACAACAACGTACGAGTGAACGACAACCCTTTTACTGCTACAACAACAAATTAAAAACTTTATTAATTTTGGCGCCGCATACGCGGACTTGTTTTTAGATTAATTTTTAGGTTTATTTTTATTTTGTACATTGTTTTATTTTCATTTTAGATTTTATTTTTTCATTTTTGCGCGTTTCTTTTTGTATTTCTTTTCATGGACTTTTTGAGGATGATGACTTCTTCTGAGGAGACATCGCCTACGATGACGCTGGCGGAATATAAGCGTAGAAAGTCAAATTATCAGGAAACATCATGTGAGATGACGCTTGCTGAATATATGCGTAGGCAATGGTATGGAGTTTCTTCTCCACATGAGGTAAGTGAAGAATCACATCAAACTATATATGAGAAGTATTACAAACACACACCACCTAGTTTGGAACAAATATTGAGAATTCTAGAATTCCAAAGATTATTTAATGATGATGATGATTATGATCAGTCTTGTAGTGTCTCTCTGTTCCAGACAGAATTTGTGGATTACCATGTGGATGATTGTGTATATGATTTGTATAATTCCATTGATGAATCTATCTCACAAGATAATTCACCCAACTTAGACGTTGTTTCTAGGCCCCTAAACTTCTAAAAGTTGCCTAATTTAGGGTTAGAATTGTGTGCTTCTAAAGTGTTGTTGGATTACTTTGCATCTAAGTACCCATAGGACTTGCATGTTCCTGATATCGTGAATGAATCAATTGATATTTCTCCAGTCTCAATAGAATCCCCATATTTTGTTCTTTACGCACTTCCATGTGCAGTAAAAACTTGGTTTAGGGGTAAATCTTGTTTTCTGACAGTTTCAGTGTCCCCATTTTTCATAAAATAATTGTGAAGCTGTCGTTTGTAAATTTTGTATTTTGGGTCGATCCCCAAGTTTTCAGGTTATTAGTTTATGGGGATCCGTTTTTGTACATTCCAGTAGGTATAATTATTATTTTTTTTTTTTTTTTTGAATTTCTCATCTTAATTTTTACGTTGGATGACTCAATTACATTGAGGAAAATGTAATATTTAAGTGTGGGGGAGTGGGTATTAACTTTTTCTTGTAATGTTTTTAGGAATTTTTCTTGCATATTGTGACCAGCTGTGTAGCGGGTCTAAAAAAATAATAAAATATATATTATGACCAGATGTGTAGCGGGTCTCTCTTAAAATAAATAAATAAATTGTGTCGCGTCTTATGTATGGCATTTGTCATGACCAGCTGTGTAGCGGGTCTAAATCTCTCTTATTATATGACCAGCTGTGTAGCGGGTCAATTTTATGTTTTGCTCGAGGACTAGCAAAATTTAAGTGTGGGGGATTTGATAAGCACGAAAGTCCGATGTTTTTCACCCATAATTATAATAGCTAGGACTCTTTATTTCTCTAATAAACTTGTTTGTAGGTGTTTTTTGTGAAATAAGCTCTTATGGAGAAAGTTGCTCGAAAAGTGGTTTTGTACCCCGGAGGACACATGTTATTCAGACTCTCCATGTTGGTTAAGGGACACCTCAATTACTAAGGAACACCTCAACAGATAAGGGACACCTTCCTTACTATTTACACCCCAAAGGGCAAGTGCTAAAGGGATACCCCTACAGGATAAGGGGGAGGTCATCTTCTTCCTTTTGAATTTCAATTTTTTCGGGAATAATTGAGCTTCACGGACCAGAATTAGGGTTTGTAAATTGGAGTTGTTAGAGGGAGACTAAAGCGCTGAAACTTTTTGGGTTTTCTTTCCTAAGCCAAACAGGGCTGGTAAGGTCGTCGGAATCAACAAAATTGGGCTGGATAATTCAAATCAAATTGTTGCAGTCACCGAAAAAGTTAGGGTTCAAGTTTTGGAGTTGTTAGAGGGAGATTCGATTGCTCAGATTAATTGAGTTTGTTCTTAATGTATAATAAGGGTTGGTGATAGCCTTTGATTCGACCAGAATTGGCTAGAATCGTAAATCTGAAGAAAATGGCATTCTCGGGTTTCTCTTCTCCGGAAAGTTCTATTCTGACCTGTGAAGAATTTGGGTGAGATTCAAGCGTAGATTTGGGGTACTATCATCCTGTTTCGATGATTCGGGGTTTGTAAGTCCCTTATAATCGAGAAAATATAAAGAAATACGTGGATTGGACAAAACAGAGTTGAAGAGGATATTCACGGGATTGTGTTAGGTGGAAACGTGTACTGCACATGTCAGAGGTACTCGAGCAACATTTTGGAGTATGAAAGAGTTATAAAAGGAGACTATTTCGTGAAATCAACAACAACAGATTCGTGAGAATAAAAATCAAAGAAATAAGAGGAAATAAAACCGTGGAAGAATAATGGAGAATATTTGGCATTAAACTGAGATTAATTGGAGGCTGTCGGGTATAAATAGTCTGCTGAGGAGTTGAGTAAAGGATATCGAGAGTTGGGGAGAATAATAGAGAGTTGCAGAGCAACTTCTCTGCTGATGCAGAGAAGAAGAAGACGAAGAACACAAACGACTAAGTAGGTCTATCATTTTAAAACTGTCACTGTTTCTTCCATGAACGACAGTTTTTCTGCGACAGTTTCCAAATATAGTTCTTCTGTAACAAAAGGTTAAGCTATAACGGTCAGTTTGTAGAGGCCATTAACCTTTGCAAATTCCCGGTTTATAGTATTTTCTCTTCTTTTCTTCATTTTAATCACCATTTGAGCTATAAAAAAATATTTTTAGAATGTTTACAATATGAGTAGCTAAACCACTACACTGGGTCGACGGAGGTATCCGAATTTCATACGTGGGTAATTTTAATTAATTATTTATATGACTTTTGCACTAATTAAAATAGAATTTTGATTTGAAAAAATTAGTTATCATTTTATTAGATGGGTCATGCTTGCTTAGATGTTTGATGTCCCATGCTTACGATTTATAACTAATGTTTGGAGAATCTACCTTGGCAAAAATAAGAGTCAGTATTGTTTAATTTATTGAGCTATAATTGTTGAAGAATAAATAGATGAACCTATTGATATAAATTCGGTGGAATCCTAGACCCAGTAACTCTCTCTTTTATTATTTTCGTTAAACCTTTAAGTTTAATCACAACAACGTACGAGTGAACGACAACCCTTTTACTGCTACAACAACAAATTAAAAACTTTATTAATTTTGGCGCCGCATACGCGGACTTGTTTTTAGATTAATTTTCAGGTTTATTTTTATTTTGTACATTGTTTTATTTTCATTTTAGATTTTATTTTTTCATTTTTGCGCGTTTATTTTTGTATTTCTTTTCATGGACTTTTTGAGGATGCTGACTTCTTCTGAGGAGACATCGCCTACGATGACGCTGGCGGAATATAAGCGTAGAAAGTCAAATTATCAGGAAACATCATGTGAGATGACGCTTGCTGAATATATGCGTAGGCAATGGTATGGAGTTTCTTCTCCACATGAGGTAAGTGAAGAATCACATCAAACTATATATGAGAAGTATTACAAACACACACCACCTAGTTTGGAACAAAGATTGAGAATTCTAGAATTCCAAAGATTATTTAATGATGATGATGATCAGTCTTCTAGTGACTCCCTGTTCCAAGCAGAATTTGTGGATGACCATGTGGATGATTGTGTAGATGATTTGCATAATTCCATTGATGAATCTATCTCACAAGATAATTCACCCAACTTAGACGTTGTTTCTAGACCCCTAGACTTCTAAAAGTTGCCTAATTTAGGGTTAGAATTGTGTGCTTCTAAAGTGTTGTTGGATTACTTTGCATCTAAGTACCCAGAGGACTTGCATGTTCCTGATATCGTGAATGAATCAATTTATATTTCCCCAGTCTCAATAGAATCCCCATATTTTGTTATTTACGCACTTCCATGTGCCGTAAAAACTTGGTTTAGGGGTAAATATTGTTTTTTGACAGTTTCAGTGTCCCCATTTTTTCATAAAATAATTATGAAGTTGTCGTTTGTAAATATTGTATTTTGGGTCATTCCCCAAGTTTTCAGGTTATTGGGTCGACCGATCGGAGGTCCCGAAGGGCCCGTAGGGAGGGAGTCCCTTTTATGTTCACTTTTTTGTCAAATGAAACCTAACACAAATGTTCAATTTGATAAAAAGATTGGAAATGAATTTGATGGTAGTCTTTGGGACATGAATAGTCTAAAATGTCCGTCCTTTTAGTTTAATTATTATAACTCCTTATACATCTTATTTTTTCAGGGGTATAATTGGCAACCAAACTTCAATATAACATATCTAAAAATCGGTGCCTTACAATTTTACAAATTTTATATCATTTGAAAGGATTTTAAAAAATCTACGCAACGAGTACAAACAACAATATATAATTTAGTGTTTTTACGAAAAATTCGATGTTGACTTTTAAAATTTAATGTATACCCATTATGCAAAGCACTACAAAGGATGCATAATACATGGGGAAATTGGTGCAAACCACCACAAATGATACATAATACATGGGGTAAATTGATTGAAACCACCACAAAAGATGCATACAAAATGGTAGAAATTTACGAAAACTACCATAAATTAAATGCATAACAATTTTAGCCTTATAACACCATTACGCATAACGGTGTTTCGATTTTCTTCGGTCGTCCCTCCCCACTGTGGCAGCGGTGATCTAGTTAGTTTATGGGGATCCGTTTTTGTACATTCCAGTAGGTATAATTATTTAATTATTTTTGTTTATTTTATTTTTGTTTATTCTATTTTTATTTTTTGAATTTCCCATCTTAATTTTTACGTTGGATGACTCAATTACATTGAGAACAATGTAATATTTAAGTGTGGGGGAGTGGGTATTAACTTTTTATTGTAATGTTTTCAAGAATTTTTCTTGCATATTATGACCAGCTTTGTAGCGGGTCTCTCTAAAAAAAAAAAAAAAAAAATTGTGTCGCGTCTTATGCATGACATTTATCATGACCAGCTGTGTAGCGGGTCTAAATCTCTCTTATTATATGACCAGCTGTGTAGCGGGTCAATTTTATGTTTTACTCGAGGACTAGCAAAATGTAAGTGTAGGGGATTTGATAAGCACGAAAGTGCGATGCTTTTCACCCATAATTACAATAGCTAGGACTCTTTATTTCTCTAATAAACCTGTTTGTAGGTGTTTTTTGTGAAATAAGCTCTTATGAAGAAAGTTGCTCGAAAAGTGGTTTTTGTACCCCGGAGGACACATGTTATTCGGACTCTCAATGTTGGTTAAGGGAAACCTCAATTACTAAGGAACACCTCAACGGATAAGGAACACCTTCCTTACTATTTACACGTCATCTTCTTCCTTTTGAATTTCAATTTTGGAGGGAATAATTGAGCTTCACGGACCAGAATTAGGGTTTGTAAATTGGAGTTGTTAGAGGGAGACTAAAGCGCTGAAACGTTTTGGGTTTTCTTTCCTAAGCTAAACAGGGCTGGTAAGGTCGTCGGAATCAACAAAATTGGGCTGGATAATTCAAATCAAATTGTTGCAGTCACCGGAAAAGTTAGGGTTCAAGTTTTGGAGTTGTTAGAGGGAGATTCGATTGCTCAGATTAATTGAGTTTGTTCTTAATGTATAATCAGGGTTGGTGATAGCCTTTGATTCGACCAGAATTGGCTAGAATCGTGAATCTGAAGAAAATGGCATTCTCGGGTTTCTCTTCTCCGGGAAGTTCTATTCTGACCTGTGAAGAATTTGGGTGAGATTCAAGCGTGGATTTGGAGTAGTACCAGCCTGTTTCGATGAATTAGGGTTGGTAAGTCCCTTAGAATCGAGAAAATATGAAGGAATACGTGGATTGGACAAAACAGAGTTGAAGAGGATATTCACGGGATTATTTTAGGTGGAAACATGTACTGCACATGTCAGAGGTACTCGAGCAACATTTTGGAGTGTAAAAGAGTTATAAAAGAAGACTATTTCGTGAAATCAACACCAGCAGATTCGTGAGAATAAAAATCAAAGAAATAAGAGGAAATAAAACCGTGGAAGAATAATGGAGAATATTTGGCATTAAACTGAGATTATTTGGAGGCTGTCGGGTATAGATAGTATGCTGAGGAGTTGAGTAAAGGATATCGAGAGTTGGGGAGAAGAATAGAGAGTTGCAGAGAAACTTCTCTGCTTCTGTAGAGAAGAAGAAGAAGAAGAACACAGACGACTAAGTAGGTATGTCGTTTTAAAACTGTCACTGTTTCTTCCATGAACGACAGTTTTTCTGCGACAGTTTAAAAATATAGTTCTTCTGTAACAAAAGCTTAAGCTGTAACGGTCAGTTTGTAGCGGCCATTAACCATTGCAAATTCCCGGTTTATAGTATTTTCTCTTCTTTTCTTCATTGTAAGCACCATTTGAGCTATAAAAAAATATTTTGAGAGTGTTTACAATATGAGTAGCTAAACCCCTACACTGGGTCGACGGAGGAATCCGAATTTCATACGTGGGTAATTTTAATTAATTCTTTAAATGATTTTTGCACTAATTAAAATAGAATTATGATTTGAAAAAATTAGTTATCATTTTATTAGATGGGTCATGCTTGCTTAGATGTTTGATGTCCCAGGCTTACGATTTATAACTAATGTTTGGAGAATCTACCTTGGCAAAAATAAGAGTCCTTGTTGTTTTATTTATTGAGATATAATTGTTGAAAAATAAATAATTGAACTTATTGATATAAATTCGGTGGAATCCTAGACCCAATAACTCTCTCTTTTATTATTTTCGTTAAACCTTTAAGTTTAATCTCAACAACGTCCGAGTGAACGACAACCCTTTTACTACTATAACAACAAATTAAAAAAATTATTTGGTTTCCCAGTTGCTAGAGTTCTCCCTTATATAGTCTTTCAAATCAGGGTTTGCAATCAATGTTAGCTTGGTAACAAAGCATTTAATATTCACCGTTAGATGAAAACTTGATTAGATTCAAGCTAATATTTATCAACTGTTAGATCGAAAACTTAGCTTGTTATACACACATGTACTAGACAATTTTGGTTTTGTGTAACCGTACCCAAACTTGTACATTAGTTGGTTCAACACTAGTTAACCAAATGGTTATCCAAATGACAACTTTCATATCAACCATATTCTTCTTCACCATAACTAGTCCAAATGACTCAAATAAACTAGTTAGAGAGTTGTTCAATTGCTATGAGATCCCATGTACTACACAAGACACAGTTTAAGCAAAATCGATGTGATTCACTCGAATCGATTCATGAACTATAAAGCCACGGTTTGCAATAGCATTCCTTATTTTATTATGATAAGTTCACAAACATCGTTTTTAGACATAACCTACTCAAGTTCGCGGACTTAAATTCCCGGACGGAGTTTACAAACTCCAACAGAAATTCTCAGGTTCGAGAACTACGCCAGTTCATGGACTGGTTTCCTAGACTGAGCTTGTATGCTGAGTTCGTGGACTGAGCTCACACACTACTCCGGTTTCACTTGATCAATAAAGTTCACAAACTTCGGTTCAAGCAATAAGGACTTATACATATATGTGTTACCACAACAATGCTTATATCCTCCAATGGTTATATTGTCTAAACCCTCATTTCAATCATTGAAACATTCTCAGAGGACGTTATATAGTTGTTATTCACAAACTATTTTTCGTCTGAGTGATTTCCAAAATGATTGAAACATAACATGACTTTTTTCACTAGGTAAAGATGAACTTGGATAAATCTAAATCTTTACCAACACATATTTCTAGAAATAGATAAGCGAGATATACTCAGCTCGAAATGACATATGTGTATAATCTTAGTATATATAGTAATACGACTTTTGTCTCAAGATAGGAAATATAGTAGATAGACTTTTGAGTGATAGATAAGTTCAAGTCTCCACATACCTTTTAGTCGATGAAGATCCACTGGTTCCTTGAGTAGTCCTTCGTCTTGTATGATGATCTCCATGGAGTTCTTGAGCACAACTACACTTTTTATCCTAGTACGAGACCTTAGCTATAGTAGACTAGAAATCAAGACTTTATAGTTTTGATCACTAAAATTGACAAACATGCTTGAGATAGCAAGGCATGCGAGTTCGACCGAGCAATGCCCTAACATTTTCAATTGGTCCAACTACATGTTTCGCTCGGTGGTTTCTTCGAGACACCTATTACGGTCAACCTAGCAATTCTAAAAAGAACAACAACCATGGAAACAAATTGTCATTATATATAGAGCCGATAAAAAAATACAAGAGTCAAAATTAAAATAATTCTTTTATTTATTTATTATGGAGGTCGTGACGTTATGACACATGCGAAATTATAAACCAGCTTATAAAACAAAATTTAGAAAACTTAGGCAAGATAAAGGACGCTCTGGATTCATTCATGGGAAAGTTAAATCTACGACTGTAAATGATCAGTTTAATTAAATTTCAATAATAAATATTCTATTGAAATTTCATAATAAATGTTTCTCCAATTAATCAAATAAATATATTTTCATTAATACAGTACATAATAAGTTCATTTTATATTAAATCGGTAGGCATAATGGTCGTTGTGATGGTGGTGGTGGGGGGTGGATCGGCGGGGGGATATGGTGGTGTGTGTTGCTGAGAATGGTGGAGTGATATAAGGAGAAGTTGTAGTGGGATGAGAAAGGTGTCCTAAGGTAGAGAAATTATTTTATTAGCCTTGGTTAAAAAAAAAATTTGATATTATAATTTTTAAATTTTTTTTTTATATCAAAATAAATCTAAAGGCTAGGTTTTTCTAGGAAGAAGATAAATCGATAGCAGTGGTTTTAAGATTTTGTCGGGTCGGGTCAATGCTACACGCGAACCAATTGTAACAGATAATTTAGTTTCCCATATCTCTTTCTATTCCCATTTTTTGTCATGATTTTTGTTTCTGCCATTTCTTCTCGACTTCATGTGATTATGCATGCTTGAGAATTAGTACATGGTAATAGGTAAAGAGAGAAGATAAGTAGATAAGAAATGAAATGGATCGGGAATTACAAATTATTAAACTTTAGGAAAATAAATAAACACAAATCTATGTAAATTTGGAATAATTTATATCAACAAAGGGAGAAAAGTAATTCTTGAAGTTAACAGATTTTGTAGGATTAATCTGATTGATGGATAACTTACACAAGATAAAGGACCATATGGATTCATTTTTGGGAAAATCTACGGCTGTAAAATGATTAGCTTAATTAACTTTCAATAATAAATGTTCTATTAATATATTTCATAATAAAATGTTTCTTTAATTAATCAAGTAAATATATTTTCATTAATACAAATAAATTTATTTTGTATTAAATCAGTAGGCATTAATGGTGGGTGGTGGATCGGCGGTGGGGATAATGGTGGTGGGTGTTGGTGAGAATTGTTGAGTGATGACGATAATGGTGGTGGTGATGAAAGAAGTAGTGGTAGTCGGATGAGAAGGTGTCCTAAGGTAGATAAACTATTTAGTTACCCTTGGTTAATTTTTTTTTAAGTTGATATTAATTTTTTTCTTTATTTCCTTAATTTTTTAAAAATAAAAATAAAAATTAAAGGCCAGATTATTCTAGAGAGAAGATAAATCAACAACTGTGGTTTTAAGATATGTCGGTTCGGGGCAGGAAA
Source organism: Papaver bracteatum (assembly GCA_023529315.1). Taxonomy (NCBI): domain Eukaryota; kingdom Viridiplantae; phylum Streptophyta; class Magnoliopsida; order Ranunculales; family Papaveraceae; genus Papaver; species Papaver bracteatum. The sequence goes on from JAJJWX010001287.1 coordinate 3,523,366, forward strand.
GAAGATGAAAACCTATAAAAAAAATTGACCATGTACAAGGCTACACGCGAATTAATTGTAATTGATTTTGTTTCTCATATCATTCTCATTTTGTCATGATTTTTGTTTCTGCCATTTCTCCTCGACCTCATGTGATTATGCATGCTTGAAAAATAGTTCATGGTAATAGGTATGGAGAGAAGATACGTAGATAAAAAACGAAATGGATCAAGAATTACAAATTATTAAATTTTAGGAAAATGAATAAACACAAATCTATGTAACTTAGGAATAATTTATATAATCAAAGGGAGGAACCTAATTCATGAAGCTAACAGATTTTGTAAGATTAATCTGATTGATTTTGAAGTAATTTTGCGTTTTCAGTTTTGTTACAAATTTGGTGAACAACCTTTGATGATTTATTTGTTTTCGAAGTAAGGACACTACTTTTTTTTGAAGAAGTGAATGAAGAAGTGTTATTTTACCCATATGCCCATATGAATTTGAGGAGTTTGTTAACGATTAACTATGTTTGTCCTAAAGGATTGTATGACTTTCAGACATAATATTACAAGATTTGAAGCTAAGGACATGTTTATTAACCAACACCTCAAAAACATTTAGACTTGGATCGACTGGATCGATTTTTCGCTAACAGTTATGATATGTATACACCGATGGATATATTTGAAATACAAATTCTTTCCCGTGTCGTTACGGGGATCAGGATGCATTCTGGGGAAAGCTAAATCTATGGTTGTGGTTTGTTCAAATTAAAATTAATCATTATGAGTGTTTTATTAATTAGTGTCTCATTAATCTCTCATAATAATGAATAATTTATTAAATTTTGATCATTAAATGTCCTTTTAATTAATCTAATAAATATTTATTTTTATATTGATAAATAATTTTAATGGTACTTGGATCAGTGTAAGTGTACTTCACATGGTTATGGTTTAGGTGTCCTAGATTTTACCACTCTGGGTGAACTTGGTGATGATACTTTATATTTTTTTAATAGGTTGAAGAATTGTATCGTCAATAACGATATTAGTAGGAGTGTTGGGAAATTTCTTTTTTATAGGCTAGGTGTCGCTATTCAGAAGGGGGTTGGTGCTCAGCTTGTTGCTAGGTTACCAACTAAAGGTCTGTATGACTCTGTTTAGTCTTCTTTACCTTAAAAATTATTTAGTTAATTATTTTTTATAGAAAAATCAATTTATACAAAATATATAAAAATATTATTTTTACATTAATAGATAAAAATTTCTCATTAATTTTAACTTGCATTATACAAGGACGTTTAATAATGTAAAAATACATTAGAGCAATAAAGGTTAATACTGCAAAAATCATCTTCAAAATAACTTAGAATTTAAATAAATAAATCTACAACATTACAAGAAACATGTGGCGGCACTGGTGGATTTGAGGCCCAAGGAACAACAGCCATGTTTTGTGAGTGGTCACCCATTGAATGTGATACAAGAGGAGGAGGTACATCATAATGAGATGGGTAATTTGGTGGGGGTATGAGGGATTTGGAGGCATTCCATACATACTCGAAGGTGCAGGTTGAGTATTTTGGGATTGAACACCAGGATTAGTGTATTTTAAAACTCTAATTCCCCATTATGGAGCAAACGAAAATTAGTAATAAACTTGAGAAAGGAAGATAGATTACGGAGAGAAAAAACTTAAATCCAAGAATATACTTCGGCTTAATCTTCTTTCCATGTTCTCCCAATATTATTCCACCAAAGTGCACATCTCTGACCAATCAAACTACCCCTAGGTAACAATGTTTGAGGAAACCCTTTCTTTTTACATTACTTCATATTGAAATAAATAATTATATATCTCTCTTTATCCATCAAATTAATTACGCTTGCCGATTTATTTTGTGTATGACAGACGCTCAAGATTCATTCTGGGAAAATCTAAATCCATGGATGTGTGTGTTTCCACAAGTGATGTCCTGGATCGAAAGTTAAAATAAATCCAACAGTCTAAATTTGCTTATAATATTGATGTTCCACTAATCTTTTCATAATAAATTTTTATTAATTTTTCATAATGTCACTAATTATCCAAATAAATATCTCATAATAATTTTTCTCATTGTGCTATTAATCATCTATATATATATATATATATATATATATATATTGATAAATAATAAATTTGCTAATTATTGAACATATCAATGAAAATTTATGGTGGTTGTGCTGATGGAGCTGTTGGCGGTAGTGGTGGTGATGTTAGTGGGCGGTGGAGGAGGTGATAATGTTACTTAGTGGTCGTAGAAGACAGGGCCGGAACCAACCCATGAAAAGGATAGACGGTTTCCTACATACCCGGATGGGCATGTTAAATTTCCACATCTAATTTTTTTTTTTTTTTTATATAATGTATGTGCTAAAGCCACCACTTTTTCCATCTTGCTCACCCTATTTTTTTTTTTACTTTTCATAGCTAAATTCTTAGCTCCGCCCATGGTGGAGGAAATGATTGTAATGGGTTGTTCAATAATTGTGCGTGTTTGTGAGAAAAAATGGAAAACGTTAATTATTTGTCATTATGGAACAACCAACATTATTCTGAGAAAGTTGTATGGTTGATCGTTTGCAGTGTATAAATAAACTCGGCTACGATATAAAATAAAACATGATGATTAGAAAAGAACCTTGCACGATTTTCACCTTATATAGTAACAAGAAATGAATGACACATGTCAAAATTGACGCACACGTATACACAATATTACTTACTATCAAGCATGTGTCTTCACAGATGGACAAAGCTACAACTCAGATTTGTTTAGGAGGAAAATAAAGCTATTGTTGTGATTGTCCGCATAAACTTTTATAACAGGCTTATGTGATTAAAAGTACAAAGCATATACAACAGTCTTAATTTGTTTATTTTAATTTCTCATAACAAATATTTTATTATTGTTTGTTAATAAATGTTTCATTAAGTGGTGGTGGAAGACAGGGGCAGAACCAACCCATGAAAAGGATAGGCGGTTGCCTAGGTACCCTGATGGGCATGTTAAATTTCCACTTCTATTTTTTTTTTATATATACTGTATGTGCTAAAACCACCATTTTTACCATCTTGCTCACCCTGATTTTTTTTTTTTTTTTGGACTTTTCATAGCTAAATTCCTAGCTCCGCCCCTGGTGGAAGAAATGATGATAATGGGTTGTTCAGGGATTATGTGCGTTTTTTACCAATACTGGAGAATGTTAATTATCTATCATTACGGAAAGAGCAACATTATACTGAGGAAGTTGTATATTTGATCGTTTACAATGTTTAAATAAATTCGGTTACGATACAAAACAAAACATGACGATTAGAAAAGAACCTTGCACGATTTTCACTTTATATGGTAACAATAAATGAATGACACATATCAAAATTAACACACACGTACACACAATATTACTTACTATCAAGCATGTATCGTCACGGCTGGACTAAAGTGCAGCTCAGATTTGTTTAGGTGGAAGATAAATCTATTGTTGTGATTGTCCGCATAAGCTTTTATAACAGACTTATGTGATTAAAAGTTCGAAGCATATGCAACGGTCTTAATTTGTTTATGTTAATTTCTCTTAACAAATATTTTATTAATTTTTGTTAATAAATGTCTCATTAAGTATCATAATTAACACTACACGAAATCATTGTTTTTGTAACGTCAAAAAAAAACGCTACCATATATTTATTGTAACGTCAAAAAAAAACGTTGGAAATATGTCGTTATTATTAGTGTTATAATAATTTATCTATAGTTAACACTTGTTACATAAATAATTAATCAAGCAACGATTATATTTGTTGTAGAAAATAAATTAACGGTTGTCAAACTTATAGATGAGGAATAAAAATAGGTCTGAGAAACTAAGAAAAAAATCACTGCCCAAAACTCTAATTTCATCATACCATGCATTTCAGTAGTTGAGTTGTTTCTTAAAGCCATCCTAGTCTAGACAAAAAGGCAGAAAGAGAAGAAATATGAGATGCAATCATACAGATTCAAACAAATGACATAGAAATACAATATGTAAAGTAGAAAATTTACACTTATTTTTATTTTATGAAATTTATTCATGGGAAAGCTAAATCTATGCTGTAAAATGATCAGTTTAATTAAATTTCAATAATAAATATTCTATTGATATTTCATAATAAATGTTTCTTTAATTAATCAATTTTTTTATTATTAATCAAATAGATGTATTTTTCATTAATACAATGCATAATAAATTTATTTTATATTAAACAATATGCATTAATGGTGGTTGTGATGTTGAGCGGGGGTGGTGGATCGACGGTGGGGATAATGGTGGTGGGTATTGGGGAGAATGGTGGAGTGATGACGTTAATGATGATTGTGGTGGAAGAAGTAGTGGTAGTGGGATGAACAAGGTGTCCTAAGGTAGAAAAATTATTTAGTTACATTTGGTTATTTTTTATTTTTTTTTTAATTTGATGTTAGTTTTTTTTTATTTTATTATTATTGAATAAAGAGTATTACATTAACAAGTTGGAAGCCTAACAAGCTAAGCTCCAACAACATACTACTACATTAATTGAACTGGTTGCTGTGTTAGCCTACCAGCGAGCTTCATGGATAACCTAGCCAAGGGAGCCGAAGCGAATGGGGACTAAGATTGTGTCACAAGGGGGGAAAACTAACTCTACTACCTTCCATGTTAATTTCTGCAATATTACGCCATTGGGGGCTCGAATCTGGGACCTCCTGGAACGCATGAAATTTTGGGGAACGAGGATGACCATCTGAGCTAGGTACCCGTTTTTTTTTTAATTAAAATAAAATTTAAATGCCAAATTATAATTGATTTAGTTTCTCATATCTCTCTATATTGTCATTTTCTGTCATGATTTATGTTTCTGCCAGTTCTCCTCGACTTCATGTGATCATGCATGCTTGAGAAATAGTTGGTAATTTGTAAAGAGAGAAGATAAGTAAATAAGAAACGAAATGGATCAAGAATTACAGATTACAAACTTTAGGAAAATGAATAAACACAAATCTATGTAAATTTGGAATAATTTATATCACCAAAGAGAGAAAAGTAATTCCTTAAGCTAACAAATTTTGTAAGATTAATTTGATTGATTTTGAAGTAATTTTGTGTTTTCAGTTTCGTTACAAATATGGTGAACGACGTTTGATGATTTTTTTTATTTTCGAACTAGGGACACTATATTGTTTTGAAAAGGTGAATGAAGTAATGTTCTACTACCCATAGGCCCGTAGGATTTTGAGAAATTGGTTAACGATTAACTATTTTTTTTCCTAAAGGATTATATAACATACAAACATAATATTAAAAGATTCGAGGCTAAAGACATTTATTAACCAACACCTCCAAAAAAATTAGACTTGGATCGACTGGATCGGTTTTTGCCAAACAATTATGATATGTATGAACCGATGGATATATTTGAAATACATATCCTTTCCCGTGCCGTTACTGCACGGGTTAAGCCCTAGTTGCCTAATAGTATTTCTCCCAGAATGACTGAAAATAGAGGCAGAGATAAATGGACTACTATTGTTGAACCATTTGTTAAACTAATTTTTAATGGTGGATCTAGAGATTTTACTAAGGATGTTGGTGTAGGTCTAATATTGCGTTTTGCTGCAGGATATTGGGATGCGGTTACATACAAACATTCCAAAGCACTAGACACGGAACAAGCTGATTCTAGTTGCTGGAGGCAGTTCGATAAGCCAAACAGAAGGGAGGAAACACCCGCATCTGGAAGGAGATTGCTCCAATGTGATCATAGTTTTAATGAAAGTATTGAGTGAAAAAATTGGATTACTAGAAAGAGTTAATTAGTGTTTGAGTCCTAGATTTTGGCACCCTTTAGTATTTGGGTCATAAGTTTGTCCGTTATAGTGTTTGGGTCGTTGACCACGTTAGTCAAATGGTCAAACTGTTACTGCCGTTAACTTCCGTTAGTTAAAAAATTGAAAGGAGAAAACGAGATGTCGTTTCATGTGTATCTATTTTCTGCCGATGAAGATGAAGAGACCCATAGAAGAAGATTGTTTTTCTTTCTTGAAGGATGTTCAAAAACACAGAAATACAATAAATTCCTTCAAGTGATGAAATACTACATTTCCTTGCCAAGTTACAACGTCACCAATTTGGAGTTCGTAACAACAAGGATCAAGGAAATCTTCAGAGATCGTTCAAACCTTTTTCATGGATTTAACATGAAGAATATGCAATTAAAGACGACAATGTAGAGTGGGATCGGGTATTGAAATCAATAAGAAGAGTTGAAGCAGAAGACTCCAATAATAAGGCGAGGTCTTTATAAGAAGGTGATTATCGTCAGACACTACAAATCTCAGTTACACATAAATTACCAAGGAATTTCTTTTTTTTTTAATCTCTTTTTGGAATCTAAATTCAAAGGTTTACCCAACAGACATCCAATTTGTAGAGTCAACATAGATCTATATTTGCAGGGACGAATTAGGCAATAAAAGGGGGAATACATAAACAACAAATAATCTCTTCGTCACCACACCAGTAGTACGCCCTCCAACTGTTCGAGAAAACTCCACGGAGAGAAATCATTCGTGACAGCCACCACCCGTTCTATTTTAACAACCAATACCCATCGATGGTTCGAGTCTATATGGTGGATTATTGGATATCCTTTGGACAATTGATTAATTAAAATGGGTTGTTTGATTTTTGATTGAATAGATGATGACGAGGATAATGAAAACGTTGATTGATTAATTAACAGTTTGACTGAAAACATTATTTGACTTGGTTGACTAACGTGGTCAACGACCCAAACATTATAACGGACAAATTTATGACCCAAACACTAAAGGGTACCAAAATCTAGGACTTAAACACTAATTAACTCTACTAGGAACATTGTAGTTGATTATTTCAACATTCCGTATGAGTTTGACAGTTGGATTTGCTCTTTTGGTAGAGAATTTATCATGTGGCAGACTCTTTAGTCAAACATGGTATTTACAAAATGTTCAACAAGAATTGAGTGATAATATCTCTCTGTGGATATAATTATGTATCCAAGAGGATTACACTGTGTAACGACCTTTATTGATAAAAGTCCTTTCTTATTAACAAAAACAAAATAAAATTAGGAGTTTCATGGTCTTTTGTGCTGCAAGAAGCAAAGTATCAGTCACAAAGCGCATCCAATATGTTGTACGTGTTGTTGGTATTGAGATTCGCAGTTTACGAAAACAAATAAATATTATTGACCGGTAATCTCCCCCTTTTAATGTGAGTAACAATTCTGAAAACTAGGAGAGGTAACCGTCGGATCTCCCAACTTTGAAATTCGGCCGTCGGATATTAAAAGATTCCTAAACGATTCCAAAATGATTTCCGTGTGAACTATTGAACACATCCGTTTGATTTTCGTGTTTTATATTGAACGGTTGGATTTGATCTCCTCCTAATGGTGTGATAGTAATATTTGATTATATTTAGGATGTTTCTATAAATCTTAGTTTTTCTGTATTTACAAAATTACCAATGTTATAAAAATCAAAATAAAAACTTAAAATTTTCGTATTTTGGAGATTCTATGTCGGATTTTTATAAATCTTATATCATCGGAAAGCTCTTTCAATTCTCTACGCAACAGGTATAAACAAGAGTAACAAATTTTAAATTTTCAAATTCTTTATATAAAAAAGACGTGCAACGCACGTGCACTCGACTTATATATTTTAATTGGTCAATAATCGAAAGGAAAAGCATCTCGAGGTGAAGCTGTAATGACTTCTGAGTTGGCAAACATTGGAGTTATACTAAACTAGATTCCTCCTCTTACTCTGACGTGAACGATATATGGGGGACCAAAAATGTTTTTATTTTCATTTATTTTTGAATCCTTAGAGCAACTTCAATGGTGCGATCAAAACCATAGACCAAAGATTTTAAAAAAAATGACCAAATTTGAGTTTAGTCCGTGGTGCTACACTACCGTAGAGGACTAAATATAGTCGAGCGTAAATATAACCCTCATCAGATGTGAGGCATGTGTATAATGCACGCTTGAAAGGGGCGTTTATAAAAGTTACGTCTGGAATGGGACGGGGATTTAACCAACATTTGGTGTTGGACGAGGGTATTATTAATGCCTGAAACACGGGCGGACAGTTTATCAACGCCTTACTAGGCGGACCCCTAGCACATGCGTTTGTATTATGCATGCTTCACTGGGGCGTGCTTTAAATGTGAGCTTGTCAACAGGCGTGCATTTTACCTACGTCTCCTGGGGCGTACTCTTTATCAACGCCTGTAATAAATGAAAATCATATGCACGCCTGATTGATGGAACGTAAGTTATATGCTCGCCAATTAACAAACGTAAGTTATATGTTCGCCTATTAACAAACGAAGTTTTAAGTTCCGCCCGACCAAATATAGTTTTGGTCCAGCATCCATACCAAATATAGTCTAGTTTTTAGTTTTACTCTGGTATTTGGTCTTTACTCCGTTCAACCGTGGTTCATTTCTAGACCAAATATTTGGTTTTGGTCGTCCACTGTGGTTGCTCTTAGAAATGTTTGCTGGAAAACATTTGTTGAGTTCATCTTTGAGGAAAGATCCCTTCACATTTTGGACGCCTTTTTAGTGAATAAAAGTTAAATGGTATAGAATTTACAGCTAATATTTGGGTATATAGTCATCTTAGAAAGCTTTACACACCTAATAAAAATGAATGCATTTTAAAATACTAAATCTCACAATCTACCAATCTTAATTTCAATGGTTAAAAATCCGTTGATTTTCAATGGCTCATTTTCAAAGTAGTAAATGGAGGTGTTATGCGTCTCGAAATACGATCATTTTCAGTAGAAACCTAGAACTTTGTAAGAGTAATGTATTCACAAAATATTAGTTTCAAACCTATTAGTATTTAATTTTTATTCATAAAATTGACGTTCAAAGTATAAGCTAGCGTGAGGATAAAAGCGTGAGGGAATCCTCCCACTACATCTTTTGAAAAACACTTGTGCTGCATTTATAATTCGAAAATCTTATAAAGTAACATCGACTGAATTTTTTTTCTCCAATTTCTTCGCATCTTATCATGTGCTTGGTTACACTTAGGTGGTTGTGGTGCCGCTGGAAGTATGGGTAGTGTTGGAGGGCCCTAAGTAATTCCATGGTCTTTACTCCTTACCCAAATTTATCAGTCCGTGTGTATAAATTTGGTTAACAACTGTATTTTAGGTCTTATCCATCTAGAAAACTATACCTTTGTTTCTAAAAAGAGACCGGTTAAAATGAAAAAGTGATAGTATCTTATTTCTAGAAATGGGAAAATAATATTTATTAATAAATTATTTTTCTTGTAGTTTAATTAGCGTTGTCAAACATATGGAGAAATATTCATCTTTAGATGTACAATGATTAATTATGGAACATCTAATAATGTCTTGAAAGAATTGGAATTCTACGAGGATACATGTATTGAAGAGCATATAAATTTTAAGGAAGATTGGTTTGATCGACCATTTATTGAGAGCATAAATTTCAATTATATCTCTGAAGATGAAACATTGGCAATCGAAAGAGATATTTCCAAGGAGGAGGTTATTGAAGCCATTAATAATTTGGAGGCCGTAAAGGCACCTGGTCCAGATGGATACCCCATTGTCTTCTTTAAGAAGTACTGGTCTTTCCTTAAAGAAGACATCATGGGTACAATTGTTGAATTCAATTCACAAGGTAAGATCAATACCATTCATAACTCCACTTTTATCTCTCTAGTTCCAAAAAAGAGCCATGTTGAAAGTGTTTTGGACTTAAGGCCTATCAGTCTTCTCACTAGTATTTACAAGATTATTTCGAAAGTTCTTGCAACTAGACTTAGTGCCTTAATTCCTAAAATTATCTCGGAAACTCAATTTGCATATGTAGAAGGGAGACAAATCTGTGATAGTATTTTAATTGCAAATGAGCTTGTAGATTCAAAAATTAGCAACAATTCTGATGGTAAAATAGTCCTTGAGAAAGCATTTGATAGGGTCAACTGGTCTTACCTACAACTTGTGTTGAGGAAAATGGGATTTAAAGATAAATGGTGCAACTGGGTTAAATTCTGCTACTCAACTGCCACTTTTTCGATTCTCATAAATGGATCCCCTTTTGGTTCATGTGGTAATTGAACTATTGTCCCTACTTTTGATGGTCTATACAAATATCCTTATCACACAATAAATATGTCCCTCTTCATTCCTAAGCCCATCAGGGGTCCAATAAGGTTTTTTTTTTCTTCCAAATTTACCCTCTTATCAATCGTTTTTATTTCTTCTTCTTCCCTAATAAAGAAGCGAACATCAAATCTCCATTGCTCCACCACCACCAGCAGCATATCCATCGTCACCACCTCTGCAAATTTTCCTACTTTCGCCGCCGACGATTGAGATGCATCAGCAACATATGAAACCTTCTTCTTCTTCTTCTATAATTGATTTTTAAAATCATATCCTAAGAAAACGAGATCTGATTTTTTAAGTTTTGAAATCAAGTTTTGAGAAACGTCGGCGATCAATTTGGTGGTTCGATTCGATTAAGAAAAGGGGATCTGAGAGCTGTTATGATAAAATTAATTCGAGACAGTGCAGGTGTGAGTCTGATAGGTGATTGCTCAAGATTTTGGGCAGAATCGAACGTGAAAGAAGAAGGAAAATGGATATTGCTGTTTTGTGTGATTTGAAGATTGAAGCATAATTAGAGAAGCAAATCGTAACCAATACTGATACACAGAGATACATGCGAGGTCAATCGAATTTCGAAATGGTTATGGTGTATGAATCAATAGGATATATTGGAGATAAGGAACTTGTTGTTGCTGAGAAGTAATGGGTGTGTTCGAATCTGAAGCTGCTGGTGCTTATAATATAGAATTAAAATGAATAGATGAATGTGTAGGAATTACAGGGAATATAGAATTATGAAGAGAGAAGTAAGGATGATAATGGTAGCGGCGGTGGTGGTTCTGGTGGCGACAGTGGTGGTGGTTAACAGTGACGGTTGCTGCTATGGATTATAAATGGTGGTTGATGGTTTTGTTGGTGGATCTGAAACTGCAGCTGGTGAAATGGTAGCATTTTTCCATCAGCATGGATAAACATCCACTGTTGATCCAATTGAAATGGATAAACATCCATTTGTTGATCCAACTGAAATGGATAAACTACTGTTGTTGATACAAAATTATCTGAATCGATGGTGGCACCAACAACAGTGGCGGTAGTTGCTGCTATGGATTATTAATGGTGTTTGATGGTTTTGTTGGTGGATTTGAAACTGCAGCTGATGAAATGGTAGCATTTTTCCATCAGCACGGATAAACATCCATTGTTGATCCAACTACAATGGATAAACTTCTACTATTGATTCAACTGCAATGGATAAACACCTATTGTTGATCCAACTGAAATGGATAAACATCCATTGTTGATCCAACTGAAATGGATCAACTACTTTTGTTGATACAAAATTATCTGAATCGATGGTGGCGGCGGTGGTAGACTAGTAGTGGTGACGGCGACGGACTAGTGATGGTGGAGGACTGTTGGTAGTGTAATGGTGGTGGTGAAGGAGTGGTAATGGAATATTGGTGGTGGCGGCGGTTGTTAGGTGGTGGTTGTTGAACGGTGGTGGTGGTTGTGGAATGGTAGTTGAATGTTGGTGGGGGTGGTGCTAGTGGTATTAGTGAAGTGGTAGAGGAAAAAATTTGTTGTATTTTGAAATAAAAAAAAATATTATATGGGTGAGGGTATTAAGGTAATCTAATATTAAATGGATAAGCTTATAAAAAAGTAGGGACATATTTATTGTTGTACAAGGACATATTTATTGGGTGTCAAAAATAGGGACATATAAATAATGTACCCTTTGGTTCATTTGGTTGCACAAAAGGAGTACGTCAAGGTGATCCACTTTCCCCTCTTTTGTTTAACATTGCAATGGATGGTTTCTCTCGATTCTTGGATAATCTTAGTGTTAAAGGCTATCTTAATGGATTTTATGTCAAGGAAGGTGGATTAAATATTTCTCATCTGCACTACGCGGATGATACAATTCTCTTTCTCAAATATGACTGGTATGAACTCTATTTCATTTTCAGTGCCTTAAAATGTTTTGAAGCTGTATCAGGTCTTAAAGTTAATAATTCAAAAACAAGGCTGGTGGGAATTGGTGAAACCCCTTCTCTTGCGGATTAGGCAGAAAAATTGGGTTGTGTAATTGATTATCTCCCTATCTTGTACCTCGGCTTGCCACTTAGTGAAAAATCTACTTATAAATCTATTTGGGATCCTATAGTGGAAAGGTTTGATTGCAGGCTGGCTACTTGGCAATGAATTAATCTTACAACATGTGGTAAACTTTCTCTCATCCAGAGTGTACTTTCAAGTCTACCTCTTTACTATTTTAGCACTTTCAAGGCACCGGTTTCAGTCATCAAAACTCTGGAGAAGAAAATAAGGGACTTTCTCTGGAATGACAGTGAAGAATCAAATAGAAAACACTATGTTAACTGGGATCTCGTCCGATCTCCAATTGAGAATGGTGGCCTTGGCGTGAGAAGTTTGCAACATTTTAATGAATTAATGCTAACCAAATGGAGCTGGAGGTTTGGTTTAGAAAAAAACTCATTGTGGCATTCTATTATCGATGAAAAATATGGATCTTCGCATTCTTTATGGTTACCAGATAAAGTCAAAGGTTCTTATGGTCACTCTTGCTGGAAATTAATAGTAAGACAAGCAGACAAGGTTGCTCAATATTCTTCTTTGATAATTCAGTACCTTTTTAGTTTGATAGGTGGGTCGACAATCAACCCTCAAGTGCACCTTTCCATCTTTATTTAAATTAAGCAACAACAAAAAAGGCTCTATTTCATCTCACATTTCGGTACAAGATAACATGGTCAGCTGGAACTTTGATTTCAAAGCATCACTCTCTCACAATGAAGTAGAACAAGTAATTCTTTTACTTGATACTATTGGACATGAGCCCCCTCAACTGTGTGGTGCTGAAGATAGAAGAAGATGGTCCCTTTCTACTAATGAAACTTTCTCCACAAGTTCTTTGTACTCTGCCATACACCAAGGTATGATTCTTCCTCAATTCCCTCATCATGCAATCTGGAATAATAAGGTACCAAATAAAATAAATTTCTTTTTATGGCTAGCTGCACATGATAGAGTCGTTATTATCGATAAATTCATTGATGGGGATATCATCATGTTAATAAATGCATATTATGTGGGTGTGCAGAGGAAAACACAAGACACTTAATTTTTGATTGCTCCTTCTCAAGAGAAATTTGGACTTCTTTATTACCTTCTCATGGTATAGGTGTTGCGTGGCCTGCGTCTGTACTAGTTTTGATACAAATTTGGCACACACTCAAAGCTCCTGAAGATGACAAAAAAGTCTGGTCTTTGATTCCTGCTACAACAATTTGGTCCATCTGGAATGAAAGGAACCTCCGCACATTCGAAGAGAAGATAATGAATATTGATCAAGTCTCCCAAAAGGGAACATTAGGCACAGGCCCAAAAAAAATAATATTTTCATTGTCAGGCCTACAATTAATTTTTGGTACTGTGACACTCATAATTATTTCCGTGACACCCATAATTATATGAAATTATTAAAAATATCGGCATGACCGATTATGCATCAGGGGTATAATTGGCAACGCAACTTGGATATAACATATCTAAAAATCCGCGCCTTGGAATTTTACAAATTTTATATCGTTGGAAATCTTTTTAAGAGATCTACGCAATGAGTACAAACAACAATATAAAAAAAAAAAAATTCACGAAAACATCAGAGGTGATCATCATTTTAGGCAAAATTTTCGAAAATTGACTACATAACCAATTTGCGGCCACCAAAAAAGATGCATAACACATTCTGCATAACGAATTACGCAACCATTTTCTCGACTGAATAACAAATTATGCATCTGCATAACAAAGTTATGTATCTATAACAAGTTATGTAACCATTGTTTTGGTTGATTTTAATGCGTACATAAAAAAAAATTGATGCATAATGTAGCATACATCCATATTTACGGATGCATATCAGGTTATGAATCTATTTTCTCGATGCATAAAAGATTGTGCAACAATTTTCTCGACACATAATGCATTATGCAGTCATATTTTCGGATGTATAACAGGTTATGCATCCATTTTCACGACTGCATAACATGTTATGTATATATTGTGAAACATATTACTAAATGGAGATTCATAAGAAGAAGGTTTGTTTCTCTCTTTTTTCCTCCAAAGCAGTGACGGACCTGTGAGCCCGGTCGCCCTCCCAGTCCATAAGCCTTTTTTTTTTTCATGTTTCACCAAAATTTAGGTTAACCACGTGTATTATCCGGGTCTAAAATGAAAAATCCGTCCTCCTGGGTCTGTCACTGCTCCAATGAAATGACATCCGAACCGAAGTTAATAATAATAACACAATAAACAACTCCAGCAAAGCTCATAGTTTCCGTCATACGAAAATGCACTAATAAAATGACTCGAGATACTATGGAACAGACCAAAAATGTGATTACCATGTGAGTGTTCCAACTCTTTCTGTAGCTTAAATTTCCCCAATCTAAAAGATATTATATAATGGTAAACAAAGCTAACCCGTACGTTCCTATACACTTTCTGTAGCTTAAACACAAATTCAACTTCTTTCGAGATGAAACACTAAGAAAAATCTGTGTAAAAGTTTCTCTTTCAAGATGAAAAACTTATAAAAATCTGCATCAAGTTTCATGTATGAAGCACTGCAATTCTGAATTCTGCAGTAAGACCCAAATTCTGCCATACAGGATCTTAGGGAAACACAAAAGACAAACACAGATAATTGTAAGAAAACAACATCAATTACTGCCACTGATTCCCATCTTTTCTTCTGCAAATCTGATCACTCTCCATTACAACCAAAATCAATCTTTCCCTAGAATTTTGAAATCAGATCCCGTCTACAAAGGTGTGAATAATGCTAAGACGATTTGATCTGAAATTATAGTTACAGAAATTCCTACACTACACCCCTCACAAGAATTCATAATAATCAACACATATTTGAAGATTAAGAGCAACACTTTTATTGATTAATTCTCAGAAATATTACAAGAAATGAAAGAAATTAAGAATACAACCGCTCTCTTAAACTTTCTCTCTCCTCAAAATTTTCTCAACACTCTCAAATTGATCTCCCCCTTCTGGGTCTATTAGTTCTCTTTATATAGGGAAGTTACATAGTGGATGACAGCTAAGCTATCATTTTATTTCGGATCTGACTCGCGATATTCTCGCAACGGTTATAATGTTTATTCTCGCAGATTTTATAATTTTCGCAAGATCATCATGCTCTTCTTGTGTTTCAATTTACGTCATCCGTTATGTCATTCTTTGAGTCCTTCTGCGACACTCGAAGTGTGTTGTTGAAGAGCTCGCAAAAATGTTGTTAAAATCTCGCAAGAGTATTGTTGTGGCGATATTCTGATCCTACATCTTGCCTCTTCTCATGTCTTTTCTGCGAAGGGGGAAAGGATCATGAGAATTGAAACTTTTTTAAACGCCGCAGCTGTTCATCTTTTCAGTTTCTTCTGTTCTGACACATTTCTGCACTCTTCGCCAGATTTATTACACGTATCTTTTCTTCCATTTAACTTCTGACACGTCCTTTTCAGCCGTTGCACTTCAACCGTTCACGTCTTCTCTTCGCATTAAATGCACTTATCTTCTCGAGAATTCTTACCTTCTATATATATCTTCTTCATTCTTCTCTTTTCTTCTTTTTACTTTCTCTTTCCTTCTCTCTGCAATTTTACTTTTCTTCCGCATCTTCTACTGTTGTAATTTTTCTCTTATTTCTTTGATCTTCGATTTTCAATCACCTACGTAACGAATATAAACATGTATATCAAATTATAAATATTTCTTATACTACCGATAATCAATCAAAGAGATAATTTTAGAAATATCCCTTGTTTAATAAAATAGGTCGACTAATAGTGGGACAAATAGTTAAACTAAGTAGGTCATCTAATAGTGGGACGGAGGGAGTACTATACAATTAATATGAACAGCAAGGAAAGACCAGTATCAACAATCAAGTCTCATCAGAAGAGCTTGCTAGCAAATTCTTTAGGTTGCTCATCTCTTGAAGATGAAGACCTAGCCGCAAAGTTTCTGAGATCAGATAAACTTCTTCCCAGCTTTAAAGCCACCATCATTTCAAATATTTCTCCATTCTCTCTTTTTTCAACTTCTTTTTCTTTCAATGTAGAATCTATCGCCTCTTCTAGTAATTGGAATGAACCAGCAGAAGCTTTATACATTTCTAACACCATTCCTACTTGTCGACCATGTTCCAATGTATTTACAAGGGTGGCCAATGCTCCAGCAAGGACGCCACAAAACACGGCTGTTGATCCTTGAGAAGGTGAGCCAATGAAAGCTGAACCTATTGCACCAATACCTGTTAGCAATGGACCCGAAATAGCTAAAATCTTGTTGATTTTTAAGACCATGTTACTTAATCTAACATATTCTTCAGTATCTCTACTCTTTAATGCTTCGACTATGTCTCTCATTTCCCTCTCAAGCTTATTACTCCACCCGTTCTTTTCTACTGTACCATTAGTGAACTGTTTTTCTTCTTGGTCTTGTTTCCGTTGTGGCCACCAAATTGCTGGTTCGGCGTTCTTTGGGAATTTTTCAATCATTACACCTCCAAGCAGTGGAAGTGGGTAAGCTTTATCAAGAGCCAAAACATTCTCCATTGCTTGTTTGACATCCATTTGAGTAATAGGTTTACTACAAGATAGAGAAAGTTTGGTTTTGATCTGTTCATGAAGTTGTTTGAACAATCTTGTTGCATTTCGTTGCTCTTCTTCCAGTTGTGAAGGTTGAATTGTGTTCATCACCTCCATCATCCCTGTTGCTGCTGAATATAATAACGTAGATGATAGTTTAAGAGCCAAATGGGATGACGAAGATCCAATGACACCAGTTGATGCAAGTCCTGACATAGTTGCAGCAGCGATAGTGATTGCATTAATGGAGTTCAAAAGAAGGGTATTCCAATTATTTCTCTGTTCTCCGATATTTTTATGCATCTCTATTCTTTCAGCAACAACTTCCATGATCATATATAGCTCGGCAGCCACTGTTCTCGGACTAGTATCACCACTACGATCTTTAGGGCTATTAGCACTTGTCTTCATAACTTCTTTAAAGCTAATGGTCGTGGGTTCATTTGTAGGTAGTGTAGGAAGAGACAAATGAGAAAGTGCTAGAAATTTTGGAACTCGAAGGATGGCACTGACGCCATTTCTTGGCTTGGAAATCGATGAAAAGGAAGTAGAACACAATAGATTTAAGGCTGTAAGAGCTGCCATATATAACTCCTTAAGTTTGTTTTTGTCTTGGTGGCTGTTTCTCGCTATGGTGGTGGGATTTTGCGGTAGTCGTTGGAATTGAATGAGATTAGATATGGTGTTTCATTTTACATTTATAAGGAGATGAGGGTCAAGAATATAGAGTTTTGACTCTTGACTTTTAATAGACTCGCTATATTGTTCAACAATTTGATTTGGTTCTTTGTAGACAGTTTCTTCATTTGGAATTGTTGTATTGGTGACTTTCAATGAAGACGGGTAAAAATGTTGGAAATTTTGGGTAAAAATAGAGGATGGAAACACTAAAAGAAATTGTTGTTGTACTCAAAAGCTTTCAAGGCTCGGGTGATTTCTTTTAGACGATTATTTCTACCCTCTCAATATAAATTGGCGATTGCAACAGGTATGCGAAATAATGCCTTCAGGATACAATGAAAGCCCTACAACAAGAAATTGGATTCAAGGTTTGCACCCCTTGACCCAACCAAGAACACATGAGAGAGATTTCTGATGATGCTTTAGATGGAGAGAAAACAGGTTGAATTCATTCTCTAGAATGGGAGAATTCCTTCACTACTTATAGGGTTATTCATGCCTATTGGAGATGCCTCTTCACTTCCAAAAGACACATAAGGTGTCTGTTGGGAATGGTTGTGTCCTTTATGAACCATCACACCTATTAGAGGTGTCCCTTCATCTCCAACTAACATCCATTGTGTTTATCCAACACAGAACACTTCCCCATCATAGTGACAAACCAAAAACGAAAACAGTTTTATTTTCTAAGTTATTGAAAATATCCAACAATCTCCCCCTATTTTCAAAAACCAAAAAACATAAAATAAAATAAAACTTATAAAACCGGAGTCATTTCGCATCACTCAAGTGATCGCCTACGTACCGAAGTGGGATCAAGCCAACGTAGTTCAAGCACAATTGGGACTAAGCATCATCGCTGAAATCAATACATAAATGATAGGTACCTTCTGGGTTTGAACCTTCACTTAGTGTAAGAAACTCAAAGCCTTATCGAGATTCTATGGTGAAACCAGTCTTGAACCAAGTATCCCTTATGATAAAACCGGAGTCTCCACACATATTGATTCCATAAATCATGTGTTCTGTAGCCAAGCACTATAAAGGCCTTGTGCTTATATCCTTATTCATGAGTCTTCTTTAGAGAACGGTCTTCTTCTCTTAGGAAACGGCCCACATTTCCATACTCATATAGGTAAGTCTCGAAGGTGTTTCTGCGAGACACCTTTTACTAATCACAGACTCATTAAGGATTTACATCCATCCTATTTTCTTGCAGAAAAACCAGCACTAACTTGAAATGGGAAGTTTTATGTTAGTGCTCCATAATCTACTGACCATAACTTGTTGGTACCACATTGAACCTTGTTTATCTTTTTCAAAACATAGGTTGGGTTTCTGCTATGGGAGATCAACCTTCCTTCACAGACCTTAGTCCCATTTCTATATACTTCATTGAAATTAATTCCCTTGGGAGACTCTTCATAAGTAGGTCTACCAAGCTTTTCTCCGATTCAATGGTTAACTGCAATTACTCCTTTCTTGAGTAATTGACTTACCGTTCCTTGTCTAAGACTTGTATGTCTTGACTTTTCATTATAAGTCTTGTTAAAGACGTTATAGATCATATCCTGATTCACAATTAATCAAGACCTCCTGAGATGGCTTCTTCCAAAATAGGATCTCTACAAGTTAGGTTTTAAGCCATTTCTTCTCATTAATTGCATCTACTAATGCAATCAATTCTGAAAACATTACTAAAATGTTCCTCTTTGATTTTACAAAATAATTGTAACTTCTCTAGTGATCCTAATTAACATTTACGGTTAATTCACAAGAAGTCATTATAGACTTGCATATACTAGAGGCATAGAAAATTTGTAGGCAACTTATATATTTGTTATCTCAACAAATATAATACCTTGATGAGTAACTCTTTTACTCATGCCCAATCCTCTACAAATTCATACCCAATTACATAGACAATGTCTATTTAATATTCTACATTATGTAATGCAAATGTTCATAATTTATGCATCGGTAATATCGTAACACCTCATCGTTGGATCTTTGGTCGCCGCCCAATCTTCCAATATGTTACATATTCACCGGTATTCCACTTTTCCCTTGATATCATTTAAGACATCCCATTTTCCAAATTTTGGAACCTATAATTCTTATCGCAAGAACTATGCTCATGTCGCGCAATTGGTATATTGACAATAATGACGATCTTGGTTGTAAAATTAACAACCGGAAATTTTTATGACATTGTCATAAATTTTCTCCCCCATTTCATGATAATTTTCAAATGCATAAATGCAACTAAATGTCATGAAATACGATTTGTGTCAACCATGTACCCATATATAATTTCTAAATAGAAATTAAAACTTCAAATCCAATATACCGGTACGGGTACCATTATTATGGATCTGGCTTTCCTTTGTACTCAACCATATAATTTCAGTTTGTCTAACACTGCTTTGCTTTTTCCTTAGCAAAATTGGTGCCAAAATCGAGATCCGATTCTCATGGTCACCCATCTTGGAGTCTCTCAACCCCCACATTTAGAGGTACTAACTTGTACGGAGTACTCTTAGTCTTCTCCCCGACATTTCATGACATTTTCTATGTTATGAAACTACCATTACCACTGGTGCTTTGCACAAGCAGAATTGCGCTTGCACATCCAAGGGGAGGCGCTGCATTAATTGTTTTTACTTATTTCGTTTACGTAAGTAAGTGTATACACAAGGCTTCTCATATACCACCTACTGATGGTACATAGAATTCATCTCGCTTTCCGTACAATTAAATCCATTATGGATTCTATACATTTCCTGTATTGCATTTTCATCACTTATTCTTGGAGGAATTTCCAGCAATACGAGATCTACGCCTTTCTGAACAAAGTAATTCAAACCCATCTAGGAAGCGAAATCCAAGTTCCCAAAATTCAGGTGGCATGTATGCAACCCACTGCTGAAACTGTAAATTTACGTACATCACATGAATCACCTAGATATCTATGTCTTAGGCATCTGAAGTTCTCGGAGAAGACCAAATCATTCATAAATGTGGGCCATAATTATTGGTCACATTGCATCAGAACCTGTTCATGACTATCACCAATACATGAAACAACAAGGTGACAAGGACGCTGGGTATCTCCAAAATTATGAGAAGAATTTAAACATGTGCCGTTAACAAACTCAACTATTTTGGATTTCGCACTGGATGGTTTTCCCTGATTATCCATGATCTCATTTTGTGTCATCGTTTTTGCCACAACAACAATTTCTTTTAGTGTTTCCATCCTCTATTTTTACCCAAAATTTCTAACAGTTTTAGACGATTATTTCTACCCTCCCAATATAAATTGGCGATTGCAACAGGTATGCGAAATAATGCCTTCATGATACAATGAAAGCCCTACAACAGGAAATTGGATTCAAGGTTTGCACCCCTTGACCCAACCAAGAACACATGAGAGAGATTTCTGATGATGCTTTAGATGGAGAGAAAACAGGTTGAATTCATTCTCTAGAATGGGAGAATTCCTTCACTACTTATAGGGTTATTCATGCCTATTGGAGATGCCTCTTCACTTCCAAAAGACACATAAGGTGTCTGTTAGGAATGGTTGTGTCCTTTATGAACCATCACACCTATTAGAGGTGTCCCTTCATCTCCAACTAACATCCATTGTGTTTATCCAACACAGAACACTTCCCCATCATAGTGACAAACCAAAAACGAAAACAGTTTTATTTTCTAAGTTATTGAAAATATCCAACAAAAAACCCTTGAATCAAGAAACAATAAGATATGATTTTTTATTTTTCCTTGTTCAGGGTTTTGGGCATAACCAAGGACTTTGGAGGAACATCGCATTTTTTTTGTTTTGGATATTTGAAGTTTTGAACTTGCTGAAAATAGAGTTGTTAATATTTTTTCACATAACGCAGAAGCCACTGGCCGTTATACTATAGGTTGTAACTTTTAAAGATAAAGATAATGGGGTTGGCGGCTGCTGGTTAGGATAAGCAGACAGGCCTATATTTTTTTTATTTTTATTTTTTGAAGGTTGACAGGCATATATCTAGATTCTAAATAAGTTGAAACAAGGCTTTTTGAGTTAGGCGAAGAATTATAGCCACAACATTTGAATAGTAAATGCCATTGGAGCTTTCTGTGCATTCCTGTCTCCTTCCCCCTTGAGGAAACATGCACAAAGCAAAGCCATCGAAATCTCTCCTCAAGTAGAGCTCAGAGAGAGTGGATTGTTGATAAGCAGGGTCCATATCAAAAGTTTCCACAAAAGTAAACTTGGTGGATGTCTGGGTGTTTTTCCAGACTAAACAAATTCAGCATTTGAGTAAGAGGAAAGGGCCAGTGGCATCTCATTAAATAACATTTTAGTTCAGACGGCATTTTTTTACTCTTCTGTGTGACTAACAGTGGTAGAGGCTACGAGTCCACGGTAGATACTAATCAGACCATTGTTTTAAATGATCTGACCCATATCTAATTCGAGCTTAATTTGTTTTGAAAATACTCTTTTCTTCTTTTGTGTATCACTTGCACCAATATATTGAACCTGTTTAACATACATTAACATCCTTGTTCTTGCCTAAATATCAGTAGCGTACTGTTTCTGGACAGGATCACTTGGTTAACGCCTCGCAGATTTAGAACTATTTCTATCTAAACAACGCAAAAACATCTGAGCACAGAAGCACGCACGCTCGGCTCGGCTCGGCTCGGGCGAGGGCGTGGGCGTGGGCGTGGGCGTGGGCGTGGGAGTGGGTGTGGGTGTGGGTGTGGGTGTGGGTGTGGGTGTGGGTGTGGGTGTGGGTTTATCCGACTCTTTCTTTTTACTGAAAATTTCCACTCGTTTCTCCCACACATGTAAAGAATTTTATTCTTTGCCTTCTCGGTTTTGGATATCCGACAGCCACTAGAATCATTTTTAGTCACACACGGTTAATTCTCACGCGTGAATTCTCTTAACTGTTTTCATCGTAAAGAATCTTTAATCTCACGCGTGTGGACACCTGTGCACAGAGATTTCTCGTCGAGAAGAATCTTGCCCGACAGATGCGTTTTTTCTTTGTTATTTTAACGGATGCTTTTTGCTTTTACTCGTCCGACAAATTGAACGCGTGATTTACGGATCTGTGTCTCAAACGTTCGAATTCTTACCTATAAATACGAGTTAAGGCTTTCAGTTTAAAAACATACCATTAGAACTCTTATCTTTCGAATTTCTCCTTCTTCTCTAATTATTTTCAGAAACTTAAGTTCTTATTCATATTTGTCTTAAAACTCGAGAAACGTTGAGTTCTTTTAAAACAAGTTGTAGTTTCAGAAACATAATTTTGTATAACTACTTCTTGATTTCTGTAATTTTAGTTCAGAAATATAGTTTCTGAAAAACATAAAATTGTTTTTACATTACTCGAAACAATTTGTATTTTCAATTTGTGTTTTTTTTTTTACTTTTCTTTGCCAAGTTCTAAGGGTTCTCTCTCGTGTATGCTACACATAGAGGAGAACTAACAGTAGTTGTATCCTGGAGGTAGTTTGCTAATTGCTATAGCATCTCAGAGGAGTAGCAGGCAATATTACCTTTAGCTCAGCGTATCTTATACGTGCCTCTACTAAGTTTATTGAGTTATTTGTTACTACTATCAGTGTAATCTAAGTATTATTTCCCATTTGCATTCGATTATTGTAATTAATTCCAACAATCTAAAGGTAATATCGTGCCTTATTGTAATATTGTAATCTTTGTAATATTCTTTGTTGTAAGAACATGGGAAAGAATACTGTAGAAAAACCACCAAAGTTCAGTGGTAAGGACTTTAAGAGATGGAAGTCTAAAATGCTATTCTTCCTAAACGACCAAAGGTTAGATGGATACGCTTTAGAAAAACCCTCGAGAAAATTTCATCGCCGTGTTAATGAAGATAAATTGGACAGGTGGAATAGGAAGAATTATTTGTGCAAGAATCATATTCTTAACTGTCTTGATGACTCCTTGTATGACTTCTATAATGCAAAAGAAGATTTTAATGCTTTTGATTTATGGGAAGCTCTAGAAGAAAAATATCATCTCTTGAAGCTGCTGGAAGTAAGAAGTTCTTGATGGATAAGTTCTTAGAATACAACATGATGACGAAAAGCTGTGGTAGAACAGTTCGTCGAACTTCAACTCCTCATCAGCGAGATTCTTGCTGAAGGCATGACTTTTAATGAAGCTCTACAAGTATCGGCTGTGATTGAAAAGCTTCCACCCTCATGGAGCGAATACAAGAGGAGGCTGCGACACAAGACTCGTGAAATCACCATGGTGGAGCTTGGAAAAAGATCCGAGGTTGAGGAGCTTATGTGCAGCAAGGACAAGAGCATGATGCTGAGCAAAAACATGTCCAACAAAGCTCATGTTTTGGACGATAAAGCTGCTTCAAAGAAAACCCCTGGAGAATCCAGCAAAATGGGTAATAAACGTAACAGACGTCGAAACCCAGAGGTAACAATTTTAAGCCTAGAGGTGGTGTCACTAAGCACACCATCAAAGGCGACTGTTTTAATTGTGGTAAACCTGGACATATGGCTAAAGACTTGTAAGGCCCTAAAAGGATCAAATATGATCCAAAACAGAAAAATAAGGCAAACATAGTAGAGGACTCTCGGATATTTCAACGGCATGGTGTCCGAAGTCGACCTTGTCTCTAGTATGACTAATGTGAGAGACTGGTGGCTTGATTCTGGAGCCACCAAGCATGTCTGTAAATTCAGAAATGCTTTCTCCTCCTATGCCATAGTAGGAGATGATGAGAAACTGTTCATGGGAAACTCTTCCACCGCGAAAGTGGTGGGGAAAGGCAAGGTCGAACTGAAGCTAACTTCAGGAAAAACTCTTGCATTGAATGACGTATTCTACGTCCCAGACATATGCAAAAATCTTATCTCAGAAACCATCCTGCTAGGAAAAGGTTTTAAAATTGTTGCTGAATCCAATACTGTTGTGATTTCTAAGCATGGTGAATTCGTAGGAAAAGGTTATGTTACCGATAACATGATTAAGCTTAGTGTATCGATTTGAAATTGAATGTTAATGCATCTTCTTCTGTTTATGTTTGTGACTCCTCACATGTTTGGCATGATAGACTTGGGCATGTTAATTTCAAATCGCTAGAAAGACTTGCTAATTTAGGTTACATACCAAAAATAAACTTTGATAAAAAACAAAGATGTGAAATCTGTGTTGAATCTAAATATGCAAGAAAACCATTTAATAAAAGTGTTGAACGTAGAACAGTTCCTTTGGAATTAATACACTCGGATTTAGGAGACTTGAAATCAACACCAACAAGAGGTGGTAGAAAATGGTATATCACTTTCATAGATGATTACTCACGATACTGTCAGGTTCATCTTCTTAGAAGTAAAGATGAGGCCTTAGAGGCTTTCAAGTTTTATAAACTTGAAGTAGAAAACCAAAAAGGAGTTAAGATTAAAACTCTTAGGTCTGACCGTGGCGGTGAGTATGTGATACCCATAGGAGAGTTTTGTAAAAATAATGGAATCATTCATGAAACCACTGCACCATATTCACCTGAATCGAATGGTGTAGCCGAAATAAAAAATTGAACACTCATAGATATGGTAAATGCTATGTTGACAAGTTCAGGGTTATCTTCGAACTTGTGGGGGGAAGCTATCCTCTCGGCATGCTATATTTTGAACCGAGTTCCATTTAAAAAATCAGATAAAACTCCCTACGAATTGTGGAATGGTAAACAACCTTCATATGCATACTTTAAAGTGTGGGGGTGTTTGTCCAAGGTGGCCATTCCTCATCCCAAGAAAACTAAAATAGGTCCCAAAACAAATGATTGTGTTTTCTTAGGGTATCCCTGAGCATACAATTGCACACAGGTTTATGGTCATCAGTTCTGACCATAATAACATTGGTCAGAATACCATATTGGAATCTAGAGATGTTGTGTTTTATGAACACATATTTCCTTTAAGGTCTGGACCTCGGAAAAGGGTCCATGATGACCTCCCGGATGTTCCATCGACTAGTCAAACTCCAACTTTGGAGTATGAGACTGAACCAAGAAGAAGTAAGAGGGTTATAACTGAAACAAGTTTTGGCCCTAATTTTTTGACTCTTACGGTAGAGTCTGAACCCCAAACCTATAAGGAAGCTATGACTTCTCCAGAAGCTCCTTTCTGGGAAGAAGCTTCATTAAATGAATGGGAGTGCATTCAGCAAAACGAAACTTGGGAGCTTGTAGACTTGCCTCCTGGAAGTAAATCCATAGGTTGCAAATGGGTGTTCAAAAGGAAACTTAGAACAGATGGAACTATAGATAAATATAAAGCTAGGTTGGTAGATAAAGGCTATAGACAACAGGAAGGAGTAGATTTCTTTGATACCTATTCACCAGTCTCTAGAATCACCTCGATTAGAATGTTGATTGCTATTGCTTCAATTTATGATTTGCATATACATCAGATGGATGTTAAAACTGCTTTTCTATATGGTGAATTGAATGAAGAAATTTATATGGATCAACTGAAGGCTTTATAGTAAAAGGTTATGAAAACAAAGTATGCAAGTTAAACAAATCTCTTTACGGTTTAAAACAAGCACCTAAACAGTGGCATGAAAAATTTGATCATGTTATGATAATTAATGGCTTCAAGGTTAATGAATCTGATAAATGTATTTACATTAAATCTGTGGATGATTCTCATGTTATTGTATGCCTATATGTTGATGATATGCTCATATTAGGCAGTAACCTTGATATTATTAATACCATTAAAAGCATGCTTAGAGATAATTTTGACATGAAAGACTTAGGCCCTACTGATGTAATCTTAGGGATGAAAATCAGAAAGATGTCTGATGGATATAGTCTTAGTCAATCTCATTATCTTTGAAACCGTACTAAAGAGATTTAATTATGAAAATGCTAAACCTGCATCTACTCCTTTTGATCCCACTTGTAAATTGAAAAAGAACAAGGGTAAGGGTATTGATCAACTTGAGTTTTCTCGCATTATTGGTAGTCTTATGTATTTGATGAACTGTACAAGACCTGATATTGCTTACTCTGTGAGTAGATTAAGCAGGTATACTTGCAACCCAGGGCAGGATCACTGGAATGCTCTCTTCAGAGTTTTACGTTACCTGACAAGTTTTGCACCCATCCAAAAACATGGCCCGACAAGTTTTGCACCCATCCAAAAACCATTTTGATGCATTTGTAAGGCTCTAAGACTTCGAAAGAGGACATTCATTGAAGTTGAACTTGCTGCTTAGTAGGTTAAAGTTTAGCACAGGATCACTACTAAAGACATGTCTCTGGAATCAAAGGTGAAATTGGTTCGCAAAGTGTGTTGAGGAATTCTTATGGTTATTTTTTGCACTGTCTACTATACTTATGTTCTTTCCAGTTTCTATTTTAGCAGTTTTCTTCTTCATCTTAGAATAATATGTTGGAATTAATTACAATAATCGAATGCAAATGGGAAATAATACTTAGATTACACTGATAGTAGTAACAAATAACTCAATAAACTTAGTAGAGGCACGTATGAGATACGCTGAGCTAAAGGTAATATTGCCTGCTACTCCTCCGAGATGCTATAGCAATTAGCAAACTACCTCCAGGATACAACTCATTGTTAGTTCTCCTCTATGTGTAGCATACACGCGGAGAGAACCCTTAGAACTTGGCGAGCAAAAAGTAAAAACAAAAACACAAATTGAAAATACAAATTGTTTGAGTAATGTAAAAACAATTTTATGTTTCGTAAACTATATTTCGTGAACTAAAATTCTGTAAATCAAGAAGTAGTTATACAAAATTATGTTTTACGTAAACTACAACTTGTTTGAAGAAAAGAACTGAACGTTTTCGAGTTTTAAGACAAATATGAATAAGAACTTAAGTTTCGAAAATAATTAGAGAAGAAGGAGAAATTGAGAAGATAAGAGTTCGAATGGTATGTTTTTAAACCGAAAGCCTTAACTCGTATTTATAGGTAAGAATTCGAACGTTTGAGACACATGATCCAGTAAATCACGCGTTCAATTTGTCGGACGAGTAAAAGCAAAAAGCATCCGTTAAAATAATGAAGAAAAACGATCTGTCGGGCAAGATTCTTCTCGACGAAATCTCTCGTGCACAGGTGTCCACACGCGTGAGATTAAAGATTCTTTACGATGAAAACAATTAAGAGAATTCACGCGTGAGAATTAACCGTGTGTGACTAAAAATGATTCTAGTGGCTGTCGGATATCCAAAACCGAGAAGGAAAAGAATAAAATTCTTTACAGCCAATTGATTCTTGCAGCTTTTATAATGTTTACAGCCAATTGATTTTCAGCCAATTGAGGTAATCTTAGGCCCTACTGATGTAATCTTAGGGATAAAAATAAGGAGATAAAAACTTGTCGGGCCATGTTTTTACGTTACCTGAAAACCAGGTTATTTTTATCTCCTTATTTTATTATCTGTTTGTATATTCAAAATTCAAATCAACTCTAACATATTTTATACTGTAAACATTATAAAAGCTGCAAGAGCATGACTTGCAACATGCTATCCTAAGAGGTCAAGTCATAGTCAGTAACAGGTTTCCCACATGTTGAAAGAGGGCCCCAAAGCTGTTTAGCATTAGAAAATATATTGTTCCATAGTGTTGTTACCTTTCTTCAGTTGATGAAGTTCTTGACGGAAATGCAGCTGGTGTGCTCAGGTTTGTGGAGCAAATCTCTTTTCAAGAGCTTCCCATACTTCAAGAGATGTTTTCAATCCTGCAACGCGAGACATTACGTTTTCAGTTAACGAAGATAACAGTCAGCCAAGAAGGATCTGGTCTTGTTCTTCTCACTTGATATACGCAGGATTAATATCAGTAGAGTCAGGTAGGGTGCGTGTGGGACCTGGAAACCTTCAATCAGAAGTTTATAACCTTTCAGTAAGGGCTTGAATTGAGTTATCCATAACAGATAATTGTTCTCACTGAGCTTCACATTAATTAGGTGATTGATGTAGATTTGTTGTAGGGTTTGTGTTGAAGCTGACTGAAGGCGAACAGGAGGGAAAAAAGAAAAGGGTTTGTGTCGTTTTAGGATCCTGGATGATACCAAAACAAGATAGATATTTTTGGGTGCATGTCCGAACTATTAGTCCTGGCGTTTGGAGAATTTTGGTGATGAGTTTTAGGTGCATAATACGTGAATTGGACAAAAGAATGCATCAAGAGTTAGTGAAAGTACCTTCTGGGCTACTGTTTCTTTGTGCTTTTCATTAGCATCTGCAAGAACTGCCCAAACGGACATCTATAGGCATAACCAAAAAGCTGCAAGTGAATCATGTAACACAACATTTGATTGCATAAGTTGGCATGCAAGGTTCAGTAACATCATTTGATTGCAATATATTATTATTATTTTTATACGAAGAACGGATATATTGCTCAAGTAGGCGACATATAAATGTCCCTAGCCAAAAGGTTACAAATATCATCCAGAAAATTACTGGAAATAAACAAACTAGCAGCTGAAATTCGAACCAATTTAGCAACTGCATCTGCCACCCTATTGTCCTCTCTACTACCATAATCAAAACTACATTGAGAAAAACCAGACTTTAAACTCTTAATTTGTTTTAAAATGTTCTTATTCTCCCACTGGACAAGAAGGACATCTTCGTTGATTGAATTGATAACTAGTTGAGCATCCGATTCGATATTGATTGCATCTAATTGCTGTTCTCTAGCCCACATAAGTGCTTCTTTTATAGCTTTGCACTCCCCTTCCTCTGCGCTCAGTGCTCCATTTGAGAAGTTTCCTTTGATGCCTGCACAGCTCCCTGCGTGATTGCGCATCACAATGGCAGTACCAAGAGTATTAGTATCCTCATCAAAAGAAGCATCAACATTCGGTTTTAAAACATTTTGTAATGGAGGTTTCCAATTGCAGTTGATCACAATGTTGGAGATATTGTTATTCAAGGGCGATAAATGGAAATAAGATTGTAATTGAAAGTTTATTCTATGCATAGTGGAGAAAGAGTTAAGCTTTACTCCCTGAAAGATTAGAGCACATCTGTCCTTCCATAAAATCCAGGCAGTGACCATTAGAGTGTTCAAACGTTTTTCATCACCAAAAATAGCGTTTGTTAAGAACCAACTCTTAACCCAAATTGATACACTGGCATATGTACTTATTACTTCTTCGATATCCACATTGGCCATCCTCCAAATAGTTTTAGCATGCCTGCAATGAAACAAAAGATGTTCCATGGTTTCATCACTGCTTCCACAAATGGCGCATTGGGTATCTATAGAGTTGTTGTGCCTAGCCAACCTACTTCTGGTTGAATGAGAGTTATGAATACTTCTCCAAGCAAACAATTTGATCCTATGAGCAGCTCTAGACTTCCAAAGCCTCTTCCACACATTGTCCTGGATTACTCTTCCTTCAACTATTATCTCAGTACTTGTCATTGTTATCTTCTTGTAGGTACTCTTGACTGAAAACTTCCCATCTCTAGCTGACATCCAGATCATGGTATCCTCTTTAGAAGTATCTAAATGCAAGTTATGTATTCTTTGAGAAGTAGAATTATCGAAAATGAGGTTAAGAAGTTCTACATTCCAGTTGTTGGTGTTTGGAATGATTAGTTCATCAACATCCTGATAGAACCTGTGAAATTCATTAGCCGGTTGTGGAGCATTATATTCACCTGGAATCCATCTGTCTAACCAAATTTTGGTTTTTTTTTCCATTATTTACTTCCATGAAATAGTTCTGTTGAACAACCTGCAAACCATGTATTATCCCATCCAAGTATAAGAGCAATTCCCAGGTTTAAGCTTTTGATGAAGAATATTACCACTGTTGAAGTATTTGCTGCTCATTATTCTGGTCCAAAGAGCATCGGGTTCAGTGCATAATCTCCAAGCCAGTTTGGTAAGTAAAGCCAAATTGAGCTTCTCCAAATCCCTGAAAGACAAACCTCCACACATTTTAGACTGACAGACTTTCTGCCAAGCTATAGGATTATTACCCCTGTTAGAATTATAACCCCAGAAGAATCTCCTTTGGATAGAAGTGAGTCTGTTGAGAAGTTGAGATGGGATTTTAAATGTGCCCATTTGATAGATTGGCACTGAGTTAAGCACATGTTTGATCATTGTAGATCTTCCAGCCTAGGTTAAATAGGTAGAGGACCATGTAGAGTATCTAGTTGTGAAATTTTCCTCGATGGCTTTGAATGCTTCTTGCTTTGAGTGTCCAAGAAGTAAGGGTGACCCCAAATATCTTTCTTTAGAGTTCATGACTTTGACACCTATGATATCAGTGAGTGTTTGAGCTACTTCTGGCTTTGTGTGTTTGCTGAAGTGAACTGAAGATTTATCAAAGTTGATTACTTGCCCTGATTGAGTACTGAAGTTATGTAAGAGCTCATGAAGATTGTGCACTGAAGATAGGTTTGCTTGAGTGAAAATCAAGCAGTCATCTGCAAAGAGCAAATGATTGATGGCTGGAGAGTTAATAGCCACCTTAATACCTTGAATTGTCTTGTCTTGCTGGGCTGAGACAAGATGCCTTGAGAGAAATTCCATAGCTAGGATGAATAAGTAAGGTGATAGGGGATCACCCTGTCTGAGTCCTCTTGTTGGATGAAACTCCTCACATGGTGAACCATTGAGCAGTACTGATAGTGAAGAAGTGCTAATGCATTCAGAAATCATCTCACAAAAATCTTTGTCAAAACCAAAATAATCCAGTACCTTCAATAAGAAACTCCATTCTAGTCTGTCAAAAGCCTTTGACATATCTAGTTTTAGTGCTAACCAGCCAATTTTCCCTCTTTTCTTCTTCATATTGTGCATGATTTCTTGTGCAATGACAGTGTTGTCACTAATAAGTCTTCCAGAGACATATGCAGCTTGGTATGGAGAGATAATTTTTTCCATGAGTGGTTTTAGTCTTGAAACAATCAATTTGGTGATGATCTTGTAAGAAGTGTTGCATAGACCAATAGGTCTGTAATCAGCTGCACAACTTGGCCTCTTTTTCTTAGGAATAAGAGATATGTAGGTTTTGTTTATTTCCTTTACCATTTTCTTTGTCTCAAAAAATCTTGTAACCATCTGGCAGACATCATTACCAATAACCTTCCATTGGTTTTTGTAAAAACCGACTTGGAAACCTACGGACACAGGGCACTCCAATTTTCCATGCCTTTAAGAGTGTCAAAAATTTCTTGAGAGGATGGAGCGCTTGTAAGCAAAGAGTTGTCTTCTGCTGTGATTAAAGTTGGTAATAGTAAGAAAAGGCCTTCATCATGAGCAATTGAATTAGAAGTACTTATTCCTTTAAAATGAGAAGTAAGATGCTGAGATATATCCTCCCTAGTGATCAGCCAGTTATTATCATGATCTTGAAGAGCATCAATATTGTTTCTAACTTTCCTTTTGTTTGTCTTGGTATGGAAGTATTTGCTATTGTTGTCCATGTCCTTGATGAAGTGGTCTCTAGATTTTTCTTTGGTAGAATTCACTCTTTGTCTTATGACACTGATTGAGTTCCTTATTGATACTAAGGATTCATTTGTTGTTGTCATCGATGGTGGTAATGATTGCAAGAAATCAGAGCTTTTTGCAGATTGTCAATTTTATGATTCACATTACCAAACTGGTACTTATTCGAAAAGACGACTTCTTCCTTGTTATTTGCGAGTTTCTTTACTAATTGAAAACCGGGGAGCCAGTGATCTCAGTTTTCCAAGCCTCTTCGATGACAGCAGCACAAGTTGTATCTTCTAGCCATGTGAGAAAGAATTTAAAAGGCTTCCAGCACTTAGTATCATTGTGGTTAGTAACCAGCATTATGTGGCTGTGATCACTACCTCTTTGGGTTAAATGTAAGAGTTTGGAATTAGGATAATTATAGTTCCAGTCTACATTTCCAAGTGCCATATCAATCCTAGACCTTCTAGTGCCAGACTCTAGATGATTCCTAGACCAAGTGTAGTTTTTCCCTATAAACCCTATGTCTTCTAGACCATAAGAGTTAACAATGTTGTTGACCAAACAGTCAGCGGAAGTTGAAGATTCACTGCCTATATCTAGAAGATGGAAATTTAAATCACCTATGAAAATCCAAGGACCAAAATGATTTTCCCCAACTCTTTTAATGAAATCCCATTGTTCTTTCTTTTTAGTAAAATTGTTGTAGCCATACATACAGGAAAGAAGGTACTCAGCTTTACTGGGGTCATGTTGAACAGCTAGATGAAAAGTGTTCAGTCTGGAATCCAGCATATCACAAACAAAACCATTTTTCCATAATAGTACTAACCCTCCAGATATACTGGTTCAATATAAGCATGATTGGGGTATTGATAGTGACTTAACAACGGTTTACTCTTTGATTGCTTGATTTTAGTTTCACACAAAAAAATGATATCAGGGTTCTGGGTTCTGACTAGTTCATTCAGGTGAGTTTGAGTTTCATTGGTTTTTAAGCCTTGGACATTCCAAGAAAGTAATCTCATGGTGGCAGAAAATTTAGAGAAAACAACTAACAAAATAATGTAGTAAATTCCTATTTGAGAAGACCTCCTAATTAGAACACTGGCAAACTTTAATTGGGTAATTTTGGATTCAAGAATTGAGCAAAAACCAGAGGTGTTGATTAAAATAAAACACAGTTGAAATGTGTGAAAGCAATGAGTAAGAAGACAAAGTGACACAATGCAAAACTGGGTAGTTTTTAGATAGAATAATACCTGACCCTCCAAAAGAGGATTAACAATTTGTGTTCCTTTAGTTAAGTCCCTTTGAGTTTGTTGAGAATCCGATCCTGTTTCATTGGTGGTACCAGCTTTGACGGAAGTACTGGAATCAGGTTCTTTGGTAACTTTAAGGCGTTTGCCTAACCTGCTGTCAGCCTTACTATTATTTTGAAGTAAAGAATCCATATTGACTGGAACACCGTCAATAGGAGGGATGAACACAGTAGCCTTGGCGAAACCAAGATAATCATGTAACACAACATTTGAAATAGAACTCCCCAACCTTTGGGTTTCAACTGATTGTCAGACGTCTGCTCCTCGAGCTATTTGCAAGAAAAATATGTCAGATACTGTGGATTAGCTAAAAATAGCACAGAACATTCCTTTAGGAAGGACAAAAATACTGATGATCTTCTCTAGGCTAACAGTACTGTGAAACTTGAGGGAAACCAGGGCATTTTATGGCGGTGAGCTCCTAAATATGTCAGATAGGTAGGCTTAAAGTCCAAACATCCTGCAGAGCTGGGTTTCTGAAGGATATTCCATCTGTTAAATCTTGGTATGGAATGTGTTTCCTATCTACGACAACAAATAAGATTATCTGTTTTCTTGTTTTCATTCAACCATATTGCCTGGAGTTTTCTTATCGATCAATTATTTCACATGCTGAGGAAGTAAAAAGTTACATATCACAAGTTCGATAACAACAGAAATTATGCAGTATGTATAATCAGATGGCAAACATTTTCTTGCTTCTGACTGTAGTAGATTGATAAGTGGAATCAACCGCCATAGCGGGTCTTGAGTAGCTCTGGAGGCTCCTCTTCCATGATTGTCGAACCTCCTTTGGTAGCCAAATACTCACGAATGGTTGTCCTCCTGTTGCCGAGGAAAGTGTGATCCAAGAAGTTGTTATACGCGACATCACCCAGATTCTTTGCTGCCAAAACACTAAGGACAAAAAGAAATGAATAAAAGTGAGCATCTTTCGGATCTGTTTAACAAACACTTTTTAAGTTGAAAAAATTGCAGTTACAGAATGAATTAAGATACAAGACGATGAATCGAGCTGTAAGCATTCACGCAGACATAAATATTGGCCAAGAAGTAGAGAGACGATGACAAAACTCAACACAGAATACAAGCTAAAAGGTAGTCCATTGCTACGCACCAATGTTGAAGGTAAACACGGCAAGGTAAGATATCGTCCCTCCATATCTTCTCAATACCATACCGTCCATATCGCTCATGATATATCTCCTTGCTTCCTGCAGATAGTGAAAGAAAGTTGTCCATAGCAAAGTAAGTCGACCATAGGCCTCGGGCCCTAAACATAACAGAGCGAATGTGTAATCCTCTGGCTAACTACATAACAAAGTGAAAGCGTCAATTGCCCTCCATAACAAAAAAAAATCGCATAACAACTGTTAGAATGTGCGTATATACCCTCCCTATGTCTGCCATAGTCAGAACATAAATATAGAGAGAGATTATATAACAATAAAGAAGCAAGAAAATGCTGAAATATAAATCCATTGAATGTTGGCTGAATATGGTCCACATTTAGAATGTGAGCTAATACGAGTGTAATGCTGAAGGCTTACACCTACTCTCAAACCGATGAAAAAAACATTTCAAGTTGTTGAAGATATTATACCTTTGCATCTAAACTCAAAGTACTCTTTGTCACTGTAACGACCACAAAGCACCTGACAATGTCGAAACAGTAAGAGTTAAATCAAATGATCACCGTATGAAGCCGTAAAGAATTAGCTCGAAGAGGTATAGTTTTAGTGAAACTTACAGCGGGTCGATGAAACAAGGAACCTTCTAGTGTTTGAGGTACCACCTAAACATACAATTCCACTCAGTTCCATTATTTTATAATCCAGACATCCATTATAAACGAAACACTGAAGTAAGAATACTTACAGCTAGAAACCGAAATTCATGTTCTCTTTCAATAAAAGATGGAATCTACATTAAAAGTGGAGAATGTTAATTGATGTAAAACATGAACAGTAGTTACAACTAGTAGTATCCATCATGAATGTAGAGAAAATTGAGTGTACCTCGGATTCTTTGATTTCGAAGACGGTTACTACAAGTGTTTCACCTTCACATGGTTCTACACTTAAACTCGAAATCTCCTGAAATTAGTTCAAATTTCAGTCTAGGAATAAATCAAATGCAAAAATGCTCGTTTCTGCTGACTCTACATCTGGATTTGACCAAAGTTACACGAACACAGACACAAAGTCTCATGAAAATAGGACATGCTATCATAGATAATACATTCTCCAACCCAAAGTGGGAGTACAACATTCAAATGGGAGTTCAGGCCAATAGAATAACAATCTACTTACGTCGGACACAGATATAGCGTGTTCGATGTGATTACGGCATCATTTTTGGCATGTTCGTGCAACTTTAGAATTTGACTATTGAACAGTTAGTTTGGCACTTATCAGTATTCTGACTCAGGTCTGAATCAGGCATAGCATCGAGGCACAAAAATCAGTATTACGGGACAAGTACATTTTAGACGAGTCAGAAAAAACAATTACTACCAAAAGAGGGGAAACTGAGATGAATTGTAACCTGGGTTCGAGGATTGGCGATTCCGCGTTCAAAGAAAATCGGAGCAGTGTGAGCAAATACACGTCGAAACCCGATTAATTTAGCAATCCTGAAATTGATAAGATCCGGAAATGTACTCCTGGAACTTCTCTCAGAGAGAAGAGAACCAAATCCACATATTGAGAGATAACCATTATCATCCGGAGAGATAAGAGATTTGAAGTCGGACTCGGTATTGAGTTCAATTAACTCTTTAGGTTGACTGGGAATTTCCATGGCACAATACGGTCTGATGATTATTTTGTTCTTCTTGTTGATTCGATGGTAGGGACGGAAAGAAATTTGGATTGGGATTTCGTTTGTGAAACGACGATGATTGTGTCTGAATGTGATTAGAGATGATGAAATTGAAAGTTGGGTAGCAGCAAAAGAAGATATCATCATCAACAACAGTTCATCATTCCCTCACTTGGTCACTCATCAAACTACTAGAGTGAACTAGAGGTGTCGTATATTATCTGAGTTTGGTTTTATTTGCTTCAACGAACCTGCTTCCAACCCACAAGTAACTTGGCTGCTGCAGGAGTGCAGGGTACCAATTTGATTAGAAAGTTAGAATCCTATTACTGCCTTCCTAAACCTGGCTTGATTGGGGTATACCCAGATTAATTGGGATATACCAAATGAGACAAAATAGGGTCATTTTGAAGTAAAAAAGGTCACCCCTTAACCAAATATTTTCAAAATGTCAAAAATGCTCTTGTTTAATTAACACTAAAAAACTGATTAGGTTAATTAATTGGGTTTAGATTAAAATTTTGAAAATGAAAATTCAGTAGGTTAAACCTTTAATTTGTCTTATGAGTTCAATTAAGATCAGAAAAATTGGTTTTCAAAAATGTGATAGGTCGGCAAGGTCGACGTTTGAATAAGGTGTCGCTATATTTTCGCCAAAGATGGTATACGTTTGAATAAGATGCCGATCGGGTTTAGCCGGCATGGTCCTTGGATGAAGAAAACGCCGACCTTTTTTTGGTCGGCAAGGTATTTAAATGAAGAACATGCCGACTTTATTTTTTTGACACACAGGAGATGCCTATTGAAAAATATTAGTCGGCAAGGTCTACAAAAAAAAACCCACCGACTGGTGAAAAAAATATTGGCCGGCAAGGTATTTAAAAATACCCTTCCTATTTTTTTTGGCAAGGTATTTGAAAAATACCCTTAAAATTTTTGGGCCTAACAAGGTATTTAAAAAATACCCTTAGGATATATTTGGTAAGCAAGGCATTCAAAAAATACTCTAAATTTTGTTGAAAAAATTTATCATAACATACGTATGGTTATGAAAAGTCGACAAGATATGCATGTTACGACCTTGCTGACCTAAAACACAGAAATCATAATTTTCGATTTCTAACCTAATATAACAATCAAATCACACAACACAATGATGGGTTTGAGTTTAAACATCATTTATAGTCTTCTTTTCGCTGGTAGAGTCAACAAATTTTTTGGAAAATCAAAGTTGAAGATTTTTATGTGGCTTTGGTTGATGGAAGATGAAGAAGAAGAAGAAGAAGAAGAAGAAGAAGAAGAAGAAGAAGAAGAAGAAGAGAAGATTAAGAGTTGTTTAGTTTTTAATTTTAGGGTTAATGAAATTAAAAAATGGGTTTATTTTTAAGATTTAATTAGTTAAAGGGTATTAAAGTAATATCACTCTTTTTAGTAATGACACACCATGTCCCCTTGAAATTGGGTATACCCCAATCAAGCCAGGTTCCTAAATTGGGGCCTATATGACTTAATTGGGGCCTATAAATTTTTTCATCCAACCCCATAGAAAATGATAAGGAGTGTCTCAATTTGAAAAAATATCATTTTACCCTCTATTAAATATTAATACTACTAATTTGTCCTAATCAAATCCTAATCATAAAATTAAAAACTAAAATCAAAATCATAAAACTAAAATCAAAAAATTTTAAAACTAAAATCAAAATCAAAATCATAAAACTAAAATCATAAAAACTAAAATCAAATTCATTTCCATCTCCACTTAAACTGATTCTTCTTCTTTTCTTCTCAACCCAATCCTATAAACTAGGTTTTAGTAACACAAAATTGCTCAAAAATTGAAAATTTTGAAATCAAATTTTCCTGGTTTATCAGAATCAGTTAACGTTAATGTATATGTGATCCGATTGCAAATAGAAACGGTTTATGTTCATGCCCACAAAGACCGATTGTCCTTGATATGTATTCTGGTTCGAGAAATTTGAACCAGAATCGGATTACATTAGCACTTATAAAAACCGATTGTTGATGTATAATGTTAGAATCGGATTTTATATGTGTGTCGAGTAAACCGATTGTTGTTCTCAATTTTTTTGTATCTTTTTTTTGTTAGAATCGGATTACATGAGCATTCTTATAAACCGATTCCTGTTGTGCAATGTCAGGAATCGGTTTTTACATATGTATCGTGTAAACCGATTCTGGTTAACCCATTTTTTTCCAGTGAATAGTCGATCATAAAATGAGTATGAAATCATACTCGATTTCATTTTATTAACTCGGGTATAGAATGAATTTTGATTTTATTTGATGTATAACAACACATAATTCACAGATAAAAAAGAGAAAATTTACCCACAATCGGTTTACGTTCATGCCAATATAAACTGATTATGGATAATCGGTTGATTTTCATGTCCATGTAAACCGATTCTGGGTAGAAGCTAGTTTCAAAAAATCTCTGTACGTTTTTGAGATTACAATCGGTTGATACTGATGTGAACATAAACCGATTCTTGGTTGGTGTTCTTAAAAAAAAAATCAAATTTTCAAAATCAAAAATTTTCAGTTTTTGATGATTCACTAACCTTAGTTGATTTTAGGATTAATTTGACTAGACATCTATTAATTATCCGGATCATTAATTAATCAGGGGTAAATTAGCCATTAAAAAAATAATTGGATAAGGGGTTTTTCATTTTACTTCTTAATGACCCTATTTTGTCATGTACCTATAGGCCCCAATTAAGTTGTATAGGCCCCAATTTAGGAAGGTATTATTGGGGCCGTGGTAGGCTCGGAAAGATACCTACTATTGTGTATACTGCAAGTGCACAGTGTCGACAAGCAACACAGGGCAAGCACAGGTCGAACCACAGAGACTTGGAGAGTGTAGAAGTTGATTCTAAATCCTGATTTAGAGAGTACCCAAAAGGGGTTTGTTTTTGTCGATACGACGATATGATTTTCAAGTGACTGAAATAATAAAAGTAAAAGATGCAAATAACAAGATATGTAAACAATGATAATATGGATACTAGGGTATTCAAATCCACCAATAACCTATGATATGCATTCAACTTGTAATATTATTCTTGTCCTTATAGTAGATTCAAGTCTACCGTATAACTAAGGTGTTTCTCCAATGGATAATTTAATCACAACTAAATTATTTCTCCAAAGAATTAATTGTCTAATTAAGCACAACTAATCTAAAGATCAATATTTGGTTAAGCATGAGTTGTAGCATAATCAACATAGAGATATTCTAACTACAATGGATACATGGCATACATTGTGAGAGCAAGATGTTGAAAAACTTGGATTAAATTATATCTTTAAACAATTCTAAACTTTCAAGAACAAGATACAAGATATGAATACATACCAATGAGATTAGGGCTTCATCTAAACCCTAGTAAATGAAACTAGAACATGAAGAACATTACAACAAAACTTAAATTTGATAAACTAACATGAACAAGCTATTCTTGGATGAGTTTTCAACACAAAAACCCTCTCTATTTATACACAAAAATTCTCTCTCACTTGGATTCGAATTTTGGCAATTATTTACTCAACAAAACATGTTTTCTCACTTGATGGATGTTTTGGAATACAATGGGGTGAGGTGGATGTTTTGGAATCCAATGGTGGTGAGGTGGATGTTTTGGAATCCAATGGGGTGAGGTGGATGTTTTGGAATCCAATGGTGGTGAGGTGGAAATGGATTTGGGTCTTGGGTTTTGGATCATGGGTTTTGGATTATGGGTAGTTTAATCCCATGTATTGTAAACAGGTTGCCACTAATGCGCGAACGGGTTGCAACACTTCCAACTTTCTTCTCTTTTGTCTTCTCAATTCTTCCAAGCTTTATTTAGTACTTAAAAACACAAAATTAATTAATACAAATATTTATTCTTGAAGATGGTAAGAATGCAGAATTTGGGATAATATATGACGTTGAAGAGCGAAAGATGAGTTAAGTGCCAATGAAAAGGTGTATGAATATGCAATATTTGGCACTCATCAAATACCCCCAAACCTGAATTTTACTTGTCCTCAAGTGAAACAGAAATCCAGAAATCCTAACTATACCACTGTCATTTTGGTCTCTCGAATGCATTTAGCGTATGCACTAAGCCTTTAAACCCCTAGGTGTCCCTAGTGGACGAGTTGTAGTCTCGTGAGGGCCTACCAAAGATGTACCCACAAAACCTTCTCCAATTTCAGAGCATCCATAGAAATGTCTTCGTCTTGGTCTTCAACTGTAGATGATGAACTTCGGAATTTTCGTAGAATCCTTGACAATTTGTAACCAATATATATATATATATATGTGCATTTATTATTATTATTATTATTTTTTTTATTTTATTTTTTCACTTTTTTTTTTTTTTTCATTTTTTTTTTTCACTTTTTTTTTTTTTTTTTTCAAGACAGTAATCGATCCACGGGTCGGATAAAATCACAATGGGTCGGGTTTTATTTCTGATACCCCAAAACGTTGCTCGATGTAACCCTAATTTTTTTCTTTTCTTCTTTAAATACTTCGCTTCTTTTCTTATTCGACTGCCATCTTCTTCTTCATCTTCTTCATCTTTTCTCTGCATATTTACTATTTCCTTCATTAGATCTTGATTTGAACTTCGATTTTTTTTTTTTTTTTTTTTTTTTATATCCACTTAATCATGTTTTTCTACTTCCTTCTTATTTGGTTTATTTCTGTAGTGATTATTTATTGGTGGAGTCTGCAATATCCAGGTTGATCAGAGGAATAAATTGTTCTCACGAAGATGAAGATCTGGTGAGATCGGAAAGGTGTGAGATCGTTCATAAGCGACTTCAAAAAAAACATCCAGTAATAGATCCGGCTTTCAAAGTTGAAGTCAGATTTCGATCTGGATTTAAATCATCCCCCTTTTTTTTTATTAGTTCTTCTTCATCGTCTGATTTTGTTTCTTGTTGTTGATTGTAAACTTCATCTTTCTTCAGAGACTTCTGATGTTGCTTTGATCAATGTTGTTGATGTATTTTTCTGGAACTGATTTTTTTTTTTTTTTTTTTTTTTTACAAAAGACTACAAAAGATCCTACAAAAGACCCGCTACACAGCTGGTCATAAAAAAAATGCAAAAGACTCAAAACGCCATAAGCAAATACTCCCCCAAACCTAAACATAACATTGTCCTCAATGTTTTAAAACAAAACATGAGAACAAAACAGATTCAAAAGGAAGAGATTACCAGATGCCAAACCAGAGACAGTAGAGTATGTCCACAGAGAACCCAGCAGGGACGAAATCATGTGGTATGTACAAGGGGTGAACTTTTCAGTCCACATAGATCGGATCAGCAAGATGAGTTGTTTCAATTTCAGGTGGAATCGGTTCAAGGAATGGTTTCAGTCTCTGCCCATTGACCTTGAAGACATTCTTGGTTGTGACATTTTCTAGTTCTACAGCCCAAGTGGGGAAAATTGTTCGCACCAAGAATGGGCCTGTCCATTTAGAACGTAATTTTCCTGGAAAAAGGTGCAGTCGTGAGTTATACAATAGAACTTTTTCTGCCTGGAGTGAATGACTTGCGCAAAATGCGTTTGTCATGGAACACCTTCATTCTTTGTTTGTATATTTTTGCATTATCATATGCATCATTTCTTAACTCTTCCAACTCATTGAGTTGAAGCTTCCTTTGGGTGCCAGCTTTATCTAGATCAAAGTTCAGTTTCTTTACAGCCCAATATGCACGATGTTCTAACTCTACAGGGAGATGACAAGCTTTACCGTACACAAGTCTGTAAGGGGACATACCAATGGGGGTCTTGTATGCAGTTCTATAGGCCCATAAAGCATCATTCAATCTTAAAGACCAATCTTTTCTAGACGGGTTAACCGTCTTTTCTAGAATGTGCTTAATCTCCCTATTTGAAACCTCTACCTGGCCACTGGTCTGTGGATGATATGGGGTTGCGACTTTGTGAGTTATGCCATACTTGCGAACTAAAGACTCAAAAGGCCTATTGCAGAAATGTGAACCACCGTCACTGATTATAGCTCTAGGGGTGCCAAATCGAGAAAAAATGTTTTCCTTTAAGAACGAAAGTACCACCTTGTGGTCATTAGTTTTGGTTGCGATTGCTTCTACCCACTTAGAAACATAGTCAACAGACAACAAGAATGTACAACTTTCCTTGAGTTAGGAAATGGTCCCATGAAGTCAATACCCCATACATCAAATAGCTCAACAATCAAAATGGGTTGTAGGGGCATCATGTTTCGTTTTGATATACCTCCCAATTTCTGGCACCGGTCACAAGAAATACAAAATTCATGGCTATCCTTAAACAATGTTGGCGGTAAAAACCACTCTGCAAGATCTTTGCAGCAGTTTTCTTTGCACTAAAGTGGCCTCCACATGCTTGATCATGACAAAAAGAGATGACATCCCTTTGTTCAGAGTTGGGGACACATTTCCTAATGATTTGGTCAGGCAGTATTTGAACAGATATGGGTCATCCCATAGGAAATGTTTCACTTCGGCCAAGAATTTAGACCGGTCTTGTTTAGACCAATGAAGTGGCATCCTACCTGTAGCAAGGTAGTTCACGATGTCGGCAAACCATGGCATTTGAAACTATCATCAGTTGTTCATCTGGGAAAGATTCTCTAATAATCTCGATTCATCAATGAGACTCGACATTCAATCTAGATAAGTGATCAGCAACAACATTCTCTGA
This sequence comes from Papaver bracteatum, assembly GCA_023529315.1. NCBI lineage: Eukaryota > Viridiplantae > Streptophyta > Magnoliopsida > Ranunculales > Papaveraceae > Papaver > Papaver bracteatum. The sequence continues at coordinate 3,566,351 of JAJJWX010001287.1, forward strand.
CCCTTTTTTATCTCGAATTTCGAGGTGGAACTCTTGTAACAAGAGTATCCATCGAATTAGACGAGCCTTGGCATCTTTTTTAGATAAAAGATATCTTAATGCGGCATGGTCAGTATAAATGATGATTTTAGATCCTATCAAATAAGATCTAAACTTATCTAATGCGAACACAACAAACTAGCACTCTTTTTCGGTTGTTGAATAGTTCATTTGAGCCTCATTCAGTGTCTTACTAGCATAGTAGATCACATAGGGGTGTTTGTCGACTCGCTGACCTAAGACAGCTCCAACAGCAAAATCAGATCGTCACACATGATTTCAAATGGCAATTTCAATCTGGAGGTCGGACTATAGGGGCTGAAGTTAGAAGACTTTTGAGCTCCTCCCAAGCATGCACACAAGTATTATCAAACACAAATGTAACATCTTCTCTGAGTAGATTACACAAGTGGTCTTGAGATCTTCTGAAATCTTTAATGAATCTACGGTAGAAACCAGCATGGCCTAAAAATGATCTAACCTCCCTCACAGAGCGAGGTTGAGGCAAGTGTTGAATGATATCAACCTTGGCTTTATCTACTTCTATGCCTTTTTCTGAGATGATATGCCCTAGAACAATGCCTGAGTCAACCATGAAATGACATTTTTCCCAATTCAAGATCAAATTCTTTTCTTTACACCGAATAAGCACACGAGTAAGATGATGCAAACATTCATCAAAAGAAGAGCCAAAGACAGAAAAATCATCCATGAAGATTTCAAGAAACTCATCTATCATGTCTGAAAATATGCTCATCATACATCTTTGAAAAGTAGCAGGTGCATTACACAACCCAAAAGGCATACGACGATAAGCAAATGTTCCATACGGACAAGTAAATGTGGTTTTATGCTGATCTTCGGGTGCTATGTGAATTTGGTTGTAGCCTGAATAGCCATCTAAGAAACAATAGTACCTATGTCCCGACAACTTTTCTAGCATTTGATCAATGAAGGGCAGCGGAAAATGGTCTTTCTTAGTTATTGTGTTCAATTTCCTATAGTCAATACAAACTCGCCACCCTGTAGTTACACGGGTGGGGACAAGCTCATTCTTCTCATTTTGAACTACAGTAATGCCAGACTTCTTGGGTACCACTTGAATGGGACTGACCCACTTGCTATCAGGAACTGGGTATATGATACCCGCATCAAGAAGCTTTATGATCTCACTCTTAACAACCTCTTTCATGTTAGGATTGAGACGCCTTTGCATCTCCCTAGATGGTTTGGCATTGTCCTCAAGGTTTATATGGTGCATGCAATCAGTGGGGCTTATGCCTTTAAGGTCCGAGATGGTCCATCCTAATGCTTCTTTATGCTCCTTAAGCACTTCTAAAAGTTTTCTTCCTGTTTTGTATCTAAGGCAGATGAAATGATTACAGGCAAAGTATTAGAAGGTCCCAAAAAACATATTTAAGAGTATCAGGCAATGGTTTCAGTTCGAGCTTTGGTGGCTCAACAAGAGATGGAACAGACTTGGATTCCAAGAGTGGAAGTGGTTCCACTCTAGCTTTCCACTTAGACGTGTCCATGAGTGGTGTGGATTCAAGCAAAGTATTCACTTCACTTATGTATTCATCATCAAACAGATCTAGGTTGAAATTATTCAAACAAGCATCCAAAGGGTCAACAGACATGCTACTAGGTAGCGACTCCTGAATCAAACTGTCAATCATGTTGATTTCATGCACATCATTATCATCATCAAGATCTAAATGTTGTTGGCTAGCATTGAAAACATTCAACTCCACAGTCATATTACCAAATGACAACTTCAGCACTCCATTACGGCAGTTAATGATTGCATTGGACGTCGCTAAGAAAGGACGTCCCAAAATGACAGGATGACTGTCGGGGTTTTGCACAGTTGAGTATCTAAAACGATGAAGTCCACAGGAAAGTAAAATTTATCAACCTTAATCAAAACATCTTCTACCACACCACGTGGCACTTTGACGGATCTGTCCGCCAATTGCGAGTTATAGGTGTTGCCTTCAACTCTCCAAGACCTAACTGCACATATCTTGAATATGGCGAGTAAATTCACACTTGCCCCTAAGTCTAGCAACGCCTTCTTAACCGTATGGTCACCTATTTTGCATGTGATAGTTGGACTACCTGGGTCTTTAAACTTAGGTGGTGTGTTGCTTTGAATGATTGCACTCACTTGCTCAAAGGAGAAAAGCACGCTTATGCACATGAAGCTTTCGCTTTTGTGTGCATAGATCCTTAATGAATTTAGCATAAGCGAGGGACTTGCTTGATTGCATCAAGAAATGGGATGTTGATGTTAACTCGTTTGAACATTTCTAAAATCTCGTTGTACTTGTGTACTCTCTTTTTGTTGCACCAATCTTTGTGGGAATGGAGCAACAGGTACATGAGATGGTGTAGAGACATTAGAATTATGGTAATTCTTATGTTGCTCAGATTTGTTTTCAACAATAGGTGTTTTTCTGTGGTATTTTATGCACTTGGTGAGTCTGATGTAGACTCACTCGACTGTGGTACACCTACATTGTTTTCAACAACTTTACCACTACGAAGAGTGGTGTGACATTTACTTGATTATTGGAGGCCTCATTTCGAGTTGAATTTTCTGCCTGATATACAGTTTTTTGGATTTTGTTGGGGTTGACTAGGAAGTTTTCCTTTGTCTCTTTCATTCAATGCTTCACAAATTTGACCCATTTTAAGTTCTAGACTTGAAAAACGTTGGTCTGTGGTCTTTTGAAGTTGTACCAAATTTTGGGTCAACAAACCGAAACTTTCTTGAAGCTAGTCTTTTTCTCTGCAGTGGTGCGAGAATGTGGTTGCACTTGGGGGTTTCTAGGATAAGGGTATCCTTGGTTATTATTTGATGTTCCCCTTGCACATGCCCCTTAGACCATGAAAAGTTAGGGTGATTTCTCCACCCTGGGTTGTAGGTCTGAGAATATGGGTTGTTCTCTTGCCTTTGGTACAATACATTGGCTTCCTCGGTTTTAGATTCTTGAAATGCATGGAGGTCTGGACAAGTGTCCACTAGATGGTCTGAACTATGGCATGCGGCACAAGTGGCCATTTCAATTTGACTACGGAGAGTAGGGATATTAGTTTTTCCATTCTTTTCTAGCTCTAGCTTTTCTATTCTCCTGGCCAAGGATGCCATCTTTGCACTTCCTTCAAGTCGAGTCAATTCTATGAACATTGGATGAAAGGGTAATCCTATTTGGTTCATGGGGATTCCCACCGCTTGAGTCTTTTCAATGACTTCGATTAAGAAATCCCAAGACTCATCAGCAGTTTTTTCAATAAATTGACCATTGCACATGGTCTCAACCGTAGTTCGGTTCTTGACATCTAAACCTTCATACAAAATTTGCACAAGTCTCCATTTTTCAAAACCATGGTGAGGACATTGGAGCAATAATTCATTGAATCTCTCTAAATATTTTGCCAAAGTTTCCTCCTCTAATTGCACAAAACTATTCAGACTTTGACGAATTGTCGTAGTCTTATGGTTTGGGAAGAACTTTTTGAAGAACTCTTTCGTAAGAGCATCCCATGTATGAAATGACTGTGGCTGTTGAGCACACAGCCAAGTCTTGGCTTTGTCTATCAAAGAAAAAGGAAAAAGTTTCATTTTGAGGTGCTCATCCGTCATTTGGTTGATCCGAAGAGTCCCACAAATTTCCTCGAACTCTCTCACATGGTGGTAGGGATTTTCAGCTTCAACCCCTTTAAATTTAGGCAACATATTGAGGATACTTGCCTTTAGCTCAAATTGTCCATCAATAGCTGGTAAGACAATGCACGAGGACTGGGTTGTCCTCGTTGGGTACATGTAGTCCTTTAGACTACGGACTGGGTTTTCTTGGTTCTCCCATTGTTTCGGATGGGTTTGACTCTGTCTGCTTCAGAACTATGTATTTCAATTAACTCTTCTTGACTTATTCTAACTAGTCGGCGTGTATGGTCTCTAAAAGACACAATCATAGCCTAGCTAGCACATCAAGCATGTTAACCATTCACCTAGAAGTCAAGTTCTATGCAATCACAAACAAGGATGACTCCACCACAAGTAAACCTACGATTTCTAGCAAACAAAAAGCATGATGGCTCCACTTAGATTGTTTTCTAGACCACTTCTAATCCTTCGAAAGGGAATTCGTTACAATCGAGCAAACCCCTCGGAATCAATCCGAGTTTAAGTAAATTGAATAGAGGCGAGGGAAGCTGCTAGAGCTTTGATACCCAAGGCCTCACCGCATTACAAGGCGGCGCAGTCACGCATTCAATTTACAGAAACCGTCATGAACTTCGAAGTATGCTTAAAGAGTAACCAATATTTTTCAAAAGACTTTCCTACTAAGCTCGTTACCTTATAGGTCTTGTTCTATTCAAAATTTTAAAGCTTAGGTTCGCGTATGTATCGTTTTCCTAAGGCGGGAAAGAAGAGAACGGTGATGAAATCCGAACCCTTATCTTGTATGGCCAGTCCTTGCCCTTTACTAGGAAAATAAAGCAGCCGTATTCAATTCCTCAACATATATGCAAACGAAGGAATACAGTAACTCGCTAACAAGGGATTCGCGAGTGTTTCGACAAACTTACCTCCCGTTCCAGACGGGGGATGAACCGTTGTTGTCGACTCGGGCCACGACTCCTATGTCATGAACGAACCCGAGGGGCCGAGGTGATATTGTAATCACCGTCCTTCTCTGCAAAAAGTTGATATTTAATAATACCCTTCCGTAGGGTTTAAAAATAAAAAATAAAAATAGAATGTCCAAGTCCAAAGTCCAAAATAAAGTGCAAAAGAAAAAGAAAATTACAAGAGTAAAGGAATCCTAATACAAACTAAAAATAAATAAAATAAACTCTTTTTTTTTTTTTTTTTTTTTTTTTTATTAAAATAAAAACTTCTTCCGCTTTCTTTCGCTTCCTTTCCTTCGCCTTTACAACAGCTACTCAGGCACCTGTTGAGCTCAAAAGAGGTAGTTAGGGTTTCGAAGTTTTAAAGCAAAAGCAAAATAAAATAAAAAAATAAGTGTAAAATCGATCTGTGAATAGTAATGATGTGTGAACTATCGTCGCTACAAAGATATGATGAATGATGAACTGTCGTTGCTACAAAGAATAACAGTGATGTACAGAATAATGATGACAGATGAAGAACACGAAGAACAGACGCTTCAGAACTGTCGTTTTGAAGAGCACGAAGAACGACACAGATAATAACTGTCGTTGTTTAACAAAGGACATGATGAATAGTCTGTTGTTGAATTGCGACAGTTTTATGCGACTGTTCTGGGAGGGCGTTTTTTTTTTTTTTTTTTTTTTCGAATACGCTACAGTAACAGCGACTTTTGTACATCGTTTTATCTACAGTAAAATGCTACAGTTCCAGGAGACAATTTATGAACAGTGACAGGAGACAGAAACTTGCACTACACTTCTACCAAATCCCCGGCAACGGCGCCAAAAACTTGGTAGGCTCGGAAAGATACCTACTATTGTGTATACTGCAAGTGCACAGTGTCGACAAGCAACACAGGGCAAGCACAGGTCGAACCACAGAGACTTGGAGAGTGTAGAAGTTGATTCTAAATCCTGATTTAGAGAGTAACCAAAAGGGGTTTGTTTTTGTCGATACGACGATATGATTTTCAAGTGACTGAAATAATAAAAGTAAAAGATGCAAATAACAAGATATGTAAACAATGATAATATGGATACTAGGGTATTCAAATCCACCAATAACCTATGATATGCATTCAACTTGTAATATTATTCTTGTCCTTATAGTAGATTCAAGTCTACCGTATAACTAAGGTGTTTCTCCAATGGATAATTTAATCACAACTAAATTATTTCTCCAAAGAATTAATTGTCTAATTAAGCACAACTAATCTAAAGATCAATATTTGGTTAAGCATGAGTTGTAGCATAATCAACATAGAGATATTCTAACTACAATGGATACATGGCATACATTGTGAGAGCAAGATGTTGAAAAACTTGGATTAAATTATATCTTTAAACAATTCTAAACTTTCAAGAACAAGATACAAGATATGAATACATACCAATGAGATTAGGGCTTCATCTAAACCCTAGTAAATGAAACTAGAACATGAAGAACATTACAACAAAACTTAAATTTGATAAACTAACATGAACAAGCTATTCTTGGATGAGTTTTCAACACAAAACCCTCTCTATTTATACACAAAAATTCTCTCTCACTTGGATTCGAATTTTGGCAATTATTTACTCAACAAAACATGTTTTCTCACTTGATGGATGTTTTGGAATACAATGGGGTGAGGTGGATGTTTTGGAATCCAATGGTGGTGAGGTGGATGTTTTGGAATCCAATGGGGTGAGGTGGATGTTTTGGAATCCAATGGGGTGAGGTGGATGTTTTGGAATCCAATGGTGGTGAGGTGGAAATGGATTTGGGTCTTGGGTTTTGGATCATGGGTTTTGGATTATGGGTAGTTTAATCCCATGTATTGTAAACAAAGTTGCCACTAATGCGCGAACGGGTTGCAACACTTCCAACTTTCTTCTCTTTTGTCTTCTCAATTCTTCCAAGCTTTATTTAGTACTTAAAAACACAAAATTAATTAATACAAATATTTATTCTTGAAGATGGTAAGAATGCAGAATTTGGGATAATATATGACGTTGAAGCGCGAAAGATGAGTTAAGTGCCAATGAAAAGGTGTATGAATATGCAATATTTGGCACTCATCAGGCCGCTAAGGGGGGCCATTTGGGGTGTAAAGGATTAAGTTGTCCGAATAAAGTGCCTTCTACCTCACACGCACACACACAAAAAAACTTGGCTTCTGCATTAACCTACCAAATATCTAATGTACCTTTTTATTCGAGCAAGGCCTATGGGTGTCGAGAGTCTCTTTCAAAATGAAAGAGTTGATCAAATTTAATTAAATTAGGTCTTACTATGAATAGAGGGAAACCCCCTTTCACCCCAAACTCTATCAAGCTCTCGTTCAACCGAAGGAGAGAGTGAAAGTCTCCACTACAGGGCTTACTATTTGCCGTATGAGAAAAATGTATAAAAACGGGGAACCAAAGGCCGTGTAAGAGGAAAATGAGAGGAAAAAACGGCTAATGAAACCCCGTTTGCAAACTTCATATATTTTATCTCTAGAAACAGGAATATACGTGTGGAGCAGTACAACTCTCAAATATTTTATTATTAAAAGAGTAATTCTTAACAGACCGAGAATTGGAACCACGTGAAAACCGAATTCTCTTTATGTCTCACAGATTTTTCTGATGGGTCCCTATGGGCCCCGCGGAGGACAACAGGGGGTCCCGCTTAGGGTTTGGGTCTGTGTCTGTCGGGTTTTTTTCTTAGTTTTTTTCTCGGTCCATTCATACTTTTCGTTATTAAAATTGGAAAAATTCTGGTGAGCGCTAATTTCTCTTCTTTTGTTTGACGGGGATTCTCAAAACTAAAGAATGGACGGCGCTTTGAGAGCTGTATAGTCTGTTCTTTCATCTTAATCCCATAGTGGATTTTTACTCAATAAAATAGTCTCTTGTACGTTTTGAAAGGGATATAGTGTTAAAACACTCTATCCCATAATCCTTGCTCTTAGTCTTATTATTTTATTACCAATCCCGCTAACCTAAATCAAAATCAAAAAAAAATTATCTTATTCATTTCTTTTCTTTATCTTTTTTATTTTTTTATTTTTGTGTTTTCATAAAAAAAGGCTCACTTTAAATATCTATTAAAAAAGCAGATTTCAAATCAGAATCGTTTTAGAGTTTGTTTAAAATCATCTTATACTCACCAAAATATCCTCACTAGTTCTTGATCTTCATCAATCCTACTTTTACAGACATATCAACCATTACAGTTACAAAGTTCCAACTGGATAATACCACATCAATTGGCCAAATTGGTTTTTTTTTTAACCAAACTAACCGATTTGCAGCACTGGACACAGCAGTGATGGGAACTTGTAAAGATACAACCAGGGTTTTTTAAGAACATATAATCTAGAGGACAAAACTATATTAGGAGGCTAAATAATTAGTTTTCTTTGGAACCAAATAAAAAAAAGTTGCATCACTGTACATAGCAATGATGGGATCTTGAAAATATCCAAACAAGTTTTGCCTACTACATGTAAATCTGAGTAACATAAGCTAAAGTAATCAAAGTAACAATGATCTTCTGAATCGGTCTAAATCTGCCTGAGTCGATATGAATCGGCAACTGAGTCTTGGTAACACTTGTAGCAGACGGTGAACTTGTTAATGAACTTGATCTTGAACCTGTTGCTGTTTTTGTTGCTCTTGTAGTTGAAGTAGAACTTTTAGTTGCAGTAGGTTTAGATCGTTTGACAAGAAATAAAACCCATAATTTGATAATCATCAATTTTGAAGGAACTGAAAGCACTACCATATTTAAAACTTGCAAACCCTAATAGAGATTCGGGAAAGAAAAAAGAAAAAAAAACTGGAAATTTAAAAACTGATGCAAATAAGGTACAAGAAACTAGATTAAGATGTAGTTAGGATGATTTAGATAGAGTGTTTTCACTGTTTTCGCCGTATAAGAGAGAGAGGGTGTTTCCCAACCTATTCATTTCTTTCCCGGTCGTTTCTTTTCTTCTTATTATTTTTGCTGGTTCTCAAAAATACTTATCGTCAATTAAATTCTTCGTGTAACTAATATAACAGCACAGGAACCGGAGAACCATACAAGGATCGATAAACCCAGATCGGAACCGGAGAAGGCGGTACAGGGAACAAGAATGGAATACAGAACTTGTTGCATATGGGGTACATGTACCGGTTATAATGTATTCTCATACCAGTACTAGACTAAAATACTCGGTTGATCCTAGCCCTTGCTTATGTGCAATCTTAGTCATCCACACTAGGTCTCTTATACTACTTATTTCCTTCATCTCTCGATCTATAATAGATAGCAAAGATATAGAGAAATAACGACAAGAGTTTTTTTTGTTTTTTTTTTTTTTGGTTTCGCAAAATTCTTCATCACTAATCACTCTGCAACACATAATCCTGAAGACGGGTTTGGATTATTATTCTGCTGGTTAAGCTTAGATATATGGTATTTCAAATTAGGTTTTGAATCTGTATGGATTTGAGGATCGACATGATTGAAGAAGAATGATTAATCGGGTGGTCTTGCTGCAAGGAAATTAAGTAATTGAGTTGTTGGATAGAGAATGAGAATAACAAGAAAGAGGAAATTGAGAGATTAAACAGTGTTTGACGGGTATTTTGGTTTGAATCTGTTAGTAGTGATGGAACTGCTGTTGATTTGAGTAAGAAATGAAAACTAGTGTTCTTAGGGATGATTTGTGTTGAAATTGAAGAATGGGTTTTGATTCTTCTGTTCATGTTGAAGAATTTGAGTTGAAATTAAATAATTGATTTGAGTAAGAACAATGCAACTATACATGTTGGCTGCAATGGAAATTAGGGTTAAAAGTAGTAGTATCAGTTGAAATTGTTTTCATCAATTTTAGTTTCATATATCTTGAAATTTCATGTTGGTTATAACCAATTAACTTCTTCAATTGATTAATTTATGTTCAATGAGTTTTGTTGATGATGATTTCATTCGATTAAGTTAGTTTTTGATTATTCAAAATAACATATAAAAACCAGGAATCGGTCCATAACCGGATTGGTATCACATGTACAAGAATAGGTAGCCAAAACATAGAACCAAGCACTAGCAGGTACATGTACCGGGTTCTTAAGAAACCAGGACCGGCCCATGTACAACCTCAATAACTAATGATAAACTAGTTAAAGGCAACCCAAAATAAAAAACAACCCATACATGCAAATGAAGAAGATGTTAAATCGGAAAATGAAGATTTAGTGAATGAATGAGTAGAAATAAAAGCTAATACTCCTGTTATGGCTGTTATAAGATAAGAATTAAAAAAATCACCTATTATTTCGGCTATTGATCCGTTAAATAAGTCAATTAGGTTTTAAAATCAAGTTTCAAAAATTGTTTACGGCTGGAAGTTCTTAGTTTCGCAACCATAAATCCACTATTACAGCTGAGATAATATAAAATCTCATCCATAACTACAATTTACGACTACGATAATTCTGAGAAGGACGAAAATCAATGTTTTGTCATTTTTACGGCTAGGTATTTCCCATCCGAATAATTAATTTTCCCATCCGTAATCTCTATTTCCTAGACATAAATTCATTTGCGGTAGGGTCGTGTAATGTGTCATAGTCGTAAGTTTCTTGGACTAACCCGAAAAAAATCATAGTTTGGATTTACATTTGGGTACGTATTTGTGACGGACCGGAAATTTATTCCTAGCACGCCTGGGCACGCAGGCCATAACTTCCCCGATGCGCCACTATGATGGTACAAACCGATCCTTAAAACTAGGCAAATGCACGACTGAAAAGACGAGGGTATCCAAATACGCCACAATTTTTTTGTTTCAACATATAAGTCATTTACCAAATGTGATCTTTTATGGACAGAGTCGAGACACTGCGACAATTCGGTTCACACTTTGTGTGATTGTCTATGGATACGAGACCGAGACAATACAACAACAAGATAACTTGTGCGATTGACTATGGATGCAAGATCGAGACAATATTACAACAAATGTTTTACTTGATAATAGGATAGGTAATAACCAAACTCTATAGGATCACTATCAAGTAATGCGGAGTTAACGTATATATGTATTTTACTTTATTATAATAAATAATTATAATGCGGAAATCAAAGTAAAAGACACAACAAGATTTTTTTAACAAGGAAATCAAATGCAGAAAAACCCCGGGACCTAGTCTAGTTTTGAATACTCTCAGAATTAAGCCGTTATACAAAATCTAATACCAACTTCGTATAGTTGAGACCAAGCATACTACCCCTAGCTACTTAGTTCCCTCGGTATCCATGCGCCTTCGACTTCTAGAGTCACGCACGTGAATAGCAAGTCCTTCGGATCGTATTCCAAACAGAAAAGGAAGAATTTGTTTGGTAATCACTCTGATCAATCTTTCTACAAGATTTAGATGAGTCGTTGACTAAGGCAATCTAACTTTAACTACCGAAATATTCAAGTATAGATTCACACTCAATCAATGTAGATCTCAAAGAGAAATATAGAGAATGCCGATCTCATGCAACTAATCAATCAGATATATCAAAGATAAACTGATTCTAGTTGGATTCCGATCGATCAAGGTTTGTACACACAATTCACAAGATACGAAAACTAATAAGAAATATTCTTCGTTTTCGAATCTTCTTTTATCTTCAAAACCTTCACAACACCACTTGAATCTCTCGTGATCAATCACGCACAGAACGGAGTCTGTTAACAATGGATTATCACAATATGTCTTTAGATCTAACAACATTTCCAAAGATCTCTCTGATACTCTGATCTAGTTTGAGTGAATCTTATATCAGAAAAGAAGATTCTCAAGCATAAACAAAATAGGTGCAATCAGAGTTTAAACAACCGCTAGTCAATCAAAAGAATCAAAAACTAATAACACCGAAATTATTAAGTTTCCCACCAACGACACTCGTAGAGATTCTTAATCCCATATTAGTCTTTAAATGAGCGGTCATAAGAGATTTCACCTAATTAGGATATTTTCCTCTCCAAGTAGATGGCTCCAGCAGAAACAACAAGAATTGAAGTTTGCCTGGCTCTTAGGATAATTTGCTAGAAATGCAAACTTAGGTATTTATAGACCAAGGACTTTTGGACACCAAGAAATTTCCAAAACCGAAAGTATTCTCAAGATATGCAACGCATGGCAAAATTCGGTTTTCGTAATTCCAATAAATGCTTGTCCAATATTTCCAAAATATCTCAATATAAAATCTCCAATTAGTAAATGCACATTACTAATTTTTATTCTCTAGAGCTATGCACTAATTGCTGGTAATTAAAGCATATAAAGCCAAAAACCTTAATTAAAAGATTCTTAATTTATTTCGGCACTGGATCACCTTGAGTACCAAGGAATATCTTTGAACAATAAATGATAAGAGTTACTGCTAGTGTTCAAAGTATGTTGACATCTTTTCACTGCAAATCCTTATTTCATATTTACATGGATTTGCATTATTGGAATCGGTTTTACCACACTTCCAAACAAGTTTAGAATTGGTTCGCCTGTTTACCAAGAGTACTATGTGATTGATCAAATACCAAATCACATACATGGGTTCAATCAGTTCTACCAATCACTAGGATCGGTTATACCTAAATATGGAAATACTTGTGATTGGTCATACCAGTCACTAGGATCGGTTACACCAGTTATAAGGATCGGTTCTATCTACACATGGTATTATTTGTGATCGGTCATACCAGTTACCAGGACCGGTTACACCAATTACAAGTGTTAGAGCACTGCTTGGTCGAACTCGCAAGCGTTACTATCTAAAGCTTGTTGTTAAAATTAGTTTCCAAAACTATAAGTCTTGATTTATAGTCTACTTATAGCTAAATCTCGGATTAGGATAGAAAGTGTATTTGAGCTTTAGACTTCACGGCGTTCATCATTGAAGACGAAGAACTATTAAGGGGAGCTTGTGGAACTTCATCAACAGAAGGTATGTGAAGACTTGAACTCATCTATCACTTAACAGTATATCTACTTTATATCCTATTTGAGACAAAAGTCGTATAGCTATATAGACTTCGATTATACACATTTGATATTTCTAGCTGAGTTTAAATCATTTACATATTTCTCGAAATATGTATTGGTAAACTTTCTCTTTAACCAAGTTCTTCTTATATTCTTGACGAAAGTCAAAAGATGATCATGTGAAAATCACCTTGTAACATCTTACATGATTTGTGTGAGACAATCATTTCATGTAGACTCAGAATGTTTCGTATTGATCATTGATCACTTGAAAATTGCTTCGAAGCTAATAGTTTGTGTGAGACAGCTATTGTCGTCTTCTAAGAATGTTTCAATGATTGAAACGGGAGTTTATAACAAATAACCACGATTGGATATAACACAATATGCATGCTTGTATGCTAATTATTGCAAGATATTCCAAGTCCAGGAACTATTGTATGCATACCCGTATGCGTACTGGTTGGTTTATGAAGTCCGTGAACTCAGTATGCATATGCGTACTGGCATGAGTTTCAAGTTCCGGAATTAAACTGAGGTTGGATGGTATGCATACCCATTCGCATACTGGCGAACCCAAATTTGGCCCGGCCACTTAGGTATACGTACCCGTTCGCGTACTTGAGAAGGTTATGTTCTTAAATAGGTTTGTTCATGAACTAATACATTTATATAATAAGGACTGCAATCTTTTGCAAACCGTGGCTATAATGTTCATGAATTGATTCGAGTGAATCAAAATCGATTTTTCTTCAATTGTGTATTGTATACTTCTATGAGAATATAAACAATTGAACAACTCTATAAATAGTTTCATTTGAGTCATTTGAACTAGTTATGGTTAAGATGAATAAGGTTGATATGAAAGTGTTCATATGGCTAACTTCGGTTAACTATTTTTGAGCCAACAAGGTGCACACGTTTAGGTACGTTTACTCAAATCTAAATGAAGTCACTTTTTATTTGTGTGTAACAAGCTAAGTTCAATCTAACGATTGAAAGATATTAGCTTGGGTCTAATCAGGTTTTCATCTAATGGTGAATATTGAATGCTTTGTTACCAAGGTAACATTGATTATAAACCATGATTTGAAGACTATATAAAGGAGAACTCTAGTAACTTGGAAACCTAATCCCCATACCTCCTGTGTGATACTAGTTGCGACACAGTCGATTCTCCTTTAACCTTAGGTTTTCTCCAAAACCCTGTAGGTTAATGATTTAAAGACTACATTAGGATTGTGAAGCCATACCCAACTATTTCTCTGTAGTTGCGTGTTATGATCTTGCTGTTTTCTATCATGATTGAGTATTATCTTCTCTAAAATTTGTTCGAGATTTATTCTCCGATAGGCAAGTTAAAAAGTAGTCACAAACATCTTCATCTCATCGTATGTGATTCCACAATATCTTATTTCGCTACCATACGATTAAGATTATTGTGAGGTGATTGATAATACTAGGCTTCGGGAATATAAGTCCGGTGTATCAATTGGTTCATGTTCACCTTGATTTATCAAAAGACGGAAAAAAAAACTCTTAGGTGTTTCAATGGGAGACAGATTTATCCATTCAATAGACTTTTCTGTGTGAAACAGATTGGTTTATCAAGTCTTCGACTTTGGGTCGTAGAAAATATTAGTTGTGGGTGAGATCATCTAAGGGAATCAAGTGCGCAGAGTCCTGCTGGGATTTAGAGGCGTAAGGAACGGAACTGTACCTTGATCAGTGTGATATTGGTTAGGGCTCAACTACATTCCAGTCCGAAGTGAACTTGTAGTAGGCTAGTGTATGTAGTGGCTTAATAGAGTGTGGTATTCAAATCTGGACTAGGTCCCGGGGTTTTTCTGCATTTGCGGTTTCCTCGTTAACAAAATTTCTAGTGTATGTGTTATTTCTTTTCCGCATTATATTTTCTATATAATTGAAATATCACAGGTTATGCGTAGTTCAATCAATTAGATAATCCAACTTTTGGTTGTTGATATAAATTGATTGACACTTGAATATTGGTCTTTGGTACCGTTCAAGTTGTTTCACATAATAATCTGGCTCACGGATTTCTATCTGTTTGATTTGATGATTACATTGTGAAACAAAGATACAACTCTTGGATTCATTTCCATTGATTGAGTCTGACTGTCTAGTTGATTCTCTTGGAATTATATTGGAGTTTGTATATACAGATTGCTAAGAAAAATATTAGGTGTGGTTGTTAGACCCCCTCTTTTTCAACAAGGATCGGTCACATAACACTCATGATCGGTCACACCAATTACAAGGATCGATCATACCATCACATGGTGATTACTTAGGATCAGTTACACTAATTATCACAACTGGTCATACCAAAACATAAGTCTAGGCATTGTGATTAGTTATACCAAGATATATAACCTGAGTTAATATTGATTCTACTAAAGAACGCATATTGGTCATACAAATATTTGCAATGAATAGCCGGACCAATAATCCTATTGATTTCCCTTTCAATTCACGAAACAAGTTCATGAATGTACTTCCTTTAAAAGAATGTAAAACATTGTTTCGTAGGATGAAATATTCACCATAACCCATTCACATAATCATAACAATATATACAAGATTATGTCGATGTCATATATACGAAGTTCAAAAGATAAGTGTTATACTTCGTAGTATGATTCCTTAATACTATGATCATACTATTATGATCATGTCACATCACTAGATTATTATACATTATGTACAGTATATACAGCTTCGCAGTTATGTTTTCAATATAGCACGACTTTCAAAATACGTTAGGAATGAAACAATTCAAGTCAATATTACTAAACTCAAGTGGAAGGATGATGTCGCCATTGTAGTTCGTTACTTATTCACATTCTTCAGGTCTTCGGAGTAAAACTTGTATGTCTCAACATTCCTAGACTTTCTAGTCTAACCTAAACGAAGTTGACTCTAGTATTTAAAGCGACTCTAGATGAGTTTTGATACTAAAATATGACAACCAAACTTAACATACCAACGCTTGGTGAGTTCAACCGAGATATGCTCTAAAAATATCCCCCTTTGTTAATTTTAGTGACAAAACTCTTATTACATATGGAGCTAAACGAATTACAAAATAACTCATTCTTCATACGTTTGATTCCAAGTTTCAACAACACAATAACCTGCATATATTCAATCAATAAATGTCATTGTTGACATTTGAATAACAAAAGTTTTTACTCCCCATAAAGGAAAGCTAGGTAAATATTCAATCTGAATATCTTTGTTATTCCTCTTTTGTAGTAAGAATTACTACACAACAATATGATATGTTTCTCCCCCTTAGTCAATGCTTTACTCTTTCGTTAGATATAACGTTAAAGCACAATTATCCTTTCCTAGTGATTAAAAATCACTTGTTTAATTTGTATATTTCTCCCCCTTTTTGTCACAAAATGACGAAGGTTATAGCAAATAAAGGATAAACCGAAAGGATCTTACAAATCTAAAAGACTTGTAAACAACCTATAAGAGTTAAGCACGAAGGTTTTAAATACCACTTAGATAACCAATATTAAAACCGAAACTACAAAGTAATTTAATTTCAATATGTTGTCATGGAAACAATTTCCCGAAGCAATTTTCCCTAATAGTCTAACAAATCGACTAAGAAACTTAATTCCCTTGTTAGATCGATTGCATATGCACAATCGCTTATTTCGATAAGATCAAAACAAAGATCAGAATTAACTTTATTTCTCTCATCAGGCTCTAATTATTCAGATAATAACTTAGACCTTTCCCTTTAGACAAGACAAACACTAGGTTAGTTAACTAGTTTTTCTTGTCAAGGCATTTGATTAGACTTGAATAACCGAATCCTCCAATTTGATAAGTCTAACTAAGATCAGAATTAACTTAGTTTCTCTTATCCGGAATCAATTGGACTAAACAAATGATCCCGTATTTTGTAAGCCTTAAACAACACATACATAACCAAAAAAAATTGACTTGCACAATTATTTTCTTAACCGGAAGCAATTGAAAGAAACATACACATTATAGTACCGCAATAGCACCGAATTTCGTTAAGCAAAAACAATTGATACCCAACAATAAAGAAGATATCAAACAATAATCTAAATAAATTGATACAACTTTTATTAACCGTAAACAATTAAATCACACACACATCTATACACAATATAATGGAACATATCAATTGTACCGAAATTTTGTTAAGCAAAAGCAAAATATATGCAATATAAACAAGCTTTTCTTAAACAGGAAAACGACTAATTAACAAATTCTTTACCTCAAATTCCGCAGCCACTCTCCCCAAAAAGATATATCATGAAGTGCAAGTTCAAATAAGAACTCTTCCCTAGTGTGTTGTCATCCTCTCGCAAGAACAAAAGAACAACAACAAAAGCAACCTTTACCAGAGAAAGGTTGAATCGGTTTTAACTAATGAGTTCCAATAGCAAAATTTGAAAACCCGAAACACATATGTTTTGCTAAACATAACTCATGAAAACACAATTGATTCAACGTATTCTGAATTTTCACATATGAGTTTCAATCGGAACACCTTATGATCCTTTGATAAAGCCTATCAACATGGGCTAGAACTTAATCCCGCTAAATAAGGGTTACATTCATATGAGATCGAATATTAAGGTTAATAAAAACCTAAATCAGACATCCCATAAACCGAATACACATAGCAAAAATATAAACATTCATTCACAGGCTATGTTATCGATAATTATCACACAAAAATTATAAAATAATAACTTTATTCATAAATAATTGATAGCCTTATTAAAAATAGACCTTAAACAATAATTGAAGTAAATCAAAACATTGATATTTATTTTCTCTAAATAAGAATCTAATCTTATTTTTATTCCATGAGCAATTCATATCAGTACTAGAGGAAGGTAGGTTATTACTTTCAGTCTTGAGGTTGTGAATTTCTTCAAGAAGATAACCTTGACCAGAATTTCTTACAGTTGTGATCTTTTTGTAAAGGACTATGCAAGCACATGTAATTTGTCTTTGATTGAACACAAAATTGTGTCAATATATCAATACACTAATCTTTCTTCAGTATATTCTCTCTTTCCTTCTTGCTAAGCTAATCTCTCTTTTTGATCTTCCTCTTAGGTTTCTTAGCATGAGGAGATGGTGCAGAATTATTCTTGAAGAAATCTTTTAGATCAATCATCTTTGCAAGAGAAGACATCGGATCCTGACTCATAGTTCGGACAAGGAATGACCATAGAATGAGAGAGATCTTATATATTTTTCATACTACCAAAAATATAATATTTATATAAATACGAATATCTTAAAATGTATTTTCAATTACTAGATTTTATTCCCATAATATACACATAAGTGTCTTGATTTTTGCTTCCTCACACACACAATCAGCACACAAGGTGAGGATGCAATCTAATACCGATTAGGTGGTATTAGTATGAGATTTTCTCCAATCATTGGATTTAGAAAAAAAAGGGTGTTCTTGAACTAGTAAAGTATGATTCAAATAGCTTCTCGTGTTACGTCGAATTAACGAAGTTTCGGAGATTGGTTGGAATTGCGTATGCACTTCTTAGCAATCCTTGTTTTTGAGACAGTTTTGCACTTTGTCTTATTTTTCCCTTCACCATTAGATGATTTTTCAACATCGAAAGACATGCCCATTTTTAAAATAGTTAAATTACTAATGGAACGACATGAGGGAATTAAATTAACAACTAGTGTAATATTAGTTGTTTCCTCTTCCTCAGAGTTATATGAATCAAAGGTCTCGTCTAGAGTTATAGCTAATGCCTTGCTTCTAGTGTATTTCCTTAGATTATGACAGTCTTTATCCAAATAACCAAAACATTTACACTTGAAGCATTGAGGCATATATTCATAATCTTCTTCTTGATCGTTTTTTCTTGACTAGAACTCGATCATGAGGGCGAGAATATCGATGAACATCTTTTACAAATATATTATTCCCTTTATTTAAGAGATCTCAAAACTGTCTTGTAATCAGTGATAATGTTTGTTCTACATCATCGTCAGAATATTCTGCAATCAATTCATCAAAATCATCTAACAATCTATTTTTCTCCACAGGAGCTTTTGGAAAATTTCCATCTTTGAAAGCGATTCATTTAGCTTGAATAGATTGTGATTCATGATCAAAGATCTTTAACTTCCTAAATAGTGTGCTTCGTGAGAGAGTTGAAAGATCATTTTCCTCTATGATTGCATGCTTCTTAGATTCGTATCTAGATGGCAATGATCTGAGAATTTTGCACACTATAACTTTTTTAGAAATAGACTTTCCAAAAAAGAAATAAGCATTTACAATCTCAAAGAATCTAATATGAAACTCTTCAAAAGTATCATTGTCATCCATTCGAAGGTTTTCCCAATCAGAGGTGAGAGTTTGAAGTCTAGCTTCCTTTTCTGATGTGTTATTGTTGATGGTGGTTTTTAGCTTAGGGTTAAAACCGTAAAACCGCGCAACTTACATGACGTCACTATGACCATTAGCACATTTATTGAATCAATCAGCATGCCTACGCAAGAATTACCTGGTTACATTTTTTTTACATGGGTCATGTTCCACGGAAGAACAATTAACATCGACTGACATCATCTATGTCAAACCCTAATTCTCATGCTACTGCGCCAAGGCATGCCAATCATGCCAGCCGCACCACTATGCCAATGGAAAACCATGCCAACCACATCTCTGCGCCAAGGCATGCCAATCATGTCAGCCCCACCACTGTGCCAATGGAAAACCATGTCAGCCACATCTCCACGCCAAGGCATGTCAATCGTGCCAGCCGCATCACTGTGCCAATGGCAAACCATGCCAACCACGTCTACCGCGCCAAGGAATGCCAACCATGCTAGCCGCACCATGCGCCAATGGCATGCCAAACCCTTGGCCCCACCATGCCAAGCCAACCACACCTTGCCTTGGCCCCAACCATGCTAGATGCACCATGCGCCAATGGCATGCCAAACCCTTGGCCCCACCATGCCAAGCCAACTGTACCTTGGCTTGGCCCCACCATGCCAAGCAAACCACACCTTTCCTTGGCCCCAACCATGCTAGCCGCACCATGCGCCAATGGCATGCCAAACCCTTGTTCCCAACTATGCCAAGGCAACCACACCTTGCCTTGGCCCCACCATGCCAAGCCGTCTGTGCCAAACCCTTGGCCCCACTATGCCAAGCCATCCACTCCATTTTTCCTTGGCCCCACTATGCCGGCCTTCCCTATTGCGGCTACCAAAACGAAGGCATGCGATGATCAACAGTCACCCTTCAATCCTAGATGCAAATCCTAGCCTTCCAAGGTCACCAAACAACGCATGGTAACCTTTGGACCAAAACCCTAGTTTTGGCCACGCTAAAGCATGCCATGCCACATGTGCCAATGGCATTCCAACCACCTTGCCGCGCCATACCATGCCGTCCTTCCCTATTACGGCTACCAAAACGAAGGCGTGCGACAATCAACGATCACCCTTCAATCCTAGATGTAAATCCTACCCGTCCAAGGTTGCCAAACAATGCATGGTAACCTTTGGCCCAAAACCCTAGTTTTGGCCACGCCAAACCGCGCCAAGGAATGCCATGCCACATGTGCCATTGGCATGCCGCGCCATACCATGCTGGCCTTCCCTATGCGACAACCAAAACGAAAGCCTGCAACAATCAACAACCACTTTTTCATCTGAGGTGCAGATCTTAGCCGTCCAAGGATACCATCCAGCGCATGGAAACCTTTGGACCTAGTTTAGTCGCGCGTAAACAAAGCCAAAACCCTAACTTTTGGCAGCGCCCAAACTAGGCCATACTGATCATGCTTTCACGCCACTGGCTACCAAACGAGGGGTTGCAATAATCAACGACTACCTTTCCTTTTAAGATGCAAAATCTCGACCGTCGAAGGTCACCACCGAGCCGGCAAGTTTTCCAAGCTCAGCTTGCCAGAAAATAACAACGTGCTACATGTTTTCCACAAAAACACTCGAGACATCAATGCATGTCACAAACTGGGGGATACTCACTGGGTATTGGTTTGGCGGTTTACAGCGTGCGGCGTACACTACGCCCGTTATAAGAAAGTGTCATAGAATGAAGCGGTTAGTAAATATAGGGAGTAATAGTGAAACACTTTCTTTTATGGAATATCAATTCCATGCGTTACCGGTTACCACCTCCTACCATTTTCACCAGTTTTCCATTTCTTAATGAGACGACAGTACGTTTCAATTCAACTTATATAAATAGGCATTACCTATTTCCACCGAACAACAAGTTCAGGTCAGGAACATACAACACCCAGAAAACATTTGCTAGCTCTCTATCTGTTAGCTTCCCATTTTCTGATACAAGTCGTAAAACAACTACTCTTCCAGAATCAACTATTCTGTTCTCAACACTTTCTTCGCTTCTTTCCCCAAAACCAACCCTTCTCCTTCACTTTATGACTGAAGCAAGTCTGGAACGACCATTTCTTGGTTTAGGCCGGATTTGTATAGATTGATCTCTCGAATCTAAAGTACTCCCTTGCAGTACATTGTTTAGGGTTTAAATTCGTTTCTCACCCACACACCCGAAATTACCAAAATCAGCAAAAACCGTTTTCACCCTCAAACAATTGGCGACCACAGTGGGAGATTGATTTTTCAGTTATAATGTCAATTTTCGACCATCAATCTCATGCTTCGACCTAGACATCAAGATGGTAGAAGCAGGCGATCCGCTCAGTTACCAGACGACCCGATTATCATTCTTGACACGGCGAGGGATGACTGGGGACTCCCTAGAGATTAAAAGCGAATAATTCAACTAGGGATCGACGACTCGATTATCAGATTAGATGACTGGGGACTTCCCACAATCATGGCGGTGCTTCCCATAAAACTCGGTCTTGCACCCGGAAGGTTCCCTTTTCATTAGGAGACCTGAAAAACAGATTAAGTCTTACCTAGACAAGATACATGGTTTGCTATTTCAAGTTTTCACGGGAATGATAAAACCGATAGCCGTGTTATGTTTCACCTCATGTCATCTACCAACACACGGTTCCATGGTTTTTTTGGGATGTTTGCGTCACTTGCAATCATAACCAATACAACATCATTCCAAAAACAATTTATTCCAAAAGAATAATCCAAAACCCTCAAGGTAACATTTGTCTATCAACCCAAGAAATTCAGAAAATCAAAACCATAAAACTAGGCGTTTCATTTTCCTTTCAAAAAAAAAAAACCTTAGCGATATGTCCGTAGCTTTCCCATATTTTAGTGTATAGCACCGCATGTTTGGCTGGCACGCTAAATCCCTCGATCAACACATGATCCGGATAAGGGATCAGGTATGGAGGGTTGAAAGTGGCACCCGCGACCGACAAGGGATTCCTAACGACGATTGCACCTGCGGTCGTTGGAGTACCCATCATTGTCTGAGTCACGATGACGCTTTCATCTCGATCAACATCCATTTCGAGGTCGCCCGGTGCGGCTGCAACAGTTGGATACGAAGCTGTATCTCCACCAGTCTTTGTCTTAGGGTCGTCTTCAGAAACGATTTCCCCCTATGACATCACAGGTTAGATATTCTTCCAAAAAAAATAAAAAATAAAAAATAAAAAAATAAATAAATATATATATATATATATATATACGGGAGACTCATTGATTCTCTTTCAGACCGTCTAGAGGAAGATTCAGCACTGTTTTGGGAAGAACTGCTCTCGCCATCACTGGAGTCTGAACTTTCATCCTTCCCGGGTTCCCCGTTACCATGGATAGACTCAGCACTGCCACCCTCCGTCTCGAGAAGCGATATTTTCTGACTATTTGCAAGCTTGGTAAAGGCGTTCACGCTGCTGAGACCATATGCAAAATACAAAAGATGGGTACTCAGAAAAGAAACAAGGATATACACGATCCAACTAAAATCAAGAGGAAAATCATATGTACCCACATATTGGACAAACTGAAAGTCGGTAGGACTGTCAAAGCAGACTGGAAACTATCTGCACGACTTTTAGATCTTTGCTCCTTCACTTGGGGACTATCTGCATTCGGGCTAACGGATTTTTTCTTGGGCGAAGAAGGATCCCTCAGCAGTGGATGCTCCGCTAAAATTGCAGGAGAAGGCTTACTGCGACGGTTTTCTACCACATCATTTATGAATCCATGGATAACAAGTAGGGCTATCAATGGATGCTAATGTAATGGATAAAGGCTCTGCCGCTACCGTTGCAATTAAAAGTTAGCAGATATCTGTTATCCGTTAATTTTCGGCGGAAATAGGAAACTCAAAAACGTTACCGTTACGTTGGACTTACCGGATAACGAATATTTTTCCGTTACCATCCGGTATGTCACAGGACAAACACAAAATATGCTAAAAACACATAATAACTTTTAAATCCAACAAAACAGGTTCTAAATCCATGCCACACCAAAAAAAAGACATACAGATGTTCATGCCACACAAGAAAACAAGTTCAGAATCTTCAGATGTTCTAGCAAAAGAAAAAACCATGTTTTTTGAAGAATAAAAAAGACATCTCCATCTCCATTTGCTGCAAAAACTGCAAATGCATTCCTCCTCGATCTCCAAATTCTTCACTGCCAAGTGCCAACAACATCTGCATTCCATTCCACCTTACTCCTTAATCCTAAACTTTTGCATTTTGAAAGGAAAATCAAAATTGTTAGACATTTTAAGCTGGCAAGTGACAATTTCATTGTCAGTACAATAAGCATCTAAATTGCAAATAAAAGATTAAGATATAAGGAAACTTACCAGTAACACAACTATCACTGTCACTGAGAGTGAGATATGGCAGCCAATCACCCAAACAAAGCAATGCTTCAACAAGATATGGAGCTAATGAACTCCTGTGAGATGTGATAACCCTGCCACCAATACTAAATATAGATTCTGAAGCTACACTTGTCACTGGAACTTCCAAAACATCTCTTGTAATCCTTGAGAGAGTTGGATACTGTGGAGCATGATTCTTCCACCTACTTAAGATATCAAACCTCATTTGTTCAATGGTTATGCCTTTAGGAAGAACTGGTTCTGCTAAGTAAGTCTCCAATTATGACTTCTGAACCTCAAAAACATTGTTTTCCATAATAAAATCATCATAACCAAATTCATATGAAGTTGTAGTTGCACTTGCAGAGATCTCAATTCCAGCTGAACTCATTCCACTATCATGATAATCTGGAACTGTGGTGTTTGTTTCATAAGCACAGTAAAGAGCATTGAGTGCAAGCTCAAATTTGTTATAGTGACTTTGATAGTGATTGACACCATATACTCTCTTCATAACAAACTCCACCCATCTATCCTTATATATAGGATCTAAAACAACTTCAATTCCCATCAAAGTGTTACTTTATTTCCAGTAGATATCAAATTTCATCCTCATATTCTTGGCCATGTCTCTGATATACTCATGCTCACTTGATTCTCAGATCTTAATGCATCTATTAACTTATTGCACCCCATTATAATACAAATTTGTTGTGGGATACTTATCCCAACAAATTTGGTTGAAATGACATCAAAAAATTCCAAACATTCACATATATGTATTCCTTGTTGCCACTCATTAGAAGATGGTAGTATCTTGAAGTCATTATCCAATTCATCTAGCCTAACAAAAGCTTATCTCAAAAAAATTGCATCCTTTAGCATCTTAAAGGTAGAGTTCCACCTGGTATCCACATCTAAACCCACATCCCTTGAAGCAGGAAGGACTTGGGCCATTGCACATTCAAATCTCTCTTTTCTAGCCTGACTTGACTTGACATATTTTACACACTCTCTAACTGCATCTATAAATGGAGAAGCTACTCTCATTCCCCACCCAGCAATCAAGTGCAATACATGATTACTAAACCTCATTTGGAACATATCCCATTAAGAACTAAACAGTCTTTGCTATCAAGCCATTTATTCAGATTTTCCATCATAACATTGTTAGAACTATCATTGTCAGCAGCTACAACAAAAAGCTTATTGTCTATGTTCCAATCTAGACACACTGATTTCACTACATATGCTAGAACTTCTCCAGAGTGTGGTGATGGCACTAAAGTATATGCTAGTGTTTTCTTAATCAGTTTCCATTCCTTATCTATGTAATGCAGTGTCACATAGCAATAACTATCCTTTGTATGCTTACATGACCACATATCTGTTGTTAAACTATATTTAGATGTAATATTCTCAAATTATTCTTGTAATTGCAGTTTGAACTCAGTTGTTAGTCTCATGATGTCTTCCCTAACTGTATTCCTAGTGTAAAGCTAACCAGTAGGATTCAAAGACTTAAAAAACTCTCTAAAATAAGGATGCTCAACTATAGTGATTGGATAACCATGTTTAGCAATCATTTTGGAAAATAGTGTCCTAGTAACAACAATATCATACTTCCAATTGGATAACTTGGTTTGAGCATTAACTATTCTGACAAAAGTAATCTTCCTTTATCATTTCTTATTCTCAGGCTTTTCCATGCAGATTCTAGCATGGTAATGCAAGCGGCTGGTTCCTTAGTTACTGGGAGCAGGCATCTTCTTGTGACAATATTTGCATTCAGACATAAGTATCCCAACCTCCCCTTTTACAACCTTCCTTTCAATTTTCCTGTCAAAATCAACCCATACATCAGACCTTACTGAGCGCAGTTTTTTCTTCTCTTCAGCTATAACTGCGTCTTCATATACTTCTACATCTTGTTCTTTTTCTTTTCTAGGAAGAATTACAGGTGTAACAGAAGCATGTGTTGAATTAATTCCAGAACCCTGAACTTGGTTAGATGCATCAGCAATAGGTAAATGTGATGCAACTGAAAATGAGAGATGATTTTGTGAAGACCCAACATGGTTTGATACTCTTCTTTCGCTTTGGGACATGATTAATTTCATAAATCTGAAATTGTGAACCCTAATTTCAGAAACTCTAAATTGAATATTGAGTTTTGAAGATTGAAACTAAACTCATAGGAAATTGAAGAAGAAAACCCTAGTTTCTAATCAGTAATCACACATCATTTCTATAGAGAAGACGATGATTTTTAAGGCAGAGAAGACGATGATTTTATGTTTTCTCTCTTTTTCTCTATGTTATGCCGATAAAACTGAAGTGAAGAATGAAATGAATGAGATTCATTCGATGAATACACCCTAGGTGTAAGAGTTTACACGTGCAATACGCATGTTTCTGGATAACGGAACTAAACCTAACGGAAATACACGGTTCCACTACCATTACGTTAAGAAGGGATTATCCGTTAGCTTATCGGTATTGGATAACCATTTACCGCTATGTCGGATGGTAGCAGTAACGGCTAACGGGTTATCGGTATCGGATTTCGGATAATCGGTATCTATTGACAGCCCTAATAAAGAGAAACTCATCCTGCCAAAATATGTTATATTTGGAGGTTGTTGATGGATTTCGTTCCGCAAGCAGAAAAAGTAGACTTTTACCCGACACGAGAACACTAGCATCAAGAATAGTTGGCAACGAGATTTCTGGAACAACCGGATGACGAACGAGTGGGACCCTTTGGTCAAAACCCATATGCCGAGATACCCTTTCGAAATTGTAAGAGACTGCTGTTCGTACCCAAAATACATTTTAGGCACAAAATATGATTGATTTGATGTTGATTAAATAAATTAGGGTTATGAAACAAATTGAAGAAAAATAAAGAGACACAAGAATTTAACGTGGTTCGGCAAGTTGGGCCTACATCCACGGTGGAACCCCGTAGGGGAGAGATTGTATTGATATGATGATTACAAAAGTTGTGTGTGGTTAGCAAACCTAGAATTCCCTCTCCTTTGAGTTGGATTTTTGGACTCTATTAATAGGCAAAATACCCTAATCTAGTTCCATAATAACCTTAGATTTGTAGTTATCCAAAATAACTACCTAGATTTGTACTTATCCTTGAAGATCTATGTCTATCTTCCATTGATTTATGTTTATCTTGAAAGATCCTTATATATCTTCACATGATTTGAGTATATCTTGAAAGATTCTTGTCTATCTTCACAAGATTTGTATCTATCTTGGAAGATCCTTGTATACCTTCCCAAGATTATTGGTGCAAAATTAATTACCCCAACAATCTTCAAGATATGTGTAAGATGATGGAATCTCCACCGTTGTTGTACTTCTCCAGAATTATAGATGAAAGATGAGGGGGGTACCTGCAAAGACACTCCAATGCTTAAGTCAAAGAGAGATCTAGACAGGTTTTTTAGAGGAGAAAAGTAATTGTCATTGTGTCCCTTTTGAGTTGGATTTCAGCCTCTATTTATAGGCAGAAACCAAATCTAAATGTTATGATTTTTGGTTATCTAAAATAACCACCAAGATTTACCTTTATCTTATGAGATTTGTAGTTATCTTAAATAACCACTTAGATTTGTACTTATCTCCACAATATTTGTGTATATCCTGGAAGATTCATGTTTATCTTCATCATATTTGTGATACCCTGAAAGATCCATGTCTATCTTGGCAAGATTTGCATTTATCCAAGAAGATCTATGTTTATCTTCATAGATCTGGATATATCTTGAGAGATTCCAGGCTATCTTTCCCAGATTCATAATTATTTCAAATGATCTATGTTTATCCCTTTAAGATTTGTGTTTATCTTAAAATGACTTCCAAAATAAGTCTTTTGGGCTTCTATAATAAGCTAGGCTTCCATAATAAGCCATATGGGTTTCCAAAATAAACCCAACGGTTTCCACAATAAACCGTATTTGGCTTCCATAATAAGCCATGTGGATTTCCACAATAACCCTATCGGTTTCCATAATAAACCGTAGTTGGCTTCCATAATAAGCCATGTGGGTTTCCAAAATAAACCGTATTTGGTCTTCCATAATAAGCTATGTGGGTTTCCACAATAAACCCACCGGTTTCCACAATAAACTGTATTTGGGCTTCCATATCAAGCCATATGGGTTTCCACAATAAACCGTATTTGACCAATACCAAATAGCTTGTGCGGTACGCACGTACACTATTTTTAGGGTACAAACATCGCCCCCTCTTAATTCTCAACTTGTTAAAGAATTAAGAAGAGTATAATCCCGACTGTCCGTCACAGCGTGCTTACGATAAAACCGTTATTTTTACGATCATCTTGCCGCGAATTTAGCGTTGCTAAATTTTCAGAGTGCGCCCGGGTTTATGTTGACATTTCTAAGTATAGCAATTATACTTAAAATTTACATGCACCTTTATACTGCAGGTACCTAGCACACTGGAAACACGATCAAATTACCAATAATGTACTAAAAAATTTCTTATATAAATTTACGCACGTACACTTCCTTGTTTTGGCCTGGAGTTAGTGACCAACCACTTTGCTATTTCTCTTTCATAGAATAGCATTTTATCTGTTTTCCACTTGTCCAAATGCATACACTACTAGTATCTAACCCGGCACGTTAATTTCCCAGCTACTTCGGTCTTGGTTTGGCATATTTTGCTTCATATATTTGGTAAGATATTGCCAGAACTCACTCGAATACAGGCTGCTACCGTAACTTGTTAGGAACTATGATTGCCAACATGCTCTTGTACTGACGTAGCATTTGCTGACTCAAACCTCTTATGCCTGCGAATAATGAATGTACGACAATCTCCGGTGTACAGGTTTACCGGCTATAGATTTTTGTCATATATTTCCTTTTGCTTCATCTTTTATTGAAACATTTTACTCTTATTCTTGAAGCACTTCTCCCCAGGCGTTCGTTCCTTCAACCTTAGCCGCCCCCATTACTTGCCATGATACTGAAAAAGATGTCTTCTATTGTTCGAATTCTTTAAACAAGTTGCTTTTGATTGCATGCTCGGGGTCACTTTAGCCGCCCCCAATATCTGTAGAGATATTCCCAAGTAGAAAAGATGCATCCATGTGAAGAAGGAACTTGATCTATCATATCCGTTCCTCACTTGCTAGACGAGACTTTTTGCCACGTGGTGGACTTGTGATCGCTTTCGTATGCGTCAAAAATAATTCACTTTCTTACTAAACAAAATATGAATGAAGTACAAGGTAAGGAAGAGTTCGTTTCCACAGAGAGGCAATTGTTGTTATAAAAAATCTAGTTTCTTAATAACCAATGGGGGGATTTTTGTTTTATCAAAATAAAAGTAAATTGGAGAAAGTAATCAATGAGAGAAATATATTGGTCAAGGAATTCATCTTCAATATTAAACATGTGCTTGCATACATGATTAGAATTACAATTTAATCTCTTTTATTATCAAAAGCGTAGAATATCAAGAGAGCAAGATAATCCAATAATTTCCTAAGTTCACCAACACACACATTAGAGCTGTGTATGTGAATTCTACCTAAAGAATAACCTAACGCCTTGCGCTAATTAAGTTCAGTTCCTATGAGCATTAAGTTTGGGAAATAGGATAATCAATGCAATTGTCATACATTGCGCATGCCAATTCGGACAATTGTCAAACTCTACATATGATTACAAGAGTGTATCACTACAAACTATAATCATATCATGCTACTTGTATTTGGGTTATCGCTTGATGAAAAACCCTAAAATAGCTATGGACAAGGATGCAAGTTCAATTAATTGGCCACTTAAGTAAACAAACATCTATATCCTATCACAATACATCAATCATGTGATTATTAAAAGCAGTAGAGATTTGAACGATAATCAAGAGAGAAAACTAATGCATTAATCAAGCACAAGTTTTAGAAATAGGACTACATCCTTAACCAATAATAAATGATTTAGCTACTCATAGCTATGGAGTTCATCACAATCAAGAATCAAATAAAGAAGATGAAAATTAAATACAAAGCAAGCCCTAGTAGAATAGCCGCTTTTTTTTCCTTCCCTCCCTGTAGAATACGTCTTCAAAGTTGTAGAATTTTTCCTTTTTGTAGCTTTTTCTTCTTTCCAAAACTAGGTCTTCAAAGCCCAAAGTCTACTAGATAAAAATCCACCAAGTCCATACAAGAGGAAAAACCCATGTAAGAATATGTCCCAAAAACTGTCGCCATAAATCTGGGTTTACTACCGGAATTTAGACGGAATTTGGCACCGGAAAATATCTTAGGTGACCGGTCAAAGAAGAGTCAAACTGGGTCAGCTATTCAGGTGAGCTAGTTGGGATGACTTGATTGAGTTTCCATGGCATAAGCCATTTGCACTGGCCATGACTACTGCTGCGCCATCTTGATGCACTATTCATTTTCATCCCAGCCATAACGGCCGACTGTGCTTTCCCTGCATACTTATCAGCATCTCCAACAACAACATCTCCTCCACTGCAACCATTTCTACTCAATAGCAGCTACACCTGCACTGCCATCAACATCAGTCACTTCTTTCCAATACCATCACTGACAACCACCTTCAACTAACACCATGTTGTATCTTCTCTGTAATTCCCTCTCAAACTGCAACTTCACCAGTACCAACCATAGCTACCAGCTGTTGTAATCATTCCACGCATTCAACATTCATAACTCCTACAAACTGTTATAAACCATCTTGATTATCATTTCCATTTACAGCTGCTCCACAAACCATTCAATCTCTTCATTCATAACTAAACAGTAATACTCACGCTTCATTCCTTGTTGCGACTGCACCTCCATATTTAAGCACATACTGAATTACACCGTGCACAAACCACTATCACCAACAACTCCACCTTCTTGTCCCCCATTTCAATATATACCTCATTTCTGCATCTTAATCACCTCTTGCAGTTTAGTCATTGCACAATTGCAATACAACATCATCACCAAATAATACTTCACTGCAGTCCCCTCTTCTCAGCTATGCACATCCACTACCAACACCTACTTAGGTAACCTACTCCAACTCACTGCAACTGTGATCTACCACTTCAAGAACCAACAATTCCCTACTGACATCAACACCAACTCTTGAGTTACCTCAGGCCATATGTTGTGTTGTGCAATTATCACTTCAACTTCTATTTTCCATTCACCGGCAACTTCAATGCCAACCGTACTGTGCAACAACAGAAACCCTGTCCTATACATTCATCTAAATTGTTGATACTACTCTAAAGAAAACCCTCAACATTCATTCATTCTCTGCAACTACCATAACTCAAAGCAACTTCAGCAAGAACAATCCATCCGCTACCTGGACCTAAAAATTCATCTAAACTTAGCTTCACCACTGCATCCATCCAACACAGCCATTATCCCATTTCAGATCCAAGCCTTCTTCAAACTCAACACTACCATATTCACTCCATTGCCTGCAATTATTCAACCAACAAACTCCTGTGGCAGTCAGCTGAACCACCAACTCAGCTCAATCCATTCTCAACACACAACAAGCACCAGCACCACACACTTCACTCCTGCAATTTCAATCTCGATGTACATCCATTTTATACAGCTCTATAACCAGCTGGTGCTCACTGCAACATTTCCTTTTCCCTGTTCATTTGTCTTACCTTGTAACTCAGTTCAATACCACCACCTCCTACTCTCCCTGAGCAATAACTTGGCAGCATTTCTTCTCCATTCACAAACTCTAATCACTCCCGTTAATTCCAGCTTACATAGCATTCCAGAACCTGCAATTCATCAGTCACTACACCACCTGCACACTCTCAAACACCAGCTAAAATCAATCCAAACACAAAACTGAGTAGAACCCATCTGTAATTCATCCATGGCTCCACTCCACCAAACCCTAATAAGGACTCCACCAACTTCAATTTTGGAATCGATTAACGACAGAAAATTCTTCTTCAAACTGTCATCATCATTTCAATTTATCTTCTTATCACTGCCAATATCAAACCTTAACTCTGATTTCGACTGCCACCATCTTTTCCACAGCAAAAGTTTGATTATCACACTCCCAGTTCATCTGTGAATCTCTGCATCTCCATCCTTGAATCATCCTCGGATCCTTCACCAGTAGCAGACCTTCTTCATAATCACAAAACCCATCTTTAATCTGTACTGATTTCTCTGTTAATTCCTCTCCATGAATGCTAACGAAGCCTCCATAGCTCAGCTCTCTGAAATTGAGACAGAAATTACTAATAATTGAGAAATATTGTAGTGGAATAGCAGGGAAGGAGATAGAGGCAGAATTCTATATTGATAATAGTTATCAGGGTTACATGGATATCGTATACTCTACATACATGAAGAAGGGAAAACAAAAGGACTCCTATCTTGGGCTGCACATCCATGGGCATGGGTCATTTAACACTCCCCCTTGTGAGGTTCAATAACAAAACTTTATACATAGTGCTTCACATATAGTACTTTTAATGTAGTTCTTCAAATGTCGTCCTATCCTTGATGACTTGCGCCGAAATAAATTGCCTCGTTAAAACTTTGACAAGGAAAAACCCAGTGGGACAAAACCTTGGTACAGTTCTTCACATGTAGTACTTCACATGTTGTCTCGTACTTTACATGTAGTTCATCACATGCAATATGATCTTCAAAGATCGATGAGTCTAAGTTAATTGCCTCGTTAAAACTTCGTCAGGAAAACCCAAAGGGACAAAACCTGAACTAAAGAAAAAGAGTACAATAATAAGCAAACTCAGAACATAGTTGAACTTGAATATGTTGCCTCATTAAAACCTTGACAAGGAAAATCCAGTGGGATAAAACCTTGACGAAGGGAAAAGAGTACAACATTACAGATGCAGGTAAAGGTGATCCGTTGCAGATTATCACTTTACTCTGTTGAAGTTGACTAGTTGCTTCACAACTCTTAAGGCATAAAATCCTCGTGGGAAAGATAATAGCCTTTGCTGGGAAATTATATTCCTGGTGTTTGTTATTGTCTCATTAAAAACCTTGCCGAGTAACAAAACCATGTGGGAAAAAGAAACCGCGATGAAGGAAAAGAGTTCAACACACCATTAGATGCTCCCCCTGATGTCAGAAAATTTTCGTTAGTCTAATGCAGTCAGAAGGGGTTTATCACACTTTACTTTGGTGACTTGAATGTTTATAACACAATGTTGTTGATTCTGGAAGTTACGTCGCATAACATAATATCGCATTTCATATCTTTGATCCAGATATTTTCAGTAACATCAACGGCGATCTTTATGTCTTCAACGTTCAACATACTTGATATTTTTGGTATTGTCTCGCTAAAAACCTTGTTGAGAGACAAAACCCTTTGGGAAAAACTATTCTCGATCGAAGGGAAAAGGAATACAACGCAAATTCAATTTCGAAGTAAAATATGTCGACATTATATCCTTAGATCCTCCCCCTGATGTCGGCATCCCCCCTGATTACTTTCTGAGTTATTCTAGACAGTTCCTTTAGTCATGTATTTTTCGAAACTGAATATTGGCAATGGCTTAGAAAATAATCTACCATATCTCCCTCTGATTACTTTCGTTGGAGAAGAGATTATTGTTCCTTCATAATCAACAACTTTTGGATTGAACTTTCATTAGCATTCCTTTTAACGTATTTGTAGGGAGAAAACAAATTTATGTCAATGGTTATTTTTAAGTACGTGATTACATTCACTATACAATTCCAATGACGTTGCGCTGGCGCGAAGCTATATCTAGCTAACAAGTTCCCTGAGGATGTAAAATTTAATCGAGTACATTATTATACTAAGTACAACAATGTGTCTATTGTACTTAGATATGGGAATTTCATCTCCCGACACATCTTTGTCATATTCCTTTGGACGAAATGGTTACTTACTTACATTTGAACCTCGACTAATCATGGGAGTGCTATCATGATGCATGTCTTTGTTAAATTGCCTGATAACTTTTGGAATAATATAACACAAGCTCATTATTCGATCGAGCTTTCCCTAGAGTTTTCATC